>JBBMRM010000053.1:1200000-1785000 GCA_037962945.1 Sarcoramphus papa
CGCCTGTGAAAGCGCTTCCAAGGAAGGGTGCTGGCTAGCAAGAGCTTTCAGTGCTGGCACTTTTCATCTCTGAGCAATTGCTCGACGTTTGCAATTTCTCACCTGAGCTCTCTTCAGAGTGCGCGAGAGGATGAGCAGAAGATTAGGTGGCTAGAGAAGCCCAGAGCCCCAGTGTTCTTAGGCCTACAAAAGCGCTTCCAAGGAAGGGTGCTGGCTAGCAACAGCTTTCAGTGCTGGCACTTTTCATCTCTGAGCAATTGCTCGACGTTTGCAATTTCTCAGCTCGTGTCTAGGAGATGGAAAGAGAATGACCGTGACGTTTGCTGGCTAGAGAAGCGCAAAGCCCCAGTGTTGCTGCGCCTGTGAAAGCGCTTCCAAGGAAGGGTGCTGGCTAGCAAGAGCTTTCAGTGCTGGCACTTTTCATCTCTGAGCAATTGCTTGACGTTTGCAATTTCTCACCTGAGCTCTCTTTAGAGTGCGCGAGAGGATGAGCAGAAGATGAGGTGGCTAGAGAAGCCCAGAGCCCCAGTGTTCTTAGGCCTACAAAAGCGCTTCCAAGGAAGGGTGCTGGCTAGCAACAGCTTTCAGTGCTGGCACTTTTCATCTCTGAGCAATTGCTCGACGTTTGCAATTTCTCAGCTCGTGTCTACGAGACGGAGAGATAGTGACCGTGACGTTTGGTGGCTAGAGAAGCACAAAACCCCAGTGTTACTGCACCTGTGAAAGCGCTTCCAAGGAAGGGGGCTGGCTAGCAAGAGCTTTCAGTGCTGGCACTTTTCATCTCTGAGCAATTGCTCGACGTTTGCAATTTCTCACCTGAGCTCTCTTTAGAGTGCGCGAGAGGATGAGCAGAAGATGAGGTGGCTAGAGAAGCCCAGGGCCCCAGTGTTCTTAGGCCTACAAAAGCGCTTCCAAGGAAGGGGGCTGGCTAGCAACAGCTTTCAGTGCTGGCACTTTTCATCTCTGAGCAATTGCTCGACGTTTGCAATTTCTCACCTGAGCTCTCTTTAGAGTGCGCGAGAGGATGAGCAGAAGATGAGGTGGTTAGAGAAGCCCAGGGCCCCAGTGTTCTTAGGCCTACAAAAGCGCTTCCAAGGAAGGGGGCTGGCTAGCAACAGCTTTCAGTGCTGGCACTTTTCATCTCTGAGCAATTGCTCGACGTTTGCAATTTCTCACCTGAGCTCTCTTTAGAGTGCGCGAGAGGATGAGCAGAAGATGAGGTGGCTAGAGAAGCCCAGAGCCCCAGTGTTCTTAGGCCTACAAAAGCGCTTCCAAGGAAGGGTGCTGGCTAGCAACAGCTTTCAGTGCTGGCACTTTTCATCTCTGAGCAATTGCTCGACGTTTGCAATTTCTCAGCTCGTGTCTACGAGACGGAGAGATAGTGACCGTGACTTTTGGTGGCTAGAGAAGCGCAAAGCCCCAGTGTTACTGCGCCTGTGAAAGCGCTTCCAAGGAAGGGTGCTGACTAGCAACAGCTTTCAGTGCTGGCACTTTTCATCTCTGAGCAATTGCTGGACGTTTGCAATTTCTCACCTGAGCTCTCTTTACAGTGCGCGAGAGGATGAGCAGAAGATTAGGTGGCTAGAGAAGCCCAGAGCCCCAGTGTTCTAAGGGCTACAAAAGCGCTTCCAAGGAAGGGTGCTGGCTAGCAACAGCTTTCAGTGCTGGCACTTTTCATCTCTGAGCAATTGCTGGACGTTTGCAATTTCTCAGCTCGTGTCTACGATACGGGAAGAGAAGGACCGTGACGTTTGGTGGCTAGAGAAGCGCAAAGCTCCAGTGTTACAGCGCCTGTGAAAGCGCTTCCAAGGAAGGGTGCTGGCTAGCAACAGCTTTCAGTGCTGGCACTTTTCATCTCTGAGCAATTGCTCGACGTTTGCAATTTCTCACCTGAGCTCTCTTTAGAGTGCGCGAGAGGATGAGCAGAAGATTAGGTGGCTAAAGAAGCCCAGAGCCCCAGTCTTCTAAGGGCTACAAAAGCGCTTCCAAGGAAGGGTGCT
This sequence comes from Sarcoramphus papa, assembly GCA_037962945.1. NCBI lineage: Eukaryota > Metazoa > Chordata > Aves > Accipitriformes > Cathartidae > Sarcoramphus > Sarcoramphus papa. The sequence continues at coordinate 1,202,001 of JBBMRM010000053.1, forward strand.
GGCTAGCAAGAGCTTTCAGTGCTGGCACTTTTCATCTCTGAGCAATTGCTCGACGTTTGCAATTTCTCACCTGAGCTCTCTTTAGAGTGCACCAGAGGATGAGCAGAAGATTAGGTGGCTAAAGAAGCCCAGAGCCCCAGTGTTCTTAGGGCTACAAAAGCGCTTCCAAGGAAGGGGGCTGGCTAGCAAGAGCTTTCAGTGCTGGCACTTTTCCTCTCTGAGCAATTGCTCGACGTTTGCAATTTCTCAGCTCGTGTCTACGAGACGGAGAGATAGTGACCGTGACGTTTGGTGGCTAGAGAAGTGCAAAGCCCCAGTGATACTGCGCCTGTGAAAGCGCTTCCAAGGAAGGGTGCTGGTTAGCAAGAGCTTTCAGTGCTGGCACTTTTCATCTCTGAGCAATTGCTCGACGTTTGCAATTTCTCACCTGAGCTCTCTTTAGAGTGCGCGAGAGGATGAGCAGAAGATTAGGTGGCTAGAGAAGCCCAGAGCCCCAGTGTTCTAAGGGCTACAAAAGCGCTTCCAAGGAAGGGTGCTGGCTAGCAACAGCTTCCAGTGCTGGCACTTTTCCTCTCTGAGCAATTGCTCGACGTTTGCAATTTCTCAGCTCGTGTCTACGAGACGGAGAGATAGTGACCGTGACGTTTGGTGGGTAGAGAAGCGCAAAGCCCCAGTGTTACTGCGCCTGTGAAAGCGCTTCCAAGGAAGGGTGCTGGCTAGCAACAGCTTTCAGTGCTGGCACTTTTCATCTCTGAGCAATTGCTCGACGTTTGCAATTTCTCACCTGAGCTCTCTTTAGAGTGCGCGAGAGAATGAGCAGAAGATGAGGTGGCTAGAGAAGCCCAGAGCCCCAGTCTTCTTAGGCCTACAAAAGCGCTTCCAAGGAAGGGTGCTGGCTAGCAACAGCTTTCAGTGCTGGCACTTTTCATCTCTGAGCAATTGCTCGACGTTTGCAATTTCTCACCTGAGCTCTCTTTAGAGTGCGCGAGAGGATGAGCAGAAGATTAGGTGGCTAAAGAAGCCCAGAGCCCCAGTCTTCTTAGGCCTACAAAAGCGCTTCCAAGGAAGGGGGCTGGCTAGCAACAGCTTTCAGTGCTGGCACTTTTCATCTCTGAGCAATTGCTGGACGTTTGCAATTTCTCACCTGAGCTCTCTTTAGAGTGCGCGAGAGGATGAGCAGAAGATTAGGTGGCTAGAGAAGCCCAGAGCCCCAGTGTTCTAAGGGCTACAAAAGCGCTTCCAAGGAAGGGTGCTGGCTAGCAACAGCTTTCAGTGCTGGCACTTTTCATTTCTGAGCAATTGCTCGACGTTTGCAATTTCTCAGCTCGTGTCTAGGAGATGGAAAGAGAAGGACCGTGACGTTTGGTGGCTAGAGAAGCGCAAAGCCCCAGTGTTACTGCGCCTGTGAAAGCGCTTCCAAGGAAGGGGGCTGGCTAGCAACAGCTTTCAGTGCTGGCACTTTTCATCTCTGAGCAATTGCTCGACGTTTGCAATTTCTCACCTGAGCTCTCTTTAGAGTGCGCGAGAGGACGAGCAGAAGATTAGGTGGCTAGAGAAGCCCAGAGCCCCAGTGTTCTTAGGCCTACAAAAGCACTTCCAAGGAAGGGGGCTGGCTAGCAACAGCTTTCAGTGCTGGCACTTTTCATCTCTGAGCAATTGCTCGACGTTTGCAATTTCTCAGCTCGTGTCTACGAGACGGAGAGATAGTGACCGTGACGTTTGGTGGCTAGAGAAGCGCAAAGCCCCAGTGTTACTGCGCCTGTGAAAGCGCTTCCAAGGAAGGGTGCTGGCTAGCAACAGCTTTCAGTGCTGGCACTTTTCATCTCTGAGCAATTGCTCGACGTTTGCAATTTCTCAGCTCGTGTCTACGAGATGGAAAGAGAAGGACCGTGACGTTTGGTGGGTAGAGAAGCGCAAAGCCCCAGTGTTACTGCGCCTGTGAAAGCGCTTCCAAGGAAGGGTGCTGGCTAGCAACAGCTTTCAGTGCTGGCACTTTTCATCTCTGAGCAATTGCTCGACGTTTGCAATTTCTCACCTGAGCTCTCTTTAGAGTGCGCGAGAGGATGAGCAGAAGATTAGGTGGCTAGAGAAGCCCAGGGCCCCAGTGTTCTAAGGGCTACAAAAGCGCTTCCAAGGAAGGGTGCTGGCTAGCAACAGCTTTCAGTGCTGGCACTTTTCATCTCTGAGCAATTGCTCGACGTTTGCAATTTCTCAGCTCGTGTCTACGAGACGGAAAGAGAAGGACCGTGACGTTTGGTGGCTAGAGAAGCGCAAAGCCCCAGTGTTACTGCGCCTGTGAAAGCGCTTCCAAGGAAGGGTGCTGGCTAGCAACAGCTTCCAGTGCTGGCACTTTTCATCTCTGAGCAATTGCTCGACGTTTGCAATTTCTCAGCTCGTGTCTACGAGACGGAAAGAGAATGACCGTGACGTTTGGTGGCTAGAGAAGCGCAAAGCTCCAGTGTTACAGCGCCTGTGAAAGCGCTTCCAAGGAAGGGTGCTGGCTAGCAACAGCTTTCAGTGCTGGCACTTTTCATCTCTGAGCAATTGCTCGACGTTTGCAATTTCTCACCTGAGCTCTCTTTAGAGTGCGCGAGAGGATGAGCAGAAGATTAGGTGGCTAAAGAAGCCCAGAGCCCCAGTCTTCTAAGGGCTACAAAAGCGCTTCCAAGGAAGGGTGCTGGCTAGCAAGAGCTTTCAGTGCTGGCACTTTTCATCTCTGAGCAATTGCTCGACGTTTGCAATTTCTCACCTGAGCTCTCTTTAGAGTGCACCAGAGGATGAGCAGAAGATTAGGTGGCTAAAGAAGCCCAGAGCCCCAGTGTTCTTAGGGCTACAAAAGCGCTTCCAAGGAAGGGGGCTGGCTAGCAAGAGCTTTCAGTGCTGGCACTTTTCCTCTCTGAGCAATTGCTCGACGTTTGCAATTTCTCAGCTCGTGTCTACGAGACGGAGAGATAGTGACCGTGACTTTTGGTGGCTAGAGAAGTGCAAAGCCCCAGTGATACTGCGCCTGTGAAAGCGCTTCCAAGGAAGGGTGCTGGTTAGCAAGAGCTTTCAGTGCTGGCACTTTTCATCTCTGAGCAATTGCTCGACGTTTGCAATTTCTCACCTGAGCTCTCTTTAGAGTGCGCGAGAGGATGAGCAGAAGATTAGGTGGCTAGAGAAGCCCAGAGCCCCAGTGTTCTAAGGGCTACAAAAGCGCTTCCAAGGAAGGGTGCTGGCTAGCAACAGCTTTCAGTGCTGGCACTTTTCATCTCTGAGCAATTGCTCGACGTTTGCAATTTCTCAGCTCGTGTCTACGAGACGGAAAGAGAAGGACCGTGACGTTTGGTGGGTAGAGAAGCGCAAAGCCCCAGTGTTACTGCGCCTGTGAAAGCGCTTCCAAGGAAGGGTGCTGGCTAGCAACAGCTTTCAGTGCTGGCACTTTTCATCTCTGAGCAATTGCTCGACGTTTGCAATTTCTCACCTCAGCTCTCTTCAGAGTGCGCGAGAGGATGAGCAGAAGATGAGGTGGCTAGAGAAGCCCAGAGCCCCAGTGTGCTTAGGCCTACAAAAGCGCTTCCAAGGAAGGGTGCTGGCTAGCAACAGCTTTCAGTGCTGGCACTTTTCATCTCTGAGCAATTGCTCGACGTTTGCAATTTCTCACCTGAGCTCTCTTTAGAGTGCGCGAGAGGATGAGCAGAAGATTAGGTGGCTAGAGAAGCCCAGGGCCCCAGTGTTCTTAGGCCTAAAAAAGCGCTTCCAAGGAAGGGGGCTGGCTAGCAAGAGCTTTCAGTGCTGGCACTTTTCATCTCTGAGCAATTGCTGGACGTTTGCAATTTCTCACCTGAGCTCTCTTTAGAGTGCGCGAGAGGATGAGCAGAAGATGAGGTGGCTAGAGAAGCCCAGAGCCCCAGTGTTCTAAGGGCTACAAAAGCACTTCCAAGGAAGGGTGCTGGCTAGCAACAGCTTTCAGTGCTGGCACTTTTCATCTCTGAGCAATTGCTCGACGTTTGCAATTTCTCAGCTCGTGTCTACGAGACGGAGAGATAGTGACCGTGACGTTTGGTGGCTAGAGAAGCGCAAAGCCCCAGTGTTACTGCGCCTGTGAAAGCGCTTCCAAGGAAGGGTGCTGGCTAGCAACAGCTTTCAGTACTGGCACTTTTCATCTCTGAGCAATTGCTCGACGTTTGCAATTTCTCCCCTGAGCTCTCTTTAGAGTGCGCGAGAGGATGAGCAGAAGATGAGGTGGCTAGAGAAGCCCAGGGCCCCAGTGTTCTTAGGCCTACAAAAGCGCTTCCAAGGAAGGGTGCTGGCTAGCAACAGCTTTCAGTGCTGGCACTTTTCATCTCTGAGCAATTGCTCGACGTTTGCAATTTCTCACCTGAGCTCTCTTTAGAGTGCGCGAGAGGATGAGCAGAATATTAGGTGGCTAAAGAAGCCCAGAGCCCCAGTGTTCTAAGGGCTACAAAAGCGCTTCCAAGGAAGGGTGCTGGCTAGCAACAGCTTTCAGTGCTGGCACTTTTCGTCTCTGAGCAATTGCTCGACGTTTGCAATTTCTCACCTGAGCTCTCTTTAGAGTGCGCGAGAGGATGAGCAGAAGATGAGGTGGCTAGAGAAGCCCAGAGCCCCAGTGTTCTTAGGCCTAAAAAAGCGCTTCCAAGGAAGGGGGCTGGCTAGCAACAGCTTTCAGTGCTGGCACTTTTCATCTCTGAGCAATTGCTCGACGTTTGCAATTTCTCAGCTCGTGTCTACGAGACGGAGAGATAGTGACCGTGACGTTTGGTGGCTAGAGAAGCGCAAAGCCCCAGTGTTACTGCACCTGTGAAAGCGCTCCCAAGGAAGGGTGCTGGCTAGCAACAGCTTTCAGTGCTGGCACTTTTCATCTCTGAGCAATTGCTCGACGTTTGCAATTTCTCACCTGAGCTCTCTTTAGAGTGCGCGATAGGATGAGGAGAAGATTAGGTGGCTAAAGAAGCCCAGAGCCCCAGTCTTCTTAGGCCTACAAAAGCGCTTCCAAGGAAGGGTGCTGGCTAGCAACAGCTTTCAGTGCTGGCACTTTTCCTCTCTGAGCAATTGCTCGACGTTTGCAATTTCTCAGCTCGTGTCTACGAGACGGAGAGATAGTGACCGTGACTTTTGGTGGCTAGAGAAGCTCAAAGCCCCAGTGTTACTGCGCCTGTGAAAGCGCTTCCAAGGAAGGGTGCTGGCTAGCAACAGCTTTCAGTGCTGGCACTTTTCATCTCTGAGCAATTGCTCGACGTTTGCAATTTCTCAGCTCGTGTCTACGAGTTGGAAAGAGAAGGACCGTGACGTTTGGTGGGTAGAGAAGCGCAAAGCCCCAGTGTTACTGCGCCTGTGAAAGCGCTTCCAAGGAAGGGTGCTGGCTAGCAACAGCTTTCAGTGCTGGCACTTTTCATCTCGGAGCAATTGCTCGACGTTTGCAATTTCTCACCTGAGCTCTCTTTAGAGTGCGCGAGAGGATGAGCAGAAGATTAGGTGGCTAGAGAAGCCCAGGGCCCCAGTGTTCTAAGGGCTACAAAAGCACTTCCAAGGAAGGGTGCTGGCTAGCAACAGCTTTCAGTGCTGGCACTTTTCATCTCTGAGCAATTGCTCGACGTTTGCAATTTCTCAGCTCGTGTCTACGAGACGGAAAGAGAAGGACCGTGACGTTTGGTGGCTAGAGAAGCGCAAAGCCCCAGTGTTACTGCGCCTGTGAAAGCGCTTCCAAGGAAGGGTGCTGGCTAGCAACAGCTTCCAGTGCTGGCACTTTTCATCTCTGAGCAATTGCTCGACGTTTGCAATTTCTCAGCTCGTGTCTACGAGACGGAAAGAGAATGACCGTGACGTTTGGTGGCTAGAGAAGCGCAAAGCTCCAGTGTTACAGCGCCTGTGAAAGCGCTTCCAAGGAAGGGTGCTGACTAGCAACAGCTTTCAGTGCTGGCACTTTTCATCTCTGAGCAATTGCTGGACGTTTGCAATTTCTCACCTGAGCTCTCTTTAGAGTGCGCGAGAGGATGAGCAGAAGATTAGGTGGCTAAAGAAGCCCAGAGCCCCAGTCTTCTTAGGCCTACAAAAGCGCTTCCAAGGAAGGGTGCTGGCTAGCAAGAGCTTTCAGTGCTGGCACTTTTCATCTCTGAGCAATTGCTCGACGTTTGCAATTTCTCACCTGAGCTCTCTTTAGAGTGCGCGAGAGGATGAGCAGAAGATTAGGTGGCTAGAGAAGTGCAAAGCCCCAGTGTTCTTAGGGCTACAAAAGCGCTTCCAAGGAAGGGTGCTGGCTAGCAACAGCTTCCAGTGCTGGCACTTTTCATCTCTGAGCAATTGCTCGACGTTTGCAATTTCTCAGCTCGTGTCTACGAGACGGAGAGATAGTGACCGTGACTTTTGGTGGCTAGAGAAGTGCAAAGCCCCAGTAATACTGCGCCTGTGAAAGCGCTTCCAAGGAAGGGTGCTGGTTAGCAAGAGCTTTCAGTGCTGGCACTTTTCATCTCTGAGCAATTGCTCGACGTTTGCAATTTCTCACCTGAGCTCTCTTTAGAGTGCGCGAGAGGATGAGCAGAAGATTAGGTGGCTAGAGAAGCCCAGAGCCCCAGTGTTCTAAGGGCTACAAAAGCGCTTCCAAGGAAGGGGGCTGGCTAGCAACAGCTTTCAGTGCTGGCACTTTTCATCTCTGAGCAATTGCTCGACGTTTGCAATTTCTCAGCTCGTGTCTACGAGTCGGAAAGAGAAGGACCGTGACGTTTGGTGGGTAGAGAAGCGCAAAGCCCCAGTGTTACTGCGCCTGTGAAAGCGCTTCCAAGGAAGGGTGCTGGCTAGCAACAGCTTTCAGTGCTGGCACTTTTCATCTCTGAGCAATTGCTCGACGTTTGCAATTTCTCACCTGAGCTCTCTTTAGAGTGCGCGAGAGGATGAGCAGAAGATGAGGTGGCTAGAGAAGCCCAGAGCCCCAGTGTGCTTAGGCCTACAAAAGCGCTTCCAAGGAAGGGTGCTGGCTAGCAACAGCTTTCAGTGCTGGCACTTTTCATCTCTGAGCAATTGCTGGACGTTTGCAATTTCTCACCTGAGCTCTCTTTAGAGTGCGCGAGAGGATGAGCAGAAGATTAGGTGGCTAGAGAAGCCCAGGGCCCCAGTGTTCTTAGGCCTACAAAAGCGCTTCCAAGGAAGGGGGCTGGCTAGCAAGAGCTTTCAGTGCTGGCACTTTTCATCTCTGAGCAAGTGCTCGACGTTTGCAATTTCTCACCTGAGCTCTCTTTAGAGTGCGCGAGAGGATGAGCAGAAGATGAGGTGGCTAGAGAAGCCCAGAGCCCCAGTGTTCTAAGGGCTACAAAAGCACTTCCAAGGAAGGGTGCTGGCTAGCAACAGCTTCCAGTGCTGGCACTTTTCATCTCTGAGCAATTGCTCGACGTTTGCAATTTCTCAGCTCGTGTCTACGAGACGGAGAGATAGTGACCGTGACGTTTGGTGGGTAGAGAAGCGCAAAGCCCCAGTGTTACTGCGCCTGTGAAAGCGCTTCCAAGGAAGGGTGCTGGCTAGCAACAGCTTTCAGTACTGGCACTTTTCATCTCTGAGCAATTGCTCGACGTTTGCAATTTCTCCCCTGAGCTCTCTTTAGAGTGCGCGATAGGATGAGGAGAAGATTAGGTGGCTAAAGAAGCCCAGAGCCCCAGTCTTCTTAGGCCTACAAAAGCGCTTCCAAGGAAGGGGGCTGGCTAGCAACAGCTTTCAGTGCTGGCACTTTTCATCTCTGAGCAATTGCTCGACGTTTGCAATTTCTCAGCTCGTGTCTACGAGACGGAGAGATAGTGACCGTGACTTTTGGTGGCTAGAGAAGCTCAAAGCCCCAGTGTTACTGCGCCTGTGAAAGCGCTTCCAAGGAAGGGTGCTGGCTAGCAACAGCTTTCAGTGCTGGCACTTTTCATCTCTGAGCAATTGCTCGACGTTTGCAATTTCTCAGCTCGTGTCTACGAGTCGGAAAGAGAAGGACCGTGACGTTTGGTGGCTAGAGAAGCGCAAAGCCCCAGTGTTACTGCGCCTGTGAAAGCGCTTCCAAGGAAGGGGGCTGGCTAGCAACAGCTTTCAGTGCTGGCACTTTTCATCTCTGAGCAATTGCTCGACGTTTGCAATTTCTCACCTGAGCTCTCTTCAGAGTGCGCGAGAGGATGAGCAGAAGATTAGGTGGCTAAAGAAGCCCAGAGCCCCAGTGTTCTTAGGCCTACAAAAGCGCTTCCAAGGAAGGGTGCTGGCTAGCAACAGCTTTCAGTGCTGGCACTTTTCATCTCTGAGCAATTGCTCGACGTTTGCAATTTCTCAGCTCGTGTCTAGGAGATGGAAAGAGAAGGACCGTGACGTTTGGTGGCTAGAGAAGCGCAAAGCCCCAGTGTTGCTGCGCCTGTGAAAGCGCTTCCAAGGAAGGGTGCTGGCTAGCAACAGCTTTCAGTGCTGGCACTTTTCATCTCTGAGCAATTGCTCGACGTTTGCAATTTCTCACCTGAGCTCTCTTCAGAGTGCGCGAGAGGATGAGCAGAAGATGAGGTGGCTAAAGAAGCCCAGAGCCCCAGTGTTCTTAGGCCTACAAAAGCGCTTCCAAGGAAGGGTGCTGGCTAGCAACAGCTTTCAGTGCTGGCACTTTTCATCTCTGAGCAATTGCTCGACGTTTGCAATTTCTCAGCTCGTGTCTACGAGACGGAGAGATAGTGACCGTGACGTTTGGTGGCTAGAGAAGCACAAAGCCCCAGTGTTACTGCGCCTGTGAAAGCGCTTCCAAGGAAGGGTGCTGGCTAGCAACAGCTTTCAGTGCTGGCACTTTTCATCTCTGAGCAATTGCTGGACGTTTGCAATTTCTCACCTGAGCTCTCTTTAGAGTGCGCGAGAGGATGAGCAGAAGATGAGGTGGCTAGAGAAGCCCAGGGCCCCAGTGTTCTTAGGCCTACAAAAGCGCTTCCAAGGAAGGGGGCTGGCTAGCAACAGCTTTCAGTGCTGGCACTTTTCATCTCTGAGCAATTGCTCGACGTTTGCAATTTCTCACCTGAGCTCTCTTTAGAGTGCGCGAGAGGATGAGCAGAAGATGAGGTGGCTAGAGAAGCCCAGAGCCCCAGTGTTCTTAGGCCTACAAAAGCGCTTCCAAGGAAGGGTGCTGGCTAGCAACAGCTTTCAGTGCTGGCACTTTTCATCTCTGAGCAATTGCTCGACGTTTGCAATTTCTCACCTGAGCTCTCTTTAGAGTGCGCGAGAGGATGAGCAGAAGATGAGGTGGCTAGAGAAGCCCAGAGCCCCAGTGTTCTTAGGCCTACAAAAGCGCTTCCAAGGAAGGGTGCTGGCTAGCAACAGCTTTCAGTGCTGGCACTTTTAATCTCTGAGCAATTGCTCGACGTTTGCAATTTCTCAGCTCGTGTCTACGAGACGGAGAGATAGTGACCGTGACGTTTGGTGGCTAGAGAAGCACAAAGCCCCAGTGTTACTGCGCCTGTGAAAGCGCTTCCAAGGAAGGGTGCTGGCTAGCAACAGCTTTCAGTGCTGGCACTTTTCATCTCTGAGCAATTGCTCGACGTTTGCAATTTCTCAGCTCGTGTCTACGAGACGGAGAGATAGTGACCGTGACTTTTGGTGGCTAGAGAAGCGCAAAGCCCCAGTGTTACTGCACCTGTGAAAGCGCTTCCAAGGAAGGGTGCTGGCTAGCAACAGCTTTCAGTGCTGGCACTTTTCATCTCTGAGCAATTGCTCGACGTTTGCAATTTCTCACCTGAGCTCTCTTTAGAGTGCGCGATAGGATGAGGAGAAGATTAGGTGGCTAAAGAAGCCCAGAGCCCCAGTCTTCTTAGGCCTACAAAAGCGCTTCCAAGGAAGGGTGCTGGCTAGCAACAGCTTTCAGTGCTGGCACTTTTCATCTCTGAGCAATTGCTCGACGTTTGCAATTTCTCAGCTCGTGTCTACGAGACGGAGAGATAGTGACCGTGACTTTTGGTGGCTAGAGAAGCTCAAAGCCCCAGTGTTACTGCGCCTGTGAAAGCGCTTCCAAGGAAGGGTGCTGGCTAGCAACAGCTTTCAGTGCTGGCACTTTTCATCTCTGAGCAATTGCTGGACGTTTGCAATTTCTCACCTGAGCTCTCTTCAGAGTGCGCGAGAGGATGAGCAGAAGATTAGGTGGCTAGAGAAGCCCAGAGCCCCAGTGTTCTTAGGCCTACAAAAGCGCTTCCAAGGAAGGGTGCTGGCTAGCAACAGCTTTCAGTGCTGGCACTTTTCATCTCTGAGCAATTGCTCGACGTTTGCAATTTCTCAGCTCGTGTCTACGAGTCGGAAAGAGAAGGACCGTGACGTTTGGTGGCTAGAGAAGCGCAAAGCCCCAGTGTTACTGCGCCTGTGAAAGCGCTTCCAAGGAAGGGTGCTGGCTAGCAAGAGCTTTCAGTGCTGGCACTTTTCATCTCTGAGCAATTGCTCGACGTTTGCAATTTCTCACCTGAGCTCTCTTCAGAGTGCGCGAGAGGATGAGCAGAAGATTAGGTGGCTAGAGAAGCCCAGAGCCCCAGTGTTCTAAGGGCTACAAAAGCGCTTCCAAGGAAGGGTGCTGGCTAGCAACAGCTTTCAGTGCTGGCACTTTTCATCTCTGAGCAATTGCTCGACGTTTGCAATTTCTCAGCTCGTGTCTAGGAGATGGAAAGAGAAGGACCGTGACGTTTGGTGGCTAGAGAAGCGCAAAGCCCCAGTGTTGCTGCGCCTGTGAAAGCGCTTCCAAGGAAGGGTGCTGGCTAGCAACAGCTTTCAGTGCTGGCACTTTTCATCTCTGAGCAATTGCTGGACGTTTGCAATTTCTCACCTGAGCTCTCTTCAGAGTGCGCGAGAGGATGAGCAGAAGATGAGGTGGCTAAAGAAGCCCAGAGCCCCAGTGTTCTTAGGCCTACAAAAGCGCTTCCAAGGAAGGGTGCTGGCTAGCAACAGCTTTCAGTGCTGGCACTTTTCATCTCTGAGCAATTGCTCGACGTTTGCAATTTCTCAGCTCGTGTCTACGAGACGGAGAGATAGTGACCGTGACGTTTGGTGGCTAGAGAAGCACAAAGCCCCAGTGTTACTGCGCCTGTGAAAGCGCTTCCAAGGAAGGGTGCTGGCTAGCAACAGCTTTCAGTGCTGGCACTTTTCATCTCTGAGCAATTGCTCGACGTTTGCAATTTCTCACCTGAGCTCTCTTTAGAGTGCGCGAGAGGATGAGCAGAAGATGAGGTGGCTAGAGAAGCCCAGGGCCCCAGTGTTCTTAGGCCTACAAAAGCGCTTCCAAGGAAGGGGGCTGGCTAGCAACAGCTTTCAGTGCTGGCACTTTTCATCTCTGAGCAATTGCTCGACGTTTGCAATTTCTCACCTGAGCTCTCTTTAGAGTGCGCGAGAGGATGAGCAGAAGATGAGGTGGCTAGAGAAGCCCAGAGCCCCAGTGTTCTTAGGCCTACAAAAGCGCTTCCAAGGAAGGGGGCTGGCTAGCAACAGCTTTCAGTGCTGGCACTTTTCATCTCTGAGCAATTGCTCGACGTTTGCAATTTCTCAGCTCGTGTCTACGAGACGGAGAGATAGTGACCGTGACATTTGGTGGCTAGAGAAGCGCAAAGCCCCAGTGTTACTGCGCCTGTGAAAGCGCTTCCAAGGAAGGGTGCTGGTTAGCAAGAGCTTTCAGTGCTGGCACTTTTCATCTCTGAGCAATTGCTCGACGTTTGCAATTTCTCCCCTGAGCTCTCTTTAGAGTGCGCGAGAGGATGAGCAGAAGATTAGGTGGCTAAAGAAGCCCAGAGCCCCAGTCTTCTTAGGCCTACAAAAGCGCTTCCAAGGAAGGGTGCTGGCTAGCAACAGCTTTCAGTGCTGGCACTTTTCATCTCTGAGCAATTGCTCGACGTTTGCAATTTCTCAGCTCGTGTCTACGAGACGGAGAGATAGTGACCGTGACTTTTGGTGGCTAGAGAAGCTCAAAGCCCCAGTGTTACTGCGCCTGTGAAAGCGCTTCCAAGGAAGGGTGCTGGCTAGCAACAGCTTTCAGTGCTGGCACTTTTCATCTCTGAGCAATTGCTGGACCTTTGCAATTTCTCACCTGAGCTCTCTTTAGAGTGCGCGAGAGGATGAGCAGAAGATTAGGTGGCTAGAGAAGCCCAGAGCCCCAGTGTTCTAAGGGCTACAAAAGCGCTTCCAAGGAAGGGTGCTGGCTAGCAACAGCTTCCAGTGCTGGCACTTTTCATCTCTGAGCAATTGCTCGACGTTTGCAATTTCTCAGCTCGTGTCTACGAGACGGAAAGAGAAGGACCGTGACGTTTGGTGGGTAGAGAAGCGCAAAGCCCCAGTGTTACTGCGCCTGTGAAAGCGCTTCCAAGGAAGGGTGCTGGCTAGCAACAGCTTTCAGTGCTGGCACTTTTCATCTCTGAGCAATTGCTCGACGTTTGCAATTTCTCACCTGAGCTCTCTTTAGAGTGCACGAGAGGATGAGCAGAAGATGAGGTGGCTAGAGAAGCCCAGAGCCCCAGTGTTCTTAGGCCTACAAAAGCGCTTCCAAGGAAGGGGGCTGGCTAGCAACAGCTTTCAGTGCTGGCACTTTTCATCTCTGAGCAATTGCTCGACGTTTGCAATTTCTCAGCTCGTGTCTACGAGACGGAGAGATAGTGACCGTGACTTTTGGTGGGTAGAGAAGCGCAAAGCCCCAGTGTTACTGCGCCTGTGAAAGCGCTTCCAAGGAAGGGTGCTGGCTAGCAACAGCTTTCAGTGCTGGCACTTTTCATCTCTGAGCAATTGCTCGACGTTTGCAATTTCTCCGCTGAGCTCTCTTCAGAGTGCGCGAGAGGATGAGCAGAAGATTAGGTGGCTAAAGAAGCCCAGAGCCCCAGTGTTCTTAGGCCTACAAAAGCGCTTCCAAGGAAGGGGGCTGGCTAGCAACAGCTTTCAGTGCTGGCACTTTTCATCTCTGAGCAATTGCTCGACGTTTGCAATTTCTCACCTGAGCTCTCTTTAGAGTGCACGAGAGGATGAGCAGAAGATGAGGTGGCTAGAGAAGCCCAGAGCCCCAGTGTTCTTAGGCCTACAAAAGCGCTTCCAAGGAAGGGTGCTGGCTAGCAACAGCTTTCAGTGCTGGCACTTTTCATCTCTGAGCAATTGCTCGACGTTTGCAATTTCTCAGCTCGTGTCTACGAGACGGAGAGATAGTGACCGTGACTTTTGGTGGGTAGAGAAGCGCAAAGCCCCAGTGTTACTGCGCCTGTGAAAGCGCTTCCAAGGAAGGGTGCTGGCTAGCAAGAGCTTTCAGTGCTGGCACTTTTCATCTCTGAGCAATTGCTCGACGTTTGCAATTTCTCACCTGAGCTCTCTTTAGAGTGCGCGAGAGGATGAGCAGAAGATTAGGTGGCTAGAGAAGCCCAGAACCCCAGTGTTCTTAGGCCTACAAAAGCGCTTCCAAGGAAGGGTGCTGGCTAGCAACAGCTTCCAGTGCTGGCACTTTTCATCTCTGAGCAATTGATTGACGTTTGCAATTTCTCAGCTCGTGTCTACGAGACGGAGAGATAGTGACCGTGACGTTTGGTGGGTAGAGAAGCGCAAAGCCCCAGTGTTACTGCGCCTGTGAAAGCGCTTCCAAGGAAGGGTGCTGGCTAGCAAGAGCTTTCAGTGCTGGCACTTTTCATCTCTGAGCAATTGCTGGACGTTTGCAATTTCTCCCCTGAGCTCTCTTCAGAGTGCGCGAGAGGATGAGCAGAAGATGAGGTGGCTAAAGAAGCCCAGAGCCCCAGTGTTCTTAGGCCTACAAAAGCGCTTCCAAGGAAGGGTGCTGGCTAGCAACAGCTTTCAGTGCTGGCACTTTTCATCTCTGAGCAATTGCTCGACGTTTGCAATTTCTCACCTGAGCTCTCTTTAGAGTGCGCGAGAGGATGAGCAGAAGATGAGGTGGCTAGAGAAGCCCAGAGCCCCAGTGTGCTTAGGCCTACAAAAGCGCTTCCAAGGAAGGGTGCTGGCTAGCAACAGCTTTCAGTGCTGGCACTTTTCATCTCTGAGCAATTGATCGACGTTTGCAATTTCTCACCTGAGCTCTCTTTAGAGTGCACGAGAGGATGAGCAGAAGATGAGGTGGCTAGAGAAGCCCAGGGCCCCCGTGTTCTTAGGCCTACAAAAGCGCTTCCAAGGAAGGGTGCTGGCTAGCAACAGCTTTCAGTGCTGGCACTTTTCATCTCTGAGCAATTGCTGGACGTTTGAAATTTCTCACCTGAGCTCTCTTTAGAGTGCGCGAGAGGATGAGCAGAAGATGAGGTGGCTAGAGAAGCCCAGAGCCCCAGTGTTCTAAGGGTTACAAAAGCGCTTCCAAGGAAGGGTGCTGGCTAGCAACAGCTTTCAGTGCTGGCACTTTTCATCTCTGAGCAATTGCTCGACGTTTGCAATTTCTCAGCTCGTGTCTACGAGACGGAGAGATAGTGACCGTGACTTTTGGTGGGTAGAGAAGCGCAAAGCCCCAGTGTTACTGCGCCTGTGAAAGCGCTTCCAAGGAAGGGTGCTGGTTAGCAAGAGCTTTCAGTGCTGGCACTTTTCATCTCTGAGCAATTGCTCGACGTTTGCAATTTCTCACCTGAGCTCTCTTTAGAGTGCGCGAGAGGATGAGCAGAAGATGAGGTGGCTAGAGAAGCCCAGAGCCCCAGTGTTCTAAGGGTTACAAAAGCGCTTCCAAGGAAGGGTGCTGGCTAGCAAGAGCTTTCAGTGCTGGCACTTTTCATCTCTGAGCAATTGCTCGACGTTTGCAATTTCTCAGCTCGTGTCTACGAGACGGAGAGATAGTGACCGTGACTTTTGGTGGGTAGAGAAGCGCAAAGCCCCAGTGTTACTGCGCCTGTGAAAGCGCTTCCAAGGAAGGGTGCTGGTTAGCAAGAGCTTTCAGTGCTGGCACTTTTCATCTCTGAGCAATTGCTCGACGTTTGCAATTTCTCACCTGAGCTCTCTTTAGAGTGCGCGATAGGATGAGCAGAAGATTAGGTGGCTAAAGAAGCCCAGAGCCCCAGTGTTCTTAGGCCTACAAAAGCGCTTCCAAGGAAGGGTGCTGGCTAGCAACAGCTTTCAGTGCTGGCACTTTTCATCTCTGAGCAATTGCTCGACGTTTGCAATTTCTCAGCTCGTGTCTACGATACGGAGAGATAGTGACCGTGACTTTTGGTGCGTAGAGAAGCTCAAAGCCCCAGTGTTACTGCACCTGTGAAAGCGCTTCCAAGGAAGGGTGCTGGCTAGCAACAGCTTTCAGTGCTGGCACTTTTCATCTCTGAGCAATTGCTCGACGTTTGCAATTTCTCACCTGAGCTCTCTTTAGAGTGCGCGAGAGGATGAGCAGAAGATGAGGTGGCTAGAGAAGCCCAGAGCCCCAGTGTTCTTAGGCCTACAAAAGCGCTTCCAAGGAAGGGTGCTGGCTAGCAACAGCTTTCAGTGCTGGCACTTTTCATCTCTGAGCAATTGCTCGACGTTTGCAATTTCTCAGCTCGTGTCTACGAGACGGAGAGATAGTGACCGTGACTTTTGGTGGGTAGAGAAGCGCAAAGCCCCAGTGTTACTGCGCCTGTGAAAGCACTTCCAAGGAAGGGTGCTGGTTAGCAACAGCTTTCACTGCTGGCACTTTTCATCTCTGAGCAATTGCTCGACGTTTGCAATTTCTCACCTGAGCTCTCTTTAGAGTGCGCGAGAGGATGAGCAGAAGATTAGGTGGCTAAAGAAGCCCAGAGCCCCAGTCTTCTTAGGCCTACAAAAGCGCTTCCAAGGAAGGGGGCTGGCTAGCAACAGCTTTCAGTGTTGGCACTTTTCATCTCTGAGCAATTGATCGACGTTTGCAATTTCTCAGCTCGTGTCTACGAGACGGAGAGATAGTGACCGTGACTTTTGGTGGCTAGAGAAGCTCAAAGCCCCAGTGTTACTGCGCCTGTGAAAGCGCTTCCAAGGAAGGGTGCTGGCTAGCAACAGCTTTCAGTGCTGGCACTTTTCATCTCTGAGCAATTGCTCGACGTTTGCAATTTCTCACCTGAGCTCTCTTTAGAGTGCGCGAGAGGATGAGCAGAAGATGAGGTGGCTAGAGAAGCCCATAGCCCCAGTGTTCTAAGGGCTACAAAAGCGCTTCCAAGGAAGGGTGCTGGCTAGCAACAGCTTTCAGTGCTGGCACTTTTCATCTCTGAGCAATTGCTCGACGTTTGCAATTTCTCAGCTCCTGTCTACGAGACGGAAAGAGAAGGACCGAACGTTTGGTGGCTAGAGAAGCGCAAAGCCCCAGTGTTACTGCGCCTGTGAAAGCGCTTCCAAGGAAGGGTGCTGGCTAGCAACAGCTTTCAGTGCTGGCACTTTTCATCTCTGAGCAATTGCTCGACGTTTGCAATTTCTCAGCTCGTGTCTACGAGACGGAGAGATAGTGACCGTGACTTTTGGTGGGTAGAGAAGCGCAAAGCCCCAGTGTTACTGCGCCTGTGAAAGCGCTTCCAAGGAAGGGTGCTGGTTAGCAAGAGCTTTCAGTGCTGGCACTTTTCATCTCTGAGCAATTGCTCGACGTTTGCAATTTCTCACCTGAGCTCTCTTTAGAGTGCGCGAGAGGATGAGCAGAAGATTAGGTGGCTAAAGAAGCCCAGAGCCCCAGTGTTCTTAGGCCTACAAAAGCGCTTCCAAGGAAGGGTGCTGGCTAGCAACAGCTTTCAGTGCTGGCACTTTTCATCTCTGAGCAATTGCTCGACGTTTGCAATTTCTCAGCTCGTGTCTACGAGACGGAGAGATAGTGACCGTGACTTTTGGTGCGTAGAGAAGCTCAAAGCCCCAGTGTTACTGCACCTGTGAAAGCGCTTCCAAGGAAGGGTGCTGACTAGCAACAGCTTTCAGTGCTGGCACTTTTCATCTCTGAGCAATTGCTCGACGTTTGCAATTTCTCGCCTGAGCTCTCTTTAGAGTGCGCGAGAGGATGAGCAGAAGATGAGGTGGCTAAAGAAGCCCAGAGCCCCAGTGTTCTTAGGCCTACAAAAGCGCTTCCAAGGAAGGGTGCTGGCTAGCAACAGCTTTCAGTGCTGCCACTTTTCATCTCTGAGCAATTGCTCGACGTTTGCAATTTCTCAGCTCGTGTCTACGAGACGGAGAGATAGTGACCGTGACTTTTGGTGGGTAGAGAAGCGCAAAGCCCCAGTGTTACTGCGCCTGTGAAAGCGCTTCCAAGGAAGGGTGCTGGTTAGCAAGAGCTTTCAGTGCTGGCACTTTTCATCTCTGAGCAATTGCTCGACGTTTGCAATTTCTCACCTGAGCTCTCTTTAGAGTGCGCGAGAGGATGAGCAGAAGATTAGGTGGCTAGAGAAGCCCAGAACCCCAGTGTTCTTAGGCCTACAAAAGCGCTTCCAAGGAAGGGTGCTGGCTAGCAACAGCTTCCAGTGCTGGCACTTTTCCTCTCTGAGCAATTGATTGACGTTTGCAATTTCTCAGCTCGTGTCTACGAGACGGAGAGATAGTGACCGTGACGTTTGGTGGGTAGAGAAGCGCAAAGCCCCAGTGTTACTGCGCCTGTGAAAGCGCTTCCAAGGAAGGGTGCTGGCTAGCAAGAGCTTTCAGTGCTGGCACTTTTCATCTCTGAGCAATTGCTGGACGTTTGCAATTTCTCCCCTGAGCTCTCTTCAGAGTGCGCGAGAGGATGAGCAGAAGATGAGGTGGCTAAAGAAGCCCAGAGCCCCAGTGTTCTTAGGCCTACAAAAGCGCTTCCAAGGAAGGGTGCTGGCTAGCAACAGCTTTCAGTGCTGGCACTTTTCATCTCTGAGCAATTGCTCGACGTTTGCAATTTCTCACCTGAGCTCTCTTTAGAGTGCGCGAGAGGATGAGCAGAAGATGAGGTGGCTAGAGAAGCCCAGAGCCCCAGTGTGCTTAGGCCTACAAAAGCGCTTCCAAGGAAGGGTGCTGGCTAGCAACAGCTTTCAGTGCTGGCACTTTTCATCTCTGAGCAATTGATCGACGTTTGCAATTTCTCACCTGAGCTCTCTTTAGAGTGCACGAGAGGATGAGCAGAAGATGAGGTGGCTAGAGAAGCCCAGGGCCCCCGTGTTCTTAGGCCTACAAAAGCGCTTCCAAGGAAGGGTGCTGGCTAGCAACAGCTTTCAGTGCTGGCACTTTTCATCTCTGAGCAATTGCTCAACGTTTGCAATTTCTCACCTGAGCTCTCTTTAGAGTGCGCGAGAGGATGAGCAGAAGATGAGGTGGCTAGAGAAGCCCAGAGCCCCAGTGTTCTAAGGGTTACAAAAGCGCTTCCAAGGAAGGGTGCTGGCTAGCAACAGCTTTCAGTGCTGGCACTTTTCATCTCTGAGCAATTGCTCGACGTTTGCAATTTCTCAGCTCGTGTCTACGAGACGGAGAGATAGTGACCGTGACTTTTGGTGGCTAGAGAAGCGCAAAGCCCCAGTGTTACTGCGCCTGTGAAAGCGCTTCCAAGGAAGGGTGCTGGTTAGCAAGAGCTTTCAGTGCTGGCACTTTTCATCTCTGAGCAATTGCTCGACGTTTGCAATTTCTCACCTGAGCTCTCTTTAGAGTGCGCGAGAGGATGAGCAGAAGATGAGGTGGCTAGAGAAGCCCAGAGCCCCAGTGTTCTAAGGGTTACAAAAGCGCTTCCAAGGAAGGGTGCTGGCTAGCAAGAGCTTTCAGTGCTGGCACTTTTCATCTCTGAGCAATTGCTCGACGTTTGCAATTTCTCAGCTCGTGTCTACGAGACGGAGAGATAGTGACCGTGACTTTTGGTGGGTAGAGAAGCGCAAAGCCCCAGTGTTACTGCGCCTGTGAAAGCGCTTCCAAGGAAGGGTGCTGGTTAGCAAGAGCTTTCAGTGCTGGCACTTTTCATCTCTGAGCAATTGCTCGACGTTTGCAATTTCTCACCTGAGCTCTCTTTAGAGTGCGCGATAGGATGAGCAGAAGATTAGGTGGCTAAAGAAGCCCAGAGCCCCAGTGTTCTTAGGCCTACAAAAGCGCTTCCAAGGAAGGGTGCTGGCTAGCAACAGCTTTCAGTGCTGGCACTTTTCATCTCTGAGCAATTGCTCGACGTTTGCAATTTCTCAGCTCGTGTCTACGATACGGAGAGATAGTGACCGTGACTTTTGGTGCGTAGAGAAGCTCAAAGCCCCAGTGTTACTGCACCTGTGAAAGCGCTTCCAAGGAAGGGTGCTGACTAGCAACAGCTTTCAGTGCTGGCACTTTTCATCTCTGAGCAATTGCTCGACGTTTGCAATTTCTCGCCTGAGCTCTCTTTAGAGTGCGCGAGAGGATGAGCAGAAGATGAGGTGGCTAGAGAAGCCCAGAGCCCCAGTGTTCTTAGGCCTACAAAAGCGCTTCCAAGGAAGGGTGCTGGCTAGCAACAGCTTTCAGTGCTGGCACTTTTCATCTCTGAGCAATTGCTCGACGTTTGCAATTTCTCAGCTCGTGTCTACGAGACGGAGAGATAGTGACCGTGACTTTTGGTGGGTAGAGAAGCGCAAAGCCCCAGTGTTACTGCGCCTGTGAAAGCACTTCCAAGGAAGGGTGCTGGTTAGCAACAGCTTTCACTGCTGGCACTTTTCATCTCTGAGCAATTGCTCGACGTTTGCAATTTCTCACCTGAGCTCTCTTTAGAGTGCGCGAGAGGATGAGCAGAAGATTAGGTGGCTAAAGAAGCCCAGAGCCCCAGTCTTCTTAGGCCTACAAAAGCGCTTCCAAGGAAGGGGGCTGGCTAGCAACAGCTTTCAGTGTTGGCACTTTTCATCTCTGAGCAATTGATCGACGTTTGCAATTTCTCAGCTCGTGTCTACGAGACGGAGAGATAGTGACCGTGACTTTTGGTGGCTAGAGAAGCTCAAAGCCCCAGTGTTACTGCGCCTGTGAAAGCGCTTCCAAGGAAGGGTGCTGGCTAGCAAGAGCTTTCAGTGCTGGCACTTTTCATCTCTGAGCAATTGCTCGACGTTTGCAATTTCTCACCTGAGCTCTCTTTAGAGTGCGCGAGAGGATGAGCAGAAGATGAGGTGGCTAGAGAAGCCCATAGCCCCAGTGTTCTAAGGGCTACAAAAGCGCTTCCAAGGAAGGGTGCTGGCTAGCAACAGCTTTCAGTGCTGGCACTTTTCATCTCTGAGCAATTGCTCGACGTTTGCAATTTCTCAGCTCGTGTCTACGAGACGGAAAGAGAAGGACCGTGACGTTTGGTGGCTAGAGAAGCGCAAAGCCCCAGTGTTACTGCGCCTGTGAAAGCGCTTCCAAGGAAGGGTGCTGGCTAGCAACAGCTTTCAGTGCTGGCACTTTTCATCTCTGAGCAATTGCTCGACGTTTGCAATTTCTCAGCTCGTGTCTACGAGACGGAGAGATAGTGACCGTGACTTTTGGTGGGTAGAGAAGCGCAAAGCCCCAGTGTTACTGCGCCTGTGAAAGCGCTTCCAAGGAAGGGTGCTGGTTAGCAAGAGCTTTCAGTGCTGGCACTTTTCATCTCTGAGCAATTGCTCGACGTTTGCAATTTCTCACCTGAGCTCTCTTTAGAGTGCGCGAGAGGATGAGCAGAAGATTAGGTGGCTAAAGAAGCCCAGAGCCCCAGTGTTCTTAGGCCTACAAAAGCGCTTCCAAGGAAGGGTGCTGGCTAGCAACAGCTTTCAGTGCTGGCACTTTTCATCTCTGAGCAATTGCTCGACGTTTGCAATTTCTCAGCTCGTGTCTACGAGACGGAGAGATAGTGACCGTGACTTTTGGTGCGTAGAGAAGCTCAAAGCCCCAGTGTTACTGCACCTGTGAAAGCGCTTCCAAGGAAGGGTGCTGACTAGCAACAGCTTTCAGTGCTGGCACTTTTCATCTCTGAGCAATTGCTCGACGTTTGCAATTTCTCGCCTGAGCTCTCTTTAGAGTGCGCGAGAGGATGAGCAGAAGATGAGGTGGCTAAAGAAGCCCAGAGCCCCAGTGTTCTTAGGCCTACAAAAGCGCTTCCAAGGAAGGGTGCTGGCTAGCAACAGCTTTCAGTGCTGGCACTTTTCATCTCTGAGCAATTGCTCGACGTTTGCAATTTCTCAGCTCGTGTCTACGAGACGGAGAGATAGTGACCGTGACTTTTGGTGGCTAGAGAAGCGCAAAGCCCCAGTGTTACTGCGCCTGTGAAAGCGCTTCCAAGGAAGGGTGCTGGTTAGCAACAGCTTTCAGTGCTGGCACTTTTCATCTCTGAGCAATTGCTCGACGTTTGCAATTTCTCACCTGAGCTCTCTTTAGAGTGCGCGAGAGGATGAGCAGAAGATTAGGTGGCTAAAGAATCCCAGAGCCCCAGTCTTCTTAGGCCTACAAAAGCGCTTCCAAGGAAGGGTGCTGGCTAGCAACAGCTTTCAGTGCTGGCACTTTTCATCTCTGAGCAATTGATCGACGTTTGCAATTTCTCAGCTCGTGTCTACGAGACGGAGAGATAGTGACCGTGACTTTTGGTGGCTAGAGAAGCTCAAAGCCCCAGTGTTACTGCGCCTGTGAAAGCGCTTCCAAGGAAGGGTGCTGGCTAGCAACAGCTTTCAGTGCTGGCACTTTTCATCTCTGAGCAATTGCTCGACGTTTGCAATTTCTCAGCTCGTGTCTAGGAGACGGAAAGAGAAGGACCGTGACGTTTGGTGGCTAGAGAAGCGCAAAGCCCCAGTGTTACTGCGCCTGTGAAAGCGCTTGCAAGGAAGGGTGCTGGCTAGCAACAGCTTTCAGTGCTGGCACTTTTCATCTCCGAGCAATTGCTCGACGTTTGCAATTTCTCACCTGAGCTCTCTTCAGAGTGCGCGAGAGGATGAGCAGAAGATTAGATGGCTAGAGAAGCCCAGAGCCCCAGTCTTCTTAGGCCTACAAAAGCGCTTCCAAGGAAGGGTGCTGGCTAGCAACAGCTTCCAGTGCTGGCACTTTTCATCTCTGAGCAATTGCTCGACGTTTGCAATTTCTCACCTGAGCTCTCTTTAGAGTGCGCGAGAGGATGAGCAGAAGATTAGGTGGCTAGAGAAGCCCAGAACCCCAGTGTTCTTAGGCCTACAAAAGCGCTTCCAAGGAAGGGTGCTGGCTAGCAACAGCTTTCAGTGTTGGCACTTTTCATCTCTGAGCAATTGCTCGACGTTTGCAATTTCTCAGCTCGTGTCTACGAGACGGAGAGATAGTGACCGTGACGTTTGGTGGGTAGAGAAGCGCAAAGCCCCAGTGTTACAGCGCCTGTGAAAGCGCTTCCAAGGAAGGGTGCTGGCTAGCAACAGCTTTCAGTGCTGGCACTTTTCATCTCTGAGCAATTGCTCGACGTTTGCAATTTCTCACCTGAGCTCTCTTCAGAGTGCGCGAGAGGATGAGCAGAAGATGAGGTGGCTAGAGAAGCCCAGAGCCCCAGTGTTCTTAGGCCTACAAAAGCGCTTCCAAGGAAGGGTGCTGGCTAGCAACAGCTTTCAGTGCTGGCACTTTTCATCTCTGAGCAATTGCTCGACGTTTGCAATTTCTCAGCTCGTGTCTACGAGACGGAAAGAGAATGACCGTGACGTTTGTTGCATATAGAAGCGCAAAGCCCCAGTGTTGCTGCGCCTGTGAAAGCGCTTCCAAGGAAGGGTGCTGGCTAGCAAGAGCTTTCAGTGCTGGCACTTTTCCTCTCTGAGCAATTGCTCGACGTTTGCAATTTCTCACCTGAGCTCTCTTTAGAGTGCGCAAGAGGATGAGCAGAAGATGAGGTGGCTAGAGAAGCCCAGAGCCCCAGTGTTCTTAGGCCTACAAAAGCGCTTCCAAGGAAGGGTGCTGGCTAGCAACAGCTTTCAGTGCTGGCACTTTTCATCTCTGAGCAATTGCTCGACGTTTGCAATTTCTCAGCTCGTGTCTACGAGACGGAGAGATAGTGACCGTGACTTTTGGTGGCTAGAGAAGCTCAAAGCCCCAGTGTTACTGCGCCTGTGAAAGCGCTTCCAAGGAAGGGTGCTGACTAGCAACAGCTTTCAGTGCTGGCACTTTTCATCTCTGAGCAATTGCTGGACGTTTGCAATTTCTCACCTGAGCTCTCTTTAGAGTGCGCGAGAGGATGAGCAGAAGATTAGGTGGCTAGAGAAGCCCAGAGCCCCAGTGTTCTAAGGGCTACAAAAGCGCTTCCAAGGAAGGGTGCTGGCTAGCAACAGCTTTCAGTGTTGGCACTTTTCATCTCTGAGCAATTGCTCGACGTTTGCAATTTCTCAGCTCGTGTCTACGAGACGGAAAGAGAAGGACCGTGACATTTGGTGGGTAGAGAAGCGCAAAGCCCCAGTGTTACTGCGCCTGTGAAAGCGCTTGCAAGGAAGGGTGCTGGCTAGCAACAGCTTTCAGTGCTGGCACTTTTCATCTCCGAGCAATTGCTCGACGTTTGCAATTTCTCACCTGAGCTCTCTTCAGAGTGCGCGAGAGGATGAGCAGAAGATTAGATGGCTAGAGAAGCCCAGAGCCCCAGTGTTCTTAGGCCTACAAAAGCGCTTCCAAGGAAGGGTGCTGGCTAGCAACAGCTTTCAGTGCTGGCACTTTTCATCTCTGAGCAATTGCTCGACGTTTGCAATTTCTCACCTGAGCTCTCTTTAGAGTGCGCGAGAGGATGAGCAGAAGATGAGGTGGCTAGAGAAGCCCAGAGCCCCAGTGTTCTTAGGCCTACAAAAGCGCTTCCAAGGAAGGGTGCTGGCTAGCAACAGCTTTCAGTGTTGGCACTTTTCATCTCTGAGCAATTGCTCGACGTTTGCAATTTCTCAGCTCGTGTCTACGAGACGGAGAGATAGTGACCGTGACGTTTGTTGCATATAGAAGCGCAAAGCCCCAGTGTTGCTGCGCCTGTGAAAGCGCTTCCAAGGAAGGGTGCTGGCTAGCAAGAGCTTTCAGTGCTGGCACTTTTCCTCTCTGAGCAATTGCTCGACGTTTGCAATTTCTCACCTGAGCTCTCTTTAGAGTGCGCAAGAGGATGAGCAGAAGATTAGGTGGCTAGAGAAGCCCAGAGCCCCAGTGTTCTTAGGCCTACAAAAGCGCTTCCAAGGAAGGGTGCTGGCTAGCAAGAGCTTTCAGTGCTGGCACTTTTCATCTCTGAGCAATTGCTCGACGTTTGCAATTTCTCAGCTCGTGTCTACGAGACGGAGAGATAGTGACCGTGACTTTTGGTGGCTAGAGAAGCTCAAAGCCCCAGTGTTACTGCGCCTGTGAAAGCGCTTCCAAGGAAGGGTGCTGACTAGCAACAGCTTTCAGTGCTGGCACTTTTCATCTCTGAGCAATTGCTGGACGTTTGCAATTTCTCACCTGAGCTCTCTTTAGAGTGCGCGAGAGGATGAGCAGAAGATTAGGTGGCTAGAGAAGCCCAGAGCCCCAGTGTTCTAAGGGCTACAAAAGCGCTTCCAAGGAAGGGTGCTGGCTAGCAACAGCTTTCAGTGTTGGCACTTTTCATCTCTGAGCAATTGCTCGACGTTTGCAATTTCTCAGCTCGTGTCTACGAGACGGAAAGAGAAGGACCGTGACGTTTGGTGGGTAGAGAAGCGCAAAGCCCCAGTGTTACTGCGCCTGTGAAAGCGCTTCCAAGGAAGGGTGCTGGCTAGCAACAGCTTTCAGTGCTGGCACTTTTCATCTCCGAGCAATTGCTCGACGTTTGCAATTTCTCACCTGAGCTCTCTTCAGAGTGCGCGAGAGGATGAGCAGAAGATGAGGTGGCTAGAGAAGCCCAGAGCCCCAGTGTTCTTAGGCCTACAAAAGCGCTTCCAAGGAAGGGTGCTGGCTAGCAACAGCTTCCAGTGCTGGCACTTTTCATCTCTGAGCAATTGCTCGACGTTTGCAATTTCTCACCTGAGCTCTCTTTAGAGTGCGCGAGAGGATGAGCAGAAGATTAGGTGGCTAGAGAAGCCCAGAACCCCAGTGTTCTTAGGCCTACAAAAGCGCTTCCAAGGAAGGGTGCTGGCTAGCAACAGCTTTCAGTGTTGGCACTTTTCATCTCTGAGCAATTGCTCGACGTTTGCAATTTCTCAGCTCGTGTCTACGAGACGGAGAGATAGTGACCGTGACGTTTGGTGGGTAGAGAAGCGCAAAGCCCCAGTGTTACAGCGCCTGTGAAAGCGCTTCCAAGGAAGGGTGCTGGCTAGCAACAGCTTTCAGTGCTGGCACTTTTCATCTCTGAGCAATTGCTCGACGTTTGCAATTTCTCACCTGAGCTCTCTTCAGAGTGCGCGAGAGGATGAGCAGAAGATTAGGTGGCTAGAGAAGCCCAGAGCCCCAGTGTTCTTAGGCCTACAAAAGCGCTTCCAAGGAAGGGTGCTGGCTAGCAACAGCTTTCAGTGCTGGCACTTTTCATCTCTGAGCAATTGCTCGACGTTTGCAATTTCTCAGCTCGTGTCTACGAGACGGAAAGAGAATGACCGTGACGTTTGTTGCATATAGAAGCGCAAAGCCCCAGTGTTGCTGCGCCTGTGAAAGCGCTTCCAAGGAAGGGTGCTGGCTAGCAACAGCTTCCAGTGCTGGCACTTTTCATCTCTGAGCAATTGATCGACGTTTGCAATTTCTCACCTGAGCTCTCTTCAGAGTGCGCGAGAGGATGAGCAGAAGATGAGGTGGCTAGAGAAGCCCAGAACCCCAGTGTTCTTAGGCCTACAAAAGCGCTTCCAAGGAAGGGTGCTGGCTAGCAACAGCTTTCAGTGCTGGCACTTTTCATCTCTGAGCAATTGATCGACGTTTGCAATTTCTCACCTGAGCTCTCTTTAGAGTGCGCGAGAGGATGAGCAGAAGATTAGGTGGCTAGAGAAGCGCAAAGCCCCAGTGTTCTTAGGCCTACAAAAGCGCTTCCAAGGAAGGGTGCTGGCTAGCAACAGCTTTCAGTGCTGGCACTTTTCATCTCTGAGCAATTGATCGACGTTTGCAATTTCTCACCTGAGCTCTCTTTAGAGTGCGCGAGAGGATGAGCAGAAGATTAGGTGGCTAGAGAAGCCCAGAGCCCCAGTGTTCTAAGGGCTACAAAAGCACTTCAAGGAAGGGTGCTGGCTAGCAACAGCTTTCAGTGCTGGCACTTTTCCTCTCTGAGCAATTGCTCGACGTTTGCAATTTCTCAGCTCGTGTCTACGAGACGGAGAGATAGTGAACGTGACGTTTGGTGGGTAGAGAAGCGCAAAGCCCCAGTGTTACTGCGCCTGTGAAAGCGCTTCCAAGGAAGGGTGCTGGCTAGCAACAGCTTTCAGTGCTGGCACTTTTCATCTCTGAGCAATTGCTCGATGTTTGCAATTTCTCACCTGAGCTCTCTTTAGAGTGCGCGAGAGAATGAGCAGAAGATTACGTGGCTAAAGAAGCCCAGAGCCCCAGTCTTCTTAGGCCTACAAAAGCGCTTCCAAGGAAGGGTGCTGGCTAGCAACAGCTTTCAGTGCTGGCACTTTTCATCTCTGAGCAATTGCTCGACGTTTGCAATTTCTCACCTGAGCTCTCTTTAGGGTGCGCGAGAGGATGAGCAGAAGATTAGGTGGCTAAAGAAGCCCAGAGCCCCAGTGTTCTAAGGGCTACAAAAGCGCTTCCAAGGAAGGGTGCTGGCTAGCAAGAGCTTTCAGTGCTGGCACTTTTCATCTCTGAGCAATTGCTCGACGTTTGCAATTTCTCACCTGAGCTCTCTTTAGAGTGCGCGAGAGGATGAGCAGAAGATGAGGTGGCTAGACAAGCCCAGAGCCCCAGTGTTCTTAGGCCTACAAAAGCGCTTCCAAGGAAGGGTGCTGGCTAGCAACAGCTTTCAGTGCTGGCACTTTTCATCTCTGAGCAATTGCTCGACGTTTGCAATTTCTCAGCTCGTGTCTAGGAGATGGAAAGAGAATGACCGTGACGTTTGGTGGCTAGAGAAGCGCAAAGCCCCAGTGTTGCTGCGCCTGTGAAAGCGCTTCCAAGGAAGGGTGCTGGCTAGCAACAGCTTTCAGTGCTGGCACTTTTCATCTCTGAGCAATTGCTCGACGTTTGCAATTTCTCCCCTGAGCTCTCTTCAGAGTGCGCGAGAGGATGAGCAGAAGATGAGGTGGCTAGAGAAGCCCAGAGCCCCAGTGTTCTTAGGGCTACAAAAGCGCTTCCAAGGAAGGGTGCTGGCTAGCAACAGCTTTCAGTGCTGGCACTTTTCATCTCTGAGCAATTGCTCGACGTTTGCAATTTCTCAGCTCGTGTCTACGAGAAGGAAAGAGAATGACCGTGACGTTTGGTGGCTAGAGAAGCGCAAAGCCCCAGTGTTACTGCGCCTGTGAAAGCGCTTCCAAGGAAGGGTGCTGGCTAGCAACAGCTTTCAGTGCTGGCACTTTTCATCTCTGAGCAATTGCTCGACGTTTGCAATTTCTCACCTGAGCTCTCTTTAGAGTGCGCGAGAGGATGAGCAGAAGATGAGGTGGCTAGAGAAGCCCAGAGCCCCAGTGTTCTAAGGGCTACAAAAGCGCTTCCAAGGAAGGGTGCTGGCTAGCAACAGCTTTCAGTGCTGGCACTTTTCATCTCTGAGCAATTGCTCAACGTTTGCAATTTCTCAGCTCGTGTCTACGAGTCGGAAAGAGAAGGACCGTGACGTTTGGTGGGTAGAGAAGCGCAAAGCCCCAGTGTTACTGCGCCTGTGAAAGCGCTTCCAAGGAAGGGTGCTGGCTAGCAACAGCTTTCAGTGCTGGCACTTTTCATCTCTGAGCAATTGCTCGACGTTTGCAATTTCTCAGCTCGTGTCTACGAGATGGAAAGAGAAGGACCGTGACGTTTGGTGGGTAGAGAAGTGCAAAGCCCCAGTGTTACTGCACCTGTGAAAGCGCTTCCAAGGAAGGGTGCTGACTAGCAACAGCTTTCAGTGTTGGCACTTTTCATCTCTGAGCAATTGCTGGACGTTTGCAATTTCTCACCTGAGCTCTCTTCAGAGTGCGCGAGAGGATGAGCAGAAGATTAGGTGGCTAGAGAAGCCCATAGCCCCAGTGTTCTAAGGGCTACAAAAGCACTTCCAAGGAAGGGTGCTGGCTAGCAAGAGCTTTCAGTGCTGGCACTTTTCATCTCTGAGCAATTGCTCGACGTTTGCAATTTCTCAGCTCGTGTCTACGAGACGGAGAGATAGTGACCGTGACTTTTGGTGGGTAGAGAAGCGCAAAGCCCCAGTGTTACTGCGCCTGTGAAAGCGCTTCCAAGGAAGGGTGCTGGTTAGCAACAGCTTTCAGTGCTGGCACTTTTCATCTCTGAGCAATTGCTCGACGTTTGCAATTTCTCACCTGAGCTCTCTTTAGAGTGCGCGAGAGGATGAGCAGAAGATTAGGTGGCTAAAGAAGCCCAGAGCCCCAGTGTTCTTAGGCCTACAAAAGCGCTTCCAAGGAAGGGTGCTGGCTAGCAACAGCTTCCAGTGCTGGCACTTTTCATCTCTGAGCAATTGCTCGACGTTTGCAATTTCTCAGCTCGTGTCTACAAGACGGAGAGATAGTGACCGTGACTTTTGGTGGGTAGAGAAGCTCAAAGCCCCAGTGTTACTGCACCTGTGAAAGCGCTTCCAAGGAAGGGTGCTGACTAGCAACAGCTTTCAGTGCTGGCACTTTTCATCTCTGAGCAATTGCTCGACGTTTGCAATTTCTCACCTGAGCTCTCTTCAGAGTGCGCGAGAGGATGAGCAGAAGATTAGGTGGCTAGAGAAGCCCATAGCCCCAGTGTTCTAAGGGCTACAAAAGCGCTTCCAAGGAAGGGTGCTGGCTAGCAACAGCTTTCAGTGCTGGCACTTTTTCTCTCTGAGCAATTGCTGGACGTTTGCAATTTCTCAGCTCGTGTCTACGAGACGGAGAGATAGCGACCGTGACGTTTGGTGGCTAGAGAAGCGCAAAGCCCCAGTGTTACTGCGCCTGTGAAAGCGCTTCCAAGGAAGGGTGCTGGCTAGCAAGAGCTTTCAGTGCTGGCACTTTTCATCTCTGAGCAATTGCTCGACGTTTGCAATTTCTCACCTGAGCTCTCTTTAGAGTGCGCGAGAGGATGAGCAGAAGATGAGGTGGCTAGAGAAGCCCAGAGCCCCAGTGTTCTTAGGCCTACAAAAACGCTTCCAAGGAAGGGTGCTGGCTAGCAACAGCTTTCAGTGCTGGCACTTTTCATCTCTGAGCAATTGATCGACGTTTGCAATTTCTCACCTGAGCTCTCTTTAGAGTGCGCGAGAGGATGAGCAGAAGATGAGGTGGCTAGAGAAGCCCATAGCCCCAGTGTTCTAAGGGCTACAAAAGCGCTTCCAAGGAAGGGTGCTGGCTAGCAACAGTTTTCAGTGCTGGCACTTTTCATCTCTGAGCAATTGCTCGACGTTTGCAATTTCTCAGCTCGTGTCTACGAGACGGAAAGAGAAGGACCGTGACGTTTGGTGGCTAGAGAAGCGCAAAGCCCCAGTGTTACTTCGCCTGTGAAAGCGCTTCCAAGGAAGGGTGCTGGCTAGCAACAGCTTTCAGTGCTGGCACTTTTCATCTCTGAGCAATTGCTCGACGTTTGCAATTTCTCACCTGAGCTCTCTTTAGAGTGCGCGAGAGGATGAGCAGAAGATGAGGTGGCTAGAGAAGCCCAGAGCCCCAGTGTGCTTAGGCCTACAAAAGCGCTTCCAAGGAAGGGTGCTGGCTAGCAACAGCTTTCAGTGCTGGCACTTTTCATCTCTGAGCAATTGCTCGACGTTTGCAATTTCTCACCTGAGCTCTCTTTAGAGTGCGCGAGAGGATGAGCAGAAGATGAGGTGGCTAGAGAAGCCCAGAGCCCCAGTGTGCTTAGGCCTACAAAAGCGCTTCCAAGGAAGGGTGCTGGCTAGTAACAGCTTTCAGTGCTGGCACTTTTCATCTCTGAGCAATTGCTCGACGTTTGCAATTTTCACCTGAGCTCTCTTTAGAGTGCACGAGAGGATGAGCAGAAGATTAGGAGGCTAGAGAAGCCCAGAACCCCAGTGTTCTTAGGCCTACAAAAGCGCTTCCAAGGAAGGGTGCTGGCTAGCAACAGCTTTCAGTGCTGGCACTTTTCATCTCTGAGCAATTGATCGACGTTTGCAATTTCTCAGCTCGTGTCTACGAGACGGAGAGATAGTGACCGTGACGTTTGGTGGCTAGAGAAGCGCAAAGACCCAGTGTTACAGCGCCTGTGAAAGCGCTTCCAAGGAAGGGTGCTGGCTAGCAACAGCTTTCAGTGCTGGCACTTTTCATCTCTGAGCAATTGCTCGACGTTTGCAATTTCTCACCTGAGCTCTCTTCAGAGTGCGCGAGAGGATGAGCAGAAGATTAGGTGGCTAGAGAAGCCCAGAGCCCCAGTGTTCTTAGGCCTACAAAAGCGCTTCCAAGGAAGGGTGCTGGCTAGCAACAGCTTTCAGTGCTGGCACTTTTCATCTCTGAGCAATTGCTCGACGTTTGCAATTTCTCAGCTCGTGTCTACGAGACGGAAAGAGAATGACCGTGACGTTTGTTGCATATAGAAGCGCAAAGCCCCAGTGTTGCTGCGCCTGTGAAAGCGCTTCCAAGGAAGGGTGCTGGCTAGCAAGAGCTTTCAGTGCTGGCACTTTTCATCTCTGAGCAATTGCTCGACGTTTGCAATTTCTCACCTGAGCTCTCTTTAGAGTGCGCAAGAGGATGAGCAGAAGATTAGGTGGCTAGAGAAGCCCAGAGCCCCAGTGTTCTTAGGCCTACAAAAGCGCTTCCAAGGAAGGGTGCTGGCTAGCAAGAGCTTTCAGTGCTGGCACTTTTCATCTCTGAGCAATTGCTCGACGTTTGCAATTTCTCAGCTCGTGTCTACGAGACGGAGAGATAGTGACCGTGACTTTTGGTGGCTAGAGAAGCGCAAAGCCCCAGTGTTACTGCGCCTGTGAAAGCGCTTCCAAGGAAGGGTGCTGACTAGCAACAGCTTTCAGTGCTGGCACTTTTCATCTCTGAGCAATTGCTGGACGTTTGCAATTTCTCACCTGAGCTCTCTTTAGAGTGCGCGAGAGGATGAGCAGAAGATTAGGTGGCTAGAGAAGCCCAGAGCCCCAGTGTTCTAAGGGCTACAAAAGCGCTTCCAAGGAAGGGTGCTGGCTAGCAACAGCTTTCAGTGTTGGCACTTTTCATCTCTGAGCAATTGCTCGACGTTTGCAATTTCTCAGCTCGTGTCTACGAGACGGAAAGAGAAGGACCGTGACGTTTGGTGGCTAGAGAAGCGCA
This sequence comes from Sarcoramphus papa, assembly GCA_037962945.1. NCBI lineage: Eukaryota > Metazoa > Chordata > Aves > Accipitriformes > Cathartidae > Sarcoramphus > Sarcoramphus papa. Next base: position 1,233,038 of record JBBMRM010000053.1, read on the forward strand.
AAGCCCCAGTGTTACTGCGCCTGTGAAAGCGCTTGCAAGGAAGGGTGCTGGCTAGCAACAGCTTTCAGTGCTGGCACTTTTCATCTCCGAGCAATTGCTCGACGTTTGCAATTTCTCACCTGAGCTCTCTTCAGAGTGCGCGAGAGGATGAGCAGAAGATTAGATGGCTAGAGAAGCCCAGAGCCCCAGTGTTCTTAGGCCTACAAAAGCGCTTCCAAGGAAGGGTGCTGGCTAGCAACAGCTTCCAGTGCTGGCACTTTTCATCTCTGAGCAATTGCTCGACGTTTGCAATTTCTCACCTGAGCTCTCTTTAGAGTGCGCGAGAGGATGAGCAGAAGATTAGGTGGCTAGAGAAGCCCAGAACCCCAGTGTTCTTAGGCCTACAAAAGCGCTTCCAAGGAAGGGTGCTGGCTAGCAACAGCTTTCAGTGTTGGCACTTTTCATCTCTGAGCAATTGCTCGACGTTTGCAATTTCTCAGCTCGTGTCTACGAGACGGAGAGATAGTGACCGTGACGTTTGGTGGGTAGAGAAGCGCAAAGCCCCAGTGTTACAGCACCTGTGAAAGCGCTTCCAAGGAAGGGTGCTGGCTAGCAAGAGCTTTCAGTGCTGGCACTTTTCATCTCTGAGCAATTGCTCGACGTTTGCAATTTCTCACCTGAGCTCTCTTCAGAGTGCGCGAGAGGATGAGCAGAAGATTAGGTGGCTAGAGAAGCCCAGAGCCCCAGTGTTCTTAGGCCTACAAAAGCGCTTCCAAGGAAGGGTGCTGGCTAGCAACAGCTTTCAGTGCTGGCACTTTTCATCTCTGAGCAATTGCTCGACGTTTGCAATTTCTCAGCTCGTGTCTACGAGACGGAAAGAGAATGACCGTGACGTTTGTTGCATATAGAAGCGCAAAGCCCCAGTGTTGCTGCGCCTGTGAAAGCGCTTCCAAGGAAGGGTGCTGGCTAGCAACAGCTTCCAGTGCTGGCACTTTTCATCTCTGAGCAATTGATCGACGTTTGCAATTTCTCACCTGAGCTCTCTTCAGAGTGCGCGAGAGGATGAGCAGAAGATGAGGTGGCTAGAGAAGCCCAGAGCCCCAGTGTTCTTAGGCCTACAAAAGCGCTTCCAAGGAAGGGTGCTGGCTAGCAACAGCTTTCAGTGCTGGCACTTTTCATCTCTGAGCAATTGCTCGACGTTTGCAATTTCTCACCTGAGCTCTCTTTAGAGTGCGCGAGAGGATGAGCAGAAGATTAGGTGGCTAGAGAAGCGCAAAGCCCCAGTGTTCTTAGGCCTACAAAAGCGCTTCCAAGGAAGGGTGCTGGCTAGCAACAGCTTTCAGTGCTGGCACTTTTCATCTCTGAGCAATTGCTCGACGTTTGCAATTTCTCACCTGAGCTCTCTTTAGAGTGCGCGAGAGGATGAGCAGAAGATTAGGTGGCTAGAGAAGCCCAGAGCCCCAGTGTTCTAAGGGCTACAAAAGCACTTCCAAGGAAGGGTGCTGGCTAGCAACAGCTTTCAGTGCTGGCACTTTTCCTCTCTGAGCAATTGCTCGACGTTTGCAATTTCTCAGCTCGTGTCTACGAGACGGAGAGATAGTGAACGTGACGTTTGGTGGGTAGAGAAGCGCAAAGCCCCAGTGTTACTGCGCCTGTGAAAGCGCTTCCAAGGAAGGGTGCTGGCTAGCAACAGCTTTCAGTGCTGGCACTTTTCATCTCTGAGCAATTGCTCGATGTTTGCAATTTCTCACCTGAGCTCTCTTTAGAGTGCGCGAGAGAATGAGCAGAAGATTAGGTGGCTAAAGAAGCCCAGAGCCCCAGTCTTCTTAGGCCTACAAAAGCGCTTCCAAGGAAGGGTGCTGGCTAGCAACAGCTTTCAGTGCTGGCACTTTTCATCTCTGAGCAATTGCTCGACGTTTGCAATTTCTCACCTGAGCTCTCTTTAGAGTGCGCGAGAGGATGAGCAGAAGATTAGGTGGCTAAAGAAGCCCAGAGCCCCAGTGTTCTAAGGGCTACAAAAGGGCTTCCAAGGAAGGGTGCTGGCTAGCAACAGCTTTCAGTGCTGGCACTTTTCATCTCTGAGCAATTGCTCGACGTTTGCAATTTCTCACCTGAGCTCTCTTTAGAGTGCGCGAGAGGATGAGCAGAAGATTAGGTGGCTAGAGAAGCCCAGAGCCCCAGTGTTCTTAGGCCTACAAAAGCGCTTCCAAGGAAGGGTGCTGGCTAGCAACAGCTTTCAGTGCTGCCACTTTTCATCTCTGAGCAATTGCTCGACGTTTGCAATTTCTCAGCTCGTGTCTAGGAGATGGAAAGAGAATGACCGTGACGTTTGGTGGCTAGAGAAGCGCAAAGCCCCAGTGTTGCTGCGCCTGTGAAAGCGCTTCCAAGGAAGGGTGCTGGCTAGCAACAGCTTTCAGTGCTGGCACTTTTCATCTCTGAGCAATTGCTCAACGTTTGCAATTTCTCACCTGAGCTCTCTTTAGAGTGCGCGAGAGGATGAGCAGAAGATGAGGTGGCTAGAGAAGCCCAGAGCCCCAGTGTTCTTAGGGCTACAAAAGCGCTTCCAAGGAAGGGTGCTGGCTAGCAACAGCTTTCAGTGCTGGCACTTTTCATCTCTGAGCAATTGCTCGACGTTTGCAATTTCTCAGCTCGTGTCTACGAGAAGGAAAGAGAATGACCGTGACGTTTGGTGGCTAGAGAAGCGCAAAGCCCCAGTGTTACTGCGCCTGTGAAAGCGCTTCCAAGGAAGGGTGCTGGCTAGCAACAGCTTTCAGTGCTGGCACTTTTCATCTCTGAGCAATTGCTCGACGTTTGCAATTTCTCACCTGAGCTCTCTTTAGAGTGCGCGAGAGGATGAGCAGAAGATGAGGTGGCTAGAGAAGCCCAGAGCCCCAGTGTTCTAAGGGCTACAAAAGCGCTTCCAAGGAAGGGGGCTGGCTAGCAACAGCTTTCAGTGCTGGCACTTTTCATCTCTGAGCAATTGCTCGACGTTTGCAATTTCTCAGCTCGTGTCTACGAGACGGAAAGAGAAGGACCGTGACGTTTGGTGGCTAGAGAAGCGCAAAGCCCCAGTGTTACTGCGCCTGTGAAAGCGCTTCCAAGGAAGGGTGCTGGCTAGCAAGAGCTTTCAGTGCTGGCACTTTTCATCTCTGAGCAATTGCTCGACGTTTGCAATTTCTCACCTGAGCTCTCTTTAGAGTGCGCGAGAGGATGAGCAGAAGATGAGGTGGCTAGAGAAGCCCAGAGCCCCAGTGTTCTAAGGGCTACAAAAGCGCTTCCAAGGAAGGGTGCTGGCTAGCAAGAGCTTTCAGTGCTGGCACTTTTCATCTCTGAGCAATTGCTGGACGTTTGCAATTTCTCAGCTCGTGTCTACGAGTCGGAAAGAGAAGGACCGTGACGTTTGGTGGGTAGAGAAGCGCAAAGCCCCAGTGTTACTGCGCCTGTGAAAGCGCTTCCAAGGAAGGGTGCTGGCTAGCAACAGCTTTCAGTGCTGGCACTTTTCATCTCTGAGCAATTGCTCGACGTTTGCAATTTCTCAGCTCGTGTCTACGAGATGGAAAGAGAAGGACCGTGACGTTTGGTGGGTAGAGAAGCGCAAAGCCCCAGTGTTACTGCACCTGTGAAAGCGCTTCCAAGGAAGGGTGCTGACTAGCAACAGCTTTCAGTGCTGGCACTTTTCATCTCTGAGCAATTGCTGGACGTTTGCAATTTCTCACCTGAGCTCTCTTCAGAGTGCGCGAGAGGATGAGCAGAAGATGAGGTGGCTAGAGAAGCCCATAGCCCCAGTGTTCTAAGGGCTACAAAAGCACTTCCAAGGAAGGGTGCTGGCTAGCAAGAGCTTTCAGTGCTGGCACTTTTCATCTCTGAGCAATTGCTCGACGTTTGCAATTTCTCAGCTCGTGTCTACGAGTCGGAAAGAGAAGGACCGTGACTTTTGGTGGGTAGAGAAGCGCAAAGCCCCAGTGTTACTGCGCCTGTGAAAGCGCTTCCAAGGAAGGGTGCTGGCTAGCAACAGCTTTCAGTGCTGGCACTTTTCATCTCTGAGCAATTGCTCGACGTTTGCAATTTCTCAGCTCGTGTCTACGAGATGGAAAGAGAAGGACCGTGACGTTTGGTGGGTAGAGAAGCGCAAAGCCCCAGTGTTACTGCACCTGTGAAAGCGCTTCCAAGGAAGGGTGCTGACTAGCAACAGCTTTCAGTGCTGGCACTTTTCATCTCTGAGCAATTGCTCGACGTTTGCAATTTCTCACCTGAGCTCTCTTCAGAGTGCGCGAGAGGATGAGCAGAAGATGAGGTGGCTAGAGAAGCCCATAGCCCCAGTGTTCTAAGGGCTACAAAAGCACTTCCAAGGAAGGGTGCTGGCTAGCAACAGCTTTCAGTGCTGGCACTTTTCATCTCTGAGCAATTGCTCGACGTTTGCAATTTCTCAGCTCGTGTCTACGAGACGGAGAGATAGTGACCGTGACTTTTGGTGGGTAGAGAAGCGCAAAGCCCCAGTGTTACTGCACCTGTGAAAGCGCTTCCAAGGAAGGGTGCTGGTTAGCAACAGCTTTCAGTGCTGGCACTTTTCATCTCTGAGCAATTGCTCGACGTTTGCAATTTCTCACCTGAGCTCTCTTTAGAGTGCGCGAGAGGATGAGCAGAAGATTAGGTGGCTAAAGAAGCCCAGAGCCCCAGTGTTCTTAGGCCTACAAAAGCGCTTCCAAGGAAGGGTGCTGGCTAGCAACAGCTTCCAGTGCTGGCACTTTTCATCTCTGAGCAATTGCTCGACGTTTGCAATTTCTCAGCTCGTGTCTACGAGACGGAGAGATAGTGACCGTGACTTTTGGTGGGTAGAGAAGCTCAAAGCCCCAGTGTTACTGCACCTGTGAAAGCGCTTCCAAGGAAGGGTGCTGACTAGCAACAGCTTTCAGTGCTGGCACTTTTCATCTCTGAGCAATTGCTCGACGTTTGCAATTTCTCACCTGAGCTCTCTTCAGAGTGCGCGAGAGGATGAGCAGAAGATTAGGTGGCTAGAGAAGCCCATAGCCCCAGTGTTCTAAGGGCTACAAAAGCGCTTCCAAGGAAGGGGGCTGGCTAGCAACAGCTTTCAGTGCTGGCACTTTTCATCTCTGAGCAATTGCTGGACGTTTGCAATTTCTCAGCTCGTGTCTACGAGACGGAGAGATAGCGACCGTGACGTTTGGTGGCTAGAGAAGCGCAAAGCCCCAGTGTTACTGCGCCTGTGAAAGCGCTTCCAAGGAAGGGTGCTGGCTAGCAAGAGCTTTCAGTGCTGGCACTTTTCATCTCTGAGCAATTGCTCGACGTTTGCAATTTCTCACCTGAGCTCTCTTTAGAGTGCGCGAGAGGATGAGCAGAAGATGAGGTGGCTAGAGAAGCCCAGAGCCCCAGTGTTCTTAGGCCTACAAAAGCGCTTCCAAGGAAGGGTGCTGGCTAGCAACAGCTTTCAGTGCTGGCACTTTTCATCTCTGAGCAATTGATCGACGTTTGCAATTTCTCACCTGAGCTCTCTTTAGAGTGCGCGAGAGGATGAGCAGAAGATGAGGTGGCTAGAGAAGCCCATAGCCCCAGTGTTCTAAGGGCTACAAAAGCGCTTCCAAGGAAGGGTGCTGGCTAGCAACAGTTTTCAGTGCTGGCACTTTTCATCTCTGAGCAATTGCTCGACGTTTGCAATTTCTCAGCTCGTGTCTACGAGACGGAAAGAGAAGGACCGTGACGTTTGGTGGCTAGAGAAGCGCAAAGCCCCAGTGTTACTTCGCCTGTGAAAGCGCTTCCAAGGAAGGGTGCTGGTTAGCAAGAGCTTTCAGTGCTGGCACTTTTCATCTCTGAGCAATTGCTCGACGTTTGCAATTTCTCACCTGAGCTCTCTTTAGAGTGCGCGAGAGGATGAGCAGAAGATGAGGTGGCTAGAGAAGCCCAGAGCCCCAGTGTGCTTAGGCCTACAAAAGCGCTTCCAAGGAAGGGTGCTGGCTAGCAACAGCTTTCAGTGCTGGCACTTTTCATCTCTGAGCAATTGCTCGACGTTTGCAATTTCTCACCTGAGCTCTCTTTAGAGTGCGCGAGAGGATGAGCAGAAGATGAGGTGGCTAGAGAAGCCCAGAGCCCCAGTGTGCTTAGGCCTACAAAAGCGCTTCCAAGGAAGGGTGCTGGCTAGTAACAGCTTTCAGTGCTGGCACTTTTCATCTCTGAGCAATTGCTCGACGTTTGCAATTTTCACCTGAGCTCTCTTTAGAGTGCACGAGAGGATGAGCAGAAGATTAGGAGGCTAGAGAAGCCCAGAACCCCAGTGTTCTTAGGCCTACAAAAGCGCTTCCAAGGAAGGGTGCTGGCTAGCAACAGCTTTCAGTGCTGGCACTTTTCATCTCTGAGCAATTGCTCGACGTTTGCAATTTCTCAGCTCGTGTCTACGAGACGGAGAGATAGTGACCGTGACGTTTGGTGGCTAGAGAAGCGCAAAGCCCCAGTGTTACTGCGCCTGTGAAAGCGCTTCCAAGGAAGGGTGCTGGCTAGCAAGAGCTTTCAGTGCTGGCACTTTTCATCTCTGAGCAATTGCTGGACGTTTGCAATTTCTCACCTGAGCTCTCTTCAGAGTGCGCGAGAGGATGAGCAGAAGATGAGGTGGCTAAAGAAGCCCAGAGCCCCAGTGTTCTTAGGCCTACAAAAGCGCTTCCAAGGAAGGGTGCTGGCTAGCAAGAGCTTTCAGTGCTGGCACTTTTCATCTCTGAGCAATTGCTCGACGTTTGCAATTTCTCAGCTCGTGTCTACGAGACGGAGAGATAGTGACCGTGACGTTTGGTGGCTAGAGAAGCGCAAAGCCCCAGTGTTACTGCGCCTGTGAAAGCGCTTCCAAGGAAGGGTGCTGGCTAGCAACAGCTTTCAGTGCTGGCACTTTTCATCTCTGAGCAATTGCTCGACGTTTGCAATTTCTCACCTGAGCTCTCTTTAGAGTGCGCGAGAGGATGAGCAGAAGATGAGGTGGCTAGAGAAGCCCAGAGCCCCAGTGTTCTAAGGGCTACAAAAGCGCTTCCAAGGAAGGGTGCTGGCTAGCAAGAGCTTTCAGTGCTGGCACTTTTCATCTCTGAGCAATTGCTCGACATTTGCAATTTCTCACCTGAGCTCTCTTTAGAGTGCGCGAGAGGATGAGCAGAAGATGAGGTGGCTAGAGAAGCCCAGAGCCCCAGTCTTCTTAGGCCTACAAAAGCGCTTCCAAGGAAGGGTGCTGGCTAGCAACAGCTTTCAGTGCTGGCACTTTTCATCTCTGAGCAATTGCTCGACGTTTGCAATTTCTCAGCTCGTGTCTACGAGACGGAGAGATAGTGACCGTGACGTTTGGTGGGTAGAGAAGCGCAAAGCCCCAGTGTTACTGCGCCTGTGAAAGCGCTTCCAAGGAAGGGTGCTGGTTAGCAACAGCTTTCAGTGCTGGCACTTTTCATCTCTGAGCAATTGCTCGACGTTTGCAATTTCTCACCTGAGCTCTCTTTAGAGTGCGCGAGAGGATGAGCAGAAGATTAGGTGGCTAAAGAAGCCCAGAGCCCCAGTCTTCTTAGGCCTACAAAAGCGCTTCCAAGGAAGGGTGCTGGCTAGCAACAGCTTCCAGTGCTGGCACTTTTCATCTCTGAGCAATTGATCGACGTTTGCAATTTCTCAGCTCGTGTCTACGAGACGGAGAGATAGTGACCGTGACTTTTGGTGGCTAGAGAAGCTCAAAGCCCCAGTGTTACTGCGCCTGTGAAAGCGCTTCCAAGGAAGGGTGCTGGCTAGCAACAGCTTTCAGTGCTGGCACTTTTCATCTCTGAGCAATTGCTCGACGTTTGCAATTTCTCACCTGAGCTCTCTTTAGAGTGCGCGAGAGGATGAGCAGAAGATGAGGTGGCTAGAGAAGCCCAGAGCCCCAGTGTTCTTAGGCCTACAAAAGCGCTTCCAAGGAAGGGTGCTGGCTAGCAACAGCTTCCAGTGCTGGCACTTTTCATCTCTGAGCAATTGCTCGACGTTTGCAATTTCTCACCTGAGCTCTCTTTAGAGTGCGCGAGAGGATGAGCAGAAGATTAGGTGGCTAGAGAAGCCCAGAACCCCAGTGTTCTTAGGCCTACAAATGCGCTTCCAAGGAAGGGTGCTGGCTAGCAACAGCTTCCAGTGCTGGCACTTTTCATCTCTGAGCAATTGATCGACGTTTCCAATTTCTCAGCTCGTGTCTACGAGACGGAGAGATAGTGACCGTGACGTTTGGTGGCTAGAGAAGCGCAAAGCCCCAGTGTTACTGCGCCTGTGAAAGCGCTTCCAAGGAAGGGTGCTGGCTAGCAACAGCTTTCAGTGCTGGCACTTTTCATCTCTGAGCAATTGCTCGACGTTTGCAACTTCTCACCTGAGCTCTCTTCAGAGTGCGCGATAGGATGAGCAGAAGATTAGGTGGCTAAAGAAGCCCAGAGCCCCAGTGTGCTTAGGCCTACAAAAGCGCTTCCAAGGAAGGGTGCTGGCTAGCAACAGCTTTCAGTGCTGGCACTTTTCATCTCTGAGCAATTGCTCGACGTTTGCAATTTCTCAGCTCGTGTCTACGAGACGGAAAGAGAATGACCGTGACGTTTGGTGGCTAGAGAAGCGCAAAGCCCCAGTGTTGCTGCGCCTGTGAAAGCGCTTCCAAGGAAGGGTGCTGGCTAGCAAGAGCTTTCAGTGCTGGCACTTTTCATCTCTGAGCAATTGCTCGACGTTTGCAATTTCTCACCTGAGCTCTCTTTAGAGTGCGCGAGAGGATGAGCAGAAGATGAGGTGGCTAGAGAAGCCCAGAGCCCCAGTGTTCTTAGGCCTACAAAAGCGCTTCCAAGGAAGGGTGCTGGCTAGCAACAGCTTTCAGTGCTGGCACTTTTCCTCTCTGAGCAATTGCTCGACGTTTGCAATTTCTCACCTGAGCTCTCTTTAGAGTGCGCGAGAGGATGAGCAGAAGATTAGGTGGCTAGAGAAGCCCAGGGCCCCAGTGTTCTTAGGCCTACAAAAGCGCTTCCAAGGAAGGGTGCTGGCTAGCAAGAGCTTTCAGTGCTGGCACTTTTCATCTCTGAGCAATTGCTCGACGTTTGCAATTTCTCAGCTCGTGTCTACGAGACGGAGAGATAGTGACCGTGACTTTTGGTGGGTAGAGAAGCGCAAAGCCCCAGTGTTACTGCGCCTGTGAAAGCGCTTCCAAGGAAGGGTGCTGGCTAGCAACAGCTTTCAGTGCTGGCACTTTTCATCTCTGAGCAATTGCTCGACGTTTGCAATTTCTCACCTGAGCTCTCTTTAGAGTGCGCGAGAGGATGAGCAGAAGATTAGGTGGCTAAAGAAGCCCAGAGCCCCAGTCTTCTTAGGCCTACAAAAGCGCTTCCAAGGAAGGGTGCTGGCTAGCAACAGCTTTCAGTGCTGGCACTTTTCATCTCTGAGCAATTGCTCGACGTTTGCAATTTCTCAGCTCGTGTCTACGAGACGGAGAGATAGTGACCGTGACTTTTGGTGGCTAGAGAAGCTCAAAGCCCCAGTGTTACTGCGCCTGTGAAAGCGCTTCCAAGGAAGGGTGCTGACTAGCAACAGCTTTCAGTGCTGGCACTTTTCATCTCTGAGCAATTGCTGGACGTTTGCAATTTCTCACCTGAGCTCTCTTTAGAGTGCGCGAGAGGATGAGCAGAAGATTAGGTGGCTAGAGAAGCGCAAAGCCCCAGTGTTCTTAGGCCTACAAAAGCGCTTCCAAGGAAGGGTGCTGGCTAGCAACAGCTTTCAGTGCTGGCACTTTTCATCTCTGAGCAATTGCTCGACGTTTGCAATTTCTCAGCTCGTGTCTACGAGACGGAAAGAGAAGGACCGTGACGTTTGGTGGGTAGAGAAGCGCAAAGCCCCAGTGTTACTGCGCCTGTGAAAGCGCTTCCAAGGAAGGGTGCTGGCTAGCAACAGCTTTCAGTGCTGGCACTTTTCATCTCTGAGCAATTGCTCGACGTTTGCAATTTCTCACCTGAGCTCTCTTTAGAGTGCGCGAGAGGATGAGCAGAAGATTAGATGGCTAGAGAAGCCCAGAGCCCCAGTGTTCTTAGGCCTACAAAAGCGCTTCCAAGGAAGGGTGCTGGCTAGCAACAGCTTCCAGTGCTGGCACTTTTCATCTCTGAGCAATTGCTCGACGTTTGCAATTTCTCACCTGAGCTCTCTTTAGAGTGCACGAGAGGATGAGCAGAAGATTAGGTGGCTAGAGAAGCCCAGAGCCCCAGTGTTCTAAGGGCTACAAAAGCACTTCCAAGGAAGGGTGCTGGCTAGCAACAGCTTCCAGTGCTGGCACTTTTCATCTCTGAGCAATTGCTCGACGTTTGCAATTTCTCAGCTCGTGTCTACGAGACGGAGAGATAGTGAACGTGACGTTTGGTGGGTAGAGAAGCGCAAAGCCCCAGTGTTACTGCGCCTGTGAAAGCGCTTCCAAGGAAGGGTGCTGGCTAGCAACAGCTTTCAGTGCTGGCACTTTTCATCTCTGAGCAATTGCTCGACGTTTGCAATTTCTCACCTGAGCTCTCTTTAGAGTGCGCGAGAGAATGAGCAGAAGATGAGGTGGCTAGAGAAGCCCAGAGCCCCAGTCTTCTTAGGCCTACAAAAGCGCTTCCAAGGAAGGGTGCTGGCTAGCAACAGCTTTCAGTGCTGGCACTTTTCATCTCTGAGCAATTGCTCGACGTTTGCAATTTCTCACCTGAGCTCTCTTTAGAGTGCGCGAGAGGATGAGCAGAAGATTAGGTGGCTAAAGAAGCCCAGAGCCCCAGTGTTCTAAGGGCTACAAAAGCGCTTCCAAGGAAGGGTGCTGGCTAGCAACAGCTTTCAGTGCTGGCACTTTTCATCTCTGAGCAATTGCTCGACGTTTGCAATTTCTCACCTGAGCTCTCTTTAGAGTGCGCGAGAGGATGAGCAGAAGATGAGGTGGCTAGAGAAGCCCAGAGCCCCAGTGTTCTTAGGCCTACAAAAGCGCTTCCAAGGAAGGGTGCTGGCTAGCAAGAGCTTTCAGTGCTGGCACTTTTCATCTCTGAGCAATTGCTCGACGTTTGCAATTTCTCAGCTCGTGTCTACGAGACGGAGAGATAGTGACCGTGACTTTTGGTGGGTAGAGAAGCGCAAAGCCCCAGTGTTACTGCGCCTGTGAAAGCGCTTCCAAGGAAGGGTGCTGGTTAGCAAGAGCTTTCAGTGCTGGCACTTTTCATCTCTGAGCAATTGCTCGACGTTTGCAATTTCTCACCTGAGCTCTCTTTAGAGTGCGCGAGAGGATGAGCAGAAGATTAGGTGGCTAAAGAAGCGCAAAGCCCCAGTGTTCTAAGGGCTACAAAAGCGCTTCCAAGGAAGGGTGCTGGCTAGCAACAGCTTTCAGTGCTGGCACTTTTCCTCTCTGAGCAATTGCTCGACGTTTGCAATTTCTCAGCTCGTGTCTGCGAGACGGAGAGATAGTGACCGTGACTTTTGGTGGCTAGAGAAGCGCAAAGCCCCAGTGTTACTGCGCCTGTGAAAGCGCTTCCAAGGAAGGGTGCTGTCTAGCAACAGCTTTCAGTGCTGGCACTTTTCATCTCTGAGCAATTGCTCGACGTTTGCAATTTCTCAGCTCGTGTCTACGAGACGGAGAGATAGTGACCGTGACTTTTGGTGGGTAGAGAAGCGCAAAGCCCCAGTGTTACTGCGCCTGTGAAAGCGCTTCCAAGGAAGGGTGCTGGTTAGCAAGAGCTTTCAGTGCTGGCACTTTTCATCTCTGAGCAATTGCTCGACGTTTGCAATTTCTCACCTGAGCTCTCTTTAGAGTGCGCGAGAGGATGAGCAGAAGATGAGGTGGCTAAACAAGCGCAAAGCCCCAGTGTTCTAAGGGCTACAAAAGCGCTTCCAAGGAAGGGTGCTGGCTAGCAACAGCTTTCAGTGCTGGCACTTTTCATCTCTGAGCAATTGCTCGACGTTTGCAATTTCTCAGCTCGTGTCTACGAGACGGAGAGATAGTGACCGTGACGTTTGGTGGGTAGAGAAGCGCAAAGCCCCAGTGTTACTGCGCCTGTGAAAGCGCTTCCAAGGAAGGGTGCTGGCTAGCAACAGCTTTCAGTGCTGGCACTTTTCATCTCTGAGCAATTGCTGGACGTTTGCAATTTCTCACCTGAGCTCTCTTTAGAGTGCGCGAGAGGATGAGCAGAAGATGAGGTGGCTAGAGAAGCCCAGAGCCCCAGTGTTCTAAGGGCTACAAAAGCGCTTCCAAGGAAGGGTGCTGGCTAGCAACAGCTTTCAGTGCTGGCACTTTTCATCTCTGAGCAATTGCTCAACGTTTGCAATTTCTCAGCTCGTGTCTGCGAGACGGAGAGATAGTGACCGTGACTTTTGGTGGCTAGAGAAGCGCAAAGCCCCAGTGTTACTGCGCCTGTGAAAGCGCTTCCAAGGAAGGGTGCTGTCTAGCAACAGCTTTCAGTGCTGGCACTTTTCATCTCTGAGCAATTGCTCGACGTTTGCAATTTCTCAGCTCGTGTCTACGAGACGGAGAGATAGTGACCGTGACTTTTGGTGGGTAGAGAAGCGCAAAGCCCCAGTGTTACTGCGCCTGTGAAAGCGCTTCCAAGGAAGGGTGCTGGTTAGCAAGAGCTTTCAGTGCTGGCACTTTTCATCTCTGAGCAATTGCTCGACGTTTGCAATTTCTCACCTGAGCTCTCTTTAGAGTGCGCGAGAGGATGAGCAGAAGATGAGGTGGCTAAACAAGCGCAAAGCCCCAGTGTTCTAAGGGCTACAAAAGCGCTTCCAAGGAAGGGTGCTGGCTAGCAACAGCTTTCAGTGCTGGCACTTTTCATCTCTGAGCAATTGCTCGACGTTTGCAATTTCTCAGCTCGTGTCTACGAGACGGAGAGATAGTGACCGTGACGTTTGGTGGGTAGAGAAGCGCAAAGCCCCAGTGTTACTGCGCCTGTGAAAGCGCTTCCAAGGAAGGGTGCTGGCTAGCAACAGCTTTCAGTGCTGGCACTTTTCATCTCTGAGCAATTGCTGGACGTTTGCAATTTCTCACCTGAGCTCTCTTTAGAGTGCGCGAGAGGATGAGCAGAAGATGAGGTGGCTAGAGAAGCCCAGAGCCCCAGTGTTCTAAGGGCTACAAAAGCGCTTCCAAGGAAGGGTGCTGGCTAGCAACAGCTTTCAGTGCTGGCACTTTTCATCTCTGAGCAATTGCTCAACGTTTGCAATTTCTCAGCTCGTGTCTACGAGTCGGAAAGAGAAGGACCGTGACGTTTGGTGGCTAGAGAAGCGCAAAGCCCCAGTGTTACTGCGCCTGTGAAAGCGCTTCCAAGGAAGGGGGCTGGCTAGCAACAGCTTTCAGTGCTGGCACTTTTCCTCTCTGAGCAATTGCTCGACGTTTGCAATTTCTCAGCTCGTGTCTACGAGATGGAAGGAGAAGGACCGTGACGTTTGGTGGGTAGAGAAGCGCAAAGCCCCAGTGTTACTGCGCCTGTGAAAGCGCTTCCAAGGAAGGGTGCTGGCTAGCAAGAGCTTTCAGTGCTGGCACTTTTCATCTCTGAGCAATTGCTCGACGTTTGCAATTTCTCACCTGAGCTCTCTTTAGAGTGCGCGAGAGGACGAGCAGAAGATGAGGTGGCTAGAGAAGCCCAGAGCCCCAGTGTTCTAAGGGCTACAAAAGCACTTCCAAGGAAGGGTGCTGGCTAGCAACAGCTTCCAGTGCTGGCACTTTTCCTCTCTGAGCAATTGCTCGACGTTTGCAATTTCTCAGCTCGTGTCTACGAGACGGAGAGATAGTGACCGTGACTTTTGGTGGCTAGAGAAGCGCAAAGCCCCAGTGTTACTGCGCCTGTGAAAGCGCTTCCAAGGAAGGGTACTGGCTAGCAACAGCTTTCAGTGCTGGCACTTTTCATCTCTGAGCAATTGCTCGACGTTTGCAATTTCTCCCCTGAGCTCTCTTTAGAGTGCGCGAGAGGATGAGCAGAAGATTAGGTGGCTAAAGAAGCCCAGAGCCCCAGTGTTCTAAGGGCTACAAAAGCGCTTCCAAGGAAGGGTGCTGGCTAGCAAGAGCTTTCAGTGCTGGCACTTTTCATCTCTGAGCAATTGCTCGACGTTTGCAATTTCTCCCCTGAGCTCTCTTCAGAGTGCGCGAGAGGATGAGCAGAAGATGAGGTGGCTAGAGAAGCCCAGAGCCCCAGTGTTCTTAGGCCTACAAAAGCGCTTCCAAGGAAGGGTGCTGGCTAGCAACAGCTTTCAGTGCTGGCACTTTTCATCTCTGAGCAATTGCTCGACGTTTGCAATTTCTCAGCTCGTGTCTACGAGACGGAGAGATAGTGACCGTGACTTTTGGTGGCTAGAGAAGCGCAAAGCCCCAGTGTTACTGCGCCTGTGAAAGCGCTTCCAAGGAAGGGTGCTGGTTAGCAAGAGCTTTCAGTGCTGGCACTTTTCATCTCTGAGCAATTGCTCGACGTTTGCAATTTCTCACCTGAGCTCTCTTTAGAGTGCGCGAGAGGATGAGCAGAAGATTAGGTGGCTAAAGAAGCGCAAAGCCCCAGTGTTCTAAGGGCTACAAAAGCGCTTCCAAGGAAGGGTGCTGGCTAGAAACAGCTTTCAGTGTTGGCACTTTTCATCTCTGAGCAATTGCTCGACGTTTGCAATTTCTCAGCTCGTGTCTACGAGTCGGAAAGAGAAGGACCGTGACGTTTGGTGGGTAGAGAAGCGCAAAGCCCCAGTGTTGCTGCGCCTGTGAAAGCGCTTCCAAGGAAGGGTGCTGGCTAGCAACAGCTTTCAGTGCTGGCACTTTTCATCTCTGAGCAATTGCTCAACGTTTGCAATTTCTCAGCTCGTGTCTACGAGACGGAGAGATAGTGACCGTGACTTTTGGTGGCTAGAGAAGCTCAAAGCCCCAGTGTTACTGCGCCTGTGAAAGCGCTTCCAAGGAAGGGTGCTGACTAGCAACAGCTTTCAGTGCTGGCACTTTTCATCTCTGAGCAATTGCTGGACGTTTGCAATTTCTCACCTGAGCTCTCTTTAGAGTGCGCGAGAGGATGAGCAGAAGATTAGGTGGCTAGAGAAGTCCAGAGCCCCAGTGTTCTAAGGGCTACAAAAGCGCTTCCAAGGAAGGGTGCTGGCTAGCAACAGCTTTCAGTGCTGGCACTTTTCATCTCTGAGCAATTGCTCGACGTTTGCAATTTCTCAGCTCGTGTCTACGAGACGGAAAGAGAAGGACCGTGACGTTTGGTGGCTAGAGAAGCGCAAAGCCCCGGTGTTACTGCGCCTGTGAAAGCGCTTCCAAGGAAGGGTGCTGGCTAGCAACAGCTTTCAGTGCTGGCACTTTTCATCTCTGAGCAATTGCTCGACGTTTGCAATTTCTCACCTGAGCTCTCTTTAGAGTGCGCGAGAGGATGAGCAGAAGATTAGATGGCTAGAGAAGCCCAGAGCCCCAGTGTTCTAAGGGCTACAAAAGCGCTTCCAAGGAAGGGTGCTGGCTAGCAACAGCTTCCAGTGCTGGCACTTTTCATCTCTGAGCAATTGCTCGACGTTTGCAATTTCTCACCTGAGCTCTCTTTAGAGTGCGCGAGAGGATGAGCAGAAGATTAGGTGGCTAGAGAAGTGCAAAGCCCCAGTGTTCTTAGGCCTACAAAAGCGCTTCCAAGGAAGGGGGCTGGCTAGCAAGAGCTTTCAGTGCTGGCACTTTTCATCTCTGAGCAATTGCTCGACGTTTGCAATTTCTCACCTGAGCTCTCTTTAGAGTGCGCGAGAGGATGAGCAGAAGATTAGATGGCTAGAGAAGCCCAGAGCCCCAGTGTTCTAAGGGCTACAAAAGCGCTTCCAAGGAAGGGTGCTGGCTAGCAACAGCTTCCAGTGCTGGCACTTTTCATCTCTGAGCAATTGCTCGACGTTTGCAATTTCTCACCTGAGCTCTCTTTAGAGTGCGCGAGAGGATGAGCAGAAGATTAGGTGGCTAGAGAAGTGCAAAGCCCCAGTGTTCTTAGGCCTACAAAAGCGCTTCCAAGGAAGGGGGCTGGCTAGCAACAGCTTTCAGTGCTGGCACTTTTCCTCTCTGAGCAATTGCTCGACGTTTGCAATTTCTCACCTGAGCTCTCTTTAGAGTGCGCGAGAGGATGAGCAGAAGATTAGGTGGCTAGAGAAGCCCAGAGCCCCAGTGTTCTAAGGGCTACAAAAGCACTTCCAAGGAAGGGTGCTGGCTAGCAACAGCTTCCAGTGCTGGCACTTTTCCTCTCTGAGCAATTGCTCGACGTTTGCAATTTCTCAGCTCGTGTCTACGAGACGGAGAGATAGTGACCGTGACGTTTGGTGGGTAGAGAAGCGCAAAGCCCCAGTGTTACTGCGCCTGTGAAAGCGCTTCCAAGGAAGGGTGCTGGCTAGCAACAGCTTTCAGTGCTGGCACTTTTCATCTCTGAGCAATTGCTCGACGTTTGCAATTTCTCACCTGAGCTCTCTTTAGAGTGCGCGAGAGGATGAGCAGAAGATTAGGTGGCTAAAGAAGCCCAGAGCCCCAGTGTTCTAAGGGCTACAAAAGCGCTTCCAAGGAAGGGTGCTGGCTAGCAACAGCTTTCAGTGCTGGCACTTTTCATCTCTGAGCAATTGCTCGACGTTTGCAATTTCTCAGCTCGTGTCTACGAGACGGAGAGATAGTGACCGTGACTTTTGGTGGCTAGAGAAGCGCAAAGCCCCAGTGTTACTGCGCCTGTGAAAGCGCTTCCAAGGAAGGGTGCTGGTTAGCAAGAGCTTTCAGTGCTGGCACTTTTCATCTCTGAGCAATTGCTCGACGTTTGCAATTTCTCACCTGAGCTCTCTTTAGAGTGCGCGAGAGGATGAGCAGAAGATTAGGTGGCTAAAGAAGCGCAAAGCCCCAGTGTTCTAAGGGCTACAAAAGCGCTTCCAAGGAAGGGTGCTGGCTAGCAACAGCTTTCAGTGTTGGCACTTTTCATCTCTGAGCAATTGCTCGACGTTTGCAATTTCTCAGCTCGTGTCTACGAGTCGGAAAGAGAAGGACCGTGACGTTTGGTGGCTAGAGAAGCGCAAAGCCCCAGTGTTGCTGCGCCTGTGAAAGCGCTTCCAAGGAAGGGTGCTGGCTAGCAACAGCTTTCAGTGCTGGCACTTTTCATCTCTGAGCAATTGCTCGACGTTTGCAATTTCTCAGCTCGTGTCTACGAGATGGAGAGATAGTGACCGTGACTTTTGGTGGCTAGAGAAGCGCAAAGCCCCAGTGTTACTGCGCCTGTGAAAGCGCTTCCAAGGAAGGGTGCTGGCTAGCAACAGCTTTCAGTGCTGGCACTTTTCATCTCTGAGCAATTGCTCGACGTTTGCAATTTCTCACCTGAGCTCTCTTTAGAGTGCGCAAGAGGATGAGCAGAAGATTAGGTGGCTAAAGAAGCCCAGAGCCCCAGTCTTCTTAGGCCTACAAAAGCGCTTCCAAGGAAGGGTGCTGGCTAGCAAGAGCTTTCAGTGCTGGCACTTTTCATCTCTGAGCAATTGCTCGACGTTTGCAATTTCTCAGCTCGTGTCTACGAGACGGAGAGATAGTGACCGTGACTTTTGGTGGCTAGAGAAGCTCAAAGCCCCAGTGTTACTGCGCCTGTGAAAGCGCTTCCAAGGAAGGGTGCTGACTAGCAACAGCTTTCAGTGCTGGCACTTTTCATCTCTGAGCAATTGCTGGACGTTTGCAATTTCTCACCTGAGCTCTCTTTAGAGTGCGCGAGAGGATGAGCAGAAGATTAGGTGGCTAGAGAAGTCCAGAGCCCCAGTGTTCTAAGGGCTACAAAAGCGCTTCCAAGGAAGGGTGCTGGCTAGCAACAGCTTTCAGTGCTGGCACTTTTCATCTCTGAGCAATTGCTCGACGTTTGCAATTTCTCAGCTCGTGTCTACGAGACGGAAAGAGAAGGACCGTGACGTTTGGTGCGTATAGAAGCGCAAAGCCCCAGTGTTACTGCGCCTGTGAAAGCGCTTCCAAGGAAGGGTGCTGGCTAGCAACAGCTTTCAGTGCTGGCACTTTTCATCTCTGAGCAATTGCTCGACATTTGCAATTTCTCACCTGAGCTCTCTTTAGAGTGCGCGAGAGGATGAGCAGAAGATTAGATGGCTAGAGAAGCCCAGAGCCCCAGTGTTCTTAGGCCTACAAAAGCGCTTCCAAGGAAGGGTGCTGGCTAGCAACAGCTTCCAGTGCTGGCACTTTTCATCTCTGAGCAATTGCTCGACGTTTGCAATTTCTCACCTGAGCTCTCTTTAGAGTGCGCGAGAGGA
Source organism: Sarcoramphus papa (assembly GCA_037962945.1). Taxonomy (NCBI): domain Eukaryota; kingdom Metazoa; phylum Chordata; class Aves; order Accipitriformes; family Cathartidae; genus Sarcoramphus; species Sarcoramphus papa. Next base: position 1,251,233 of record JBBMRM010000053.1, read on the forward strand.
TGAGCAGAAGATTAGGTGGCTAGAGAAGTGCAAAGCCCCAGTGTTCTTAGGCCTCCAAAAGCGCTTCCAAGGAAGGGGGCTGGCTAGCAACAGCTTTCAGTGCTGGCACTTTTCATCTCTGAGCAATTGCTCGACGTTTGCAATTTCTCACCTGAGCTCTCTTTAGAGTGCGCGAGAGGATGAGCAGAAGATTAGGTGGCTAGAGAAGCCCAGAGCCCCAGTGTTCTAAGGGCTACAAAAGCACTTCCAAGGAAGGGTGCTGGCTAGCAACAGCTTCCAGTGCTGGCACTTTTCCTCTCTGAGCAATTGCTCGACGTTTGCAATTTCTCAGCTCGTGTCTACGAGACGGAGAGATAGTGACCGTGACGTTTGGTGGCTAGAGAAGCGCAAAGCCCCAGTGTTACTGCGCCTGTGAAAGCGCTTCCAAGGAAGGGTGCTGGCTAGCAACAGCTTTCAGTGCTGGCACTTTTCATCTCTGAGCAATTGCTCGACGTTTGCAATTTCTCACCTGAGCTCTCTTTAGAGTGCGCGAGAGGATGAGCAGAAGATTAGGTGGCTAAAGAAGCCCAGAGCCCCAGTGTTCTAAGGGCTACAAAAGCGCTTCCAAGGAAGGGTGCTGGCTAGCAACAGCTTTCAGTGCTGGCACTTTTCATCTCTGAGCAATTGCTCGACGTTTGCAATTTCTCACCTGAGCTCTCTTTAGAGTGCGCGAGAGGATGAGCAGAAGATGAGGTGGCTAGAGAAGCCCAGAGCCCCAGTGTTCTTAGGCCTACAAAAGCGCTTCCAAGGAAGGGTGCTGGCTAGCAAGAGCTTTCAGTGCTGGCACTTTTCATCTCTGAGCAATTGCTCGACGTTTGCAATTTCTCAGCTCGTGTCTACGAGACGGAGAGATAGTGACCGTGACTTTTGGTGGGTAGAGAAGCGCAAAGCCCCAGTGTTACTGCGCCTGTGAAAGCGCTTCCAAGGAAGGGTGCTGGTTAGCAAGAGCTTTCAGTGCTGGCACTTTTCATCTCTGAGCAATTGCTCGACGTTTGCAATTTCTCACCTGAGCTCTCTTTAGAGTGCGCGAGAGGATGAGCAGAAGATTAGGTGGCTAAAGAAGCGCAAAGCCCCAGTGTTCTAAGGGCTACAAAAGCGCTTCCAAGGAAGGGTGCTGGCTAGCAACAGCTTTCAGTGCTGGCACTTTTCATCTCTGAGCAATTGCTCGACGTTTGCAATTTCTCAGCTCGTGTCTACGAGACGGAGAGATAGTGACCGTGACTTTTGGTGGCTAGAGAAGCGCAAAGCCCCAGTGTTACTGCGCCTGTGAAAGCGCTTCCAAGGAAGGGTGCTGGCTAGCAAGAGCTTTCAGTGCTGGCACTTTTCATCTCTGAGCAATTGCTCGACGTTTGCAATTTCTCACCTGAGCTCTCTTTAGAGTGCGCGAGAGGATGAGCAGAAGATGAGGTGGCTAGAGAAGCCCAGAGCCCCAGTGTTCTAAGGGCTACAAAAGCGCTTCCAAGGAAGGGTGCTGGCTAGCAACAGCTTTCAGTGCTGGCACTTTTCATCTCTGAGCAATTGCTCAACGTTTGCAATTTCTCAGCTCGTGTCTACGAGTCGGAAAGAGAAGGACCGTGACGTTTGGTGGCTAGAGAAGCGCAAAGCCCCAGTGTTACTGCGCCTGTGAAAGCGCTTCCAAGGAAGGGTGCTGGCTAGCAACAGCTTTCAGTGCTGGCACTTTTCCTCTCTGAGCAATTGCTCGACGTTTGCAATTTCTCAGCTCGTGTCTACGAGATGGAAGGAGAAGGACCGTGACGTTTGGTGGGTAGAGAAGCGCAAAGCCCCAGTGTTACTGCGCCTGTGAAAGCGCTTCCAAGGAAGGGTGCTGGCTAGCAAGAGCTTTCAGTGCTGGCACTTTTCATCTCGGAGCAATTGCTCGACGTTTGCAATTTCTCACCTGAGCTCTCTTTAGAGTGCGCGAGAGGATGAGCAGAAGATGAGGTGGCTAGAGAAGCCCAGAGCCCCAGTGTTCTAAGGGCTACAAAAGCACTTCCAAGGAAGGGTGCTGGCTAGCAACAGCTTCCAGTGCTGGCACTTTTCCTCTCTGAGCAATTGCTCGACGTTTGCAATTTCTCAGCTCGTGTCTACGAGACGGAGAGATAGTGACCGTGACTTTTGGTGGGTAGAGAAGCGCAAAGCCCCAGTGTTACTGCGCCTGTGAAAGCGCTTCCAAGGAAGGGTGCTGGCTAGCAACAGCTTTCAGTGCTGGCACTTTTCATCTCTGAGCAATTGCTCGACGTTTGCAATTTCTCCCCTGAGCTCTCTTTAGAGTGCGCGAGAGGATGAGCAGAAGATTAGGTGGCTAAAGAAGCCCAGAGCCCCAGTGTTCTTAGGCCTACAAAAGCGCTTCCAAGGAAGGGTGCTGGCTAGCAACAGCTTTCAGTGCTGGCACTTTTCATCTCTGAGCAATTGCTCGACGTTTGCAATTTCTCACCTGAGCTCTCTTCAGAGTGCGCGAGAGGATGAGCAGAAGATTAGGTGGCTAAAGAAGCCCAGAGCCCCAGTGTTCTAAGGGCTACAAAAGCGCTTCCAAGGAAGGGTGCTGGCTAGCAACAGCTTTCAGTGTTGGCACTTTTCATCTCTGAGCAATTGCTCGACGTTTGCAATTTCTCAGCTCGTGTCTACGAGATGGAAGGAGAAGGACCGTGACGTTTGGTGGGTAGAGAAGCGCAAAGCCCCAGTGTTACTGCGCCTGTGAAAGCGCTTCCAAGGAAGGGTGCTGGCTAGCAAGAGCTTTCAGTGCTGGCACTTTTCAACTCGGAGCAATTGCTCGACGTTTGCAATTTCTCACCTGAGCTCTCTTTAGAGTGCGCGAGAGGACGAGCAGAAGATGAGGTGGCTAGAGAAGCCCAGAGCCCCAGTGTTCTTAGGCCTACAAAAGCACTTCCAAGGAAGGGTGCTGGCTAGCAACAGCTTCCAGTGCTGGCACTTTTCCTCTCTGAGCAATTGCTCGACGTTTGCAATTTCTCAGCTCGTGTCTACGAGACGGAGAGATAGTGACCGTGACGTTTGGTGGGTAGAGAAGCGCAAAGCCCCAGTGTTACTGCGCCTGTGAAAGCGCTTCCAAGGAAGGGTGCTGGCTAGCAAGAGCTTTCAGTGCTGGCACTTTTCATCTCGGAGCAATTGCTCGACGTTTGCAATTTCTCACCTGAGCTCTCTTTAGAGTGCGCGAGAGGATGAGCAGAAGATTAGGTGGCTAAAGAAGCCCAGAGCCCCAGTCTTCTTAGGCCTACAAAAGCGCTTCCAAGGAAGGGTGCTGGCTAGCAACAGCTTTCAGTGCTGGCACTTTTCATCTCTGAGCAATTGCTCGACGTTTGCAATTTCTCAGCTCGTGTCTACGAGACGGAGAGATAGTGACCGTGACTTTTGGTGGCTAGAGAAGCTCAAAGCCCCAGTGTTACTGCGCCTGTGAAAGCGCTTCCAAGGAAGGGTGCTGACTAGCAACAGCTTTCAGTGCTGGCACTTTTCATCTCTGAGCAATTGCTGGACGTTTGCAATTTCTCACCTGAGCTCTCTTTAGAGTGCGCGAGAGGATGAGCAGAAGATTAGGTGGCTAGAGAAGCCCATAGCCCCAGTGTTCTAAGGGCTACAAAAGCGCTTCCAAGGAAGGGTGCTGGCTAGCAACAGCTTTCAGTGCTGGCACTTTTCATCTCTGAGCAATTGCTCGACGTTTGCAATTTCTCAGCTCGTGTCTACGAGACGGAAAGAGAAGGACCGTGACGTTTGGTGGCTAGAGAAGCGCAAAGCCCCAGTGTTACTGCGCCTGTGAAAGCGCTTCCAAGGAAGGGTGCTGGCTAGCAACAGCTTTCAGTGCTGGCACTTTTCATCTCTGAGCAATTGCTCGACGTTTGCAATTTCTCACCTGAGCTCTCTTTAGAGTGCGCGAGAGGATGAGCAGAAGATTAGATGGCTAGAGAAGCCCAGAGCCCCAGTGTTCTTAGGCCTACAAAAGCGCTTCCAAGGAAGGGTGCTGGCTAGCAACAGCTTCCAGTGCTGGCACTTTTCATCTCTGAGCAATTGCTCGACGTTTGCAATTTCTCACCTGAGCTCTCTTTAGAGTGCGCGAGAGGATGAGCAGAAGATGAGGTGGCTAGAGAAGCCCAGAGCCCCAGTGTTCTTAGGCCTACAAAAGCGCTTCCAAGGAAGGGTGCTGGCTAGCAACAGCTTTCAGTGCTGGCACTTTTCATCTCTGAGCAATTGCTCGACGTTTGCAATTTCTCAGCTCGTGTCTACGAGACGGAGAGATAGTGACCGTGACTTTTGGTGGGTAGAGAAGCGCAAAGCCCCAGTGTTACTGCGCCTGTGAAAGCGCTTCCAAGGAAGGGTGCTGGTTAGCAAGAGCTTTCAGTGCTGGCACTTTTCATCTCTGAGCAATTGCTCGACGTTTGCAATTTCTCACCTGAGCTCTCTTTAGAGTGCGCGAGAGGATGAGCAGAAGATTAGGTGGCTAAAGAAGCGCAAAGCCCCAGTGTTCTAAGGGCTACAAAAGCGCTTCCAAGGAAGGGTGCTGGCTAGCAACAGCTTTCAGTGCTGGCACTTTTCATCTCTGAGCAATTGCTCGACGTTTGCAATTTCTCAGCTCGTGTCTACGAGACGGAGAGATAGTGACCGTGACTTTTGGTGGGTAGAGAAGCGCAAAGCCCCAGTGTTACTGCGCCTGTGAAAGCGCTTCCAAGGAAGGGTGCTGGCTAGCAACAGCTTTCAGTGCTGGCACTTTTCATCTCTGAGCAATTGCTCGACGTTTGCAATTTCTCACCTGAGCTCTCTTTAGAGTGCGCGAGAGAATGAGCAGGAGATGAGGTGGCTAAAGAAGCCCAGAGCCCCAGTGTTCTTAGGCCTACAAAAGCGCTTCCAAGGAAGGGTGCTGGCTAGCAACAGCTTTCAGTGCTGGCACTTTTCATCTCTGAGCAATTGCTCGACGTTTGCAATTTCTCACCTGAGCTCTCTTTAGAGTGCGCGAGAGGATGAGCAGAAGATTAGGTGGCTAAAGAAGCCCAGAGCCCCAGTGTTCTAAGGGCTACAAAAGCGCTTCCAAGGAAGGGTGCTGGCTAGCAACAGCCTTCAGTGCTGGCACTTTTCATCTCTGAGCAATTGCTCGACGTTTGCAATTTCTCACCTGAGCTCTCTTTAGAGTGCGCGAGAGGATGAGCAGAAGATGAGGTGGCTAGAGAAGCCCAGAGCCCCAGTGTTCTTAGGCCTACAAAAGCGCTTCCAAGGAAGGGTGCTGGCTAGCAACAGCTTTCAGTGCTGGCACTTTTCATCTCTGAGCAATTGCTCGACGTTTGCAATTTCTCAGCTCGTGTCTACGAGACGGAGAGATAGTGACCGTGACTTTTGGTGGGTAGAGAAGCGCAAAGCCCCAGTGTTACTGCGCCTGTGAAAGCGCTTCCAAGGAAGGGTGCTGGTTAGCAAGAGCTTTCAGTGCTGGCACTTTTCATCTCTGAGCAATTGCTCGACGTTTGCAATTTCTCACCTGAGCTCTCTTTAGAGTGCGCGAGAGGATGAGCAGAAGATTAGGTGGCTAAAGAAGCGCAAAGCCCCAGTGTTCTAAGGGCTACAAAAGCGCTTCCAAGGAAGGGTGCTGGCTAGCAACAGCTTTCAGTGCTGGCACTTTTCATCTCTGAGCAATTGCTCGACGTTTGCAATTTCTCAGCTCGTGTCTACGAGACGGAGAGATAGTGACCGTGACTTTTGGTGGCTAGAGAAGCGCAAAGCCCCAGTGTTACTGCGCCTGTGAAAGCGCTTCCAAGGAAGGGTGCTGGCTAGCAAGAGCTTTCAGTGCTGGCACTTTTCATCTCTGAGCAATTGCTCGACGTTTGCAATTTCTCACCTGAGCTCTCTTTAGAGTGCGCGAGAGGATGAGCAGAAGATTAGGTGGCTAGAGAAGCCCAGAGCCCCAGTGTTCTAAGGGCTACAAAAGCGCTTCCAAGGAAGGGTGCTGGCTAGCAACAGCTTCCAGTGCTGGCACTTTTCCTCTCTGAGCAATTGCTCGACGTTTGCAATTTCTCAGCTCGTGTCTACGAGACGGAGAGATAGTGACCGTGACTTTTGGTGGGTAGAGAAGCGCAAAGCCCCAGTGTTACTGCGCCTGTGAAAGCGCTTCCAAGGAAGGGTGCTGGCTAGCAACAGCTTTCAGTGCTGGCACTTTTCCTCTCTGAGCAATTGCTCGACGTTTGCAATTTCTCAGCTCGTGTCTACGAGATGGAAGGAGAAGGACCGTGACGTTTGGTGGGTAGAGAAGCCCAGAGCCCCAGTGTTCTAAGGCCTACAAAAGCGCTTCCAAGGAAGGGTGCTGGCTAGCAACAGCTTTCAGTGCTGGCACTTTTCATCTCTGAGCAATTGCTCGACGTTTGCAATTTCTCACCTGAGCTCTCTTTAGAGTGCGCGAGAGGATGAGCAGAAGATGAGGTGGCTAGAGAAGCCCAGAGCCCCAGTGTTCTTAGGCCTACAAAAGCGCTTCCAAGGAAGGGGGCTGGCTAGCAACAGCTTTCAGTGCTGGCACTTTTCATCTCTGAGCAATTGCTCGACGTTTGCAATTTCTCACCTGAGCTCTCTTCAGAGTGCGCGAGAGGATGAGCAGAAGATTAGGTGGCTAAAGAAGCCCAGAGCCCCAGTGTTCTAAGGGCTACAAAAGCGCTTCCAAGGAAGGGTGCTGGCTAGCAACAGCTTTCAGTGTTGGCACTTTTCATCTCTGAGCAATTGCTCGACGTTTGCAATTTCTCAGCTCGTGTCTACGAGATGGAAGGAGAAGGACCGTGACGTTTGGTGGGTAGAGAAGCGCAAAGCCCCAGTGTTACTGCGCCTGTGAAAGCGCTTCCAAGGAAGGGTGCTGGCTAGCAAGAGCTTTCAGTGCTGGCACTTTTCATCTCGGAGCAATTGCTCGACGTTTGCAATTTCTCACCTGAGCTCTCTTTAGAGTGCGCGAGAGGACGAGCAGAAGATGAGGTGGCTAGAGAAGCCCAGAGCCCCAGTGTTCTAAGGGCTACAAAAGCACTTCCAAGGAAGGGTGCTGGCTAGCAACAGCTTCCAGTGCTGGCACTTTTCATCTCTGAGCAATTGCTCGACGTTTGCAATTTCTCAGCTCGTGTCTACGAGACGGAGAGATAGTGACCGTGACGTTTGGTGGGTAGAGAAGCGCAAAGCCCCAGTGTTACTGCGCCTGTGAAAGCGCTTCCAAGGAAGGGTGCTGGCTAGCAAGAGCTTTCAGTGCTGGCACTTTTCATCTCGGAGCAATTGCTCGACGTTTGCAATTTCTCACCTGAGCTCTCTTTAGAGTGCGCGAGAGGATGAGCAGAAGATTAGGTGGCTAAAGAAGCCCAGAGCCCCAGTCTTCTTAGGCCTACAAAAGCGCTTCCAAGGAAGGGTGCTGGCTAGCAACAGCTTTCAGTGCTGGCACTTTTCATCTCTGAGCAATTGCTCGACGTTTGCAATTTCTCAGCTCGTGTCTACGAGACGGAGAGATAGTGACCGTGACTTTTGGTGGCTAGAGAAGCTCAAAGCCCCAGTGTTACTGCGCCTGTGAAAGCGCTTCCAAGGAAGGGTGCTGACTAGCAACAGCTTTCAGTGCTGGCACTTTTCATCTCTGAGCAATTGCTGGACGTTTGCAATTTCTCACCTGAGCTCTCTTTAGAGTGCGCGAGAGGATGAGCAGAAGATTAGGTGGCTAGAGAAGCCCAGAGCCCCAGTGTTCTAAGGGCTACAAAAGCGCTTCCAAGGAAGGGTGCTGGCTAGCAAGAGCTTTCAGTGCTGGCACTTTTCATCTCTGAGCAATTGCTCGACGTTTGCAATTTCTCAGCTCGTGTCTACGAGACGGAAAGAGAAGGACCGTGACGTTTGGTGGCTAGAGAAGCGCAAAGCCCCAGTGTTACTGCGCCTGTGAAAGCGCTTCCAAGGAAGGGTGCTGGCTAGCAACAGCTTTCAGTGCTGGCACTTTTCATCTCTGAGCAATTGCTCGACGTTTGCAATTTCTCACCTGAGCTCTCTTTAGAGTGCGCGAGAGGATGAGCAGAAGATTAGATGGCTAGAGAAGCCCAGAGCCCCAGTGTTCTTAGGCCTACAAAAGCGCTTCCAAGGAAGGGTGCTGGCTAGCAACAGCTTTCAGTGCTGGCACTTTTCATCTCTGAGCAATTGCTCGACGTTTGCAATTTCTCACCTGAGCTCTCTTTAGAGTGCGCGAGAGGATGAGCAGAAGATTAGGTGGCTAGAGAAGTGCAAAGCCCCAGTGTTCTTAGGCCTACAAAAGCGCTTCCAAGGAAGGGGGCTGGCTAGCAAGAGCTTTCAGTGCTGGCACTTTTCATCTCTGAGCAATTGCTCGACGTTTGCAATTTCTCACCTGAGCTCTCTTTAGAGTGCGCGAGAGGATGAGCAGAAGATTAGGTGGCTAGAGAAGTGCAAAGCCCCAGTGTTCTAAGGGCTACAAAAGCGCTTCCAAGGAAGGGGGCTGGCTAGCAACAGCTTTCAGTGCTGGCACTTTTCATCTCTGAGCAATTGCTCGACGTTTGCAATTTCTCACCTGAGCTCTCTTTAGAGTGCGCGAGAGGATGAGCAGAAGATTAGGTGGCTAGAGAAGCCCAGAGCCCCAGTGTTCTAAGGGCTACAAAAGCACTTCCAAGGAAGGGTGCTGGCTAGCAACAGCTTCCAGTGCTGGCACTTTTCATCTCTGAGCAATTGCTCGACGTTTGCAATTTCTCAGCTCGTGTCTACGAGACGGAGAGATAGTGACCGTGACTTTTGGTGGGTAGAGAAGCGCAAAGCCCCAGTGTTACTGCGCCTGTGAAAGCGCTTCCAAGGAAGGGTGCTGGCTAGCAACAGCTTTCAGTGCTGGCACTTTTCATCTCTGAGCAATTGCTCGACGTTTGCAATTTCTCACCTGAGCTCTCTTTAGAGTGCGCGAGAGAATGAGCAGAAGATGAGGTGGCTAGAGAAGCCCAGAGCCCCAGTCTTCTTAGGCCTACAAAAGCGCTTCCAAGGAAGGGTGCTGGCTAGCAACAGCTTTCAGTGCTGGCACTTTTCATCTCTGAGCAATTGCTCGACGTTTGCAATTTCTCACCTGAGCTCTCTTTAGAGTGCGCGAGAGGATGAGCAGAAGATTAGGTGGCTAAAGAAGCCCAGAGCCCCAGTGTTCTAAGGGCTACAAAAGCGCTTCCAAGGAAGGGTGCTGGCTAGCAACAGCTTTCAGTGCTGGCACTTTTCATCTCTGAGCAATTGCTCGACGTTTGCAATTTCTCACCTGAGCTCTCTTTAGAGTGCGCGAGAGGATGAGCAGAAGATGAGGTGGCTAGAGAAGCCCAGAGCCCCAGTGTTCTTAGGCCTACAAAAGCGCTTCCAAGGAAGGGTGCTGGCTAGCAACAGCTTTCAGTGCTGGCACTTTTCATCTCTGAGCAATTGCTCGACGTTTGCAATTTCTCAGCTCGTGTCTACGAGACGGAGAGAGAGTGACCGTGACGTTTGGTGGCTAGAGAAGCGCAAAGCCCCAGTGTTGCTGCGCCTGTGAAAGCGCTTCCAAGGAAGGGTGCTGGCTAGCAAGAGCTTTCAGTGCTGGCACTTTTCATCTCTGAGCAATTGCTCGACGTTTGCAATTTCTCACCTGAGCTCTCTTTAGAGTGCGCGAGAGAATGAGCAGGAGATGAGGTGGCTAAAGAAGCCCAGAGCCCCAGTGTTCTTAGGCCTACAAAAGCGCTTCCAAGGAAGGGTGCTGGCTAGCAACAGCTTTCAGTGCTGGCACTTTTCATCTCTGAGCAATTGCTCGACGTTTGCAATTTCTCACCTGAGCTCTCTTTAGAGTGCGCGAGAGGATGAGCAGAAGATTAGGTGGCTAAAGAAGCCCAGAGCCCCAGTGTTCTAAGGGCTACAAAAGCGCTTCCAAGGAAGGGTGCTGGCTAGCAACAGCCTTCAGTGCTGGCACTTTTCATCTCTGAGCAATTGCTCGACGTTTGCAATTTCTCACCTGAGCTCTCTTTAGAGTGCGCGAGAGGATGAGCAGAAGATGAGGTGGCTAGAGAAGCCCAGAGCCCCAGTGTTCTTAGGCCTACAAAAGCGCTTCCAAGGAAGGGTGCTGGCTAGCAACAGCTTTCAGTGCTGGCACTTTTCATCTCTGAGCAATTGCTCGACGTTTGCAATTTCTCACCTGAGCTCTCTTTAGAGTGCGCGAGAGGATGAGCAGAAGATTAGGTGGCTAGAGAAGCCCAGAGCCCCAGTGTTCTAAGGGCTACAAAAGCGCTTCCAAGGAAGGGTGCTGGCTAGCAACAGCTTTCAGTGCTGGCACTTTTCATCTCTGAGCAATTGCTCAACGTTTGCAATTTCTCAGCTCGTGTCTACGAGTCGGAAAGAGAAGGACCGTGACGTTTGGTGGCTAGAGAAGCGCAAAGCCCCAGTGTTACTGCGCCTGTGAAAGCGCTTCCAAGGAAGGGGGCTGGCTAGCAACAGCTTTCAGTGCTGGCACTTTTCCTCTCTGAGCAATTGCTCGACGTTTGCAATTTCTCAGCTCGTGTCTACGAGATGGAAGGAGAAGGACCGTGACGTTTGGTGGGTAGAGAAGCGCAAAGCCCCAGTGTTACTGCGCCTGTGAAAGCGCTTCCAAGGAAGGGTGCTGGCTAGCAAGAGCTTTCAGTGCTGGCACTTTTCATCTCTGAGCAATTGCTCGACGTTTGCAATTTCTCACCTGAGCTCTCTTTAGAGTGCGCGAGAGGACGAGCAGAAGATGAGGTGGCTAGAGAAGCCCAGAGCCCCAGTGTTCTAAGGGCTACAAAAGCACTTCCAAGGAAGGGTGCTGGCTAGCAACAGCTTTCAGTGCTGGCACTTTTCCTCTCTGAGCAATTGCTCGACGTTTGCAATTTCTCAGCTCGTGTCTACGAGACGGAGAGATAGTGACCGTGACTTTTGGTGGGTAGAGAAGCGCAAAGCCCCAGTGTTACTGCGCCTGTGAAAGCGCTTCCAAGGAAGGGTGCTGGCTAGCAACAGCTTTCAGTGCTGGCACTTTTCATCTCTGAGCAATTGCTCGACGTTTGCAATTTCTCACCTGAGCTCTCTTTAGAGTGCGCGAGAGGATAAGCAGAAGATTAGGTGGCTAAAGAAGCCCAGAGCCCCAGTGTTCTAAGGGCTACAAAAGCGCTTCCAAGGAAGGGTGCTGGCTAGCAACAGCTTTCAGTGCTGGCACTTTTCATCTCTGAGCAATTGCTCGACGTTTGCAATTTCTCCCCTGAGCTCTCTTTAGAGTGCGCGAGAGGATGAGCAGAAGATGAGGTGGCTAGAGAAGCCCAGAGCCCCAGTGTTCTTAGGCCTACAAAAGCGCTTCCAAGGAAGGGGGCTGGCTAGCAACAGCTTTCAGTGCTGGCACTTTTCATCTCTGAGCAATTGCTCGACGTTTGCAATTTCTCACCTGAGCTCTCTTTAGAGTGCGCGAGAGGATGAGCAGAAGATTAGGTGGCTAAAGAAGCCCAGAGCCCCAGTGTTCTAAGGGCTACAAAAGCGCTTCCAAGGAAGGGTGCTGGCTAGCAACAGCTTTCAGTGTTGGCACTTTTCATCTCTGAGCAATTGCTCGACGTTTGCAATTTCTCAGCTCGTGTCTACGAGTCGGAAAGAGAAGGACCGTGACGTTTGGTGGCTAGAGAAGCGCAAAGCCCCAGTGTTGCTGCGCCTGTGAAAGCGCTTCCAAGGAAGGGGGCTGGCTAGCAACAGCTTTCAGTGCTGGCACTTTTCATCTCTGAGCAATTGCTGGACGTTTGCAATTTCTCACCTGAGCTCTCTTCAGAGTGCGCGAGAGGATGAGCAGAAGATGAGGTGGCTAGAGAAGCCCAGAGCCCCAGTGTTCTTAGGCCTACAAAAGCGCTTCCAAGGAAGGGTGCTGGCTAGCAACAGCTTTCAGTGCTGGCACTTTTCATCTCTGAGCAATTGCTCGACGTTTGCAATTTCTCACCTGAGCTCTCTTTAGAGTGCGCGAGAGGACGAGCAGAAGATGAGGTGGCTAGAGAAGCCCAGAGCCCCAGTGTTCTAAGGGCTACAAAAGCACTTCCAAGGAAGGGTGCTGGCTAGCAACAGCTTCCAGTGCTGGCACTTTTCCTCTCTGAGCAATTGCTCGACGTTTGCAATTTCTCAGCTCGTGTCTACGAGACGGAGAGATAGTGACCGTGACTTTTGGTGGCTAGAGAAGCGCAAAGCCCCAGTGTTACTGCGCCTGTGAAAGCGCTTCCAAGGAAGGGTGCTGGCTAGCAAGAGCTTTCAGTGTTGGCACTTTTCATCTCTGAGCAATTGCTGGACGTTTGCAATTTCTCACCTGAGCTCTCTTTAGAGTGCGCGAGAGGATGAGCAGAAGATTAGGTGGCTAAAGAAGCCCAGAGCCCCAGTGTTCTAAGGGCTACAAAAGCGCTTCCAAGGAAGGGTGCTGGCTAGCAACAGCTTTCAGTGCTGGCACTTTTCATCTCTGAGCAATTGCTCGACGTTTGCAATTTCTCCCCTGAGCTCTCTTCAGAGTGCGCGAGAGGATGAGCAGAAGATGAGGTGGCTAGAGAAGCCCAGAGCCCCAGTGTTCTTAGGCCTACAAAAGCGCTTCCAAGGAAGGGTGCTGGCTAGCAACAGCTTTCAGTGCTGGCACTTTTCATCTCTGAGCAATTGCTCGACGTTTGCAATTTCTCACCTGAGCTCTCTTTAGAGTGCGCGAGAGGATGAGCAGAAGATTAGGTGGCTAAAGAAGCGCAAAGCCCCAGTGTTCTAAGGGCTACAAAAGCGCTTCCAAGGAAGGGTGCTGGCTAGCAACAGCTTTCAGTGCTGGCACTTTTCATCTCTGAGCAATTGCTCGACGTTTGCAATTTCTCAGCTCGTGTCTACGAGACGGAGAGATAGTGACCGTGACGTTTGGTGGCTAGAGAAGCGCAAAGCCCCAGTGTTACTGCGCCTGTGGAAGCGCTTCCAAGGAAGGGTGCTGGCTAGCAACAGCTTTCAGTGCTGGCACTTTTCATCTCTGAGCAATTGCTCGACGTTTGCAATTTCTCACCTGAGCTCTCTTTAGAGTGCGCGAGAGGATGAGCAGAAGATTAGGTGGCTAGAGAAGCCCAGAGCCCCAGTGTTCTAAGGGCTACAAAAGCGCTTCCAAGGAAGGGTGCTGGCTAGCAACAGCTTTCAGTGCTGGCACTTTTCCTCTCGGAGCAATTGCTCAACGTTTGCAATTTCTCAGCTCGTGTCTACGAGATGGAAGGAGAAGGACCGTGACGTTTGGTGGGTAGAGAAGCGCAAAGCCCCAGTGTTCTAAGGGCTACAAAAGCACTTCCAAGGAAGGGTGCTGGCTAGCAACAGCTTTCAGTGTTGGCACTTTTCCTCTCTGAGCAATTGCTCGACGTTTGCAATTTCTCAGCTCGTGTCTACGAGACGGAGAGATAGTGACCGTGACTTTTGGTGGGTAGAGAAGCGCAAAGCCCCAGTGTTACTGCGCCTGTGAAAGCGCTTCCAAGGAAGGGTGCTGGCTAGCAACAGCTTTCAGTGCTGGCACTTTTCATCTCTGAGCAATTGCTCGACGTTTGCAATTTCTCACCTGAGCTCTCTTTAGAGTGCGCGAGAGGATAAGCAGAAGATTAGGTGGCTAAAGAAGCCCAGAGCCCCAGTGTTCTTAGGCCTACAAAAGCGCTTCCAAGGAAGGGTGCTGGCTAGCAACAGCTTTCAGTGCTGGCACTTTTCATCTCTGAGCAATTGCTCGACGTTTGCAATTTCTCCCCTGAGCTCTCTTTAGAGTGCGCGAGAGGATGAGCAGAAGATGAGGTGGCTAGAGAAGCCCAGAGCCCCAGTGTTCTTAGGCCTACAAAAGCGCTTCCAAGGAAGGGGGCTGGCTAGCAACAGCTTTCAGTGCTGGCACTTTTCATCTCTGAGCAATTGCTCGACGTTTGCAATTTCTCACCTGAGCTCTCTTTAGAGTGCGCGAGAGGATGAGCAGAAGATTAGGTGGCTAAAGAAGCCCAGAGCCCCAGTGTTCTAAGGGCTACAAAAGCGCTTCCAAGGAAGGGTGCTGGCTAGCAACAGCTTTCAGTGTTGGCACTTTTCATCTCTGAGCAATTGCTCGACGTTTGCAATTTCTCAGCTCGTGTCTACGAGTCGGAAAGAGAAGGACCGTGACGTTTGGTGGCTAGAGAAGCGCAAAGCCCCAGTGTTGCTGCGCCTGTGAAAGCGCTTCCAAGGAAGGGGGCTGGCTAGCAACAGCTTTCAGTGCTGGCACTTTTCATCTCTGAGCAATTGCTGGACGTTTGCAATTTCTCACCTGAGCTCTCTTCAGAGTGCGCGAGAGGATGAGCAGAAGATGAGGTGGCTAGAGAAGCCCAGAGCCCCAGTGTTCTTAGGCCTACAAAAGCGCTTCCAAGGAAGGGTGCTGGCTAGCAACAGCTTTCAGTGCTGGCACTTTTCATCTCTGAGCAATTGCTCGACGTTTGCAATTTCTCACCTGAGCTCTCTTTAGAGTGCGCGAGAGGACGAGCAGAAGATGAGGTGGCTAGAGAAGCCCAGAGCCCCAGTGTTCTAAGGGCTACAAAAGCACTTCCAAGGAAGGGTGCTGGCTAGCAACAGCTTCCAGTGCTGGCACTTTTCCTCTCTGAGCAATTGCTCGACGTTTGCAATTTCTCAGCTCGTGTCTACGAGACGGAGAGATAGTGACCGTGACTTTTGGTGGGTAGAGAAGCGCAAAGCCCCAGTGTTACTGCGCCTGTGAAAGCGCTTCCAAGGAAGGGTGCTGGCTAGCAAGAGCTTTCAGTGTTGGCACTTTTCATCTCTGAGCAATTGCTGGACGTTTGCAATTTCTCACCTGAGCTCTCTTTAGAGTGCGCGAGAGGATGAGCAGAAGATTAGGTGGCTAAAGAAGCCCAGAGCCCCAGTGTTCTAAGGGCTACAAAAGCGCTTCCAAGGAAGGGTGCTGGCTAGCAACAGCTTTCAGTGCTGGCACTTTTCATCTCTGAGCAATTGCTCGACGTTTGCAATTTCTCCCCTGAGCTCTCTTCAGAGTGCGCGAGAGGATGAGCAGAAGATGAGGTGGCTAGAGAAGCCCAGAGCCCCAGTGTTCTTAGGCCTACAAAAGCGCTTCCAAGGAAGGGTGCTGGCTAGCAACAGCTTCCAGTGCTGGCACTTTTCATCTCTGAGCAATTGATCGACGTTTGCAATTTCTCAGCTCGTGTCTACGAGACGGAGAGATAGTGACCGTGACTTTTGGTGGCTAGAGAAGCGCAAAGCCCCAGTGTTACTGCGCCTGTGAAAGCGCTTCCAAGGAAGGGTGCTGGTTAGCAAGAGCTTTCAGTGCTGGCACTTTTCATCTCTGAGCAATTGCTCGACGTTTGCAATTTCTCACCTGAGCTCTCTTTAGAGTGCGCGAGAGGATGAGCAGAAGATGAGGTGGCTAAAGAAGCCCAGAGCCCCAGTGTTCTAAGGGCTACAAAAGCGCTTCCAAGGAAGGGTGCTGGCTAGCAACAGCTTTCAGTGTTGGCACTTTTCATCTCTGAGCAATTGCTGGACGTTTGCAATTTCTCAGCTCGTGTCTACGAGTCGGAGAGAGAATGACCGTGACGTTTGGTGGCTAGAGAAGCGCAAAGCCCCAGTGTTACTGCGCCTGTGAAAGCGCTTCCAAGGAAGGGTGCTGGCTAGCAGCAGCTTTCAGTGCTGGCACTTTTCATCTCTGAGCAATTGCTCAACGTTTGCAATTTCTCACCTGAGCTCTCTTCAGAGTGCGCGAGAGGATGAGCAGAAGATGAGGTGGCTAAAGAAGCCCAGAGCCCCAGTGTTCTTAGGCCTACAAAAGCGCTTCCAAGGAAGGGTGCTGGCTAGCAACAGCTTTCAGTGCTGGCACTTTTCATCTCTGAGCAATTGCTCGACGTTTGCAATTTCTCAGCTCGTGTCTACGAGATGGAAAGAGAATGACCGTGACATTTGGTGGCTAGAGAAGCGCAAAGCCCCAGTGTTGCTGCGCCTGTGAAAGCGCTTCCAAGGAAGGGTGCTGGCTAGCAACAGCTTTCAGTGCTGGCACTTTTCATCTCTGAGCAATTGCTCGACGTTTGCAATTTCTCACCTGAGCTCTCTTTAGAGTGCGCGAGAGGATGAGCAGAAGATTAGGTGGCTAGAGAAGCCCAGAGCCCCAGTGTTCTTAGGCCTACAAAAGCGCTTCCAAGGAAGGGTGCTGGCTAGCAACAGCTTTCAGTGCTGGCACTTTTCATCTCTGAGCAATTGCTCGACGTTTGCAATTTCTCACCTGAGCTCTCTTCAGAGTGCGCGAGAGGATGAGCAGAAGATGAGGTGGCTAGAGAAGCCCAGGGCCCCAGTCTTTTTAGGCCTACAAAAGCGCTTCCAAGGAAGGGTGCTGGCTAGCAACAGCTTTCAGTGCTGGCACTTTTCATCTCTGAGCAATTGCTCGACGTTTGCAATTTCTCACCTGAGCTCTCTTTAGAGTGCGCGAGAGGATGAGCAGAAGATGAGGTGGCTAAAGAAGCCCAGAGCCCCAGTGTTCTAAGGGCTACAAAAGCGCTTCCAAGGAAGGGTGCTGGCTAGCAAGAGCTTTCAGTGCTGGCACTTTTCGTCTCTGAGCAATTGCTGGACGTTTGCAATTTCTCACCTGAGCTCTCTTTAGAGTGCGCGAGAGGATGAGCAGAAGATGAGGTGGCTAGAGAAGCCCAGAGCCCCAGTGTTCTTAGGCCTACAAAAGCGCTTCCAAGGAAGGGGGCTGGCTAGCAAGAGCTTTCAGTGCTGGCACTTTTCATCTCTGAGCAATTGCTCGACGTTTGCAATTTCTCAGCTCGTGTCTACGAGACGGAGAGATAGTGACCGTGACTTTTGGTGGCTAGAGAAGCGCAAAGCCCCAGTGTTACTGCGCCTGTGAAAGCGCTTCCAAGGAAGGGTGCTGGTTAGCAAGAGCTTTCAGTGCTGGCACTTTTCATCTCTGAGCAATTGCTCGATGTTTGCAATTTCTCACCTGAGCTCTCTTTAGAGTGCGCGAGAGGATGAGCAGAAGATTAGGTGGCTAAAGAAGCCCAGAGCCCCAGTCTTCTTAGGCCTACAAAAGCGCTTCCAAGGAAGGGTGCTGGCTAGCAACAGCTTTCAGTGCTGGCACTTTTCATCTCTGAGCAATTGCTCGACGTTTGCAATTTCTCAGCTCGTGTCTACGAGACGGAGAGATAGTGACCGTGACTTTTGGTGGCTAGAGAAGCGCAAAGCCCCAGTGTTACAGCGCCTGTGAAAGCGCTTCCAAGGAAGGGTGCTGGCTAGCAAGAGCTTTCAGTGCTGGCACTTTTCATCTCTGAGCAATTGCTGGACGTTTGCAATTTCTCACCTGAGCTCTCTTCAGAGTGCGCGAGAGGATGAGCAGAAGATGAGGTGGCTAGAGAAGCCCAGAGCCCCAGTGTTCTTAGGCCTACAAAAGCGCTTCCAAGGAAGGGTGCTGGCTAGCAACAGCTTTCAATGTTGGCACTTTTCATCTCTGAGCAATTGCTCGACGTTTGCAATTTCTCAGCTCGTGTCTAGGAGATGGAAAGAGAATGACCGTTACGTTTGGTGGCTAGAGAAGCGCAAAGCCCCAGTGTTGCTGCGCCTGTGAAAGCGCTTCCAAGGAAGGGTGCTGGCTAGCAACAGCTTTCAGTGCTGGCACTTTTCATCTCTGAGCAATTGCTGGACGTTTGCAATTTCTCACCTGAGCTCTCTTTAGAGTGCGCGAGAGGATGAGCAGAAGATGAGGTGGCTAGAGAAGCCCAGAGCCCCAGTGTTCTTAGGCCTACAAAAGCGCTTCCAAGGAAGGGTGCTGGCTAGCAACAGCTTTCAGTGCTGGCACTTTTCATCTCTGAGCAATTGCTCGACGTTTGCAATTTCTCACCTGAGCTCTCTTCAGAGTGCGCGAGAGGATGAGCAGAAGATGAGGTGGCTAGAGAAGCCCAGGGCCCCAGTCTTCTTAGGCCTACAAAAGCGCTTCCAAGGAAGGGTGCTGGCTAGCAACAGCTTTCAGTGCTGGCACTTTTCATCTCTGAGCAATTGCTCGACGTTTGCAATTTCTCACCTGAGCTCTCTTTAGAGTGCGCGAGAGGATGAGCAGAAGATGAGGTGGCTAAAGAAGCCCAGAGCCCCAGTGTTCTAAGGGCTACAAAAGCGCTTCCAAGGAAGGGTGCTGGCTAGCAAGAGCTTTCAGTGCTGGCACTTTTCGTCTCTGAGCAATTGCTGGACGTTTGCAATTTCTCACCTGAGCTCTCTTTAGAGTGCGCGAGAGGATGAGCAGAAGATGAGGTGGCTAGAGAAGCCCAGAGCCCCAGTGTTCTTAGGCCTACAAAAGCGCTTCCAAGGAAGGGGGCTGGCTAGCAACAGCTTTCAGTGCTGGCACTTTTCATCTCTGAGCAATTGCTCGACGTTTGCAATTTCTCAGCTCGTGTCTACGAGACGGAGAGATAGTGACCGTGACTTTTGGTGGCTAGAGAAGCGCAAAGCCCCAGTGTTACTGCGCCTGTGAAAGCGCTTCCAAGGAAGGGTGCTGGTTAGCAAGAGCTTTCAGTGCTGGCACTTTTCATCTCTGAGCAATTGCTCGATGTTTGCAATTTCTCACCTGAGCTCTCTTTAGAGTGCGCGAGAGGATGAGCAGAAGATTAGGTGGCTAAAGAAGCCCAGAGCCCCAGTCTTCTTAGGCCTACAAAAGCGCTTCCAAGGAAGGGTGCTGGCTAGCAACAGCTTTCAGTGCTGGCACTTTTCATCTCTGAGCAATTGCTCGACGTTTGCAATTTCTCAGCTCGTGTCTACGAGACGGAGAGATAGTGACCGTGACTTTTGGTGGCTAGAGAAGCGCAAAGCCCCAGTGTTACAGCGCCTGTGAAAGCGCTTCCAAGGAAGGGTGCTGGCTAGCAAGAGCTTTCAGTGCTGGCACTTTTCATCTCTGAGCAATTGCTCGACGTTTGCAATTTCTCACCTGAGCTCTCTTCAGAGTGCGCGAGAGGATGAGCAGAAGATGAGGTGGCTAGAGAAGCCCAGAGCCCCAGTGTTCTTAGGCCTACAAAAGCGCTTCCAAGGAAGGGTGCTGGCTAGCAACAGCTTTCAATGTTGGCACTTTTCATCTCTGAGCAATTGCTCGACGTTTGCAATTTCTCAGCTCGTGTCTAGGAGATGGAAAGAGAATGACCGTTACGTTTGGTGGCTAGAGAAGCGCAAAGCCCCAGTGTTGCTGCGCCTGTGAAAGCGCTTCCAAGGAAGGGTGCTGGCTAGCAACAGCTTTCAGTGCTGGCACTTTTCATCTCTGAGCAATTGCTGGACGTTTGCAATTTCTCACCTGAGCTCTCTTTAGAGTGCGCGAGAGGATGAGCAGAAGATGAGGTGGCTAGAGAAGCCCAGAGCCCCAGTGTTCTTAGGCCTACAAAAGCGCTTCCAAGGAAGGGTGCTGGCTAGCAACAGCTTTCAGTGCTGGCACTTTTCATCTCTGAGCAATTGCTCGACGTTTGCAATTTCTCAGCTCGTGTCTACGAGAAGGAAAGAGAATGACCGTGACGTTTGGTGGGTAGAGAAGCGCAAAGCCCCAGTGTTACTGCGCCTGTGAAAGCGCTTCCAAGGAAGGGTGCTGGCTAGCAAGAGCTTTCAGTGCTGGCACTTTTCATCTCTGAGCAATTGCTCGACGTTTGCAATTTCTCACCTGAGCTCTCTTCAGAGTGCGCGAGAGGATGAGCAGAAGATGAGGTGGCTAGAGAAGCCCAGGGCCCCAGTGTTCTTAGGCCTACAAAAGCGCTTCCAAGGAAGGGTGCTGGCTAGCAACAGCTTTCAGTGCTGGCACTTTTCATCTCTGAGCAATTGCTCGACGTTTGCAATTTCTCACCTGAGCTCTCTTTAGAGTGCGCGAGAGGATGAGCAGAAGATTAGGTGGCTAAAGAAGCCCAGAGCCCCAGTGTTCTAAGGGCTACAAAAGCGCTTCCAAGGAAGGGTGCTGGTTAGCAAGAGCTTTCAGTGCTGGCACTTTTAATCTCTGAGCAATTGCTCGACGTTTGCAATTTCTCACCTGAGCTCTCTTTAGAGTGCGCGAGAGGATGAGCAGAAGATGAGGTGGCTAGAGAAGCCCAGAGCCCCAGTGTTCTTAGGCCTACAAAAGCGCTTCCAAGGAAGGGGGCTGGCTAGCAACAGCTTTCAGTGCTGGCACTTTTCATCTCTGAGCAATTGCTCGACGTTTGCAATTTCTCAGCTCGTGTCTACGAGACGGAGAGATAGTGACCGTGACTTTTGGTGGCTAGAGAAGCGCAAAGCCCCAGTGTTACTGCGCCTGTGAAAGCGCTTCCAAGGAAGGGTGCTGGTTAGCAAGAGCTTTCAGTGCTGGCACTTTTCATCTCTGAGCAATTGCTCGACGTTTGCAATTTCTCACCTGAGCCCTCTTTAGAGTGCGCGAGAGGATGAGCAGAAGATTAGGTGGCTAAAGAAGCCCAGAGCCCCAGTCTTCTTAGGCCTACAAAAGCGCTTCCAAGGAAGGGTGCTGGCTAGCAACAGCTTTCAGTGCTGGCACTTTTCATCTCTGAGCAATTGCTCGACGTTTGCAATTTCTCAGCTCGTGTCTACGAGACGGAGAGATAGTGACCGTGACGTTTGGTGGGTAGAGAAGCGCAAAGCCCCAGTGTTACTGCGCCTGTGAAAGCGCTTCCAAGGAAGGGTGCTGGCTAGCAAGAGCTTTCAGTGCTGGCACTTTTCATCTCTGAGCAATTGCTGGACGTTTGCAATTTCTCCCCTGAGCTCTCTTCAGAGTGCGCGAGAGGATGAGCAGAAGATGAGGTGGCTAGAGAAGCCCAGAGCCCCAGTGTTCTTAGGCCTACAAAAGCGCTTCCAAGGAAGGGTGCTGGCTAGCAACAGCTTTCAGTGCTGGCACTTTTCATCTCTGAGCAATTGCTCGACGTTTGCAATTTCTCAGCTCGTGTCTAGGAGATGGAAAGAGAATGACCGTGACGTTTGGTGGCTAGAGAAGCGCAAAGCCCCAGTGTTGCTGCGCCTGTGAAAGCGCTTCCAAGGAAGGGTGCTGGCTAGCAAGAGCTTTCAGTGCTGGCACTTTTCATCTCTGAGCAATTGCTCGACGTTTGCAATTTCTCACCTGAGCTCTCTTTAGAGTGCGCGAGAGGATGAGCAGAAGATGAGGTGGCTAGAGAAGCCCAGAGCCCCAGTGTTCTTAGGCCTACAAAAGCGCTTCCAAGGAAGGGTGCTGGCTAGCAACAGCTTTCAGTGCTGGCACTTTTCATCTCTGAGCAATTGCTCGACGTTTGCAATTTCTCAGCTCGTGTCTACGAGACGGAGAGATAGTGACCGTGACGTTTGGTGGCTAGAGAAGCACAAAACCCCAGTGTTACTGCACCTGTGAAAGCGCTTCCAAGGAAGGGGGCTGGCTAGCAAGAGCTTTCAGTGCTGGCACTTTTCATCTCTGAGCAATTGCTCGACGTTTGCAATTTCTCACCTGAGCTCTCTTTAGAGTGCGCGAGAGGATGAGCAGAAGATGAGGTGGCTAGAGAAGCCCAGGGCCCCAGTGTTCTTAGGCCTACAAAAGCGCTTCCAAGGAAGGGGGCTGGCTAGCAACAGCTTTCAGTGCTGGCACTTTTCATCTCTGAGCAATTGCTCGACGTTTGCAATTTCTCACCTGAGCTCTCTTTAGAGTGCGCGAGAGGATGAGCAGAAGATGAGGTGGTTAGAGAAGCCCAGGGCCCCAGTGTTCTTAGGCCTACAAAAGCGCTTCCAAGGAAGGGGGCTGGCTAGCAACAGCTTTCAGTGCTGGCACTTTTCATCTCTGAGCAATTGCTCGACGTTTGCAATTTCTCACCTGAGCTCTCTTTAGAGTGCGCGAGAGGATGAGCAGAAGATGAGGTGGCTAGAGAAGCCCAGAGCCCCAGTGTTCTTAGGCCTACAAAAGCGCTTCCAAGGAAGGGTGCTGGCTAGCAACAGCTTTCAGTGCTGGCACTTTTCATCTCTGAGCAATTGCTCGACGTTTGCAATTTCTCAGCTCGTGTCTACGAGACGGAGAGATAGTGACCGTGACTTTTGGTGGCTAGAGAAGCTCAAAGCCCCAGTGTTACTGCGCCTGTGAAAGCGCTTCCAAGGAAGGGTGCTGACTAGCAACAGCTTTCAGTGCTGGCACTTTTCATCTCTGAGCAATTGCTGGACGTTTGCAATTTCTCACCTGAGCTCTCTTTACAGTGCGCGAGAGGATGAGCAGAAGATTAGGTGGCTAGAGAAGCCCATAGCCCCAGTGTTCTAAGGGCTACAAAAGCGCTTCCAAGGAAGGGTGCTGGCTAGCAACAGCTTTCAGTGCTGGCACTTTTCATCTCTGAGCAATTGCTGGACGTTTGCAATTTCTCAGCTCGTGTCTACGATACGGAAAGAGAAGGACCGTGACGTTTGGTGGCTAGAGAAGCGCAAAGCTCCAGTGTTACAGCGCCTGTGAAAGCGCTTCCAAGGAAGGGTGCTGGCTAGCAACAGCTTTCAGTGCTGGCACTTTTCATCTCTGAGCAATTGCTGGACGTTTGCAATTTCTCACCTGAGCTCTCTTTAGAGTGCGCGAGAGGATGAGCAGAAGATGAGGTGGCTAGAGAAGCCCAGAGCCCCAGTGTTCTTAGGCCTACAAAAGCGCTTCCAAGGAAGGGTGCTGGCTAGCAAGAGCTTTCAGTGCTGGCACTTTTCATCTCTGAGCAATTGCTCGACGTTTGCAATTTCTCACCTGAGCTCTCTTTAGAGTGCACCAGAGGATGAGCAGAAGATTAGGTGGCTAAAGAAGCCCAGAGCCCCAGTGTTCTTAGGGCTACAAAAGCGCTTCCAAGGAAGGGGGCTGGCTAGCAAGAGCTTTCAGTGCTGGCACTTTTCCTCTCTGAGCAATTGCTCGACGTTTGCAATTTCTCAGCTCGTGTCTACGAGACGGAGAGATAGTGACCGTGACTTTTGGTGGCTAGAGAAGTGCAAAGCCCCAGTGATACTGCGCCTGTGAAAGCGCTTCCAAGGAAGGGTGCTGGTTAGCAAGAGCTTTCAGTGCTGGCACTTTTCATCTCTGAGCAATTGCTCGACGTTTGCAATTTCTCACCTGAGCTCTCTTTAGAGTGCGCGAGAGGATGAGCAGAAGATTAGGTGGCTAGAGAAGCCCAGAGCCCCAGTGTTCTAAGGGCTACAAAAGCGCTTCCAAGGAAGGGTGCTGGCTAGCAACAGCTTCCAGTGCTGGCACTTTTCCTCTCTGAGCAATTGCTCGACGTTTGCAATTTCTCAGCTCGTGTCTACGAGACGGAGAGATAGTGACCGTGACGTTTGGTGGGTAGAGAAGCGCAAAGCCCCAGTGTTACTGCGCCTGTGAAAGCGCTTCCAAGGAAGGGTGCTGGCTAGCAACAGCTTTCAGTGCTGGCACTTTTCATCTCTGAGCAATTGCTCGACGTTTGCAATTTCTCACCTGAGCTCTCTTTAGAGTGCGCGAGAGAATGAGCAGAAGATGAGGTGGCTAGAGAAGCCCAGAGCCCCAGTCTTCTTAGGCCTACAAAAGCGCTTCCAAGGAAGGGTGCTGGCTAGCAACAGCTTTCAGTGCTGGCACTTTTCATCTCTGAGCAATTGCTCGACGTTTGCAATTTCTCACCTGAGCTCTCTTTAGAGTGCGCGAGAGGATGAGCAGAAGATTAGGTGGCTAAAGAAGCCCAGAGCCCCAGTGTTCTTAGGCCTACAAAAGCGCTTCCAAGGAAGGGTGCTGGCTAGCAACAGCTTTCAGTGCTGGCACTTTTCCTCTCTGAGCAATTGCTCGACGTTTGGAATTTCTCAGCTCGTGTCTACGAGACGGAGAGATAGTGACCGTGACTTTTGGTGGGTAGAGAAGCGCAAAGCCCCAGTGTTACTGCGCCTGTGAAAGCACTTCCAAGGAAGGGTGCTGGCTAGCAAGAGCTTTCAGTGCTGGCACTTTTCATCTCTGAGCAATTGCTGGACGTTTGCAATTTCTCACCTGAGCTCTCTTTAGAGTGCGCGAGAGGATGAGCAGAAGATTAGGTGGCTAGAGAAGCCCAGAGCCCCAGTGTTCTAAGGGCTACAAAAGCGCTTCCAAGGAAGGGTGCTGGCTAGCAACAGCTTTCAGTGCTGGCACTTTTCATTTCTGAGCAATTGCTCGACGTTTGCAATTTCTCAGCTCGTGTCTAGGAGATGGAAAGAGAAGGACCGTGACGTTTGGTGGGTAGAGAAGCACAAAGCCCCAGTGTTACTGCGCCTGTGAAAGCGCTTCCAAGGAAGGGGGCTGGCTAGCAACAGCTTTCAGTGCTGGCACTTTTCATCTCTGAGCAATTGCTCGACGTTTGCAATTTCTCACCTGAGCTCTCTTTAGAGTGCGCGAGAGGACGAGCAGAAGATTAGGTGGCTAGAGAAGCCCAGAGCCCCAGTGTTCTTAGGCCTACAAAAGCACTTCCAAGGAAGGGGGCTGGCTAGCAACAGCTTTCAGTGCTGGCACTTTTCATCTCTGAGCAATTGCTCGACGTTTGCAATTTCTCAGCTCGTGTCTACGAGACGGAGAGATAGTGACCGTGACGTTTGGTGGCTAGAGAAGCGCAAAGCCCCAGTGTTACTGCGCCTGTGAAAGCGCTTCCAAGGAAGGGTGCTGGCTAGCAACAGCTTTCAGTGTTGGCACTTTTCATCTCTGAGCAATTGCTCGACGTTTGCAATTTCTCAGCTCGTGTCTACGAGATGGAAAGAGAAGGACCGTGACGTTTGGTGGGTAGAGAAGCGCAAAGCCCCAGTGTTACTGCGCCTGTGAAAGCGCTTCCAAGGAAGGGTGCTGGCTAGCAACAGCTTTCAGTGCTGGCACTTTTCATCTCTGAGCAATTGCTCGACGTTTGCAATTTCTCACCTGAGCTCTCTTTAGAGTGCGCGAGAGGATGAGCAGAAGATTAGGTGGCTAGAGAAGCCCAGGGCCCCAGTGTTCTAAGGGCTACAAAAGCGCTTCCAAGGAAGGGTGCTGGCTAGCAACAGCTTTCAGTGCTGGCACTTTTCATCTCTGAGCAATTGCTCGACGTTTGCAATTTCTCAGCTCGTGTCTACGAGACGGAAAGAGAAGGACCGTGACGTTTGGTGGCTAGAGAAGCGCAAAGCCCCAGTGTTACTGCGCCTGTGAAAGCGCTTCCAAGGAAGGGTGCTGGCTAGCAACAGCTTCCAGTGCTGGCACTTTTCATCTCTGAGCAATTGCTCGACGTTTGCAATTTCTCAGCTCGTGTCTACGAGACGGAAAGAGAATGACCGTGACGTTTGGTGGCTAGAGAAGCGCAAAGCTCCAGTGTTACAGCGCCTGTGAAAGCGCTTCCAAGGAAGGGTGCTGGCTAGCAACAGCTTTCAGTGCTGGCACTTTTCATCTCTGAGCAATTGCTCGACGTTTGCAATTTCTCACCTGAGCTCTCTTTAGAGTGCGCGAGAGGATGAGCAGAAGATTAGGTGGCTAAAGAAGCCCAGAGCCCCAGTCTTCTAAGGGCTACAAAAGCGCTTCCAAGGAAGGGTGCTGGCTAGCAAGAGCTTTCAGTGCTGGCACTTTTCATCTCTGAGCAATTGCTCGACGTTTGCAATTTCTCACCTGAGCTCTCTTTAGAGTGCACCAGAGGATGAGCAGAAGATTAGGTGGCTAAAGAAGCCCAGAGCCCCAGTCTTCTAAGGGCTACAAAAGCGCTTCCAAGGAAGGGGGCTGGCTAGCAAGAGCTTTCAGTGCTGGCACTTTTCCTCTCTGAGCAATTGCTCGACGTTTGCAATTTCTCAGCTCGTGTCTACGAGACGGAGAGATAGTGACCGTGACTTTTGGTGGCTAGAGAAGTGCAAAGCCCCAGTGATACTGCGCCTGTGAAAGCGCTTCCAAGGAAGGGTGCTGGTTAGCAAGAGCTTTCAGTGCTGGCACTTTTCATCTCTGAGCAATTGCTCGACGTTTGCAATTTCTCACCTGAGCTCTCTTTAGAGTGCGCGAGAGGATGAGCAGAAGATTAGGTGGCTAGAGAAGCCCAGAGCCCCAGTGTTCTAAGGGCTACAAAAGCGCTTCCAAGGAAGGGTGCTGGCTAGCAACAGCTTTCAGTGCTGGCACTTTTCATCTCTGAGCAATTGCTCGACGTTTGCAATCTCTCAGCTCGTGTCTACGAGTCGGAAAGAGAAGGACCGTGACGTTTGGTGGGTAGAGAAGCGCAAAGCCCAAGTGTTACTGCGCCTGTGAAAGCGCTTCCAAGGAAGGGTGCTGGCTAGCAACAGCTTTCAGTGCTGGCACTTTTCATCTCTGAGCAATTGCTCGACGTTTGCAATTTCTCACCTGAGCTCTCTTCAGAGTGCGCGAGAGGATGAGCAGAAGATGAGGTGGCTAGAGAAGCCCAGAGCCCCAGTGTGCTTAGGCCTACAAAAGCGCTTCCAAGGAAGGGTGCTGGCTAGCAACAGCTTTCAGTGCTGGCACTTTTCATCTCTGAGCAATTGCTCGACGTTTGCAATTTCTCACCTGAGCTCTCTTTAGAGTGCGCGAGAGGATGAGCAGAAGATTAGGTGGCTAGAGAAGCCCAGGGCCCCAGTGTTCTTAGGCCTAAAAAAGCGCTTCCAAGGAAGGGGGCTGGCTAGCAAGAGCTTTCAGTGCTGGCACTTTTCATCTCTGAGCAATTGCTCGACGTTTGCAATTTCTCACCTGAGCTCTCTTTAGAGTGCGCGAGAGGATGAGCAGAAGATGAGGTGGCTAGAGAAGCCCAGAGCCCCAGTGTTCTAAGGGCTACAAAAGCACTTCCAAGGAAGGGTGCTGGCTAGCAACAGCTTTCAGTGCTGGCACTTTTCATCTCTGAGCAATTGCTCGACGTTTGCAATTTCTCAGCTCGTGTCTACGAGACGGAGAGATAGTGACCGTGACGTTTGGTGGGTAGAGAAGCGCAAAGCCCCAGTGTTACTGCGCCTGTGAAAGCGCTTCCAAGGAAGGGTGCTGGCTAGCAACAGCTTTCAGTACTGGCACTTTTCATCTCTGAGCAATTGCTCGACGTTTGCAATTTCTCCCCTGAGCTCTCTTTAGAGTGCGCGAGAGGATGAGCAGAAGATGAGGTGGCTAGAGAAGCCCAGGGCCCCAGTGTTCTTAGGCCTACAAAAGCGCTTCCAAGGAAGGGTGCTGGCTAGCAACAGCTTTCAGTGCTGGCACTTTTCATCTCTGAGCAATTGCTCGACGTTTGCAATTTCTCACCTGAGCTCTCTTTAGAGTGCGCGAGAGGATGAGCAGAATATTAGGTGGCTAAAGAAGCCCAGAGCCCCAGTGTTCTAAGGGCTACAAAAGCGCTTCCAAGGAAGGGTGCTGGCTAGCAACAGCTTTCAGTGCTGGCACTTTTCGTCTCTGAGCAATTGCTCGACGTTTGCAATTTCTCACCTGAGCTCTCTTTAGAGTGCGCGAGAGGATGAGCAGAAGATGAGGTGGCTAGAGAAGCCCAGAGCCCCAGTGTTCTTAGGCCTACAAAAGCGCTTCCAAGGAAGGGGGCTGGCTAGCAACAGCTTTCAGTGCTGGCACTTTTCATCTCTGAGCAATTGCTCGACGTTTGCAATTTCTCAGCTCGTGTCTACGAGACGGAGAGATAGTGACCGTGACGTTTGGTGGCTAGAGAAGCGCAAAGCCCCAGTGTTACTGCACCTGTGAAAGCGCTCCCAAGGAAGGGTGCTGGCTAGCAACAGCTTTCAGTGCTGGCACTTTTCATCTCTGAGCAATTGATCGACGTTTGCAATTTCTCACCTGAGCTCTCTTTAGAGTGCGCGATAGGATGAGGAGAAGATTAGGTGGCTAAAGAAGCCCAGAGCCCCAGTCTTCTTAGGCCTACAAAAGCGCTTCCAAGGAAGGGTGCTGGCTAGCAACAGCTTTCAGTGCTGGCACTTTTCATCTCTGAGCAATTGCTAGACGTTTGCAATTTCTCAGCTCGTGTCTACGAGACGGAGAGATAGTGACCGTGACTTTTGGTGGCTAGAGAAGCTCAAAGCCCCAGTGTTACTGCGCCTGTGAAAGCGCTTCCAAGGAAGGGTGCTGGCTAGCAACAGCTTTCAGTGCTGGCACTTTTCATCTCTGAGCAATTGCTCGACGTTTGCAATTTCTCAGCTCGTGTCTACGAGATGGAAAGAGAAGGACCGTGACGTTTGGTGGGTAGAGAAGCGCAAAGCCCCAGTGTTACTGCGCCTGTGAAAGCGCTTCCAAGGAAGGGGGCTGGCTAGCAACAGCTTTCAGTGCTGGCACTTTTCATCTCGGAGCAATTGCTCGACGTTTGCAATTTCTCACCTGAGCTCTCTTTAGAGTGCGCGAGAGGATGAGCAGAAGATTAGGTGGCTAGAGAAGCCCAGGGCCCCAGTGTTCTAAGGGCTACAAAAGCACTTCCAAGGAAGGGTGCTGGCTAGCAACAGCTTTCAGTGCTGGCACTTTTCATCTCTGAGCAATTGCTCGACGTTTGCAATTTCTCAGCTCGTGTCTACGAGACGGAAAGAGAAGGACCGTGACGTTTGGTGGCTAGAGAAGCGCAAAGCCCCAGTGTTACTGCGCCTGTGAAAGCGCTTCCAAGGAAGGGTGCTGGCTAGCAACAGCTTCCAGTGCTGGCACTTTTCATCTCTGAGCAATTGCTCGACGTTTGCAATTTCTCAGCTCGTGTCTACGAGACGGAAAGAGAATGACCGTGACGTTTGGTGGGTAGAGAAGCGCAAAGCTCCAGTGTTACAGCGCCTGTGAAAGCGCTTCCAAGGAAGGGTGCTGGCTAGCAACAGCTTTTAGTGCTGGCACTTTTCATCTCTGAGCAATTGCTGGACGTTTGCAATTTCTCACCTGAGCTCTCTTTAGAGTGCGCGAGAGGATGAGCAGAAGATTAGGTGGCTAAAGAAGCCCAGAGCCCCAGTCTTCTAAGGGCTACAAAAGCGCTTCCAAGGAAGGGTGCTGGCTAGCAAGAGCTTTCAGTGCTGGCACTTTTCATCTCTGAGCAATTGCTCGACGTTTGCAATTTCTCACCTGAGCTCTCTTTAGAGTGCACCAGAGGATGAGCAGAAGATTAGGTGGCTAGAGAAGTGCAAAGCCCCAGTGTTCTTAGGGCTACAAAAGCGCTTCCAAGGAAGGGTGCTGGCTAGCAAGAGCTTTCAGTGCTGGCACTTTTCCTCTCTGAGCAATTGCTCGACGTTTGCAATTTCTCAGCTCGTGTCTACGAGACGGAGAGATAGTGACCGTGACTTTTGGTGGCTAGAGAAGTGCAAAGCCCCAGTGATACTGCGCCTGTGAAAGCGCTTCCAAGGAAGGGTGCTGGTTAGCAAGAGCTTTCAGTGCTGGCACTTTTCATCTCTGAGCAATTGCTCGACGTTTGCAATTTCTCACCTGAGCTCTCTTTAGAGTGCGCGAGAGGATGAGCAGAAGATTAGGTGGCTAGAGAAGCCCAGAGCCCCAGTGTTCTAAGGGCTACAAAAGCGCTTCCAAGGAAGGGTGCTGGCTAGCAACAGCTTTCAGTGCTGGCACTTTTCATCTCTGAGCAATTGCTCGACGTTTGCAATTTCTCAGCTCGTGTCTACGAGTCGGAAAGAGAAGGACCGTGACGTTTGGTGGGTAGAGAAGCGCAAAGCCCCAGTGTTACTGCGCCTGTGAAAGCGCTTCCAAGGAAGGGGGCTGGCTAGCAACAGCTTTCAGTGCTGGCACTTTTCATCTCTGAGCAATTGCTCGACGTTTGCAATTTCTCACCTGAGCTCTCTTCAGAGTGCGCGAGAGGATGAGCAGAAGATGAGGTGGCTAGAGAAGCCCAGAGCCCCAGTGTGCTTAGGCCTACAAAAGCGCTTCCAAGGAAGGGTGCTGGCTAGCAACAGCTTTCAGTGCTGGCACTTTTCATCTCTGAGCAATTGCTCGACGTTTGCAATTTCTCACCTGAGCTCTCTTTAGAGTGCGCGAGAGGATGAGCAGAAGATTAGGTGGCTAGAGAAGCCCAGGGCCCCAGTGTTCTTAGGCCTACAAAAGCGCTTCCAAGGAAGGGGGCTGGCTAGCAAGAGCTTTCAGTGCTGGCACTTTTCATCTCTGAGCAATTGCTCGACGTTTGCAATTTCTCACCTGAGCTCTCTTTAGAGTGCGCGAGAGGATGAGCAGAAGATGAGGTGGCTAGAGAAGCCCAGAGCCCCAGTGTTCTAAGGGCTACAAAAGCACTTCCAAGGAAGGGTGCTGGCTAGCAACAGCTTCCAGTGCTGGCACTTTTCATCTCTGAGCAATTGCTCGACGTTTGCAATTTCTCAGCTCGTGTCTACGAGACGGAGAGATAGTGACCGTGACGTTTGGTGGGTAGAGAAGCGCAAAGCCCCAGTGTTACTGCGCCTGTGAAAGCGCTTCCAAGGAAGGGTGCTGGCTAGCAACAGCTTTCAGTACTGGCACTTTTCATCTCTGAGCAATTGCTCGACGTTTGCAATTTCTCCCCTGAGCTCTCTTTAGAGTGCTCGAGAGGATGAGCAGAAGATGAGGTGGCTAGAGAAGCCCAGGGCCCCAGTGTTCTTAGGCCTACAAAAGCGCTTCCAAGGAAGGGTGCTGGCTAGCAACAGCTTTCAGTGCTGGCACTTTTCATCTCTGAGCAATTGCTCGACGTTTGCAATTTCTCACCTGAGCTCTCTTTAGAGTGCGCGAGAGGATGAGCAGAATATTAGGTGGCTAAAGAAGCCCAGAGCCCCAGTGTTCTAAGGGCTACAAAAGCGCTTCCAAGGAAGGGTGCTGGCTAGCAACAGCTTTCAGTGCTGGCACTTTTCGTCTCTGAGCAATTGCTGGACGTTTGCAATTTCTCACCTGAGCTCTCTTTAGAGTGCGCGAGAGGATGAGCAGAAGATGAGGTGGCTAGAGAAGCCCAGAGCCCCAGTGTTCTTAGGCCTACAAAAGCGCTTCCAAGGAAGGGGGCTGGCTAGCAAGAGCTTTCAGTGCTGGCACTTTTCATCTCTGAGCAATTGCTCGACGTTTGCAATTTCTCAGCTCGTGTCTACGGAACGGAGAGATAGTGACCGTGACGTTTGGTGGCTAGAGAAGCTCAAAGCCCCAGTGTTACTGCGCCTGTGAAAGCGCTTCCAAGGAAGGGTGCTGGCTAGCAACAGCTTTCAGTGCTGGCACTTTTCATCTCTGAGCAATTGCTCGACGTTTGCAATTTCTCAGCTCGTGTCTACGAGTCGGAAAGAGAAGGACCGTGACGTTTGGTGGCTAGAGAAGCGCAAAGCCCCAGTGTTACTGCGCCTGTGAAAGCGCTTCCAAGGAAGGGGGCTGGCTAGCAACAGCTTTCAGTGCTGGCACTTTTCATCTCTGAGCAATTGCTCGACGTTTGCAATTTCTCACCTGAGCTCTCTTCAGAGTGCGCGAGAGGATGAGCAGAAGATTAGGTGGCTAAAGAAGCCCAGAGCCCCAGTCTTCTTAGGCCTACAAAAGCGCTTCCAAGGAAGGGTGCTGGCTAGCAACAGCTTTCAGTGCTGGCACTTTTCATCTCTGAGCAATTGCTCGACGTTTGCAATTTCTCAGCTCGTGTCTAGGAGATGGAAAGAGAAGGACCGTGACGTTTGGTGGCTAGAGAAGCGCAAAGCCCCAGTGTTGCTGCGCCTGTGAAAGCGCTTCCAAGGAAGGGTGCTGGCTAGCAACAGCTTTCAGTGCTGGCACTTTTCATCTCTGAGCAATTGATCGACGTTTGCAATTTCTCACCTGAGCTCTCTTCAGAGTGCGCGAGAGGATGAGCAGAAGATGAGGTGGCTAGAGAAGCCCAGAGCCCCAGGGTTCTTAGGCCTACAAAAGCGCTTCCAAGGAAGGGGGCTGGCTAGCAACAGCTTTCAGTGCTGGCACTTTTAATCTCTGAGCAATTGATCGACGTTTGCAATTTCTCAGCTCGTGTCTACGAGACGGAGAGATAGTGACCGTGACGTTTGGTGGCTAGAGAAGCACAAAGCCCCAGTGTTACTGCGCCTGTGAAAGCGCTTCCAAGGAAGGGTGCTGGCTAGCAACAGCTTTCAGTGCTGGCACTTTTCATCTCTGAGCAATTGCTCGACGTTTGCAATTTCTCACCTGAGCTCTGTTTAGAGTGCGCGAGAGGATGAGCAGAAGATGAGGTGGCTAGAGAAGCCCAGGGCCCCAGTGTTCTTAGGCCTACAAAAGCGCTTCCAAGGAAGGGGGCTGGCTAGCAACAGCTTTCAGTGCTGGCACTTTTCATCTCTGAGCAATTGCTCGACGTTTGCAATTTCTCACCTGAGCTCTCTTTAGAGTGCGCGAGAGGATGAGCAGAAGATGAGGTGGCTAGAGAAGCCCAGAGCCCCAGTGTTCTTAGGCCTACAAAAGCGCTTCCAAGGAAGGGTGCTGGCTAGCAACAGCTTTCAGTGCTGGCACTTTTCATCTCTGAGCAATTGCTCGACGTTTGCAATTTCTCACCTGAGCTCTCTTTAGAGTGCGCGAGAGGATGAGCAGAAGATGAGGTGGCTAGAGAAGCCCAGAGCCCCAGTGTTCTTAGGCCTACAAAAGCGCTTCCAAGGAAGGGTGCTGGCTAGCAACAGCTTTCAGTGCTGGCACTTTTAATCTCTGAGCAATTGCTCGACGTTTGCAATTTCTCAGCTCGTGTCTACGAGACGGAGAGATAGTGACCGTGACGTTTGGTGGCTAGAGAAGCACAAAGCCCCAGTGTTACTGCGCCTGTGAAAGCGCTTCCAAGGAAGGGTGCTGGCTAGCAACAGCTTTCAGTGCTGGCACTTTTCATCTCTGAGCAATTGCTCGACGTTTGCAATTTCTCAGCTCGTGTCTAGGAGACGGAGAGATAGTGACCGTGACTTTTGGTGGCTAGAGAAGCGCAAAGCCCCAGTGTTACTGCACCTGTGAAAGCGCTTCCAAGGAAGGGTGCTGGCTAGCAACAGCTTTCAGTGCTGGCACTTTTCATCTCTGAGCAATTGCTCGACGTTTGCAATTTCTCACCTGAGCTCTCTTTAGAGTGCGCGATAGGATGAGGAGAAGATTAGGTGGCTAAAGAAGCCCAGAGCCCCAGTCTTCTTAGGCCTACAAAAGCGCTTCCAAGGAAGGGTGCTGGCTAGCAACAGCTTTCAGTGCTGGCACTTTTCATCTCTGAGCAATTGCTCGACGTTTGCAATTTCTCAGCTCGTGTCTACGAGACGGAGAGATAGTGACCGTGACTTTTGGTGGCTAGAGAAGCTCAAAGCCCCAGTGTTACTGCGCCTGTGAAAGCGCTTCCAAGGAAGGGTGCTGGCTAGCAACAGCTTTCAGTGCTGGCACTTTTCATCTCTGAGCAATTGCTCGACGTTTGCAATTTCTCACCTGAGCTCTCTTCAGAGTGCGCGAGAGGATGAGCAGAAGATTAGGTGGCTAGAGAAGCCCAGAGCCCCAGTGTTCTAAGGGCTACAAAAGCGCTTCCAAGGAAGGGTGCTGGCTAGCAACAGCTTTCAGTGCTGGCACTTTTCATCTCTGAGCAATTGCTCGACGTTTGCAATTTCTCAGCTCGTGTCTACGAGTCGGAAAGAGAAGGACCGTGACGTTTGGTGGCTAGAGAAGCGCAAAGCCCCAGTGTTACTGCGCCTGTGAAAGCGCTTCCAAGGAAGGGGGCTGGCTAGCAACAGCTTTCAGTGCTGGCACTTTTCATCTCTGAGCAATTGCTCGACGTTTGCAATTTCTCCCCTGAGCTCTCTTCAGAGTGCGCGAGAGGATGAGCAGATTAGGTGGCTAAAGAAGCCCAGAGCCCCAGTCTTCTTAGGCCTACAAAAGCGCTTCCAAGGAAGGGTGCTGGCTAGCAACAGCTTTCAGTGCTGGCACTTTTCATCTCTGAGCAATTGCTCGACGTTTGCAATTTCTCACCTGAGCTCTCTTTAGAGTGCGCGAGAGGATGAGCAGAAGATGAGGTGGCTAGAGAAGCCCAGAGCCCCAGTGTTCTTAGGCCTACAAAAGCGCTTCCAAGGAAGGGTGCTGGCTAGCAACAGCTTTCAGTGCTGGCACTTTTCATCTCTGAGCAATTGCTCGACGTTTGCAATTTCTCACCTGAGCTCTCTTTAGAGTGCGCGAGAGGATGAGCAGAAGATGAGGTGGCTAGAGAAGCCCAGAGCCCCAGTCTTCTTAGGCCTACAAAAGCGCTTCCAAGGAAGGGGGCTGGCTAGCAACAGCTTTCAGTGCTGGCACTTTTCATCTCTGAGCAATTGCTCGACGTTTGCAATTTCTCAGCTCGTGTCTACGAGACGGAGAGATAGTGACCGTGACGTTTGGTGGCTAGAGAAGCACAAAGCCCCAGTGTTACTGCGCCTGTGAAAGCGCTTCCAAGGAAGGGTGCTGGCTAGCAACAGCTTTCAGTGCTGGCACTTTTCATCTCTGAGCAATTGCTCGACGTTTGCAATTTCTCACCTGAGCTCTCTTTAGAGTGCGCGAGAGGATGAGCAGAAGATGAGGTGGCTAGAGAAGCCCAGGGCCCCAGTGTTCTTAGGCCTACAAAAGCGCTTCCAAGGAAGGGGGCTGGCTAGCAACAGCTTTCAGTGCTGGCACTTTTCATCTCTGAGCAATTGCTCGACGTTTGCAATTTCTCACCTGAGCTCTCTTTAGAGTGCGCGAGAGGATGAGCAGAAGATGAGGTGGCTAGAGAAGCCCAGAGCCCCAGTGTTCTTAGGCCTACAAAAGCGCTTCCAAGGAAGGGTGCTGGCTAGCAACAGCTTTCAGTGCTGGCACTTTTCATCTCTGAGCAATTGCTCGACGTTTGCAATTTCTCACCTGAGCTCTCTTTAGAGTGCGCGAGAGGATGAGCAGAAGATTAGGTGGCTAAAGAAGCCCAGAGCCCCAGTGTTCTTAGGCCTACAAAAGCGCTTCCAAGGAAGGGGGCTGGCTAGCAACAGCTTTCAGTGCTGGCACTTTTCATCTCTGAGCAATTGCTCGACGTTTGCAATTTCTCAGCTCGTGTCTACGAGACGGAGAGATAGTGACCGTGACTTTTGGTGGCTAGAGAAGCGCAAAGCCCCAGTGTTACTGCACCTGTGAAAGCGCTTCCAAGGAAGGGTGCTGGCTAGCAACAGCTTTCAGTGCTGGCACTTTTCATCTCTGAGCAATTGCTCGACGTTTGCAATTTCTCACCTGAGCTCTCTTTAGAGTGCGCGATAGGATGAGCAGAAGATTAGGTGGCTAAAGAAGCCCAGAGCCCCAGTCTTCTTAGGCCTACAAAAGCGCTTCCAAGGAAGGGTGCTGGCTAGCAACAGCTTTCAGTGCTGGCACTTTTCATCTCTGAGCAATTGCTCGACGTTTGCAATTTCTCAGCTCGTGTCTACGAGACGGAGAGATAGTGACCGTGACGTTTGGTGGCTAGAGAAGCTCAAAGCCCCAGTGTTACTGCGCCTGTGAAAGCGCTTCCAAGGAAGGGTGCTGGCTAGCAACAGCTTTCAGTGCTGGCACTTTTCATCTCTGAGCAATTGCTCGACGTTTGCAATTTCTCACCTGAGCTCTCTTCAGAGTGCGCGAGAGGATGAGCAGAAGATTAGGTGGCTAGAGAAGCCCAGAGCCCCAGTGTTCTAAGGGCTACAAAAGCGCTTCCAAGGAAGGGTGCTGGCTAGCAACAGCTTTCAGTGCTGGCACTTTTCATCTCTGAGCAATTGCTCGACGTTTGCAATTTCTCAGCTCGTGTCTACGAGTCGGAAAGAGAAGGACCGTGACGTTTGGTGGCTAGAGAAGCGCAAAGCCCCAGTGTTACTGCGCCTGTGAAAGCGCTTCCAAGGAAGGGGGCTGGCTAGCAACAGCTTTCAGTGCTGGCACTTTTCATCTCTGAGCAATTGCTCGACGTTTGCAATTTCTCCCCTGAGCTCTCTTCAGAGTGCGCGAGAGGATGAGCAGAAGATTAGGTGGCTAAAGAAGCCCAGAGCCCCAGTCTTCTTAGGCCTACAAAAGCGCTTCCAAGGAAGGGTGCTGGCTAGCAACAGCTTTCAGTGCTGGCACTTTTCATCTCTGAGCAATTGCTCGACGTTTGCAATTTCTCAGCTCGTGTCTAGGAGATGGAAAGAGAAGGACCGTGACGTTTGGTGGCTAGAGAAGCGCAAAGCCCCAGTGTTGCTGCGCCTGTGAAAGCGCTTCCAAGGAAGGGTGCTGGCTAGCAACAGCTTTCAGTGCTGGCACTTTTCATCTCTGAGCAATTGCTGGACGTTTGCAATTTCTCACCTGAGCTCTCTTCAGAGTGCGCGAGAGGATGAGCAGAAGATGAGGTGGCTAAAGAAGCCCAGAGCCCCAGTGTTCTTAGGCCTACAAAAGCGCTTCCAAGGAAGGGTGCTGGCTAGCAACAGCTTTCAGTGCTGGCACTTTTCATCTCTGAGCAATTGCTCGACGTTTGCAATTTCTCAGCTCGTGTCTACGAGACGGAGAGATAGTGACCGTGACGTTTGGTGGCTAGAGAAGCACAAAGCCCCAGTGTTACTGCGCCTGTGAAAGCGCTTCCAAGGAAGGGTGCTGGCTAGCAACAGCTTTCAGTGCTGGCACTTTTCATCTCTGAGCAATTGCTCGACGTTTGCAATTTCTCACCTGAGCTCTCTTTAGAGTGCGCGAGAGGATGAGCAGAAGATGAGGTGGCTAGAGAAGCCCAGGGCCCCAGTGTTCTTAGGCCTACAAAAGCGCTTCCAAGGAAGGGGGCTGGCTAGCAACAGCTTTCAGTGCTGGCACTTTTCATCTCTGAGCAATTGCTCGACGTTTGCAATTTCTCACCTGAGCTCTCTTTAGAGTGCGCGAGAGGATGAGGAGAAGATGAGGTGGCTAGAGAAGCCCAGAGCCCCAGTGTTCTTAGGCCTACAAAAGCGCTTCCAAGGAAGGGTGCTGGCTAGCAACAGCTTTCAGTGCTGGCACTTTTCATCTCTGAGCAATTGCTCGACGTTTGCAATTTCTCACCTGAGCTCTCTTTAGAGTGCGCGAGAGGATGAGCAGAAGATGAGGTGGCTAGAGAAGCCCAGAGCCCCAGGGTTCTTAGGCCTACAAAAGCGCTTCCAAGGAAGGGGGCTGGCTAGCAACAGCTTTCAGTGCTGGCACTTTTAATCTCTGAGCAATTGATCGACGTTTGCAATTTCTCAGCTCGTGTCTACGAGACGGAGAGATAGTGACCGTGACGTTTGGTGGCTAGAGAAGCACAAAGCCCCAGTGTTACTGCGCCTGTGAAAGCGCTTCCAAGGAAGGGTGCTGGCTAGCAACAGCTTTCAGTGCTGGCACTTTTCATCTCTGAGCAATTGCTCGACGTTTGCAATTTCTCACCTGAGCTCTCTTCAGAGTGCGCGAGAGGATGAGCAGAGGATGAGGTGGCTAGAGAAGCCCAGGGCCCCAGTGTTCTTAGGCCTACAAAAGCGCTTCCAAGGAAGGGGGCTGGCTAGCAACAGCTTTCAGTGCTGGCACTTTTCATCTCTGAGCAATTGCTCGACGTTTGGAATTTCTCACCTGAGCTCTCTTTAGAGTGCGCGAGAGGATGAGCAGAAGATGAGGTGGCTAGAGAAGCCCAGAGCCCCAGGGTTCTTAGGCCTACAAAAGCGCTTCCAAGGAAGGGTGCTGGCTAGCAACAGCTTTCAGTGCTGGCACTTTTCATCTCTGAGCAATTGCTCGACGTTTGCAATTTCTCACCTGAGCTCTCTTTAGAGTGCGCGAGAGGATGAGCAGAAGATGAGGTGGCTAGAGAAGCCCAGAGCCCCAGTCTTCTTAGGCCTACAAAAGCGCTTCCAAGGAAGGGGGCTGGCTAGCAACAGCTTTCAGTGCTGGCACTTTTCATCTCTGAGCAATTGCTCGACGTTTGCAATTTCTCAGCTCGTGTCTACGAGACGGAGAGATAGTGACCGTGACATTTGGTGGCTAGAGAAGCGCAAAGCCCCAGTGTTACTGCGCCTGTGAAAGCGCTTCCAAGGAAGGGTGCTGGTTAGCAAGAGCTTTCAGTGCTGGCACTTTTCATCTCTGAGCAATTGCTCGACGTTTGCAATTTCTCCCCTGAGCTCTCTTTAGAGTGCGCGATAGGATGAGCAGAAGATTAGGTGGCTAAAGAAGCCCAGAGCCCCAGTGTTCTAAGGGCTACAAAAGCGCTTCCAAGGAAGGGTGATGGCTAGCAACAGCTTTCAGTGCTGGCACTTTTCATCTCTGAGCAATTGCTCGACGTTTGCAATTTCTCAGCTCGTGTCTACGAGACGGAGAGATAGTGACCGTGACTTTTGGTGGGTAGAGAAGCTCAAAGCCCCAGTGTTACTGCGCCTGTGAAAGCGCTTCCAAGGAAGGGTGCTGGCTAGCAACAGCTTTCAGTGCTGGCACTTTTCATCTCTGAGCAATTGCTCGACGTTTGCAATTTCTCAGCTCGTGTCTACGAGTCGGAAAGAGAAGGACCGTGACTTTTGGTGGCTAGAGAAGCGCAAAGCCCCAGTGTTACTGCGCCTGTGAAAGCGCTTCCAAGGAAGGGTGCTGGCTAGCAACAGCTTTCATTGCTGGCACTTTTCATCTCTGAGCAATTGCTCGACGTTTGCAATTTCTCCCCTGAGCTCTCTTCAGAGTGCGCGAGAGGATGAGCAGAAGATGAGGTGGCTAGAGAAGCCCAGAGCCCCAGTCTTCTTAGGCCTACAAAAGCGCTTCCAAGGAAGGGTGCTGGCTAGCAACAGCTTTCAGTGCTGGCACTTTTCATCTCTGAGCAATTGCTCGACGTTTGCAATTTCTCAGCTCGTGTCTACGAGACGGAAAGAGAAGGACCGTGACGTTTGGTGGCTAGAGAAGCACAAAGCCCCAGTGTTACTGCGCCTGTGAAAGCGCTTCCAAGGAAGGGTGCTGGCTAGCAACAGCTTTCAGTGCTGGCACTTTTCATCTCTGAGCAATTGCTCGACGTTTGCAATTTCTCACCTGAGCTCTCTTTAGAGTGCGCGAGAGGATGAGCAGAAGATGAGGTGGCTAGAGAAGCCCAGAGCCCCAGTGTTCTAAGGGCTACAAAAGCGCTTCCAAGGAAGGGTGCTGGCTAGCAACAGCTTTCAGTGCTGGCACTTTTCATCTCTGAGCAATTGCTCGACGTTTGCAATTTCTCACCTGAGCTCTCTTTAGAGTGCGCGAGAGGATGAGCAGAAGATGAGGTGGCTAGAGAAGCCCAGAGCCCCAGTGTTCTAAGGGCTACAAAAGCGCTTCCAAGGAAGGGTGCTGGCTAGCAACAGCTTTCAGTGCTGGCACTTTTCATCTCTGAGCAATTGCTCGACGTTTGCAATTTCTCAGCTCGTGTCTACGAGACGGAAAGAGAATGACCGTGACTTTTGGTGGCTAGAGAAGCGCAAAGCCCCAGTGTTACTGCACCTGTGAAAGCGCTTCCAAGGAAGGGGGCTGGCTAGCAACAGCTTTCAGTGCTGGCACTTTTCATCTCTGAGCAATTGCTCGACGTTTGCAATTTCTCACCTGAGCTCTCTTTAGAGTGCGCGAGAGGATGAGCAGAAGATTAGGTGGCTAGAGAAGCCCAGAGCCCCAGTGTTCTTAGGCCTACAAAAGCGCTTCCAAGGAAGGGTGCTGGCTAGCAACAGCTTTCAGTGCTGGCACTTTTCATCTCTGAGCAATTGCTCGACGTTTGCAATTTCTCAGCTCGTGTCTACGAGACGGAAAGAGAATGACCGTGACTTTTGGTGGCTAGAGAAGCGCAAAGCCCCAGTGTTACTGCGCCTGTGAAAGCGCTTCCAAGGAAGGGTGCTGGCTAGCAAGAGCTTTCAGTGCTGGCACTTTTCATCTCTGAGCAATTGCTCGACGTTTGCAATTTCTCACCTGAGCTCTCTTCAGAGTGCGCGAGAGGATGAGCAGAAGATTAGGTGGCTAGAGAAGCCCAGAGCCCCAGTGTTCTAAGGGCTACAAAAGCGCTTCCAAGGAAGGGTGCTGGCTAGCAACAGCTTTCAGTGCTGGCACTTTTCATCTCTGAGCAATTGCTCGACGTTTGCAATTTCTCAGCTCGTGTCTACGAGACGGAAAGAGAATGACCGTGACGTTTGGTGGCTAGAGAAGCGCAAAGCCCCAGTGTTACTGCGCCTGTGAAAGCGCTTCCAAGGAAGGGTGCTGGCTAGCAAGAGCTTTCAGTGCTGGCACTTTTCATCTCTGAGCAATTGCTCGACGTTTGCAATTTCTCACCTGAGCTCTCTTTAGAGTGCGCGAGAGGATGAGCAGAAGATTAGATGGCTAGAGAAGCCCAGAGCCCCAGTGTGCTTAGGCCTACAAAAGCGCTTCCAAGGAAGGGTGCTGGCTAGCAAGAGCTTTCAGTGCTGGCACTTTTCATCTCTGAGCAATTGCTGGACGTTTGCAATTTCTCACCTGAGCTCTCTTTAGAGTGCGCGAGAGGATGAGCAGAAGATTAGGTGGCTAGAGAAGCCCAGAACCCCAGTCTTCTTAGGCCTACAAAAGCGCTTCCAAGGAAGGGGGCTGGCTAGCAACAGCTTCCAGTGCTGGCACTTTTCATCTCTGAGCAATTGATCGACGTTTGCAATTTCTCAGCTCGTGTCTACGAGACGGAGAGATAGTGACCGTGACGTTTGGTGGCTAGAGAAGCGCAAAGCCCCAGTGTTACAGCGCCTGTGAAAGCGCTTCCAAGGAAGGGTGCTGGCTAGCAAGAGCTTTCAGTGCTGGCACTTTTCATCTCTGAGCAATTGCTCGACGTTTGCAATTTCTCACCTGAGCTCTCTTCAGAGTGCGCGAGAGGATGAGCAGAAGATGAGGTGGCTAAAGAAGCCCAGAGCCCCAGTGTTCTTAGGCCTACAAAAGCCCTTCCAAGGAAGGGTGCTGGCTAGCAACAGCTTTCAGTGCTGGCACTTTTCATCTCTGAGCAATTGCTCGACGTTTGCAATTTCTCAGCTCGTGTCTACGAGACGGAAAGAGAAGGACCGTGACGTTTGGTGCGTAGAGAAGCACAAAGCCCCAGTGTTGCTGCGCCTGTGAAAGCGCTTCCAAGGAAGGGTGCTGGCTAGCAAGAGCTTTCAGTGCTGGCACTTTTCATCTCTGAGCAATTGCTCGACGTTTGCAATTTCTCACCTGAGCTCTCTTTAGAGTGCGCGAGAGGATGAGCAGAAGATTAGGTGGCTAAAGAAGCCCAGAGCCCGAGTGTTCTAAGGGCTACAAAAGCGCTTCCAAGGAAGGGTGCTGGCTAGCAACAGCTTTCAGTGCTGGCACTTTTCATCTCTGAGCAATTGCTCGACGTTTGCAATTTCTCACCTGAGCTCTCTTTAGAGTGCACGAGAGGATGAGCAGAAGATTAGGAGGCTAGAGAAGCCCAGAACCCCAGTGTTCTTAGGCCTACAAAAGCGCTTCCAAGGAAGGGTGCTGGCTAGCAACAGCTTCCAGTGCTGGCACTTTTCCTCTCTGAGCAATTGATCGACGTTTGCAATTTCTCAGCTCGTGTCTACGAGACAGAGAGATAGTGACCGTGACGTTTGGTGGGTAGAGAAGCGCAAAGCCCCAGTGTTACAGCGCCTGTGAAAGCGCTTCC
Organism: Sarcoramphus papa; assembly: GCA_037962945.1. Taxonomy (NCBI): domain Eukaryota; kingdom Metazoa; phylum Chordata; class Aves; order Accipitriformes; family Cathartidae; genus Sarcoramphus; species Sarcoramphus papa. Next base: position 1,292,602 of record JBBMRM010000053.1, read on the forward strand.
AAGGAAGGGTGCTGGCTAGCAAGAGCTTTCAGTGCTGGCACTTTTCATCTCGGAGCAATTGCTCGACGTTTGCAATTTCTCACCTGAGCTCTCTTTAGAGTGCGCGAGAGGATGAGCAGAAGATTAGGTGGCTAGAGAAGCCCAGAGCCCCACTGTTCTTAGGCCTACAAAAGCGCTTCCAAGGAAGGGTGCTGGCTAGCAACAGCTTTCAGTGCTGGCACTTTTCATCTCTGAGCAATTGCTCGACGTTTGCAATTTCTCAGCTCGTGTCTACGAGACAGAGAGATAGTGACCGTGACGTTTGGTGGGTAGAGAAGCGCAAAGCCCCAGTGTTGCTGCGCCTGTGAAAGCGCTTCCAAGGAAGGGTGCTGGCTAGCAAGAGCTTTCAGTGCTGGCACTTTTCATCTCTGAGCAATTGCTGGACGTTTGCAATTTCTCACCTGAGCTCTCTTTAGAGTGCGCGAGAGGATGAGCAGAAGATGAGGTGGCTAGAGAAGCCCAGAGCCCCAGTGTTCTTAGGCCTACAAAAGCGCTTCCAAGGAAGGGGGCTGGCTAGCAACAGCTTTCAGTGCTGGCACTTTTCATCTCTGAGCAATTGCTCGACGTTTGCAATTTCTCACCTGAGCTCTCTTTAGAGTGCGCGAGAGGATGAGCAGAAGATGAGGTGGCTAGAGAAGCCCAGGGCCCCAGTGTTCTTAGGCCTACAAAAGCGCTTCCAAGGAAGGGGGCTGGCTAGCAACAGCTTTCAGTGCTGGCACTTTTCATCTCTGAGCAATTGCTCGACGTTTGCAATTTCTCACCTGAGCTCTCTTTAGAGTGCGCGAGAGGATGAGGAGAAGATGAGGTGGCTAGAGAAGCCCAGAGCCCCAGTGTTCTTAGGCCTACAAAAGCGCTTCCAAGGAAGGGTGCTGGCTAGCAACAGCTTTCAGTGCTGGCACTTTTCATCTCTGAGCAATTGCTCGACGTTTGCAATTTCTCACCTGAGCTCTCTTTAGAGTGCGCGAGAGGATGAGCAGAAGATGAGGTGGCTAGAGAAGCCCAGAGCCCCAGGGTTCTTAGGCCTACAAAAGCGCTTCCAAGGAAGGGGGCTGGCTAGCAACAGCTTTCAGTGCTGGCACTTTTAATCTCTGAGCAATTGATCGACGTTTGCAATTTCTCAGCTCGTGTCTACGAGACGGAGAGATAGTGACCGTGACGTTTGGTGGCTAGAGAAGCACAAAGCCCCAGTGTTACTGCGCCTGTGAAAGCGCTTCCAAGGAAGGGTGCTGGCTAGCAACAGCTTTCAGTGCTGGCACTTTTCATCTCTGAGCAATTGCTCGACGTTTGCAATTTCTCACCTGAGCTCTCTTCAGAGTGCGCGAGAGGATGAGCAGAAGATGAGGTGGCTAGAGAAGCCCAGGGCCCCAGTGTTCTTAGGCCTACAAAAGCGCTTCCAAGGAAGGGGGCTGGCTAGCAACAGCTTTCAGTGCTGGCACTTTTCATCTCTGAGCAATTGCTCGACGTTTGGAATTTCTCACCTGAGCTCTCTTTAGAGTGCGCGAGAGGATGAGCAGAAGATGAGGTGGCTAGAGAAGCCCAGAGCCCCAGGGTTCTTAGGCCTACAAAAGCGCTTCCAAGGAAGGGTGCTGGCTAGCAACAGCTTTCAGTGCTGGCACTTTTCATCTCTGAGCAATTGCTCGACGTTTGCAATTTCTCACCTGAGCTCTCTTTAGAGTGCGCGAGAGGATGAGCAGAAGATGAGGTGGCTAGAGAAGCCCAGAGCCCCAGTCTTCTTAGGCCTACAAAAGCGCTTCCAAGGAAGGGGGCTGGCTAGCAACAGCTTTCAGTGCTGGCACTTTTCATCTCTGAGCAATTGCTCGACGTTTGCAATTTCTCAGCTCGTGTCTACGAGACGGAGAGATAGTGACCGTGACATTTGGTGGCTAGAGAAGCGCAAAGCCCCAGTGTTACTGCGCCTGTGAAAGCGCTTCCAAGGAAGGGTGCTGGCTAGCAAGAGCTTTCAGTGCTGGCACTTTTCATCTCTGAGCAATTGCTCGACGTTTGCAATTTCTCCCCTGAGCTCTCTTTAGAGTGCGCGATAGGATGAGCAGAAGATTAGGTGGCTAAAGAAGCCCAGAGCCCCAGTGTTCTAAGGGCTACAAAAGCGCTTCCAAGGAAGGGTGATGGCTAGCAACAGCTTTCAGTGCTGGCACTTTTCATCTCTGAGCAATTGCTCGACGTTTGCAATTTCTCAGCTCGTGTCTACGAGACGGAGAGATAGTGACCGTGACTTTTGGTGGGTAGAGAAGCTCAAAGCCCCAGTGTTACTGCGCCTGTGAAAGCGCTTCCAAGGAAGGGTGCTGGCTAGCAACAGCTTTCAGTGCTGGCACTTTTCATCTCTGAGCAATTGCTCGACGTTTGCAATTTCTCAGCTCGTGTCTACGAGTCGGAAAGAGAAGGACCGTGACTTTTGGTGGCTAGAGAAGCGCAAAGCCCCAGTGTTACTGCGCCTGTGAAAGCGCTTCCAAGGAAGGGTGCTGGCTAGCAACAGCTTTCATTGCTGGCACTTTTCATCTCTGAGCAATTGCTCGACGTTTGCAATTTCTCCCCTGAGCTCTCTTCAGAGTGCGCGAGAGGATGAGCAGAAGATGAGGTGGCTAGAGAAGCCCAGAGCCCCAGTCTTCTTAGGCCTACAAAAGCGCTTCCAAGGAAGGGTGCTGGCTAGCAACAGCTTTCAGTGCTGGCACTTTTCATCTCTGAGCAATTGCTCGACGTTTGCAATTTCTCAGCTCGTGTCTACGAGACGGAAAGAGAAGGACCGTGACGTTTGGTGGCTAGAGAAGCACAAAGCCCCAGTGTTACTGCGCCTGTGAAAGCGCTTCCAAGGAAGGGTGCTGGCTAGCAACAGCTTTCAGTGCTGGCACTTTTCATCTCTGAGCAATTGCTCGACGTTTGCAATTTCTCACCTGAGCTCTCTTTAGAGTGCGCGAGAGGATGAGCAGAAGATGAGGTGGCTAGAGAAGCCCAGAGCCCCAGTGTTCTAAGGGCTACAAAAGCGCTTCCAAGGAAGGGTGCTGGCTAGCAACAGCTTTCAGTGCTGGCACTTTTCATCTCTGAGCAATTGCTCGACATTTGCAATTTCTCACCTGAGCTCTCTTCAGAGTGCGCGAGAGGATGAGCAGAAGATGAGGTGGCTAGAGAAGCCCAGAGCCCCAGTGTTCTAAGGGCTACAAAAGCGCTTCCAAGGAAGGGTGCTGGCTAGCAACAGCTTTCAGTGCTGGCACTTTTCATCTCTGAGCAATTGCTCGACGTTTGCAATTTCTCAGCTCGTGTCTACGAGACGGAAAGAGAATGACCGTGACTTTTGGTGGCTAGAGAAGCGCAAAGCCCCAGTGTTACTGCACCTGTGAAAGCGCTTCCAAGGAAGGGGGCTGGCTAGCAACAGCTTTCAGTGCTGGCACTTTTCATCTCTGAGCAATTGCTCGACGTTTGCAATTTCTCACCTGAGCTCTCTTTAGAGTGCGCGAGAGGATGAGCAGAAGATTAGGTGGCTAGAGAAGCCCAGAGCCCCAGTGTTCTTAGGCCTACAAAAGCGCTTCCAAGGAAGGGTGCTGGCTAGCAACAGCTTTCAGTGCTGGCACTTTTCATCTCTGAGCAATTGCTCGACGTTTGCAATTTCTCAGCTCGTGTCTACGAGACGGAAAGAGAATGACCGTGACTTTTGGTGGCTAGAGAAGCGCAAAGCCCCAGTGTTACTGCGCCTGTGAAAGCGCTTCCAAGGAAGGGTGCTGGCTAGCAAGAGCTTTCAGTGCTGGCACTTTTCATCTCTGAGCAATTGCTCGACGTTTGCAATTTCTCACCTGAGCTCTCTTCAGAGTGCGCGAGAGGATGAGCAGAAGATTAGGTGGCTAGAGAAGCCCAGAGCCCCAGTGTTCTAAGGGCTACAAAAGCGCTTCCAAGGAAGGGTGCTGGCTAGCAACAGCTTTCAGTGCTGGCACTTTTCATCTCTGAGCAATTGCTCGACGTTTGCAATTTCTCAGCTCGTGTCTACGAGACGGAAAGAGAATGACCGTGACGTTTGGTGGCTAGAGAAGCGCAAAGCCCCAGTGTTACTGCGCCTGTGAAAGCGCTTCCAAGGAAGGGTGCTGGCTAGCAAGAGCTTTCAGTGCTGGCACTTTTCATCTCTGAGCAATTGCTCGACGTTTGCAATTTCTCACCTGAGCTCTCTTTAGAGTGCGCGAGAGGATGAGCAGAAGATTAGATGGCTAGAGAAGCCCAGAGCCCCAGTGTGCTTAGGCCTACAAAAGCGCTTCCAAGGAAGGGTGCTGGCTAGCAAGAGCTTTCAGTGCTGGCACTTTTCATCTCTGAGCAATTGCTGGACGTTTGCAATTTCTCACCTGAGCTCTCTTTAGAGTGCGCGAGAGGATGAGCAGAAGATTAGGTGGCTAGAGAAGCCCAGAACCCCAGTCTTCTTAGGCCTACAAAAGCGCTTCCAAGGAAGGGGGCTGGCTAGCAACAGCTTCCAGTGCTGGCACTTTTCATCTCTGAGCAATTGATCGACGTTTGCAATTTCTCAGCTCGTGTCTACGAGACGGAGAGATAGTGACCGTGACGTTTGGTGGCTAGAGAAGCGCAAAGCCCCAGTGTTACAGCGCCTGTGAAAGCGCTTCCAAGGAAGGGTGCTGGCTAGCAAGAGCTTTCAGTGCTGGCACTTTTCATCTCTGAGCAATTGCTGGACGTTTGCAATTTCTCACCTGAGCTCTCTTCAGAGTGCGCGAGAGGATGAGCAGAAGATGAGGTGGCTAAAGAAGCCCAGAGCCCCAGTGTTCTTAGGCCTACAAAAGCCCTTCCAAGGAAGGGTGCTGGCTAGCAACAGCTTTCAGTGCTGGCACTTTTCATCTCTGAGCAATTGCTCGACGTTTGCAATTTCTCAGCTCGTGTCTACGAGACGGAAAGAGAAGGACCGTGACGTTTGGTGCGTAGAGAAGCACAAAGCCCCAGTGTTGCTGCGCCTGTGAAAGCGCTTCCAAGGAAGGGTGCTGGCTAGCAAGAGCTTTCAGTGCTGGCACTTTTCATCTCTGAGCAATTGCTCGACGTTTGCAATTTCTCACCTGAGCTCTCTTTAGAGTGCGCGAGAGGATGAGCAGAAGATTAGGTGGCTAAAGAAGCCCAGAGCCCGAGTGTTCTAAGGGCTACAAAAGCGCTTCCAAGGAAGGGTGCTGGCTAGCAACAGCTTTCAGTGCTGGCACTTTTCATCTCTGAGCAATTGCTCGACGTTTGCAATTTCTCACCTGAGCTCTCTTTAGAGTGCACGAGAGGATGAGCAGAAGATTAGGAGGCTAGAGAAGCCCAGAACCCCAGTGTTCTTAGGCCTACAAAAGCGCTTCCAAGGAAGGGTGCTGGCTAGCAACAGCTTCCAGTGCTGGCACTTTTCCTCTCTGAGCAATTGATCGACGTTTGCAATTTCTCAGCTCGTGTCTACGAGACAGAGAGATAGTGACCGTGACGTTTGGTGGGTAGAGAAGCGCAAAGCCCCAGTGTTACAGCGCCTGTGAAAGCGCTTCCAAGGAAGGGTGCTGGCTAGCAAGAGCTTTCAGTGCTGGCACTTTTCATCTCGGAGCAATTGCTCGACGTTTGCAATTTCTCACCTGAGCTCTCTTTAGAGTGCGCGAGAGGATGAGCAGAAGATGAGGTGGCTAGAGAAGCCCAGAGCCCCACTGTTCTTAGGCCTACAAAAGCGCTTCCAAGGAAGGGTGCTGGCTAGCAACAGCTTTCAGTGCTGGCACTTTTCATCTCTGAGCAATTGCTCGACGTTTGCAATTTCTCAGCTCGTGTCTACGAGACAGAGAGATAGTGACCGTGACGTTTGGTGGGTAGAGAAGCGCAAAGCCCCAGTGTTGCTGCGCCTGTGAAAGCGCTTCCAAGGAAGGGTGCTGGCTAGCAAGAGCTTTCAGTGCTGGCACTTTTCATCTCTGAGCAATTGCTGGACGTTTGCAATTTCTCACCTGAGCTCTCTTTAGAGTGCGCGAGAGGATGAGCAGAAGATGAGGTGGCTAGAGAAGCCCAGAGCCCCAGTGTTCTTAGGCCTACAAAAGCGCTTCCAAGGAAGGGGGCTGGCTAGCAACAGCTTTCAGTGCTGGCACTTTTCATCTCTGAGCAATTGCTCGACGTTTGCAATTTCTCACCTGAGCTCTCTTTAGAGTGCGCGAGAGGATGAGCAGAAGATTAGGTGGCTAGAGAAGCCCAGAGCCCCAGTGTTCTTAGGCCTACAAAAGCGCTTCCAAGGAAGGGTGCTGGCTAGCAACAGCTTTCAGTGCTGGCACTTTTCATCTCTGAGCAATTGCTGGACGTTTGCAATTTCTCACCTGAGCTCTCTTTAGAGTGCGCGAGAGGATGAGCAGAAGATTAGGTGGCTAGAGAAGCCCAGAGCCCCAGTCTTCTTAGGCCTACAAAAGCGCTTCCAAGGAAGGGTGCTGGCTAGCAACAGCTTTCAGTGCTGGCACTTTTCATCTCTGAGCAATTGCTGGACGTTTGCAATTTCTCAGCTCGTGTCTACGAGACGGAGAGATAGTGACCGTGACGTTTGGTGGGTAGAGAAGTGCAAAGCCCCAGTGTTACAGCGCCTGTGAAAGCACTTCCAAGGAAGGGTGCTGGCTAGCAAGAGCTTTCAGTGCTGGCACTTTTCATCTCTGAGCAATTGCTCGACGTTTGCAATTTCTCACCTGAGCTCTCTTCAGAGTGCGCGAGAGGATGAGCAGAAGATGAGGTGGCTAAAGAAGCCCAGAGCCCCAGTGTTCTTAGGCCTACAAAAGCGCTTCCAAGGAAGGGTGCTGGCTAGCAACAGCTTTCAGTGCTGGCACTTTTCATCTCTGAGCAATTGCTCGACGTTTGCAATTTCTCAGCTCGTGTCTACGAGTCGGAAAGAGAATGACCGTGACGTTTGGTGGCTAGAGAAGCGCAAAGCCCCAGTGTTGCTGCGCCTGTGAAAGCGCTTCCAAGGAAGGGTGCTGGTTAGCAAGAGCTTTCAGTGCTGGCACTTTTCATCTCTGAGCAATTGCTCGACGTTTGCAATTTCTCACCTGAGCTCTCTTTAGAGTGCGCGAGAGGATGAGCAGAAGATTAGGTGGCTAAAGAAGCCAGGAGCCCTAGTGTTCTAAGGGCTACAAAAGCGCTTCCAAGGAAGGGGGCTGGCTAGCAACAGCTTTCAGTGCTGGCACTTTTCATCTCTGAGCAATTGCTCGACGTTTGCAATTTCTCAGCTCGTGTCTACGAGACAGAGAGATAGTGACCGTGACGTTTGGTGGGTAGAGAAGCGCAAAGCCCCAGTGTTACAGCGCCTGTGAAAGCGCTTCCAAGGAAGGGTGCTGGCTAGCAACAGCTTTCAGTGCTGGCACTTTTCATCTCTGAGCAATTGCTCGACGTTTGCAATTTCTCACCTGAGCTCTCTTTAGAGTGCGCGAGAGGATGAGCAGAAGATGAGGTGGCTAGAGAAGCCCATAGCCCCAGTGTTCTTAGGCCTACAAAAGCGCTTCCAAGGAAGGGTGCTGGCTAGCAAGAGCTTTCAGTGCTGGCACTTTTCATCTCTGAGCAATTGCTCGACGTTTGCAATTTCTCAGCTCATGTCTACGAGACGGAGAGATAGTGACCGTGACGTTTGGTGGCTAGAGAAGCGCAAAGCCCCAGTGTTACTGCGCCTGTGAAAGCGCTTCCAAGGAAGGGTACTGGCTAGCAACAGCTTTCAGTGCTGGCACTTTTCATCTCTGAGCAATTGCTCGACGTTTGCAATTTCTCACCTGAGCTCTCTTTAGAGTGCGCGAGAGGATGAGCAGAAGATGAGGTGGCTAGAGAAGCCGAGGGCCCCAGTGTTCTTTGGCCTACAAAAGCGCTTCCAAGGAAGGGTGCTGGCTAGCAACAGCTTTCAGTGCTGGCACTTTTCATCTCTGAGCAATTGCTGGACGTTTGCAATTTCTCACCTGAGCTCTCTTTAGAGTGCGCGAGAGGATGAGCAGAAGATTAGGTGGCTAGAGAAGCCCAGAGCCCCAGTGTTCTAAGGGCTACAAAAGCGCGTCCAAGGAAGGGGGCTGGCTAGCAACAGCTTCCAGTGCTGGCACTTTTCCTCTCTGAGCAATTGCTCGACGTTTGCAATTTCTCAGCTCGTGTCTACGAGACGGAGAGATAGTGACCGTGACTTTTGGTGGCTAGAGAAGCGCAAAGCCCCAGTGTTGCTGCGCCTGTGAAAGCGCTTCCAAGGAAGGGTGCTGGCTAGCAACAGCTTTCAGTGCTGGCACTTTTCATCTCTGAGCAATTGCTCGACGTTTGCAATTTCTCACCTGAGCTCTCTTTAGAGTGCGCGAGAGGATGAGCAGAAGATTAGGTGGCTAGAGAAGCCCAGAACCCCAGTCTTCTTAGGCCTACAAAAGCGCTTCCAAGGAAGGGTGCTGGCTAGCAACAGCTTCCAGTGCTGGCACTTTTCATCTCTGAGCAATTGCTCGACGTTTGCAATTTCTCAGCTCGTGTCTACGAGACGGAGAGATAGTGACCGTGACGTTTGGTGGCTAGAGAAGCGCAAAGCCCCAGTGTTACAGCGCCTGTGAAAGCGCTTCCAAGGAAGGGTGCTGGCTAGCAAGAGCTTTCAGTGCTGGCACTTTTCATCTCTGAGCAATTGCTCGACGTTTGCAATTTCTCACCTGAGCTCTCTTCAGAGTGCGCGAGAGGATGAGCAGAAGATGAGGTGGCTAAAGAAGCCCAGAGCCCCAGTGTTCTTAGGCCTACAAAAGCCCTTCCAAGGAAGGGTGCTGGCTAGCAACAGCTTTCAGTGCTGGCACTTTTCATCTCTGAGCAATTGCTCGACGTTTGCAATTTCTCAGCTCGTGTCTACGAGACGGAAAGAGAAGGACCGTGACGTTTGGTGCGTAGAGAAGCACAAAGCCCCAGTGTTGCTGCGCCTGTGAAAGCGCTTCCAAGGAAGGGTGCTGGCTAGCAAGAGCTTTCAGTGCTGGCACTTTTCATCTCTGAGCAATTGCTCGACGTTTGCAATTTCTCACCTGAGCTCTCTTTAGAGTGCGCGAGAGGATGAGCAGAAGATTAGGTGGCTAAAGAAGCCCAGAGCCCCAGTGTTCTAAGGGCTACAAAAGCGCTTCCAAGGAAGGGTGCTGGCTAGCAACAGCTTTCAGTGCTGGCACTTTTCATCTCTGAGCAATTGCTCGACGTTTGCAATTTCTCACCTGAGCTCTCTTTAGAGTGCACGAGAGGATGAGCAGAAGATTAGGAGGCTAGAGAAGCCCAGAACCCCAGTGTTCTTAGGCCTACAAAAGCGCTTCCAAGGAAGGGTGCTGGCTAGCAACAGCTTCCAGTGCTGGCACTTTTCCTCTCTGAGCAATTGATCGACGTTTGCAATTTCTCAGCTCGTGTCTACGAGACAGAGAGATAGTGACCGTGACGTTTGGTGGGTAGAGAAGCGCAAAGCCCCAGTGTTACAGCGCCTGTGAAAGCGCTTCCAAGGAAGGGTGCTGGCTAGCAAGAGCTTTCAGTGCTGGCACTTTTCATCTCGGAGCAATTGCTCGACGTTTGCAATTTCTCACCTGAGCTCTCTTTAGAGTGCGCGAGAGGATGAGCAGAAGATGAGGTGGCTAGAGAAGCCCAGAGCCCCACTGTTCTTAGGCCTACAAAAGCGCTTCCAAGGAAGGGGGCTGGCTAGCAACAGCTTTCAGTGCTGGCACTTTTCATCTCTGAGCAATTGCTCGACGTTTGCAATTTCTCAGCTCGTGTCTACGAGACAGAGAGATAGTGACCGTGACGTTTGGTGGGTAGAGAAGCGCAAAGCCCCAGTGTTGCTGCGCCTGTGAAAGCGCTTCCAAGGAAGGGTGCTGGCTAGCAAGAGCTTTCAGTGCTGGCACTTTTCATCTCTGAGCAATTGCTCGACGTTTGCAATTTCTCACCTGAGCTCTCTTTAGAGTGCGCGAGAGGATGAGCAGAAGATGAGGTGGCTAGAGAAGCCCAGAGCCCCAGTGTTCTTAGGCCTACAAAAGCGCTTCCAAGGAAGGGGGCTGGCTAGCAACAGCTTTCAGTGCTGGCACTTTTCATCTCTGAGCAATTGCTCGACGTTTGCAATTTCTCACCTGAGCTCTCTTTAGAGTGCGCGAGAGGATGAGCAGAAGATTAGATGGCTAGAGAAGCCCAGAGCCCCAGTGTTCTTAGGCCTACAAAAGCGCTTCCAAGGAAGGGTGCTGGCTAGCAACAGCTTTCAGTGCTGGCACTTTTCATCTCTGAGCAATTGCTGGACGTTTGCAATTTCTCACCTGAGCTCTCTTTAGAGTGCGCGAGAGGATGAGCAGAAGATTAGGTGGCTAGAGAAGCCCAGAGCCCCACTGTTCTTAGGCCTACAAAAGCACTTCCAAGGAAGGGTGCTGGCTAGCAACAGCTTTCAGTGCTGGCACTTTTCATCTCTGAGCAATTGCTGGACGTTTGCAATTTCTCAGCTCGTGTCTACGAGACGGAGAGATAGTGACCGTGACGTTTGGTGGGTAGAGAAGCGCAAAGCCCCAGTGTTACAGCGCCTGTGAAAGCACTTCCAAGGAAGGGTGCTGGCTAGCAAGAGCTTTCAGTGCTGGCACTTTTCATCTCTGAGCAATTGCTCGACGTTTGCAATTTCTCACCTGAGCTCTCTTCAGAGTGCGCGAGAGGATGAGCAGAAGATGAGGTGGCTAAAGAAGCCCAGAGCCCCAGTGTTCTTAGGCCTACAAAAGCGCTTCCAAGGAAGGGTGCTGGCTAGCAACAGCTTTCAGTGCTGGCACTTTTCATCTCTGAGCAATTGCTCGACGTTTGCAATTTCTCAGCTCGTGTCTACGAGTCGGAAAGAGAATGACCGTGACGTTTGGTGGCTAGAGAAGCGCAAAGCCCCAGTGTTGCTGCGCCTGTGAAAGCGCTTCCAAGGAAGGGTGCTGGTTAGCAAGAGCTTTCAGTGCTGGCACTTTTCATCTCTGAGCAATTGCTCGACGTTTGCAATTTCTCACCTGAGCTCTCTTTAGAGTGCGCGAGAGGATGAGCAGAAGATTAGGTGGCTAAAGAAGCCAGGAGCCCTAGTGTTCTAAGGGCTACAAAAGCGCTTCCAAGGAAGGGGGCTGGCTAGCAACAGCTTTCAGTGCTGGCACTTTTCATCTCTGAGCAATTGCTCGACGTTTGCAATTTCTCAGCTCGTGTCTACGAGACAGAGAGATAGTGACCGTGACGTTTGGTGGCTAGAGAAGCGCAAAGCCCCAGTGTTACAGCGCCTGTGAAAGCGCTTCCAAGGAAGGGTGCTGGCTAGCAAGAGCTTTCAGTGCTGGCACTTTTCATCTCTGAGCAATTGCTCGACGTTTGCAATTTCTCACCTGAGCTCTCTTTAGAGTGCGCGAGAGGATGAGCAGAAGATGAGGTGGCTAGAGAAGCCCATAGCCCCAGTGTTCTTAGGCCTACAAAAGCGCTTCCAAGGAAGGGTGCTGGCTAGCAAGAGCTTTCAGTGCTGGCACTTTTCATCTCTGAGCAATTGCTCGACGTTTGCAATTTCTCAGCTCATGTCTACGAGACGGAAAGATAGTGACCGTGGTGTTTGGTGGCTAGAGAAGCGCAAAGCCCCAGTGTTACTGCGCCTGTGAAAGCGCTTCCAAGGAAGGGTACTGGCTAGCAACAGCTTTCAGTGCTGGCACTTTTCATCTCTGAGCAATTGCTCGACGTTTGCAATTTCTCACCTGAGCTCTCTTTAGAGTGCGCGAGAGGATGAGCAGAAGATGAGGTGGCTAGAGAAGCCGAGGGCCCCAGTGTTCTTTGGCCTACAAAAGCGCTTCCAAGGAAGGGTGCTGGCTAGCAAGAGCTTTCAGTGCTGGCACTTTTCATCTCTGAGCAATTGCTGGACGTTTGCAATTTCTCACCTGAGCTCTCTTTAGAGTGCGCGAGAGGATGAGCAGAAGATTAGGTGGCTAGAGAAGCCCAGAGCCCCAGTGTTCTAAGGGCTACAAAAGCGCGTCCAAGGAAGGGGGCTGGCTAGCAACAGCTTCCAGTGCTGGCACTTTTCCTCTCTGAGCAATTGCTCGACGTTTGCAATTTCTCAGCTCGTGTCTACGAGACGGAGAGATAGTGACCGTGACTTTTGGTGGCTAGAGAAGCGCAAAGCCCCAGTGTTGCTGCGCCTGTGAAAGCGCTTCCAAGGAAGGGTGCTGGCTAGCAAGAGCTTTCAGTGCTGGCACTTTTCATCTCTGAGCAATTGCTGGACGTTTGCAATTTCTCACCTGAGCTCTCTTCAGAGTGCGCGAGAGGATGAGCAGAAGATTAGGTGGCTAGAGAAGCCCAGGGCCCCAGTGTTCTTAGGCCTACAAAAGCGCTTCCAAGGAAGGGTGCTGGCTAGCAACAGCTTCCAGTGCTGGCACTTTTCATCTCTGAGCAATTGCTCGACGTTTGCAATTTCTCAGCTCGTGTCTACGAGACGGAGAGATAGTGACCGTGACGTTTGGTGGGTAGAGAAGCGCAAAGCCCCAGTGTTACTGCGCCTGTGAAAGCGCTTCCAAGGAAGGGTGCTGGCTAGCAACAGCTTTCAGTGCTGGCACTTTTCATCTCTGAGCAATTGCTCGACGTTTGCAATTTCTCACCTGAGCTCTCTTTAGAGTGCGCGAGAGGATGAGCAGAAGATTAGGTGGCTAAAGAAGCCCAGAGCCCCAGTCTTCTTAGGCCTACAAGAGCGTTTGCAAGGAAGGGTGCTGGCTAGCAACAGCTTTCAGTGCTGGCACTTTTCATCTCTGAGCAATTGCTCGACGTTTGCAATTTCTCAGCTCGTGTCTACGAGACGGAGAGATAGTGACCGTGACTTTTGGTGGGTAGAGAAGCGCAAAGCCCCAGTGTTACTGCACCTGTAAAGCGCTTCCAAGGAAGGGTGCTGGCTAGCAACAGCTTTCAGTGCTGGCACTTTTCATCTCTGAGCAATTGCTCGACGTTTGCAATTTCTCACCTGAGCTCTCTTCAGAGTGCGCGAGAGGATGAGCAGAAGATGAGGTGGCTAAAGAAGCCCAGAGCCCCAGTCTTCTTAGGCCTACAAAAGCGCTTCCAAGGAAGGGTGCTGGCTAGCAAGAGCTTTCAGTGCTGGCACTTTTCATCTCTGAGCAATTGCTCGACGTTTGCAATTTCTCAGCTCGTGTCTAGGAGATGGAAAGAGAATGAACGTGACGTTTGGTGGGTAGAGAAGCGCAAAGCCCCAGTGTTGCTGCGCCTGTGAAAGCGCTTCCAAGGAAGGGTGCTGGTTAGCAAGAGCTTCCAGTGCTGGCACTTTTCATCTCTGAGCAATTGCTCGACGTTTGCAATTTCTCACCTGAGCTCTCTTCAGAGTGCGCGAGAGGATGAGCAGAAGATTAGGTGGCTAAAGAAGCCCAGAGCCCCAGTGTTCTAAGGGCTACAAAAGCGCTTCCAAGGAAGGGTGCTGGCTAGCAACAGCTTTCAGTGCTGGCACTTTTCATCTCTGAGCAATTGCTCGACGTTTGCAATTTCTCAGCTCGTGTCTACGAGACGGAGAGATAGTGACCGTGACTTTTGGTGGCTAGAGAAGCGCAAAGCCCCAGTGTTACTGAGCCTGTGAAAGCGCTTCCAAGGAAGGGTGCTGGTTAGCAAGAGCTTTCAGTGCTGGCACTTTTCATCTCTGAGCAATTGCTCGACGTTTGCAATTTCTCACCTGAGCTCTCTTTAGAGTGCGCGAGAGGATGAGCAGAAGATTAGGTGGCTAGAGAAGCCCAGGGCCCCAGTGTTCTTAGGCCTACAAAAGCGCTTCCAAGGAAGGGTGCTGGCTAGCAACAGCTTTCAGTGCTGGCACTTTTCATCTCTGAGCAATTGCTCGACGTTTGCAATTTCTCAGCTCGTGTCTACGAGACGGAGAGATAGTGACCGTGACGTTTGGTGGCTAGAGAAGCGTAAAGCCCCAGTGTTACAGCGCCTGTGAAAGCGCTTCCAAGGAAGGGTACTGGCTAGCAACAGCTTTCAGTGCTGGCACTTTTCATCTCTGAGCAATTGCTCGACGTTTGCAATTTCTCACCTGAGCTCTCTTTAGAGTGCGCGAGAGGATGAGCAGAAGATGAGGTGGCTAGAGAAGCCGAGGGCCCCAGTGTTCTTTGGCCTACAAAAGCGCTTCCAAGGAAGGGTGCTGGCTAGCAAGAGCTTTCAGTGCTGGCACTTTTCATCTCTGAGCAATTGCTGGACGTTTGCAATTTCTCACCTGAGCTCTCTTTAGAGTGCGCGAGAGGATGAGCAGAAGATTAGGTGGCTAGAGAAGCCCAGAGCCCCAGTGTTCTAAGGGCTACAAAAGCGCGTCCAAGGAAGGGGGCTGGCTAGCAACAGCTTCCAGTGCTGGCACTTTTCCTCTCTGAGCAATTGCTCGACGTTTGCAATTTCTCAGCTCGTGTCTACGAGACGGAGAGATAGTGACCGTGACTTTTGGTGGCTAGAGAAGCGCAAAGCCCCAGTGTTGCTGCGCCTGTGAAAGCGCTTCCAAGGAAGGGTGCTGGCTAGCAAGAGCTTTCAGTGCTGGCACTTTTCATCTCTGAGCAATTGCTGGACGTTTGCAATTTCTCACCTGAGCTCTCTTCAGAGTGCGCGAGAGGATGAGCAGAAGATTAGGTGGCTAGAGAAGCCCAGGGCCCCAGTGTTCTTAGGCCTACAAAAGCGCTTCCAAGGAAGGGTGCTGGCTAGCAACAGCTTCCAGTGCTGGCACTTTTCATCTCTGAGCAATTGCTCGACGTTTGCAATTTCTCAGCTCGTGTCTACGAGACGGAGAGATAGTGACCGTGACGTTTGGTGGGTAGAGAAGCGCAAAGCCCCAGTGTTACTGCGCCTGTGAAAGCGCTTCCAAGGAAGGGTGCTGGCTAGCAACAGCTTTCAGTGCTGGCACTTTTCATCTCTGAGCAATTGCTCGACGTTTGCAATTTCTCACCTGAGCTCTCTTTAGAGTGCGCGAGAGGATGAGCAGAAGATTAGGTGGCTAAAGAAGCCCAGAGCCCCAGTCTTCTTAGGCCTACAAGAGCGTTTGCAAGGAAGGGTGCTGGCTAGCAACAGCTTTCAGTGCTGGCACTTTTCATCTCTGAGCAATTGCTCGACGTTTGCAATTTCTCAGCTCGTGTCTACGAGACGGAGAGATAGTGACCGTGACTTTTGGTGGGTAGAGAAGCGCAAAGCCCCAGTGTTACTGCACCTGTAAAGCGCTTCCAAGGAAGGGTGCTGGCTAGCAACAGCTTTCAGTGCTGGCACTTTTCATCTCTGAGCAATTGCTCGACGTTTGCAATTTCTCACCTGAGCTCTCTTCAGAGTGCGCGAGAGGATGAGCAGAAGATGAGGTGGCTAAAGAAGCCCAGAGCCCCAGTCTTCTTAGGCCTACAAAAGCGCTTCCAAGGAAGGGTGCTGGCTAGCAAGAGCTTTCAGTGCTGGCACTTTTCATCTCTGAGCAATTGCTCGACGTTTGCAATTTCTCAGCTCGTGTCTAGGAGATGGAAAGAGAATGAACGTGACGTTTGGTGGGTAGAGAAGCGCAAAGCCCCAGTGTTGCTGCGCCTGTGAAAGCGCTTCCAAGGAAGGGTGCTGGTTAGCAAGAGCTTCCAGTGCTGGCACTTTTCATCTCTGAGCAATTGCTCGACGTTTGCAATTTCTCACCTGAGCTCTCTTCAGAGTGCGCGAGAGGATGAGCAGAAGATTAGGTGGCTAAAGAAGCCCAGAGCCCCAGTGTTCTAAGGGCTACAAAAGCGCTTCCAAGGAAGGGTGCTGGCTAGCAACAGCTTTCAGTGCTGGCACTTTTCATCTCTGAGCAATTGCTCGACGTTTGCAATTTCTCAGCTCGTGTCTACGAGACGGAGAGATAGTGACCGTGACTTTTGGTGGCTAGAGAAGCGCAAAGCCCCAGTGTTACTGAGCCTGTGAAAGCGCTTCCAAGGAAGGGTGCTGGTTAGCAAGAGCTTTCAGTGCTGGCACTTTTCATCTCTGAGCAATTGCTCGACGTTTGCAATTTCTCACCTGAGCTCTCTTTAGAGTGCGCGAGAGGATGAGCAGAAGATTAGGTGGCTAGAGAAGCCCAGGGCCCCAGTGTTCTTAGGCCTACAAAAGCGCTTCCAAGGAAGGGTGCTGGCTAGCAACAGCTTTCAGTGCTGGCACTTTTCATCTCTGAGCAATTGCTCGACGTTTGCAATTTCTCAGCTCGTGTCTACGAGACGGAGAGATAGTGACCGTGACGTTTGGTGGCTAGAGAAGCGTAAAGCCCCAGTGTTACAGCGCCTGTGAAAGCGCTTCCAAGGAAGGGTGCTGGCTAGCAACAGCTTTCAGTGCTGGCACTTTTCATCTCTGAGCAATTGCTCGACGTTTGCAATTTCTCACCTGAGCTCTCTTCAGAGTGCGCGAGAGGATGAGCAGAAGATTAGGTGGCTAGAGAAGCCCAGAGCCCCAGTGTTCTAAGGGCTACAAAAGCGCTTCCAAGGAAGGGTGCTGGCTAGCAACAGCTTTCAGTGCTGGCACTTTTCATCTCTGAGCAATTGCTCGACGTTTGCAATTTCTCAGCTCGTGTCTACGAGACGGAGAGATAGTGACCGTGACGTTTGGTGGGTAGAGAAGCGCAAAGCCCCAGTGTTACTGCGCCTGTGAAAGCGCTTCCAAGGAAGGGTGCTGGCTAGCAAGAGCTTTCAGTGCTGGCACTTTTCATCTCTGAGCAATTGCTCGACGTTTGCAATTTCTCAGCTCGTGTCTAGGAGATGGAAAGAGAATGACCGTGACGTTTGGTGGCTAGAGAAGCGCAAAGCCCCAGTGTTGCTGCGCCTGTGAAAGCGCTTCCAAGGAAGGGGGCTGGTTAGCAAGAGCTTCCAGTGCTGGCACTTTTCATCTCTGAGCAATTGCTCGACGTTTGCAATTTCTCACCTGAGCTCTCTTTAGAGTGCGCGAGAGGATGAGCAGAAGATTAGGTGGCTAAAGAAGCCCAGAGCCCCAGTGTTCTAAGGCCTACAAAAGCGTTTCCAAGGAAGGGTGCTGGCTAGCAACAGCTTTCAGTGCTGGCACTTTTCATCTCTGAGCAATTGCTCGACGTTTGCAATTTCTCAGCTCGTGTCTACGAGACGGAGAGATAGTGACCGTGACTTTTGGTGGCTAGAGAAGCGCAAAGCCCCAGTGTTACTGAGCCTGTGAAAGCGCTTCCAAGGAAGGGTGCTGGTTAGCAAGAGCTTTCAGTGCTGGCACTTTTCATCTCTGAGCAATTGCTCGACGTTTGCAATTTCTCACCTGAGCTCTCTTTAGAGTGCGCGAGAGGATGAGCAGAAGATTAGGTGGCTAGAGAAGCCCAGGGCCCCAGTGTTCTTAGGCCTACAAAAGCGCTTCCAAGGAAGGGTGCTGGCTAGCAACAGCTTTCAGTGCTGGCACTTTTCATCTCTGAGCAATTGCTCGACGTTTGCAATTTCTCAGCTCGTGTCTACGAGACGGAGAGATAGTGACCGTGACGTTTGGTGGCTAGAGAAGCGTAAAGCCCCAGTGTTACAGCGCCTGTGAAAGCGCTTCCAAGGAAGGGTGCTGGCTAGCAACAGCTTTCAGTGCTGGCACTTTTCATCTCTGAGCAATTGCTCGACGTTTGCAATTTCTCACCTGAGCTCTCTTCAGAGTGCGCGAGAGGATGAGCAGAAGATGAGGTGGCTAGAGAAGCCCAGAGCCCCAGTGTTATAAGGGCTACAAAAGCGCTTCCAAGGAAGGGTGCTGGCTAGCAACAGCTTTCAGTGCTGGCACTTTTCATCTCTGAGCAATTGCTGGACGTTTGCAATTTCTCAGCTCGTGTCTACGAGACGGAGAGATAGTGACCGTGACGTTTGGTGGGTAGAGAAGCGCAAAGCCCCAGTGTTACTGCGCCTGTGAAAGCGCTTCCAAGGAAGGGTGCTGGCTAGCAAGAGCTTTCAGTGCTGGCACTTTTCATCTCTGAGCAATTGCTCGACGTTTGCAATTTCTCAGCTCGTGTCTGGGAGATGGAAAGAGAATGACCGTGACGTTTGGTGGGTAGAGAAGCGCAAAGCCCCAGTGTTGCTGCGCCTGTGAAAGCGCTTCCAAGGAAGGGTGCTGGTTAGCAAGAGCTTCCAGTGCTGGCACTTTTCATCTCTGAGCAATTGCTGGACGTTTGCAATTTCTCACCTGAGCTCTCTTTAGAGTGCGCGAGAGGATGAGCAGAAGATTAGGTGGCTAAAGAAGCCCAGAGCCCCAGTGTTTTAAGGCCTACAAAAGCGCTTCCAAGGAAGGGTGCTGGCTAGCAACAGCTTTCAGTGCTGGCACTTTTCATCTCTGAGCAATTGCTCGACGTTTGCAATTTCTCAGCTCGTGTCTACGAGACGGAGAGATAGTGACCGTGACTTTTGGTGGCTAGAGAAGCGCAAAGCCCCAGTGTTACTGAGCCTGTGAAAGCGCTTCCAAGGAAGGGTGCTGGTTAGCAAGAGCTTTCAGTGCTGGCACTTTTCATCTCTGAGCAATTGCTGGACGTTTGCAATTTCTCACCTGAGCTCTCTTTAGAGTGCGCGAGAGGATGAGCAGAAGATGAGGTGGCTAGAGAAGCCCAGAGCCCCAGTGTTCTAAGGGCTACAAAAGCGCTTCCAAGGAAGGGTGCTGGCTAGCAACAGCTTTCAGTGCTGGCACTTTTCATCTCTGAGCAATTGCTGGACGTTTGCAATTTCTCAGCTCGTGTCTACGAGACGGAAAGAGAATGACCGTGACGTTTGGTGGCTAGAGAAGCGCAAAGCCCCAGTGTTACTGCGCCTGTGAAAGCGCTTCCAAGGAAGGGTGCTGGCTAGCAACAGCTTTCAGTGCTGGCACTTTTCATCTCTGAGCAATTGCTCGACGTTTGCAATTTCTCCCCTGAGCTCTCTTTAGAGTGCGCGAGAGGATGAGCAGAAGATTAGATGGCTAGAGAAGCCCAGAGCCCCAGTGTTCTTAGGCCTACAAAAGCGCTTCCAAGGAAGGGTGCTGGCTAGCAACAGCTTCCAGTGCTGGCACTTTTCATCTCTGAGCAATTGCTCGACGTTTGCAATTTCTCAGCTCGTGTCTACGAGACGGAGAGATAGTGACCGTGACGTTTGGTGGCTAGAGAAGCGTAAAGCCCCAGTGTTACTGCGCCTGTGAAAGCGCTTCCAAGGAAGGGTGCTGGTTAGCAAGAGCTTTCAGTGCTGGCACTTTTCATCTCTGAGCAATTGCTCAACGTTTGCAATTTCTCACCTGAGCTCTCTTTAGAGTGCGCGAGAGGATGAGCAGAAGATGAGGTGGCTAGAGAAGCCCAGGGCCCCAGTGTTCTTAGGCCTACAAAAGCGCTTCCAAGGAAGGGTGCTGGCTAGCAACAGCTTTCAGTGCTGGCACTTTTCATCTCTGAGCAATTGCTCGACGTTTGCAATTTCTCACCTGAGCTCTCTTTAGAGTGCGCGAGAGGATGAGCAGAAGATGAGGTGGCTAGAGAAGCCCAGAGCCCCAGTGTTCTTCGGCCTACAAAAGCGCTTCCAAGGAAGGGTGCTGGCTAGCAACAGCTTCCAGTGCTGGCACTTTTCCTCTCTGAGCAATTGCTCGACGTTTGCAATTTCTCAGCTCGTGTCTACGAGATGGAGAGATAGTGACCGTGACGTTTGGTGGGTAGAGAAGCGCAAAGCCCCAGTGTTACAGCGCCTGTGAAAGCGCTTCCAAGGAAGGGTGCTGGCTAGCAAGAGCTTTCAGTGCTGGCACTTTTCATCTCTGAGCAATTGCTCGACGTTTGCAATTTCTCACCTGAGCTCTCTTTAGAGTGCGCGAGAGGATGAGCAGAAGATGAGGTGGCTAGAGAAGCCGAGGGCCCCAGTGTTCTTTGGCCTACAAAAGCGCTTCCAAGGAAGGGTGCTGGCTAGCAAGAGCTTTCAGTGCTGGCACTTTTCATCTCTGAGCAATTGCTCGACGTTTGCAATTTCTCACCTGAGCTCTCTTTAGAGTGCGCGAGAGGATGAGCAGAAGATTAGGTGGCTAGAGAAGCCCAGAGCCCCAGTGTTCTAAGGGCTACAAAAGCGCGTCCAAGGAAGGGGGCTGGCTAGCAACAGCTTCCAGTGCTGGCACTTTTCATCTCTGAGCAATTGCTCGACGTTTGCAATTTCTCAGCTCGTGTCTACGAGACGGAGAGATAGTGACCGTGACGTTTGGTGGCTAGAGAAGCGCAAAGCCCCAGTGTTGCTGCGCCTGTGAAAGCGCTTCCAAGGAAGGGTGCTGGCTAGCAAGAGCTTTCAGTGCTGGCACTTTTCATCTCTGAGCAATTGCTGGACGTTTGCAATTTCTCACCTGAGCTCTCTTCAGAGTGCGCGAGAGGATGAGCAGAAGATGAGGTGGCTAGAGAAGCCCAGGGCCCCAGTGTTCTTAGGCCTACAAAAGCGCTTCCAAGGAAGGGTGCTGGCTAGCAACAGCTTCCAGTGCTGGCACTTTTCATCTCTGAGCAATTGCTCGACGTTTGCAATTTCTCAGCTCGTGTCTACGAGACGGAGAGATAGTGACCGTGACGTTTGGTGGGTAGAGAAGCGCAAAGCCCCAGTGTTACTGCGCCTGTGAAAGCGCTTCCAAGGAAGGGTGCTGGCTAGCAACAGCTTTCAGTGCTGGCACTTTTCATCTCTGAGCAATTGCTCGACGTTTGCAATTTCTCACCTGAGCTCTCTTTAGAGTGCGCGAGAGGATGAGCAGAAGATTAGGTGGCTAAAGAAGCCCAGAGCCCCAGTCTTCTTAGGCCTACAAGAGCGTTTGCAAGGAAGGGTGCTGGCTAGCAACAGCTTTCAGTGCTGGCACTTTTCATCTCTGAGCAATTGCTCGACGTTTGCAATTTCTCAGCTCGTGTCTACGAGACGGAGAGATAGTGACCGTGACTTTTGGTGGGTAGAGAAGCGCAAAGCCCCAGTGTTACTGCACCTGTAAAGCGCTTCCAAGGAAGGGTGCTGGCTAGCAACAGCTTTCAGTGCTGGCACTTTTCATCTCTGAGCAATTGCTCGACGTTTGCAATTTCTCACCTGAGCTCTCTTTAGAGTGCGCGAGAGGATGAGCAGAAGATTAGGTGGCTAAAGAAGCCCAGAGCCCCAGTGTTCTAAGGGCTACAAAAGCGCTTCCAAGGAAGGGTGCTGGCTAGCAAGAGCTTTCAGTGCTGGCACTTTTCATCTCTGAGCAATTGCTCGACGTTTGCAATTTCTCAGCTCGTGTCTACGAGACGGAGAGATAGTGACCGTGACGTTTGGTGGGTAGAGAAGCGCAAAGCCCCAGTGTTACTGCGCCTGTGAAAGCGCTTCCAAGGAAGGGTGCTGGCTAGCAACAGCTTTCAGTGCTGGCACTTTTCATCTCTGAGCAATTGCTCGACGTTTGCAATTTCTCACCTGAGCTCTCTTCAGAGTGCGCGAGAGGATGAGCAGAAGATGAGGTGGCTAAAGAAGCCCAGAGCCCCAGTCTTCTTAGGCCTACAAAAGCGCTTCCAAGGAAGGGTGCTGGCTAGCAAGAGCTTTCAGTGCTGGCACTTTACATCTCTGAGCAATTGCTCGACGTTTGCAATTTCTCAGCTCGTGTCTAGGAGATGGAAAGAGAATGACCGTGACGTTTGGTGGGTAGAGAAGCGCAAAGCCCCAGTGTTGCTGCGCCTGTGAAAGCGCTTCCAAGGAAGGGTGCTGGTTAGCAAGAGCTTCCAGTGCTGGCACTTTTCATCTCTGAGCAATTGCTCGACGTTTGCAATTTCTCACCTGAGCTCTCTTCAGAGTGCGCGAGAGGATGAGCAGAAGATTAGGTGGCTAAAGAAGCCCAGAGCCCCAGTGTTCTAAGGGCTACAAAAGCGCTTCCAAGGAAGGGTGCTGGCTAGCAACAGCTTTCAGTGCTGGCACTTTTCATCTCTGAGCAATTGCTCGACGTTTGCAATTTCTCAGCTCGTGTCTACGAGACGGAGAGATAGTGACCGTGACTTTTGGTGGCTAGAGAAGCGCAAAGCCCCAGTGTTACTGAGCCTGTGAAAGCGCTTCCAAGGAAGGGTGCTGGTTAGCAAGAGCTTTCAGTGCTGGCACTTTTCATCTCTGAGCAATTGCTCGACGTTTGCAATTTCTCACCTGAGCTCTCTTTAGAGTGCGCGAGAGGATGAGCAGAAGATTAGGTGGCTAGAGAAGCCCAGGGCCCCAGTGTTCTTAGGCCTACAAAAGCGCTTCCAAGGAAGGGTGCTGGCTAGCAACAGCTTTCAGTGCTGGCACTTTTCATCTCTGAGCAATTGCTCGACGTTTGCAATTTCTCAGCTCGTGTCTACGAGACGGAGAGATAGTGACCGTGACGTTTGGTGGCTAGAGAAGCGTAAAGCCCCAGTGTTACAGCGCCTGTGAAAGCGCTTCCAAGGAAGGGTGCTGGCTAGCAACAGCTTTCAGTGCTGGCACTTTTCATCTCTGAGCAATTGCTCGACGTTTGCAATTTCTCACCTGAGCTCTCTTCAGAGTGCGCGAGAGGATGAGCAGAAGATTAGGTGGCTAGAGAAGCCCAGAGCCCCAGTGTTCTAAGGGCTACAAAAGCGCTTCCAAGGAAGGGTGCTGGCTAGCAACAGCTTTCAGTGCTGGCACTTTTCATCTCTGAGCAATTGCTGGACGTTTGCAATTTCTCAGCTCGTGTCTACGAGACGGAGAGATAGTGACCGTGACGTTTGGTGGGTAGAGAAGCGCAAAGCCCCAGTGTTACTGCGCCTGTGAAAGCGCTTCCAAGGAAGGGTGCTGGCTAGCAAGAGCTTTCAGTGCTGGCACTTTTCATCTCTGAGCAATTGCTCGACGTTTGCAATTTCTCAGCTCGTGTCTGGGAGATGGAAAGAGAATGACCGTGACGTTTGGTGGGTAGAGAAGCGCAAAGCCCCAGTGTTGCTGCGCCTGTGAAAGCGCTTCCAAGGAAGGGGGCTGGTTAGCAAGAGCTTCCAGTGCTGGCACTTTTCATCTCTGAGCAATTGCTGGACGTTTGCAATTTCTCACCTGAGCTCTCTTTAGAGTGCGCGAGAGGATGAGCAGAAGATTAGGTGGCTAAAGAAGCCCAGAGCCCCAGTGTTCTAAGGCCTACAAAAGCGCTTCCAAGGAAGGGTGCTGGCTAGCAACAGCTTTCAGTGCTGGCACTTTTCATCTCTGAGCAATTGCTCGACGTTTGCAATTTCTCAGCTCGTGTCTACGAGACGGAGAGATAGTGACCGTGACTTTTGGTGGCTAGAGAAGCGCAAAGCCCCAGTGTTACTGAGCCTGTGAAAGCGCTTCCAAGGAAGGGTGCTGGTTAGCAAGAGCTTTCAGTGCTGGCACTTTTCATCTCTGAGCAATTGCTGGACGTTTGCAATTTCTCACCTGAGCTCTCTTTAGAGTGCGCGAGAGGATGAGCAGAAGATGAGGTGGCTAGAGAAGCCCAGAGCCCCAGTGTTCTAAGGGCTACAAAAGCGCTTCCAAGGAAGGGTGCTGGCTAGCAACAGCTTTCAGTGCTGGCACTTTTCATCTCTGAGCAATTGCTGGACGTTTGCAATTTCTCAGCTCGTGTCTACGAGACGGAAAGAGAATGACCGTGACGTTTGGTGGCTAGAGAAGCGCAAAGCCCCAGTGTTACTGCGCCTGTGAAAGCGCTTCCAAGGAAGGGTGCTGGCTAGCAACAGCTTTCAGTGCTGGCACTTTTCATCTCTGAGCAATTGCTCGACGTTTGCAATTTCTCACCTGAGCTCTCTTTAGAGTGCGCGAGAGGATGAGCAGAAGATTAGATGGCTAGAGAAGCCCAGAGCCCCAGTGTTCTTAGGCCTACAAAAGCGCTTCCAAGGAAGGGTGCTGGCTAGCAACAGCTTCCAGTGCTGGCACTTTTCATCTCTGAGCAATTGATCGACGTTTGCAATTTCTCAGCTCGTGTCTACGAGACGGAGAGATAGTGACCGTGACTTTTGGTGGCTAGAGAAGCGCAAAGCCCCAGTGTTACTGCGCCTGTGAAAGCGCTTCCAAGGAAGGGTGCTGGTTAGCAAGAGCTTTCAGTGCTGGCACTTTTCATCTCTGAGCAATTGCTCAACGTTTGCAATTTCTCACCTGAGCTCTCTTTAGAGTGCGCGAGAGGATGAGCAGAAGATGAGGTGGCTAGAGAAGCCCAGGGCCCCAGTGTTCTTAGGCCTACAAAAGCGCTTCCAAGGAAGGGTGCTGGCTAGCAACAGCTTTCAGTGCTGGCACTTTTCATCTCTGAGCAATTGCTCGACGTTTGCAATTTCTCACCTGAGCTCTCTTTAGAGTGCGCGAGAGGATGAGCAGAAGATGAGGTGGCTAGAGAAGCCCAGAGCCCCCGTGTTCTTCGGCCTACAAAAGCGCTTCCAAGGAAGGGTGCTGGCTAGCAACAGCTTCCAGTGCTGGCACTTTTCCTCTCTGAGCAATTGCTCGACGTTTGCAATTTCTCAGCTCGTGTCTACGAGATGGAGAGATAGTGACCGTGACGTTTGGTGGGTAGAGAAGCGCAAAGCCCCAGTGTTACTGCGCCTGTGAAAGCGCTTCCAAGGAAGGGTGCTGGCTAGCAAGAGCTTTCAGTGCTGGCACTTTTCATCTCTGAGCAATTGCTGGACGTTTGCAATTTCTCACCTGAGCTCTCTTTAGAGTGCGCGAGAGGATGAGCAGAAGATTAGGTGGCTAAAGAAGCCCAGAGCCCCAGTGTTCTAAGGGCTACAAAAGCGCTTCCAAGGAAGGGTGCTGGCTAGCAACAGCTTCCAGTGCTGGCACTTTTCCTCTCTGAGCAATTGCTCGACGTTTGCAATTTCTCAGCTCGTGTCTACGAGACGGAGAGATAGTGACCGTGACGTTTGGTGGCTAGAGAAGCGCAAAGCCCCAGTGTTACTGCGCCTGTGAAAGCGCTTCCAAGGAAGGGGGCTGGTTAGCAAGAGCTTTCAGTGCTGGCACTTTTCATCTCTGAGCAATTGCTTGACGTTTGCAATTTCTCACCTGAGCTCTCTTTAGAGTGTGCGAGAGGATGAGCAGAAGATGAGGTGGCTAGAGAAGCCCAGAGCCCCAGTGTTCTAAGGGTTACAAAAGCACTTCCAAGGAAGGGTGCTGGCTAGCAAGAGCTTCCAGTGCTGGCACTTTTCCTCTCTGAGCAATTGCTCGACGTTTGCAATTTCTCAGCTCGTGTCTACGAGACGGAGAGATAGTGACCGTGACGTTTGGTGGGTAGAGAAGCGCAAAGCCCCAGTGTTACTGCGCCTGTGAAAGCGCTTCCAAGGAAGGGTGCTGGCTAGCAACAGCTTTCAGTGCTGGCACTTTTCATCTCTGAGCAATTGCTCGACGTTTGCAATTTCTCACCTGAGCTCTCTTTAGAGTGCGCGAGAGGATGAGCAGAAGATGAGGTGGCTAAAGAAGCCCAGAGCCCCAGTGTTCTAAGGGCTACAAAAGCGCTTCCAAGGAAGGGTGCTGGCTAGCAAGAGCTTCCAGTGCTGGCACTTTTCATCTCTGAGCAATTGCTCGATGTTTGCAATTTCTCAGCTCGTGTCTACGAGACGGAGAGATAGTGACCGTGACGTTTGGTGCGTAGAGAAGCGCAAAGCCCCAGTGTTACTGCGCCTGTGAAAGCGCTTCCAAGGAAGGGTGCTGGCTAGCAACAGCTTTCAGTGCTGGCACTTTTCATCTCTGAGCAATTGCTCGACGTTTGCAATTTCTCACCTGAGCTCTCTTCAGAGTGCGCGAGAGGATGAGCAGAAGATGAGGTGGCTAAAGAAGCCCAGAGCCCCAGTGTTCTTAGGCCTACAAAAGCGCTTCCAAGGAAGGGGGCTGGCTAGCAAGAGCTTTCAGTGCTGGCACTTTTCATCTCTGAGCAATTGCTCGACGTTTGCAATTTCTCAGCTCGTGTCTACGAGACGGAGAGATAGTGACCGTGACGTTTGGTGGCTAGAGAAGCGCAAAGCCCCAGTGTTGCTGCGCCTGTGAAAGCGCTTCCAAGGAAGGGTGCTGGTTAGCAAGAGCTTCCAGTGCTGGCACTTTTCATCTCTGAGCAATTGCTCGACGTTTGCAATTTCTCACCTGAGCTCTCTTTAGAGTGCGCGAGAGGATGAGCAGAAGATGAGGTGGCTAGAGAAGCCCAGAGCCCCAGTCTTCTTAGGCCTACAAAAGCGCTTCCAAGGAAGGGTGCTGGCTAGCAAGAGCTTTCAGTGCTGGCACTTTTCATCTCTGAGCAATTGCTCGACGTTTGCAATTTCTCAGCTCGTGTCTACGAGACGGAGAGATAGTGACCGTGACGTTTGGTGGCTAGAGAAGCGCAAAGCCCCAGTGTTACTGCGCCTGTGAAAGCGCTTCCAAGGAAGGGTGCTGGCTAGCAACAGCTTTCAGTGCTGGCACTTTTCATCTCTGAGCAATTGCTCGACGTTTGCAATTTCTCACCTGAGCTCTCTTTAGAGTGCGCGAGAGGATGAGCAGAAGATTAGATGGCTAGAGAAGCCCAGAGCCCCAGTGTTCTTAGGCCTACAAAAGCGCTTCCAAGGAAGGGTGCTGGCTAGCAACAGCTTTCAGTGCTGGCACTTTTCATCTCTGAGCAATTGCTCGACGTTTGCAATTTCTCACCTGAGCTCTCTTCAGAGTGCGCGAGAGGATGAGCAGAAGATGAGGTGGCTAGAGAAGCCCAGAGCCCCAGTCTTCTAAGGGCTACAAAAGCGCTTCCAAGGAAGGGTGCTGGCTAGCAACAGCTTTCAGTGCTGGCACTTTTCATCTCTGAGCAATTGCTCGACGTTTGCAATTTCTCACCTGAGCTCTCTTCAGAGTGCGCGAGAGGATGAGCAGAAGATTAGGTGGCTAGAGAAGCCCAGAGCCCCAGTGTTCTAAGGGCTACAAAAGCGCTTCCAAGGAAGGGTGCTGGCTAGCAACAGCTTTCAGTGCTGGCACTTTTCATCTCTGAGCAATTGCTCGACGTTTGCAATTTCTCAGCTCGTGTCTACGAGACGGAGAGATAGTGACCGTGACGTTTGGTGGGTAGAGAAGCGCAAAGCCCCAGTGTTACAGCGCCTGTGAAAGCGCTTCCAAGGAAGGGTGCTGGCTAGCAACAGCTTTCAGTGCTGGCACTTTTCATCTCTGAGCAATTGCTCGACGTTTGCAATTTCTCCCCTGAGCTCTCTTCAGAGTGCGCGAGAGGATGAGCAGAAGATGAGGTGGCTAGAGAAGCCCAGAGCCCCAGTGTTCTTAGGCCTACAAAAGCGCTTCCAAGGAAGGGTGCTGGCTAGCAACAGCTTTCAGTGCTGGCACTTTTCATCTCTGAGCAATTGCTCGACGTTTGCAATTTCTCAGCTCGTGTCTACGAGACGGAGAGATAGTGACCGTGACGTTTGGTGGCTAGAGAAGCGCAAAGCCCCAGTGTTACTGCGCCTGTGAAAGCGCTTCCAAGGAAGGGGGCTGGCTAGCAACAGCTTTCAGGGCTGGCACTTTTCATCTCTGAGCAATTGCTCAACGTTTGCAATTTCTCACCTGAGCTCTCTTCAGAGTGCGCGAGAGGATGAGCAGAAGATGAGGTGGCTAGAGAAGCCGAGGGCCCCAGTGTTCTTAGGCCTACAAAAGCGCTTCCAAGGAAGGGTGCTGGCTAGCAACAGCTTTCAGTGCTGGCACTTTTCCTCTCTGAGCAATTGCTCGACGTTTGCAATTTCTCAGCTCGTGTCTACGAGACGGAGAGATAGTGACCGTGACGTTTGGTGGCTAGAGAAGCGCAAAGCCCCAGTGTTACTGCGCCTGTGAAAGCGCTTCCAAGGAAGGGGGCTGGCTAGCAACAGCTTTCAGTGCTGGCACTTTTCATCTCTGAGCAATTGCTCGACGTTTGCAATTTCTCACCTGAGCTCTCTTTAGAGTGCGCGAGAGGATGAGCAGAAGATTAGGTGGCTAGAGAAGCCCAGAGCCCCAGTGTTCTTAGGCCTACAAAAGCGCTTCCAAGGAAGGGGGCTGGCTAGCAACAGCTTTCAGTGCTGGCACTTTTCATCTCTGAGCAATTGCTCGACGTTTGCAATTTCTCAGCTCGTGTCTACGAGACGGAGAGATAGTGACCGTGACGTTTGGTGGGTAGAGAAGCGCAAAGCCCCAGTGTTACTGCGCCTGTGAAAGCGCTTCCAAGGAAGGGTGCTGGCTAGCAACAGCTTTCAGTGCTGGCACTTTTCATCTCTGAGCAATTGCTCGACGTTTGCAATTTCTCACCTGAGCTCTCTTTAGAGTGCGCGAGAGGATGAGCAGAAGATGAGGTGGCTAGAGAAGCCCAGAGCCCCAGTCTTCTTAGGCCTACAAAAGCGCTTCCAAGGAAGGGTGCTGGCTAGCAAGAGCTTTCAGTGCTGGCACTTTTCATCTCTGAGCAATTGCTCGACGTTTGCAATTTCTCAGCTCGTGTCTACGAGACGGAGAGATAGTGACCGTGACGTTTGGTGGCTAGAGAAGCGCAAAGCCCCAGTGTTACTGCGCCTGTGAAAGCGCTTCCAAGGAAGGGTGCTGGCTAGCAACAGCTTTCAGTGCTGGCACTTTTCATCTCTGAGCAATTGCTCGACGTTTGCAATTTCTCACCTGAGCTCTCTTCAGAGTGCGCAAGAGGATGAGCAGAAGATTAGGTGGCTAGAGAAGCCCAGAGCCCCAGTGTTCTAAGGGCTACAAAAGCGCTTCCAAGGAAGGGTGCTGGCTAGCAACAGCTTTCAGTGCTGGCACTTTTCCTCTCTGAGCAATTGCTCGACGTTTGCAATTTCTCACCTGAGCTCTCTTTAGAGTGCGCGAGAGGATGAGCAGAAGATTAGGTGGCTAAAGAAGCCCAGAGCCCCAGTCTTCTTAGGCCTACAAAAGCGCTTCCAAGGAAGGGTGCTGGCTAGCAAGAGCTTTCAGTGCTGGCACTTTTCATCTCTGAGCAATTGCTCGACGTTTGCAATTTCTCAGCTCGTGTCTACGAGACGGAAAGAGAAGGACCGTGACGTTTGGTGCGTAGAGAAGCGCAAAGCCCCAGTGTTACTGCGCCTGTGAAAGCGCTTCCAAGGAAGGGTGCTGGCTAGCAACAGCTTTCAGTGCTGGCACTTTTCATCTCTGAGCAATTGCTCGACGTTTGCAATTTCTCACCTGAGCTCTCTTTAGAGTGCGCGAGAGGATGAGCAGAAGATTAGATGGCTAGAGAAGCCCAGAGCCCCAGTGTTCTTAGGCCTACAAAAGCGCTTCCAAGGAAGGGTGCTGGCTAGCAACAGCTTTCAGTGCTGGCACTTTTCATCTCTGAGCAATTGCTCGACGTTTGCAATTTCTCACCTGAGCTCTCTTCAGAGTGCGCGAGAGGATGAGCAGAAGATGAGGTGGCTAGAGAAGCCCAGAGCCCCAGTCTTCTAAGGGCTACAAAAGCGCTTCCAAGGAAGGGTGCTGGCTAGCAACAGCTTTCAGTGCTGGCACTTTTCATCTCTGAGCAATTGCTCGACGTTTGCAATTTCTCACCTGAGCTCTCTTTAGAGTGCGCGAGAGGATGAGCAGAAGATGAGGTGGCTAGAGAAGCCCAGAGCCCCAGTCTTCTTAGGCCTACAAAAGCGCTTCCAAGGAAGGGTGCTGGCTAGCAACAGCTTCCAGTGCTGGCACTTTTCATCTCTGAGCAATTGCTCGACGTTTGCAATTTCTCAGCTCGTGTCTACGAGACGGAGAGATAGTGACCGTGACGTTTGGTGGGTAGAGAAGCGCAAAGCCCCAGTGTTACAGCGCCTGTGAAAGCGCTTCCAAGGAAGGGTGCTGGCTAGCAACAGCTTTCAGTGCTGGCACTTTTCATCTCTGAGCAATTGCTCGACGTTTGCAATTTCTCACCTGAGCTCTCTTTAGAGTGCGCGAGAGGATGAGCAGAAGATTAGGTGGCTAAAGAAGCCCAGAGCCCCAGTGTTCTAAGGGCTACAAAAGCGCTTCCAAGGAAGGGTGCTGGCTAGCAAGAGCTTTCAGTGCTGGCACTTTTCATCTCTGAGCAATTGCTCGACGTTTGCAATTTCTCAGCTCGTGTCTACGAGATGGAGAGATAGTGACCGTGACGTTTGGTGCGTAGAGAAGCGCAAAGCCCCAGTGTTACTGCGCCTGTGAAAGCGCTTCCAAGGAAGGGTGCTGGCTAGCAACAGCTTTCAGTGCTGGCACTTTTCATCTCTGAGCAATTGCTCGACGTTTGCAATTTCTCACCTGAGCTCTCTTCAGAGTGCGCGAGAGGATGAGCAGAAGATGAGGTGGCTAAAGAAGCCCAGAGCCCCCGTGTTCTTAGGCCTACAAAAGCGCTTCCAAGGAAGGGGGCTGGCTAGCAAGAGCTTTCAGTGCTGGCACTTTTCATCTCTGAGCAATTGCTCGACGTTTGCAATTTCTCAGCTCGTGTCTAGGAGATGGAAAGAGAATGACCGTGACGTTTGGTGGCTAGAGAAGCGCAAAGCCCCAGTGTTGCTGCGCCTGTGAAAGCGCTTCCAAGGAAGGGTGCTGGTTAGCAAGAGCTTCCAGTGCTGGCACTTTTCATCTCTGAGCAATTGCTCGACGTTTGCAATTTCTCACCTGAGCTCTCTTTAGGGTGCGCGAGAGGATGAGCAGAAGATTAGGTGGCTAAAGAAGCCCAGAGCCCCAGTGTTCTAAGGGCTACAAAAGCGCTTCCAAGGAAGGGGGCTGGCTAGCAACAGCTTTCAGTGCTGGCACTTTTCATCTCTGAGCAATTGCTCGACGTTTGCAATTTCTCAGCTCGTGTCTACGAGACGGAGAGATAGTGACCGTGACTTTTGGTGGCTAGAGAAGCGCAAAGCCCCAGTGTTACTGAGCCTGTGAAAGCGCTTCCAAGGAAGGGTGCTGGTTAGCAAGAGCTTTCATTGCTGGCACTTTTCATCTCTGAGCAATTGCTCGACGTTTGCAATTTCTCACCTGAGCTCTCTTTAGAGTGCACCAGAGGATGAGCAGAAGATGAGGTGGCTAGAGAAGCCCAGAGCCCCAGTGTTCTAAGGGCTACAAAAGCGCTTCCAAGGAAGGGTGCTGGCTAGCAACAGCTTTCAGTGCTGGCACTTTTCATCTCTGAGCAATTGCTCGACGTTTGCAATTTCTCAGCTCGTGTCTACGAGACGGAGAGATAGTGACCGTGACGTTTGGTGGCTAGAGAAGCGCAAAGCCCCAGCGTTACTGCGCCTGTGAAAGCGCTTCCAAGGAAGGGTGCTGGCTAGCAAGAGCTTTCAGTGCTGGCACTTTTCATCTCTGAGCAATTGCTCGACGTTTGCAATTTCTCACCTGAGCTCTCTTCAGAGTGCGCGAGAGGATGAGCAGAAGATTAGGTGGCTAGAGAAGCCCAGAGCCCCAGTGTTCTAAGGGCTACAAAAGCGCTTCCAAGGAAGGGTGCTGGCTAGCAACAGCTTTCAGTGCTGGCACTTTTCATCTCTGAGCAATTGCTCGACGTTTGCAATTTCTCAGCTCGTGTCTACGAGATGGAGAGATAGTGACCTTGACGTTTGGTGCGTAGAGAAGCGCAAAGCCCCAGTGTTACTGCGCCTGTGAAAGCACTTCCAAGGAAGGGGGCTGGCTAGCAACAGCTTTCAGTGCTGGCACTTTTCATCTCTGAGCAATTGCTCGACGTTTGCAATTTCTCACCTGAGCTCTCTTCAGAGTGCGCGAGAGGATGAGCAGAAGATGAGGTGGCTAAAGAAGCCCAGAGCCCCAGTGTTCTTAGGCCTACAAAAGCGCTTCCAAGGAAGGGTGCTGGCTAGCAACAGCTTTCAGTGCTGGCACTTTTCATCTCTGAGCAATTGTTCGACGTTTGCAATTTCTCAGCTCGTGTCTAGGAGATGGAAAGAGAATGACCGTGACGTTTGGTGGCTAGAGAAGCGCAAAGCCCCAGTGTTGCTGCGCCTGTGAAAGCGCTTCCAAGGAAGGGTGCTGGTTAGCAAGAGCTTCCAGTGCTGGCACTTTTCATCTCTGAGCAATTGCTCGACGTTTGCAATTTCTCACCTGAGCTCTCTTTAGAGTGCGCGAGAGGATGAGCAGAAGATTAGGTGGCTAAAGAAGCCCAGAGCCCCAGTGTTCTAAGGGCTACAAAAGCGCTTCCAAGGAAGGGGGCTGGCTAGCAACAGCTTTCAGTGCTGGCACTTTTCATCTCTGAGCAATTGCTCGACGTTTGCAATTTCTCAGCTCGTGTCTACGAGACGGAGAGATAGTGACCGTGACTTTTGGAGGCTAGAGAAGCGCAAAGCCCCAGTGTTACTGAGCCTGTGAAAGCGCTTCCAAGGAAGGGTGCTGGTTAGCAAGAGCTTTCAGTGCTGGCACTTTTCATCTCTGAGCAATTGCTCGACGTTTGCAATTTCTCACCTGAGCTCTCTTTAGAGTGCACCAGAGGATGAGCAGAAGATGAGGTGGCTAGAGAAGCCCAGAGCCCCAGTGTTCTAAGGGCTACAAAAGCGCTTCCAAGGAAGGGTGCTGGCTAGCAACAGCTTTCAGTGCTGGCACTTTTCATCTCTGAGCAATTGCTCGACGTTTGCAATTTCTCAGCTCGTGTCTACGAGACGGAGAGATAGTGACCGTGACGTTTGGTGGCTAGAGAAGCGCAAAGCCCCAGTGTTACAGAGCCTGTGAAAGCGCTTCCAAGGAAGGGTGCTGGCTAGCAACAGCTTTCAGTGCTGGCACTTTTCATCTCTGAGCAATTGCTCGACGTTTGCAATTTCTCACCTGAGCTCTCTTCAGAGTGCGCGAGAGGATGAGCAGAAGATTAGGTGGCTAGAGAAGCCCAGAGCCCCAGTGTTCTTAGGCCTACAAAAGAGCTTCCAAGGAAGGGTGCTGGCTAGCAACAGCTTTCAGTGCTGGCACTTTTCATCTCTGAGCAATTGCTCGACGTTTGCAATTTCTCAGCTCGTGTCTACGAGACGGAGAGATAGTGACCGTGACGTTTGGTGCGTAGAGAAGCGCAAAGCCCCAGTGTTACTGCGCCTGTGAAAGCGCTTCCAAGGAAGGGTGCTGGCTAGCAACAGCTTTCAGTGCTGGCACTTTTCATCTCTGAGCAATTGCTCGACGTTTGCAATTTCTCCCCTGAGCTCTCTTCAGAGTGCGCGAGAGGATGAGCAGAAGATGAGGTGGCTAGAGAAGCCCAGAGCCCCAGTCTTCTTAGGCCTACAAAAGCGCTTCCAAGGAAGGGTGCTGGCTAGCAACAGCTTTCAGTGCTGGCACTTTTCATCTCTGAGCAATTGCTCGACGTTTGCAATTTCTCAGCTCGTGTCTACGAGACGGAAAGAGAAAGACCGTGACGTTTGGTGGCTAGAGAAGCGCAAAGCCCCAGTGTTACTGCGCCTGTGAAAGCGCTTCCAAGGAAGGGTGCTGGCTAGCAAGAGCTTTCAGTGCTGGCACTTTTCATCTCTGAGCAATTGCTCGACGTTTGCAATTTCTCACCTGAGCTCTCTTTAGAGTGCGCGAGAGGATGAGCAGAAGATTAGATGGCTAGAGAAGCCCAGAGCCCCAGTGTTCTTAGGCCTACAAAAGCGCTTCCAAGGAAGGGTGCTGGCTAGCAACAGCTTTCAGTGCTGGCACTTTTCATCTCTGAGCAATTGCTCGACGTTTGCAATTTCTCACCTGAGCTCTCTTCAGAGTGCGCGAGAGGATGAGCAGAAGATGAGGTGGCTAGAGAAGCCCAGAGCCCCAGTCTTCTAAGGGCTACAAAAGCGCTTCCAAGGAAGGGTGCTGGCTAGCAACAGCTTTCAGTGCTGGCACTTTTCATCTCTGAGCAATTGCTCGACGTTTGCAATTTCTCACCTGAGCTCTCTTCAGAGTGCGCGAGAGGATGAGCAGAAGATTAGGTGGCTAGAGAAGCCCAGAGCCCCAGTCTTCTTAGGCCTACAAAAGCGCTTCCAAGGAAGGGTGCTGGCTAGCAACAGCTTCCAGTGCTGGCACTTTTCATCTCTGAGCAATTGCTCGACGTTTGCAATTTCTCAGCTCGTGTCTACGAGACGGAGAGATAGTGACCGTGACGTTTGGTGGGTAGAGAAGCGCAAAGCCCCAGTGTTACAGCGCCTGTGAAAGCGCTTCCAAGGAAGGGTGCTGGCTAGCAACAGCTTTCAGTGCTGGCACTTTTCATCTCTGAGCAATTGCTCGACGTTTGCAATTTCTCCCCTGAGCTCTCTTCAGAGTGCGCGAGAGGATGAGCAGAAGATGAGGTGGCTAGAGAAGCCCAGAGCCCCAGTGTTCTTAGGCCTACAAAAGCGCTTCCAAGGAAGGGTGCTGGCTAGCAACAGCTTTCAGTGCTGGCACTTTTCATCTC
Organism: Sarcoramphus papa; assembly: GCA_037962945.1. Classification (NCBI taxonomy): domain Eukaryota; kingdom Metazoa; phylum Chordata; class Aves; order Accipitriformes; family Cathartidae; genus Sarcoramphus; species Sarcoramphus papa. Next base: position 1,326,778 of record JBBMRM010000053.1, read on the forward strand.
TGAGCAATTGCTCGACGTTTGCAATTTCTCAGCTCGTGTCTACGAGACGGAGAGATAGTGACCGTGACGTTTGGTGGCTAGAGAAGCGCAAAGCCCCAGTGTTACTGCGCCTGTGAAAGCGCTTCCAAGGAAGGGTGCTGGCTAGCAACAGCTTTCAGTGCTGGCACTTTTCATCTCTGAGCAATTGCTCGACGTTTGCAATTTCTCACCTGAGCTCTCTTTAGAGTGCGCGAGAGGATGAGCAGAAGATTAGGTGGCTAAAGAAGCCCAGAGCCCCAGTGTTCTAAGGGCTACAAAAGCGCTTCCAAGGAAGGGTGCTGGCTAGCAAGAGCTTTCAGTGCTGGCACTTTTCATCTCTGAGCAATTGCTCGACGTTTGCAATTTCTCAGCTCGTGTCTACGAGATGGAGAGATAGTGACCGTGACGTTTGGTGGCTAGAGAAGCGCAAAGCCCCAGTGTTACTGCGCCTGTGAAAGCGCTTCCAAGGAAGGGTGCTGGCTAGCAACAGCTTTCAGTGCTGGCACTTTTCATCTCTGAGCAATTGCTCGACGTTTGCAATTTCTCACCTGAGCTCTCTTCAGAGTGCGCGAGAGGATGAGCAGAAGATGAGGTGGCTAAAGAAGCCCAGAGCCCCCGTGTTCTTAGGCCTACAAAAGCGCTTCCAAGGAAGGGTGCTGGCTAGCAAGAGCTTTCAGTGCTGGCACTTTTCATCTCTGAGCAATTGCTCGACGTTTGCAATTTCTCAGCTCGTGTCTAGGAGACGGAAAGAGAATGACCGTGACGTTTGGTGGCTAGAGAAGCGCAAAGCCCCAGTGTTGCTGCGCCTGTGAAAGCGCTTCCAAGGAAGGGTGCTGGTTAGCAAGAGCTTCCAGTGCTGGCACATTTCCTCTCTAAGCAATTGCTCGACGTTTGCAATTTCTCACCTGAGCTCTCTTTAGAGTGCGCGAGAGGATGAGCAGAAGATTAGGTGGCTAAAGAAGCCCAGAGCCCCAGTGTTCTAAGGGCTACAAAAGCGCTTCCAAGGAAGGGGGCTGGCTAGCAACAGCTTTCAGTGCTGGCACTTTTCATCTCTGAGCAATTGCTCGACGTTTGCAATTTCTCAGCTCGTGTCTACGAGACGGAGAGATAGTGACCGTGACTTTTGGTGGCTAGAGAAGCGCAAAGCCCCAGTGTTACTGAGCCTGTGAAAGCGCTTCCAAGGAAGGGTGCTGGTTAGCAAGAGCTTTCATTGCTGGCACTTTTCATCTCTGAGCAATTGCTGGACGTTTGCAATTTCTCACCTGAGCTCTCTTTAGAGTGCACCAGAGGATGAGCAGAAGATGAGGTGGCTAGAGAAGCCCAGAGCCCCAGTGTTCTAAGGGCTACAAAAGCGCTTCCAAGGAAGGGTGCTGGCTAGCAACAGCTTTCAGTGCTGGCACTTTTCATCTCTGAGCAATTGCTCGACGTTTGCAATTTCTCAGCTCGTGTCTACGAGACGGAGAGATAGTGACCGTGACGTTTGGTGGGTAGAGAAGCGCAAAGCCCCAGCGTTACTGCGCCTGTGAAAGCGCTTCCAAGGAAGGGTGCTGGCTAGCAAGAGCTTTCAGTGCTGGCACTTTTCATCTCTGAGCAATTGCTCGACGTTTGCAATTTCTCACCTGAGCTCTCTTCAGAGTGCGCGAGAGGATGAGCAGAAGATTAGGTGGCTAGAGAAGCCCAGAGCCCCAGTGTTCTAAGGGCTACAAAAGCGCTTCCAAGGAAGGGTGCTGGCTAGCAACAGCTTTCAGTGCTGGCACTTTTCATCTCTGAGCAATTGCTCGACGTTTGCAATTTCTCAGCTCGTGTCTACGAGATGGAGAGATAGTGACCGTGACGTTTGGTGCGTAGAGAAGCGCAAAGCCCCAGTGTTACTGCGCCTGTGAAAGCGCTTCCAAGGAAGGGTGCTGGCTAGCAACAGCTTTCAGTGCTGGCACTTTTCATCTCTGAGCAATTGCTCGACGTTTGCAATTTCTCCCCTGAGCTCTCTTCAGAGTGCGCGAGAGGATGAGCAGAAGATGAGGTGGCTAGAGAAGCCCAGAGCCCCAGTCTTCTTAGGCCTACAAAAGCGCTTCCAAGGAAGGGTGCTGGCTAGCAACAGCTTTCAGTGCTGGCACTTTTCATCTCTGAGCAATTGCTCGATGTTTGCAATTTCTCAGCTCGTGTCTACGAGACGGAAAGAGAAAGACCGTGACGTTTGGTGGCTAGAGAAGCGCAAAGCCCCAGTGTTACTGCGCCTGTGAAAGCGCTTCCAAGGAAGGGTGCTGGCTAGCAAGAGCTTTCAGTGCTGGCACTTTTCATCTCTGAGCAATTGCTCGACGTTTGCAATTTCTCACCTGAGCTCTCTTTAGAGTGCGCGAGAGGATGAGCAGAAGATTAGATGGCTAGAGAAGCCCAGAGCCCCAGTGTTCTTAGGCCTACAAAAGCGCTTCCAAGGAAGGGGGCTGGCTAGCAACAGCTTTCAGTGCTGGCACTTTTCATCTCTGAGCAATTGCTCGACGTTTGCAATTTCTCAGCTCGTGTCTACGAGACGGAAAGAGAAAGACCGTGACGTTTGGTGGGTAGAGAAGCGCAAAGCCCCAGTGTTACTGCGCCTGTGAAAGCGCTTCCAAGGAAGGGTGCTGGCTAGCAACAGCTTTCAGTGCTGGCACTTTTCATCTCTGAGCAATTGCTGGACGTTTGCAATTTCTCACCTGAGCTCTCTTTAGAGTGCGCGAGAGGATGAGCAGAAGATTAGATGGCTAGAGAAGCCCAGAGCCCCAGTGTTCTTAGGCCTACAAAAGCGCTTCCAAGGAAGGGTGCTGGCTAGCAACAGCTTTCAGTGCTGGCACTTTTCATCTCTGAGCAATTGCTCGACGTTTGCAATTTCTCACCTGAGCTCTCTTTAGAGTGCACGAGAGGATGAGCAGAAGATTAGGAGGCTAGAGAAGCCCAGAACCCCAGTGTTCTTAGGCCTACAAAAGCGCTTCCAAGGAAGGGTGCTGGCTAGCAACAGCTTCCAGTGCTGGCACTTTTCATCTCTGAGCAATTGCTCGACGTTTGCAATTTCTCAGCTCGTGTCTACGAGACGGAGAGATAGTGACCGTGACGTTTGGTGGCTAGAGAAGCGCAAAGCCCCAGTGTTACAGAGCCTGTGAAAGCGCTTCCAAGGAAGGGTGCTGGCTAGCAACAGCTTTCAGTGCTGGCACTTTTCATCTCTGAGCAATTGCTGGACGTTTGCAATTTCTCACCTGAGCTCTCTTCAGAGTGCGCGAGAGGATGAGCAGAAGATGAGGTGGCTAGAGAAGCCCAGAGCCCCAGTGTTCTTAGGCCTACAAAAGCGCTTCCAAGGAAGGGGGCTGGCTAGCAACAGCTTTCAGTGCTGGCACTTTTCATCTCTGAGCAATTGCTGGACGTTTGCAATTTCTCAGCTCGTGTCTACGAGACGGAGAGATAGTGACCGTGACGTTTGGTGGCTAGAGAAGCGCAAAGCCCCAGTGTTACAGAGCCTGTGAAAGCGCTTCCAAGGAAGGGTGCTGGCTAGCAACAGCTTTCAGTGCTGGCACTTTTCATCTCTGAGCAGTTGCTCGACGTTTGCAATTTCTCACCTGAGCTCTCTTTAGAGTGCGCGAGAGGATGAGCAGAAGATTAGATGGCTAGAGAAGCCCAGAGCCCCAGTGTTCTTAGGCCTACAAAAGCGCTTCCAAGGAAGGGTGCTGGCTAGCAACAGCTTTCAGTGCTGGCACTTTTCATCTCTGAGCAATTGCTCGACGTTTGCAATTTCTCAGCTCGTGTCTACGAGACGGAGAGATAGTGACCGTGACGTTTGGTGGCTAGAGAAGCGCAAAGCCCCAGTGTTACAGAGCCTGTGAAAGCGCTTCCAAGGAAGGGTGCTGGCTAGCAAGAGCTTTCAGTGCTGGCACTTTTCATCTCTGAGCAATTGCTGGACGTTTGCAATTTCTCACCTGAGCTCTCTTCAGAGTGCGCGAGAGGATGAGCAGAAGATGAGGTGGCTAGAGAAGCCCAGAGCCCCAGTGTTCTTAGGCCTACAAAAGCGCTTCCAAGGAAGGGTGCTGGCTAGCAACAGCTTCCAGTGCTGGCACTTTTCATCTCTGAGCAATTGCTCGACGTTTGCAATTTCTCAGCTCGTGTCTACGAGACGGAGAGATAGTGACCGTGACGTTTGGTGGCTAGAGAAGCGCAAAGCCCCAGTGTTACTGCGCCTGTGAAAGCGCTTCCAAGGAAGGGTGCTGGCTAGCAACAGCTTTCAGTGCTGGCACTTTTCATCTCTGAGCAATTGCTCGACGTTTGCAATTTCTCACCTGAGCTCTCTTTAGAGTGCGCGAGAGGATGAGCAGAAGATGAGGTGGCTAGAGAAGCCCAGAGCCCCAGTGTTCTTAGGCCTACAAAAGCGCTTCCAAGGAAGGGTGCTGGCTAGCAACAGCTTTCAGTGCTGGCACTTTTCATCTCTGAGCAATTGCTCGACGTTTGCAATTTCTCAGCTCGTGTCTACGAGACGGAGAGATAGTGACCGTGACGTTGGTGGCTAGAGAAGCGCAAAGCCCCAGTGTTACTGCGCCTGTGAAAGCGCTTCCAAGGAAGGGTGCTGGTTAGCAAGAGCTTTCAGTGCTGGCACTTTTCATCTCTGAGCAATTGCTGGACGTTTGCAATTTCTCACCTGAGCTCTCTTTAGAGTGCACCAGAGGATGAGCAGAAGATGAGGTGGCTAGAGAAGCCCAGAGCCCCAGTGTTCTAAGGGCTACAAAAGCGCTTCCAAGGAAGGGTGCTGGCTAGCAACAGCTTTCAGTGCTGGCACTTTTCATCTCTGAGCAATTGCTCGACGTTTGCAATTTCTCAGCTCGTGTCTACGAGACGGAGAGATAGTGACCGTGACGTTTGGTGGGTAGAGAAGCGCAAAGCCCCAGCGTTACTGCGCCTGTGAAAGCGCTTCCAAGGAAGGGTGCTGGCTAGCAAGAGCTTTCAGTGCTGGCACTTTTCATCTCTGAGCAATTGCTCGACGTTTGCAATTTCTCACCTGAGCTCTCTTCAGAGTGCGCGAGAGGATGAGCAGAAGATTAGGTGGCTAGAGAAGCCCAGAGCCCCAGTGTTCTAAGGGCTACAAAAGCGCTTCCAAGGAAGGGTGCTGGCTAGCAACAGCTTTCAGTGCTGGCACTTTTCATCTCTGAGCAATTGCTCGACGTTTGCAATTTCTCAGCTCGTGTCTACGAGACGGAGAGATAGTGACCGTGACGTTTGGTGCGTAGAGAAGCGCAAAGCCCCAGTGTTACTGCGCCTGTGAAAGCGCTTCCAAGGAAGGGTGCTGGCTAGCAACAGCTTTCAGTGCTGGCACTTTTCATCTCTGAGCAATTGCTCGACGTTTGCAATTTCTCCCCTGAGCTCTCTTCAGAGTGCGCGAGAGGATGAGCAGAAGATGAGGTGGGTAGAGAAGCCCAGAGCCCCAGTCTTCTTAGGCCTACAAAAGCGCTTCCAAGGAAGGGTGCTGGCTAGCAACAGCTTTCAGTGCTGGCACTTTTCATCTCTGAGCAATTGCTCGATGTTTGCAATTTCTCAGCTCGTGTCTACGAGACGGAAAGAGAAAGACCGTGACGTTTGGTGGCTAGAGAAGCGCAAAGCCCCAGTGTTACTGCGCCTGTGAAAGCGCTTCCAAGGAAGGGTGCTGGCTAGCAAGAGCTTTCAGTGCTGGCACTTTTCATCTCTGAGCAATTGCTCGACGTTTGCAATTTCTCACCTGAGCTCTCTTTAGAGTGCGCGAGAGGATGAGCAGAAGATTAGATGGCTAGAGAAGCCCAGAGCCCCAGTGTTCTTAGGCCTACAAAAGCGCTTCCAAGGAAGGGGGCTGGCTAGCAAGAGCTTTCAGTGCTGGCACTTTTCATCTCTGAGCAATTGCTCGACGTTTGCAATTTCTCAGCTCGTGTCTACGAGACGGAAAGAGAAAGACCGTGACGTTTGGTGGGTAGAGAAGCGCAAAGCCCCAGTGTTACTGCGCCTGTGAAAGCGCTTCCAAGGAAGGGTGCTGGCTAGCAACAGCTTTCAGTGCTGGCACTTTTCATCTCTGAGCAATTGCTGGACGTTTGCAATTTCTCACCTGAGCTCTCTTTAGAGTGCGCGAGAGGATGAGCAGAAGATTAGATGGCTAGAGAAGCCCAGAGCCCCAGTGTTCTTAGGCCTACAAAAGCGCTTCCAAGGAAGGGTGCTGGCTAGCAACAGCTTTCAGTGCTGGCACTTTTCATCTCTGAGCAATTGCTCGACGTTTGCAATTTCTCACCTGAGCTCTCTTTAGAGTGCACGAGAGGATGAGCAGAAGATTAGGAGGCTAGAGAAGCCCAGAACCCCAGTGTTCTTAGGCCTACAAAAGCGCTTCCAAGGAAGGGTGCTGGCTAGCAACAGCTTCCAGTGCTGGCACTTTTCATCTCTGAGCAATTGCTCGACGTTTGCAATTTCTCAGCTCGTGTCTACGAGACGGAGAGATAGTGACCGTGACGTTTGGTGGCTAGAGAAGCGCAAAGCCCCAGTGTTACAGAGCCTGTGAAAGCGCTTCCAAGGAAGGGTGCTGGCTAGCAACAGCTTTCAGTGCTGGCACTTTTCATCTCTGAGCAATTGCTGGACGTTTGCAATTTCTCACCTGAGCTCTCTTCAGAGTGCGCGAGAGGATGAGCAGAAGATGAGGTGGCTAGAGAAGCCCAGAGCCCCAGTGTTCTTAGGCCTACAAAAGCGCTTCCAAGGAAGGGGGCTGGCTAGCAACAGCTTTCAGTGCTGGCACTTTTCATCTCTGAGCAATTGCTGGACGTTTGCAATTTCTCAGCTCGTGTCTACGAGACGGAGAGATAGTGACCGTGACGTTTGGTGGCTAGAGAAGCGCAAAGCCCCAGTGTTACAGAGCCTGTGAAAGCGCTTCCAAGGAAGGGTGCTGGCTAGCAACAGCTTTCAGTGCTGGCACTTTTCATCTCTGAGCAGTTGCTCGACGTTTGCAATTTCTCACCTGAGCTCTCTTTAGAGTGCGCGAGAGGATGAGCAGAAGATTAGATGGCTAGAGAAGCCCAGAGCCCCAGTGTTCTTAGGCCTACAAAAGCGCTTCCAAGGAAGGGTGCTGGCTAGCAACAGCTTTCAGTGCTGGCACTTTTCATCTCTGAGCAATTGCTCGACGTTTGCAATTTCTCAGCTCGTGTCTACGAGACGGAGAGATAGTGACCGTGACGTTTGGTGGCTAGAGAAGCGCAAAGCCCCAGTGTTACAGAGCCTGTGAAAGCGCTTCCAAGGAAGGGTGCTGGCTAGCAAGAGCTTTCAGTGCTGGCACTTTTCATCTCTGAGCAATTGCTGGACGTTTGCAATTTCTCACCTGAGCTCTCTTCAGAGTGCGCGAGAGGATGAGCAGAAGATGAGGTGGCTAGAGAAGCCCAGAGCCCCAGTGTTCTTAGGCCTACAAAAGCGCTTCCAAGGAAGGGTGCTGGCTAGCAACAGCTTCCAGTGCTGGCACTTTTCATCTCTGAGCAATTGCTCGACGTTTGCAATTTCTCAGCTCGTGTCTACGAGACGGAGAGATAGTGACCGTGACGTTGGTGGCTAGAGAAGCGCAAAGCCCCAGTGTTACTGCGCCTGTGAAAGCGCTTCCAAGGAAGGGTGCTGGCTAGCAACAGCTTTCAGTGCTGGCACTTTTCATCTCTGAGCAATTGCTCGACGTTTGCAATTTCTCACCTGAGCTCTCTTTAGAGTGCGCGAGAGGATGAGCAGAAGATGAGGTGGCTAGAGAAGCCCAGAGCCCCAGTGTTCTTAGGCCTACAAAAGCGCTTCCAAGGAAGGGTGCTGGCTAGCAACAGCTTTCAGTGCTGGCACTTTTCATCTCTGAGCAATTGCTCGACGTTTGCAATTTCTCAGCTCGTGTCTACGAGACGGAGAGATAGTGACCGTGACGTTGGTGGCTAGAGAAGCGCAAAGCCCCAGTGTTACTGCGCCTGTGAAAGCGCTTCCAAGGAAGGGGGCTGGCTAGCAACAGCTTTCAGTGCTGGCACTTTTCATCTCTGAGCAATTGCTGGACGTTTGCAATTTCTCACCTGAGCTCTCTTTAGAGTGCGCGAGAGGATGAGCAGAAGATGAGGTGGCTAGAGAAGCCCAGAGCCCCAGTGTTCTTAGGCCTACAAAAGCGCTTCCAAGGAAGGGTGCTGGCTAGCAACAGCTTTCAGTGCTGGCACTTTTCATCTCTGAGCAATTGCTCGACGTTTGCAATTTCTCAGCTCGTGTCTACGAGACGGAGAGATAGTGACCGTGACGTTTGGTGGGTAGAGAAGCGCAAAGCCCCAGCGTTACTGCGCCTGTGAAAGCGCTTCCAAGGAAGGGTGCTGGCTAGCAAGAGCTTTCAGTGCTGGCACTTTTCATCTCTGAGCAATTGCTCGACGTTTGCAATTTCTCACCTGAGCTCTCTTCAGAGTGCGCGAGAGGATGAGCAGAAGATTAGGTGGCTAGAGAAGCCCAGAGCCCCAGTGTTCTAAGGGCTACAAAAGCGCTTCCAAGGAAGGGTGCTGGCTAGCAACAGCTTTCAGTGCTGGCACTTTTCATCTCTGAGCAATTGCTCGACGTTTGCAATTTCTCAGCTCGTGTCTACGAGACGGAGAGATAGTGACCGTGACGTTTGGTGCGTAGAGAAGCGCAAAGCCCCAGTGTTACTGCGCCTGTGAAAGCGCTTCCAAGGAAGGGTGCTGGCTAGCAACAGCTTTCAGTGCTGGCACTTTTCATCTCTGAGCAATTGCTCGACGTTTGCAATTTCTCCCCTGAGCTCTCTTCAGAGTGCGCGAGAGGATGAGCAGAAGATGAGGTGGGTAGAGAAGCCCAGAGCCCCAGTCTTCTTAGGCCTACAAAAGCGCTTCCAAGGAAGGGTGCTGGCTAGCAACAGCTTTCAGTGCTGGCACTTTTCATCTCTGAGCAATTGCTCGATGTTTGCAATTTCTCAGCTCGTGTCTACGAGACGGAAAGAGAAAGACCGTGACGTTTGGTGGCTAGAGAAGCGCAAAGCCCCAGTGTTACTGCGCCTGTGAAAGCGCTTCCAAGGAAGGGTGCTGGCTAGCAAGAGCTTTCAGTGCTGGCACTTTTCATCTCTGAGCAATTGCTCGACGTTTGCAATTTCTCACCTGAGCTCTCTTTAGAGTGCGCGAGAGGATGAGCAGAAGATTAGATGGCTAGAGAAGCCCAGAGCCCCAGTGTTCTTAGGCCTACAAAAGCGCTTCCAAGGAAGGGGGCTGGCTAGCAAGAGCTTTCAGTGCTGGCACTTTTCATCTCTGAGCAATTGCTCGACGTTTGCAATTTCTCAGCTCGTGTCTACGAGACGGAAAGAGAAAGACCGTGACGTTTGGTGGGTAGAGAAGCGCAAAGCCCCAGTGTTACTGCGCCTGTGAAAGCGCTTCCAAGGAAGGGTGCTGGCTAGCAACAGCTTTCAGTGCTGGCACTTTTCATCTCTGAGCAATTGCTGGACGTTTGCAATTTCTCACCTGAGCTCTCTTTAGAGTGCGCGAGAGGATGAGCAGAAGATTAGATGGCTAGAGAAGCCCAGAGCCCCAGTGTTCTTAGGCCTACAAAAGCGCTTCCAAGGAAGGGTGCTGGCTAGCAACAGCTTTCAGTGCTGGCACTTTTCATCTCTGAGCAATTGCTCGACGTTTGCAATTTCTCACCTGAGCTCTCTTTAGAGTGCACGAGAGGATGAGCAGAAGATTAGGAGGCTAGAGAAGCCCAGAACCCCAGTGTTCTTAGGCCTACAAAAGCGCTTCCAAGGAAGGGTGCTGGCTAGCAACAGCTTCCAGTGCTGGCACTTTTCATCTCTGAGCAATTGCTCGACGTTTGCAATTTCTCAGCTCGTGTCTACGAGACGGAGAGATAGTGACCGTGACTTTTGGTGGGTAGAGAAGCGCAAAGCCCCAGTGTTACAGAGCCTGTGAAAGCGCTTCCAAGGAAGGGTGCTGGCTAGCAACAGCTTTCAGTGCTGGCACTTTTCATCTCTGAGCAATTGCTGGACGTTTGCAATTTCTCACCTGAGCTCTCTTCAGAGTGCGCGAGAGGATGAGCAGAAGATGAGGTGGCTAGAGAAGCCCAGAGCCCCAGTGTTCTTAGGCCTACAAAAGCGCTTCCAAGGAAGGGGGCTGGCTAGCAACAGCTTTCAGTGCTGGCACTTTTCATCTCTGAGCAATTGCTGGACGTTTGCAATTTCTCAGCTCGTGTCTACGAGACGGAGAGATAGTGACCGTGACGTTTGGTGGCTAGAGAAGCGCAAAGCCCCAGTGTTACAGAGCCTGTGAAAGCGCTTCCAAGGAAGGGTGCTGGCTAGCAACAGCTTTCAGTGCTGGCACTTTTCATCTCTGAGCAGTTGCTCGACGTTTGCAATTTCTCACCTGAGCTCTCTTTAGAGTGCGCGAGAGGATGAGCAGAAGATTAGATGGCTAGAGAAGCCCAGAGCCCCAGTGTTCTTAGGCCTACAAAAGCGCTTCCAAGGAAGGGTGCTGGCTAGCAACAGCTTTCAGTGCTGGCACTTTTCATCTCTGAGCAATTGCTCGACGTTTGCAATTTCTCAGCTCGTGTCTACGAGACGGAGAGATAGTGACCGTGACGTTTGGTGGCTAGAGAAGCGCAAAGCCCCAGTGTTACAGAGCCTGTGAAAGCGCTTCCAAGGAAGGGTGCTGGCTAGCAAGAGCTTTCAGTGCTGGCACTTTTCATCTCTGAGCAATTGCTGGACGTTTGCAATTTCTCACCTGAGCTCTCTTCAGAGTGCGCGAGAGGATGAGCAGAAGATGAGGTGGCTAGAGAAGCCCAGAGCCCCAGTGTTCTTAGGCCTACAAAAGCGCTTCCAAGGAAGGGTGCTGGCTAGCAACAGCTTCCAGTGCTGGCACTTTTCATCTCTGAGCAATTGATCGACGTTTGCAATTTCTCAGCTCGTGTCTACGAGACGGAGAGATAGTGACCGTGACGTTTGGTGGCTAGAGAAGCGCAAAGCCCCAGTGTTACTGCGCCTGTGAAAGCGCTTCCAAGGAAGGGTGCTGGCTAGCAACAGCTTTCAGTGCTGGCACTTTTCATCTCTGAGCAATTGCTCGACGTTTGCAATTTCTCACCTGAGCTCTCTTTAGAGTGCGCGAGAGGATGAGCAGAAGATGAGGTGGCTAGAGAAGCCCAGAGCCCCAGTGTTCTTAGGCCTACAAAAGCGCTTCCAAGGAAGGGTGCTGGCTAGCAACAGCTTTCAGTGCTGGCACTTTTCATCTCTGAGCAATTGCTCGACGTTTGCAATTTCTCAGCTCGTGTCTACGAGACGGAGAGATAGTGACCGTGACTTTTGGTGGCTAGAGAAGCGCAAAGCCCCAGTGTTACTGCGCCTGTGAAAGCGCTTCCAAGGAAGGGGGCTGGCTAGCAACAGCTTTCAGTGCTGGCACTTTTCATCTCTGAGCAATTGCTGGACGTTTGCAATTTCTCACCTGAGCTCTCTTTAGAGTGCGCGAGAGGATGAGCAGAAGATGAGGTGGCTAGAGAAGCCCAGAGCCCCAGTGTTCTTAGGCCTACAAAAGCGCTTCCAAGGAAGGGTGCTGGCTAGCAACAGCTTTCAGTGCTGGCACTTTTCATCTCTGAGCAATTGCTCGACGTTTGCAATTTCTCAGCTCGTGTCTACGAGACGGAGAGATAGTGACCGTGACGTTTGGTGGCTAGAGAAGCACAAAGCCCCAGTGTTACTGCGCCTATGAAAGCGCTTCCAAGGAAGGGGGCTGGCTAGCAACAGCTTTCAGGGCTGGCACTTTTCATCTCTGAGCAATTGCTCAACGTTTGCAATTTCTCACCTGAGCTCTCTTTAGAGTGCGCGAGAGGATGAGCAGAAGATGAGGTGGCTAGAGAAGCCCAGGGCCCCAGTGTTCTTAGGCCTACAAAAGCGCTTCCAAGGAAGGGTGCTGGCTAGCAACAGCTTTCAGTGCTGGCACTTTTCATCTCTGAGCAATTGCTTGACGTTTGCAATTTCTCACCTGAGCTCTCTTTAGAGTGCGCGAGAGGATGAGCAGAAGATGAGGTGGCTAGAGAAGCCCAGAGCCCCAGTCTTCTTAGGCCTACAAAAGCGCTTCCAAGGAAGGGTGCTGGCTAGCAAGAGCTTTCAGTGCTGGCACTTTTCATCTCTGAGCAATTGCTCGACGTTTGCAATTTCTCAGCTCGTGTCTACGAGACGGAGAGATAGTGACCGTGACTTTTGGTGGCTAGAGAAGCGCAAAGCCCCAGTGTTACTGCACCTGTAAAGCGCTTCCAAGGAAGGGTGCTGGTTAGCAAGAGCTTTCAGTGCTGGCACTTTTCATCTCTGAGCAATTGCTCGACGTTTGCAATTTCTCACCTGAGCTCTCTTTAGAGTGCGCGAGAGGATGAGCAGAAGATTAGGTGGCTAAAGAAGCCCAGAGCCCCAGTGTTCTTAGGCCTACAAAAGCGCTTCCAAGGAAGGGTGCTGGCTAGCAACAGCTTTCAGTGCTGGCACTTTTCATCTCTGAGCAATTGCTCGACGTTTGCAATTTCTCAGCTCGTGTCTACGAGACGGAGAGATAGTGACCGTGACGTTTGGTGGGTAGAGAAGCGCAAAGCCCCAGTGTTGCTGCGCCTGTGAAAGCGCTTCCAAGGAAGGGTGCTGGCTAGCAACAGCTTTCAGTGCTGGCACTTTTCATCTCTGAGCAATTGCTTGACGTTTGCAATTTCTCACCTGAGCTCTCTTTAGAGTGCGCGAGAGGATGAGCAGAAGATGAGGTGGCTAGAGAAGCCCAGAGCCCCAGTGTTCTTAGGCCTACAAAAGCGCTTCCAAGGAAGGGTGCTGGCTAGCAACAGCTTCCAGTGCTGGCACTTTTCATCTCTGAGCAATTGCTCGACGTTTGCAATTTCTCAGCTCGTGTCTACGAGACGGAAAGAGAAAGACCGTGACGTTTGGTGGGTAGAGAAGCGCAAAGCCCCAGTGTTACTGCGCCTGTGAAAGCGCTTCCAAGGAAGGGTGCTGGCTAGCAACAGCTTTCAGTGCTGGCACTTTTCATCTCTGAGCAATTGCTCGACGTTTGCAATTTCTCACCTGAGCTCTCTTTAGAGTGCGCGAGAGGATGAGCAGAAGATGAGGTGGCTAGAGAAGCCCAGAGCCCCAGTGTTCTTAGGCCTACAAAAGCGCTTCCAAGGAAGGGTGCTGGCTAGCAACAGCTTTCAGTGCTGGCACTTTTCATCTCTGAGCAATTGCTCGACGTTTGCAATTTCTCACCTGAGCTCTCTTTAGAGTGCACCAGTGGATGAGCAGAAGATTAGGTGGCTAGAGAAGCCCAGAGCCCCAGTGTTCTTAGGCCTACAAAAGCGCTTCCAAGGAAGGGTGCTGGCTAGCAACAGCTTTCAGTGCTGGCACTTTTCATCTCTGAGCAATTGATCGACGTTTGCAATTTCTCAGCTCGTGTCTACGAGACGGAGAGATAGTGACCGTGACGTTTGGTGGGTAGAGAAGCGCAAAGCCCCAGTGTTGCTGCGCCTGTGAAAGCGCTTCCAAGGAAGGGTGCTGGCTAGCAACAGCTTTCAGTGCTGGCACTTTTCATCTCTGAGCAATTGCTTGACGTTTGCAATTTCTCACCTGAGCTCTCTTCAGAGTGCGCGAGAGGATGAGCAGAAGATTAGGTGGCTAGAGAAGCCCAGAGCCCCAGTCTTCTTAGGCCTACAAAAGCGCTTCCAAGGAAGGGTGCTGGCTAGCAACAGCTTTCAGTGCTGGCACTTTTCCTCTCTGAGCAATTGCTGGACGTTTGCAATTTCTCAGCTCGTGTCTACGAGACGGAAAGAGAAAGACCGTGACGTTTGGTGGCTAGAGAAGCGCAAAGCCCCAGTGTTACTGCGCCTGTGAAAGCGCTTCCAAGGAAGGGTGCTGGCTAGCAACAGCTTTCAGTGCTGGCACTTTTCATCTCTGAGCAATTGCTCGACGTTTGCAATTTCTCACCTGAGCTCTCTTTAGAGTGCGCGAGAGGATGAGCAGAAGATGAGGTGGCTAGAGAAGCCCAGAGCCCCAGTGTTCTTAGGCCTACAAAAGCGCTTCCAAGGAAGGGTGCTGGCTAGCAACAGCTTTCAGTGCTGGCACTTTTCATCTCTGAGCAATTGCTCGACGTTTGCAATTTCTCCCCTGAGCTCTCTTCAGAGTGCGCGAGAGGATGAGCAGAAGATGAGGTGGCTAGAGAAGCCCAGAGCCCCACTGTTCTTAGGCCTACAAAAGCGCTTCCAAGGAAGGGTGCTGGCTAGCAACAGCTTTCAGTGCTGGCACTTTTCATCTCTGAGCAATTGCTCGACGTTTGCAATTTCTCAGCTCGTGTCTACGAGACGGAGAGATAGTGACCGTGACGTTTGGTGGCTAGAGAAGCGCAAAGCCCCAGTGTTACTGCGCCTGTGAAAGCGCTTCCAAGGAAGGGTGCTGGCTAGCAACAGCTTTCAGTGCTGGCACTTTTCATCTCTGAGCAATTGCTCGACGTTTGCAATTTCTCACCTGAGCTCTCTTTAGAGTGCGCGAGAGGATGAGCAGAAGATTAGGAGGCTAGAGAAGCCCAGAGCCCCAGTGTGCTTAGGCCTACAAAAGCGCTTCCAAGGAAGGGTGCTGGCTAGCAACAGCTTTCAGTGCTGGCACTTTTCATCTCTGAGCAATTGCTCGACGTTTGCAATTTCTCAGCTCGTGTCTACGAGACGGAGAGATAGTGACCGTGACGTTTGGTGGGTAGAGAAGCGCAAAGCCCCAGTGTTGCTGCGCCTGTGAAAGCGCTTCCAAGGAAGGGGGCTGGCTAGCAACAGCTTTCAGTGCTGGCACTTTTCATCTCTGAGCAATTGCTGGACGTTTGCAATTTCTCCCCTGAGCTCTCTTCAGAGTGCGCGAGAGGATGAGCAGAAGATGAGGTGGCTAGAGAAGCCCAGAGCCCCAGTCTTCTTAGGCCTACAAAAGCGCTTCCAAGGAAGGGTGCTGGCTAGCAACAGCTTTCAGTGCTGGCACTTTTCATCTCTGAGCAATTGCTCGACGTTTGCAATTTCTCAGCTCGTGTCTACGAGACGGAGAGATAGTGACCGTGACGTTTGGTGGCTAGAGAAGCGCAAAGCCCCAGTGTTACTGCGCCTGTGAAAGCGCTTCCAAGGAAGGGTGCTGGCTAGCAACAGCTTTCAGTGCTGGCACTTTTCATCTCTGAGCAATTGCTCGACGTTTGCAATTTCTCACCTGAGCTCTCTTTAGAGTGCGCGAGAGGATGAGCAGAAGATTAGATGGCTAGAGAAGCCCAGAGCCCCAGTGTGCTTAGGCCTACAAAAGCGCTTCCAAGGAAGGGTGCTGGCTAGCAACAGCTTTCAGTGCTGGCACTTTTCATCTCTGAGCAATTGCTCGACGTTTGCAATTTCTCAGCTCGTGTCTACGAGATGGAGAGATAGTGACCGTGACTTTTGGTGGCTAGAGAAGCGCAAAGCCCCAGTGTTACTGCACTTGTAAAGCGCTTCCAAGGAAGGGTGCTGGTTAGCAAGAGCTTTCAGTGCTGGCACTTTTCATCTCTGAGCAATTGCTCGACGTTTGCAATTTCTCACCTGAGCTCTCTTTAGAGTGCGCGAGAGGATGAGCAGAAGATTAGGTGGCTGAAGAAGCCCATAGCCCCAGTGATCTAAAGGCTACAAAAGCGCTTCCAAGGAAGGGTGCTGGCTAGCAAGAGCTTTCAGTGCTGGCACTTTTCATCTCTGAGCAATTGCTCGACGTTTGCAATTTCTCAGCTCGTGTCTACGAGACGGAGAGATAGTGACCGTGACGTTTGGTGCGTAGAGAAGCGCAAAGCCCCAGTGTTACTGCGCCTGTGAAAGCGCTTCCAAGGAAGGGTGCTGGCTAGCAAGAGCTTTCAGTGCTGGCACTTTTCATCTCTGAGCAATTGCTGGACGTTTGCAATTTCTCACCTGAGCTCTCTTCAGAGTGCGCGAGAGGATGAGCAGAAGATGAGGTGGCTAGAGAAGCCCAGAGCCCCAGTGTTCTTAGGCCTACAAAAGCGCTTCCAAGGAAGGGTGCTGGCTAGCAACAGCTTTCAGTGCTGGCACTTTTCATCTCTGAGCAATTGCTCGACGTTTGCAATTTCTCACCTGAGCTCTCTTTAGAGTGCGCGAGAGGATGAGCAGAAGATTAGGTGGCTAGAGAAGCCCAGAGCCCCAGTGTTCTTAGGCCTACAAAAGCGCTTCCAAGGAAGGGTGCTGGCTAGCAACAGCTTCCAGTGCTGGCACTTTTCATCTCTGAGCAATTGATCGACGTTTGCAATTTCTCAGCTCGTGTCTACGAGACGGAGAGATAGTGACCGTGACGTTTGGTGGCTAGAGAAGCGCAAAGCCCCAGTGTTACTGCGCCTGTGAAAGCGCTTCCAAGGAAGGGTGCTGGCTAGCAACAGCTTTCAGTGCTGGCACTTTTCATCTCTGAGCAATTGCTCGACGTTTGCAATTTCTCACCTGAGCTCTCTTTAGAGTGCGCGAGAGGATGAGCAGAAGATGAGGTGGCTAGAGAAGCCCAGAGCCCCACTGTTCTTACGCCTACAAAAGCGCTTCCAAGGAAGGGTGCTGGCTAGCAAGAGCTTTCAGTGCTGGCACTTTTCATCTCTGAGCAATTGCTGGACGTTTGCAATTTCTCAGCTCGTGTCTACGAGACGGAGAGATAGTGACCGTGACGTTGGTGGCTAGAGAAGCGCAAAGCCCCAGTGTTGCTGCGCCTGTGAAAGCGCTTCCAAGGAAGGGGGCTGGCTAGCAACAGCTTTCAGTGCTGGCACTTTTCATCTCTGAGCAATTGCTCGACGTTTGCAATTTCTCACCTGAGCTCTCTTTAGAGTGCGCGAGAGGATGAGCAGAAGATGAGGTGGCTAGAGAAGCCCAGAGCCCCAGTCTTCTTAGGCCTACAAAAGCGCTTCCAAGGAAGGGTGCTGGCTAGCAACAGCTTTCAGTGCTGGCACTTTTCCTCTCTGAGCAATTGCTCGACGTTTGCAATTTCTCAGCTCGTGTCTACGAGACGGAGAGATAGTGACCGTGACGTTTGGTGGCTAGAGAAGCACAAAGCCCCAGTGTTACTGCGCCTATGAAAGCGCTTCCAAGGAAGGGGGCTGGCTAGCAACAGCTTTCAGGGCTGGCACTTTTCATCTCTGAGCAATTGCTCAACGTTTGCAATTTCTCACCTGAGCTCTCTTTAGAGTGCGCGAGAGGATGAGCAGAAGATGAGGTGGCTAGAGAAGCCCAGGGCCCCAGTGTTCTTAGGCCTACAAAAGCGCTTCCAAGGAAGGGTGCTGGCTAGCAACAGCTTTCAGTGCTGGCACTTTTCATCTCTGAGCAATTGCTTGACGTTTGCAATTTCTCACCTGAGCTCTCTTTAGAGTGCGCGAGAGGATGAGCAGAAGATGAGGTGGCTAGAGAAGCCCAGAGCCCCAGTCTTCTTAGGCCTACAAAAGCGCTTCCAAGGAAGGGTGCTGGCTAGCAAGAGCTTTCAGTGCTGGCACTTTTCATCTCTGAGCAATTGCTCGACGTTTGCAATTTCTCAGCTCGTGTCTACGAGACGGAGAGATAGTGACCGTGACTTTTGGTGGCTAGAGAAGCGCAAAGCCCCAGTGTTACTGCACCTGTAAAGCGCTTCCAAGGAAGGGTGCTGGTTAGCAAGAGCTTTCAGTGCTGGCACTTTTCATCTCTGAGCAATTGCTCGACGTTTGCAATTTCTCACCTGAGCTCTCTTTAGAGTGCGCGAGAGGATGAGCAGAAGATTAGGTGGCTAAAGAAGCCCAGAGCCCCAGTCTTCTTAGGCCTACAAAAGCGCTTCCAAGGAAGGGTGCTGGCTAGCAACAGCTTTCAGTGCTGGCACTTTTCATCTCTGAGCAATTGCTCGACGTTTGCAATTTCTCAGCTCGTGTCTACGAGACGGAGAGATAGTGACCGTGACGTTTGGTGGGTAGAGAAGCGCAAAGCCCCAGTGTTGCTGCGCCTGTGAAAGCGCTTCCAAGGAAGGGTGCTGGCTAGCAACAGCTTTCAGTGCTGGCACTTTTCATCTCTGAGCAATTGCTTGACGTTTGCAATTTCTCACCTGAGCTCTCTTTAGAGTGCGCGAGAGGATGAGCAGAAGATGAGGTGGCTAGAGAAGCCCAGAGCCCCAGTGTTCTTAGGCCTACAAAAGCGCTTCCAAGGAAGGGTGCTGGCTAGCAACAGCTTCCAGTGCTGGCACTTTTCATCTCTGAGCAATTGCTGGACGTTTGCAATTTCTCAGCTCGTGTCTACGAGACGGAAAGAGAAAGACCGTGACGTTTGGTGGGTAGAGAAGCGCAAAGCCCCAGTGTTACTGCGCCTGTGAAAGCGCTTCCAAGGAAGGGTGCTGGCTAGCAACAGCTTTCAGTGCTGGCACTTTTCATCTCTGAGCAATTGCTCGACGTTTGCAATTTCTCACCTGAGCTCTCTTTAGAGTGCGCGAGAGGATGAGCAGAAGATGAGGTGGCTAGAGAAGCCCAGAGCCCCAGTGTTCTTAGGCCTACAAAAGCGCTTCCAAGGAAGGGTGCTGGCTAGCAACAGCTTTCAGTGCTGGCACTTTTCATCTCTGAGCAATTGCTCGACGTTTGCAATTTCTCACCTGAGCTCTCTTTAGAGTGCACCAGAGGATGAGCAGAAGATTAGGTGGCTAGAGAAGCCCAGGGCCCCAGTGTTCTTAGGCCTACAAAAGCGCTTCCAAGGAAGGGTGCTGGCTAGCAACAGCTTCCAGTGCTGGCACTTTTCATCTCTGAGCAATTGCTCGACGTTTGCAATTTCTCAGCTCTTGTCTACGAGACGGAGAGATAGTGACCGTGACGTTTGGTGGGTAGAGAAGCGCAAAGCCCCAGTGTTACAGCGCCTGTGAAAGCGCTTCCAAGGAAGGGTGCTGGCTAGCAACAGCTTTCAGTGCTGGCACTTTTCATCTCTGAGCAATTGCTGGACGTTTGCAATTTCTCCCCTGAGCTCTCTTCAGAGTGCGCGAGAGGATGAGCAGAAGATGAGGTGGCTAGAGAAGCCCAGAGCCCCAGTCTTCTTAGGCCTACAAAAGCGCTTCCAAGGAAGGGTGCTGGCTAGCAAGAGCTTTCAGTGCTGGCACTTTTCATCTCTGAGCAATTGCTGGACGTTTGCAATTTCTCAGCTCGTGTCTACGAGACGGAGAGATAGTGACCGTGACGTTTGGTGGGTAGAGAAGCGCAAAGCCCCAGTGTTGCTGCGCCTGTGAAAGCGCTTCCAAGGAAGGGTGCTGGCTAGCAACAGCTTTCAGTGCTGGCACTTTTCATCTCTGAGCAATTGCTTGACGTTTGCAATTTCTCACCTGAGCTCTCTTCAGAGTGCACGAGAGGATGAGCACAAGATTAGGTGGCTAGAGAAGCCCAGAGCCCCAGTCTTCTTAGGCCTACAAAAGCGCTTCCAAGGAAGGGTGCTGGCTAGCAACAGCTTTCAGTGCTGGCACTTTTCCTCTCTGAGCAATTGCTGGACGTTTGCAATTTCTCAGCTCGTGTCTACGAGACGGAAAGAGAAAGACCGTGACGTTTGGTGGCTAGAGAAGCGCAAAGCCCCAGTGTTACTGCGCCTGTGAAAGCGCTTCCAAGGAAGGGTGCTGGCTAGCAACAGCTTTCAGTGCTGGCACTTTTCATCTCTGAGCAATTGCTCGACGTTTGCAATTTCTCCCCTGAGCTCTCTTCAGAGTGCGCGAGAGGATGAGCAGAAGATGAGGTGGCTAGAGAAGCCCAGAGCCCCAGTGTTCTTAGGCCTACAAAAGCGCTTCCAAGGAAGGGTGCTGGCTAGCAACAGCTTTCAGTGCTGGCACTTTTCATCTCTGAGCAATTGCTCGACGTTTGCAATTTCTCAGCTCGTGTCTACGAGACGGAGAGATAGTGACCGTGACGTTTGGTGGCTAGAGAAGCGCAAAGCCCCAGTGTTACTGCGCCTGTGAAAGCGCTTCCAAGGAAGGGTGCTGGCTAGCAAGAGCTTTCAGTGCTGGCACTTTTCATCTCTGAGCAATTGCTCGACGTTTGCAATTTCTCACCTGAGCTCTCTTTAGAGTGCGCGAGAGGATGAGCAGAAGATTAGGAGGCTAGAGAAGCCCAGAGCCCCAGTGTGCTAAGGGCTACAAAAGCGCTTCCAAGGAAGGGTGCTGGCTAGCAACAGCTTCCAGTGCTGGCACTTTTCATCTCTGAGCAATTGCTCGACGTTTGCAATTTCTCAGCTCGTGTCTACGAGACGGAGAGATAGTGACCGTGACGTTTGGTGGGTAGAGAAGCGCAAAGCCCCAGTGTTGCTGCGCCTGTGAAAGCGCTTCCAAGGAAGGGGGCTGGCTAGCAACAGCTTTCAGTGCTGGCACTTTTCATCTCTGAGCAATTGCTGGACGTTTGCAATTTCTCCCCTGAGCTCTCTTCAGAGTGCGCGAGAGGATGAGCAGAAGATGAGGTGGCTAGAGAAGCCCAGAGCCCCAGTGTTCTTAGGCCTACAAAAGCGCTTCCAAGGAAGGGTGCTGGCTAGCAACAGCTTTCAGTGCTGGCACTTTTCATCTCTGAGCAATTGCTCGACGTTTGCAATTTCTCAGCTCGTGTCTACGAGACGGAGAGATAGTGACCGTGACGTTTGGTGGCTAGAGAAGCGCAAAGCCCCAGTGTTACTGCGCCTGTGAAAGCGCTTCCAAGGAAGGGTGCTGGCTAGCAAGAGCTTTCAGTGCTGGCACTTTTCATCTCTGAGCAATTGCTCGACGTTTGCAATTTCTCACCTGAGCTCTCTTTAGAGTGCGCGAGAGGATGAGCAGAAGATTAGATGGCTAGAGAAGCCCAGAGCCCCAGTGTGCTTAGGCCTACAAAAGCGCTTCCAAGGAAGGGTGCTGGCTAGCAACAGCTTTCAGTGCTGGCACTTTTCATCTCTGAGCAATTGCTCGACGTTTGCAATTTCTCAGCTCGTGTCTACGAGATGGAGAGATAGTGACCGTGACTTTTGGTGGCTAGAGAAGCGCAAAGCCCCAGTGTTACTGCACTTGTAAAGCGCTTCCAAGGAAGGGTGCTGGTTAGCAAGAGCTTTCAGTGCTGGCACTTTTCATCTCTGAGCAATTGCTCGACGTTTGCAATTTCTCACCTGAGCTCTCTTTAGAGTGCGCGAGAGGATGAGCAGAAGATTAGGTGGCTAGAGAAGCCCAGAGCCCCAGTGTTCTTAGGCCTACAAAAGCGCTTCCAAGGAAGGGTGCTGGCTAGCAACAGCTTTCAGTGCTGGCACTTTTCATCTCTGAGCAATTGCTCGACGTTTGCAATTTCTCAGCTCGTGTCTACGAGACGGAGAGATAGTGACCGTGACGTTGGTGGCTAGAGAAGCGCAAAGCCCCAGTGTTGCTGCGCCTGTGAAAGCGCTTCCAAGGAAGGGGGCTGGCTAGCAACAGCTTTCAGTGCTGGCACTTTTCATCTCTGAGCAATTGCTCGACGTTTGCAATTTCTCACCTGAGCTCTCTTTAGAGTGCGCGAGAGGATGAGCAGAAGATGAGGTGGCTAGAGAAGCCCAGAGCCCCAGTCTTCTTAGGCCTACAAAAGCGCTTCCAAGGAAGGGTGCTGGCTAGCAACAGCTTTCAGTGCTGGCACTTTTCCTCTCTGAGCAATTGCTCGACGTTTGCAATTTCTCAGCTCGTGTCTACGAGACGGAGAGATAGTGACCGTGACGTTTGGTGGCTAGAGAAGCACAAAGCCCCAGTGTTACTGCGCCTGTGAAAGCGCTTCCAAGGAAGGGTGCTGGCTAGCAACAGCTTTCAGGGCTGGCACTTTTCATCTCTGAGCAATTGCTCAACGTTTGCAATTTCTCACCTGAGCTCTCTTTAGAGTGCGCGAGAGGATGAGCAGAAGATGAGGTGGCTAGAGAAGCCCAGGGCCCCAGTGTTCTTAGGCCTACAAAAGCGCTTCCAAGGAAGGGTGCTGGCTAGCAACAGCTTTCAGTGCTGGCACTTTTCATCTCTGAGCAATTGCTTGACGTTTGCAATTTCTCACCTGAGCTCTCTTTAGAGTGCGCGAGAGGATGAGCAGAAGATGAGGTGGCTAGAGAAGCCCAGAGCCCCAGTCTTCTTAGGCCTACAAAAGCGCTTCCAAGGAAGGGTGCTGGCTAGCAAGAGCTTTCAGTGCTGGCACTTTTCATCTCTGAGCAATTGCTCGACGTTTGCAATTTCTCAGCTCGTGTCTACGAGACGGAGAGATAGTGACCGTGACTTTTGGTGGCTAGAGAAGCGCAAAGCCCCAGTGTTACTGCACCTGTAAAGCGCTTCCAAGGAAGGGTGCTGGTTAGCAAGAGCTTTCAGTGCTGGCACTTTTCATCTCTGAGCAATTGCTCGACGTTTGCAATTTCTCAGCTCGTGTCTACGAGACGGAGAGATAGTGACCGTGACGTTTGGTGGGTAGAGAAGCGCAAAGCCCCAGTGTTGCTGCGCCTGTGAAAGCGCTTCCAAGGAAGGGTGCTGGCTAGCAACAGCTTTCAGTGCTGGCACTTTTCATCTCTGAGCAATTGCTTGACGTTTGCAATTTCTCACCTGAGCTCTCTTCAGAGTGCACGAGAGGATGAGCACAAGATTAGGTGGCTAGAGAAGCCCAGAGCCCCAGTCTTCTTAGGCCTACAAAAGCGCTTCCAAGGAAGGGTGCTGGCTAGCAACAGCTTTCAGTGCTGGCACTTTTCCTCTCTGAGCAATTGCTGGACGTTTGCAATTTCTCAGCTCGTGTCTACGAGACGGAAAGAGAAAGACCGTGACGTTTGGTGGCTAGAGAAGCGCAAAGCCCCAGTGTTACTGCGCCTGTGAAAGCGCTTCCAAGGAAGGGTGCTGGCTAGCAACAGCTTTCAGTGCTGGCACTTTTCATCTCTGAGCAATTGCTCGACGTTTGCAATTTCTCCCCTGAGCTCTCTTCAGAGTGCGCGAGAGGATGAGCAGAAGATGAGGTGGCTAGAGAAGCCCAGAGCCCCAGTGTTCTTAGGCCTACAAAAGCGCTTCCAAGGAAGGGTGCTGGCTAGCAACAGCTTTCAGTGCTGGCACTTTTCATCTCTGAGCAATTGCTCGACGTTTGCAATTTCTCAGCTCGTGTCTACGAGACGGAGAGATAGTGACCGTGACGTTTGGTGGGTAGAGAAGCGCAAAGCCCCAGTGTTGCTGCGCCTGTGAAAGCGCTTCCAAGGAAGGGGGCTGGCTAGCAACAGCTTTCAGTGCTGGCACTTTTCATCTCTGAGCAATTGCTGGACGTTTGCAATTTCTCCCCTGAGCTCTCTTCAGAGTGCGCGAGAGGATGAGCAGAAGATGAGGTGGCTAGAGAAGCCCAGAGCCCCAGTGTTCTTAGGCCTACAAAAGCGCTTCCAAGGAAGGGTGCTGGCTAGCAACAGCTTTCAGTGCTGGCACTTTTCATCTCTGAGCAATTGCTCGACGTTTGCAATTTCTCAGCTCGTGTCTACGAGACGGAGAGATAGTGACCGTGACGTTTGGTGGCTAGAGAAGCGCAAAGCCCCAGTGTTACTGCGCCTGTGAAAGCGCTTCCAAGGAAGGGTGCTGGCTAGCAAGAGCTTTCAGTGCTGGCACTTTTCATCTCTGAGCAATTGCTCGACGTTTGCAATTTCTCACCTGAGCTCTCTTCAGAGTGCGCGAGAGGATGAGCAGAAGATTAGATGGCTAGAGAAGCCCAGAGCCCCAGTGTGCTTAGGCCTACAAAAGCGCTTCCAAGGAAGGGTGCTGGCTAGCAACAGCTTTCAGTGCTGGCACTTTTCATCTCTGAGCAATTGCTCGACGTTTGCAATTTCTCAGCTCGTGTCTACGAGATGGAGAGATAGTGACCGTGACTTTTGGTGGCTAGAGAAGCGCAAAGCCCCAGTGTTACTGCACTTGTAAAGCGCTTCCAAGGAAGGGTGCTGGTTAGCAAGAGCTTTCAGTGCTGGCACTTTTCATCTCTGAGCAATTGCTCGACGTTTGCAATTTCTCACCTGAGCTCTCTTTAGAGTGCGCGAGAGGATGAGCAGAAGATTAGGTGGCTAGAGAAGCCCAGAGCCCCAGTGTTCTTAGGCCTACAAAAGCGCTTCCAAGGAAGGGTGCTGGCTAGCAAGAGCTTTCAGTGCTGGCACTTTTCATCTCTGAGCAATTGCTCGACGTTTGCAATTTCTCAGCTCGTGTCTACGAGACGGAGAGATAGTGACCGTGACGTTTGGTGCGTAGAGAAGCGCAAAGCCCCAGTGTTACTGCGCCTGTGAAAGCGCTTCCAAGGAAGGGTGCTGGCTAGCAAGAGCTTTCAGTGCTGGCACTTTTCATCTCTGAGCAATTGCTCGACATTTGCAATTTCTCACCTGAGCTCTCTTCAGAGTGCGCGAGAGGATGAGCAGAAGATGAGGTGGCTAGAGAAGCCCAGAGCCCCAGTGTTCTTAGGCCTACAAAAGCGCTTCCAAGGAAGGGTGCTGGCTAGCAACAGCTTTCAGTGCTGGCACTTTTCATCTCTGAGCAATTGCTCGACGTTTGCAATTTCTCAGCTCGTGTCTACGAGACGGAAAGAGAAGGACCGTGACGTTTGGTGGCTAGAGAAGCGCAAAGCCCCAGTGTTACTGCGCCTGTGAAAGCGCTTCCAAGGAAGGGTGCTGGCTAGCAAGAGCTTTCAGTGCTGGCACTTTTCATCTCTGAGCAATTGCTCGACGTTTGCAATTTCTCACCTGAGCTCTCTTTAGAGTGCGCGAGAGGATGAGCAGAAGATAAGGAGGCTAGAGAAGCCCAGAGCCCCAGTGTTCTTAGGCCTACAAAAGCGCTTCCAAGGAAGGGTGCTGGCTAGCAACAGCTTTCAGTGCTGGCACTTTTCATCTCTGAGCAATTGCTCGACGTTTGCAATTTCTCACCTGAGCTCTCTTTAGAGTGCACGAGAGGTTGAGCAGAAGATTAGGAGGCTAGAGAAGCCCAGAACCCCAGTGTTCATAGGCCTACAAAAGCGCTTCCAAGGAAGGGTGCTGGCTAGCAACAGCTTCCAGTGCTGGCACTTTTCATCTCTGAGCAATTGATCGACGTTTGCAATTTCTCAGCTCGTGTCTACGAGATGGAGAGATAGTGGCCGTGACGTTTGGTGGGTAGAGAAGCGCAAAGCCCCAGTGTTACAGCGCCTGTGAAAGCGCTTCCAAGGAAGGGTGCTGGCTAGCAAGAGCTTTCAGTGCTGGCACCTTTCATCTCTGAGCAATTGCTGGACGTTTGCAATTTCTCCCCTGAGCTCTCTTCAGAGTGCGCGAGAGGATGAGCAGAAGATGAGGTGGCTAGAGAAGCCCAGAGCCCCAGTGTTCTTAGGCCTACAAAAGCGCTTCCAAGGAAGGGTGCTGGCTAGCAACAGCTTCCAGTGCTGGCACTTTTCATCTCTGAGCAATTGCTTGACGTTTGCAATTTCTCAGCTCGTGTTTACGAGACGCAGAGATAGTGACCGTGACGTTGGTGGCTAGAGAAGCGCAAAGCCCCAGTGTTACTGCGCCTGTGAAAGCGCTTCCAAGGAAGGGTGCTGGTTAGCAAGAGCTTTCAGTGCTGGCACTTTTCATCTCTGAGCAATTGCTCGACGTTTGCAATTTCTCACCTGAGCTCTCTTTAGAGTGCGCGAGAGGATGAGCAGAAGATGAGGTGGCTAGAGAAGCCCAGAGCCCCAGTGTTCTAAGGGCTACAAAAGCGCTTCCAAGGAAGGGTGCTGGCTAGCAACAGCTTTCAGTGCTGGCACTTTTCATCTCTGAGCAATTGCTCGACGTTTGCAATTTCTCAGCTCGTGTCTACGAGACGGAGAGATAGTGACCGTGACGTTTGGCGGCTAGAGAAGCACAAAGCCCCAGTGTTACTGCGCCTGTGAAAGCGCTTCCAAGGAAGGGGGCTGGCTAGCAACAGCTTTCAGTGCTGGCACTTTTCATCTCTGAGCAATTGCTCAACGTTTGCAATTTCTCACCTGAGCTCTCTTTAGAGTGCGCGAGAGGATGAGCAGAAGATTAGGTGGCTAGAGAAGCCCAGGGCCCCAGTGTTCTTAGGCCTACAAAAGCGCTTCCAAGGAAGGGTGCTGGCTAGCAACAGCTTTCAGTGCTGGCACTTTTCATCTCTGAGCAATTGCTCGACGTTTGCAATTTCTCAGCTCGTGTCTACGAGACGGAAAGAGAAAGACCGTGACGTTTGGTGGCTAGAGAAGCGCAAAGCCCCAGTGTTACTGCGCCTGTGAAAGCGCTTCCAAGGAAGGGTGCTGGCTAGCAAGAGCTTTCAGTGCTGGCACTTTTCATCTCTGAGCAATTGCTCGACGTTTGCAATTTCTCACCTGAGCTCTCTTTAGAGTGCGCGAGAGGATGAGCAGAAGATGAGGTGGCTAGAGAAGCCCAGAGCCCCAGTGTTCTTAGGCCTACAAAAGCGCTTCCAAGGAAGGGTGCTGGCTAGCAAGAGCTTTCAGTGCTGGCACTTTTCATCTCTGAGCAATTGCTCGACGTTTGCAATTTCTCCCCTGAGCTCTCTTCAGAGTGCGCGAGAGGATGAGCAGAAGATGAGGTGGCTAGAGAAGCCCAGAGCCCCAGTGTTCTTAGGCCTACAAAAGCGCTTCCAAGGAAGGGTGCTGGCTAGCAACAGCTTTCAGTGCTGGCACTTTTCCTCTCTGAGCAATTGCTCGACGTTTGCAATTTCTCAGCTCGTGTCTACGAGACGGAGAGATAGTGACCGTGACGTTGGTGGCTAGAGAAGCGCAAAGCCCCAGTGTTACTGCGCCTGTGAAAGCGCTTCCAAGGAAGGGTGCTGGCTAGCAACAGCTTTCAGTGCTGGCACTTTTCATCTCTGAGCAATTGCTCAAAGTTTGCAATTTCTCACCTGAGCTCTCTTTAGAGTGCGCGAGAGGATGAGCAGAAGATGAGGTGGCTAGAGAAGCCCAGAGCCCCAGTGTTCTTAGGCCTACAAAAGCGCTTCCAAGGAAGGGTGCTGGCTAGCAACAGCTTTCAGTGCTGGCACTTTTCATCTCTGAGCAATTGATCGACGTTTGCAATTTCTCAGCTCGTGTCTACGAGATGGAGAGATAGTGACCGTGACGTTTGGTGGCTAGAGAAGCACAAAGCCCCAGTGTTACTGCGCCTGTGAAAGCGCTTCCAAGGAAGGGTGCTGGCTAGCAACAGCTTTCAGGGCTGGCACTTTTCATCTCTGAGCAATTGCTCAACGTTTGCAATTTCTCACCTGAGCTCTCTTTAGAGTGCGCGAGAGGATGAGCAGAAGATGAGGTGGCTAGAGAAGCCCAGGGCCCCAGTCTTCTTAGGCCTACAAAAGCGCTTCCAAGGAAGGGTGCTGGCTAGCAACAGCTTTCAGTGCTGGCACTTTTCATCTCTGAGCAATTGCTCGACGTTTGCAATTTCTCACCTGAGCTCTCTTTAGAGTGCGCGAGAGGATGAGCAGAAGATGAGGTGGCTAGAGAAGCCCAGAGCCCCAGTGTTCTAAGGGCTACAAAAGCGCTTCCAAGGAAGGGTGCTGGCTAGCAACAGCTTCCAGTGCTGGCACTTTTCATCTCTGAGCAATTGCTCGACGTTTGCAATTTCTCAGCTCGTGTCTACGAGACGGAGAGATAGTGACCGTGACGTTTGGTGGCTAGAGAAGCACAAAGCCCCAGTGTTACTGCGCCTGTGAAAGCGCTTCCAAGGAAGGGTGCTGGCTAGCAACAGCTTTCAGTGCTGGCACTTTTCATCTCGGAGCAATTGCTCGACGTTTGCAATTTCTCACCTGAGCTCTCTTTAGAGTGCGCGAGAGGATGAGCAGAAGATTAGGTGGCTAGAGAAGCCCAGAGCCCCAGTGTTCTTAGGCCTACAAAAGCGCTTCCAAGGAAGGGTGCTGGCTAGCAAGAGCTTTCAGTGCTGGCACTTTTCATCTCTGAGCAATTGCTCGACGTTTGCAATTTCTCAGCTCGTGTCTACGAGACGGAGAGATAGTGACCGTGACTTTTGGTGGCTAGAGAAGCGCAAAGCCCCAGTGTTACTGCGCCTGTGAAAGCGCTTCCAAGGAAGGGTGCTGGCTAGCAACAGCTTTCAGTGCTGGCACTTTTCATCTCTGAGCAATTGCTCGACGTTTGCAATTTCTCACCTGAGCTCTCTTTAGAGTGCGCGAGAGGATGAGCAGAAGATTAGGTGGCTAAAGAAGCCCAGAGCCCCAGTGTTCTAAGGGCTACAAAAGCGCTTCCAAGGAAGGGTGCTGGCTAGCAACAGCTTTCAGTGCTGGCACTTTTCATCTCTGAGCAATTGCTCGACGTTTGCAATTTCTCACCTGAGCTCTCTTTAGAGTGCACCAGAGGATGAGCAGAAGATTAGGAGGCTAGAGAAGCCCAGAGCCCCAGTGTTCTTAGGCCTACAAAAGCGCTTCCAAGGAAGGGTGCTGGCTAGCAACAGCTTTCAGTGCTGGCACTTTTCATCTCTGAGCAATTGCTCGACGTTTGCAATTTCTCACCTGAGCTCTCTTTAGAGTGCGCGAGAGGATGAGCAGAAGATGAGGTGGCTAGAGAAGCCCAGAGCCCCAGTGTTCTTAGGCCTACAAAAGCGCTTCCAAGGAAGGGTGCTGGCTAGCAAGAGCTTTCAGTGCTGGCACTTTTCATCTCTGAGCAATTGCTCGACGTTTGCAATTTCTCCCCTGAGCTCTCTTCAGAGTGCGCGAGAGGATGAGCAGAAGATGAGGTGGCTAGAGAAGCCCAGAGCCCCAGTGTTCTTAGGCCTACAAAAGCGCTTCCAAGGAAGGGTGCTGGCTAGCAACAGCTTTCAGTGCTGGCACTTTTCATCTCTGAGCAATTGCTCGACGTTTGCAATTTCTCAGCTCGTGTCTACGAGACGGAGAGATAGTGACCGTGACGTTGGTGGCTAGAGAAGCGCAAAGCCCCAGTGTTACTGCGCCTGTGAAAGCGCTTCCAAGGAAGGGTGCTGGCTAGCAACAGCTTTCAGTGCTGGCACTTTTCATCTCTGAGCAATTGCTCAAAGTTTGCAATTTCTCACCTGAGCTCTCTTTAGAGTGCGCGAGAGGATGAGCAGAAGATGAGGTGGCTAGAGAAGCCCAGAGCCCCAGTGTTCTTAGGCCTACAAAAGCGCTTCCAAGGAAGGGTGCTGGCTAGCAACAGCTTTCAGTGCTGGCACTTTTCATCTCTGAGCAATTGCTCGACGTTTGCAATTTCTCAGCTCGTGTCTACGAGATGGAGAGATAGTGACCGTGACGTTTGGTGGGTAGAGAAGCGCAAAGCCCCAGTGTTACTGCGCCTGTGAAAGCGCTTCCAAGGAAGGGTGCTGGCTAGCAACAGCTTTCAGGGCTGGCACTTTTCATCTCTGAGCAATTGCTCAACGTTTGCAATTTCTCACCTGAGCTCTCTTTAGAGTGCGCGAGAGGATGAGCAGAAGATGAGGTGGCTAGAGAAGCCCAGGGCCCCAGTCTTCTTAGGCCTACAAAAGCGCTTCCAAGGAAGGGTGCTGGCTAGCAACAGCTTTCAGTGCTGGCACTTTTCATCTCTGAGCAATTGCTCGACGTTTGCAATTTCTCACCTGAGCTCTCTTCAGAGTGCGCGAGAGGATGAGCAGAAGATGAGGTGGCTAGAGAAGCCCAGAGCCCCAGTGTTCTAAGGGCTACAAAAGCGCTTCCAAGGAAGGGTGCTGGCTAGCAACAGCTTCCAGTGCTGGCACTTTTCATCTCTGAGCAATTGCTCGACGTTTGCAATTTCTCAGCTCGTGTCTACGAGACGGAGAGATAGTGACCGTGACGTTTGGTGGGTAGAGAAGCACAAAGCCCCAGTGTTACTGCGCCTGTGAAAGCGCTTCCAAGGAAGGGTGCTGGCTAGCAACAGCTTTCAGTGCTGGCACTTTTCATCTCGGAGCAATTGCTCGACGTTTGCAATTTCTCACCTGAGCTCTCTTTAGAGTGCGCGAGAGGATGAGCAGAAGATTAGGTGGCTAGAGAAGCCCAGAGCCCCAGTGTTCTTAGGCCTACAAAAGCGCTTCCAAGGAAGGGTGCTGGCTAGCAAGAGCTTTCAGTGCTGGCACTTTTCATCTCTGAGCAATTGCTCGACGTTTGCAATTTCTCAGCTCGTGTCTACGAGACGGAGAGATAGTGACCGTGACTTTTGGTGGCTAGAGAAGCGCAAAGCCCCAGTGTTACTGCGCCTGTGAAAGCGCTTCCAAGGAAGGGTGCTGGCTAGCAACAGCTTTCAGTGCTGGCACTTTTCATCTCTGAGCAATTGCTCGACGTTTGCAATTTCTCACCTGAGCTCTCTTTAGAGTGCGCGAGAGGATGAGCAGAAGATTAGGTGGCTAAAGAAGCCCAGAGCCCCAGTGTTCTAAGGGCTACAAAAGCGCTTCCAAGGAAGGGTGCTGGCTAGCAACAGCTTTCAGTGCTGGCACTTTTCATCTCTGAGCAATTGCTCGACGTTTGCAATTTCTCACCTGAGCTCTCTTTAGAGTGCACCAGAGGATGAGCAGAAGATTAGGAGGCTAGAGAAGCCCAAAGCCCCAGTGTTCTTAGGCCTACAAAAGCGCTTCCAAGGAAGGGTGCTGGCTAGCAACAGCTTTCAGTGCTGGCACTTTTCATCTCTGAGCAATTGATCGACGTTTGCAATTTCTCAGCTCGTGTCTACGAGACGGAGAGATAGTGACCGTGACGTTTGGTGGGTAGAGAAGCGCAAAGCCCCAGTGTTACTGCGCCTGTGAAAGCGCTTCCAAGGAAGGGTGCTGGCTAGCAAGAGCTTTCAGTGCTGGCACTTTTCATCTCTGAGCAATTGCTGGACGTTTGCAATTTCTCCCCTGAGCTCTCTTCAGAGTGCGCGAGAGGATGAGCAGAAGATGAGGTGGCTAGAGAAGCCCAGAGCCCCAGTGTTCTTAGGCCTACAAAAGCGCTTCCAAGGAAGGGTGCTGGCTAGCAACAGCTTTCAGTGCTGGCACTTTTCATCTCTGAGCAATTGCTCGACGTTTGCAATTTCTCAGCTCGTGTCTACGAGACGGAAAGAGAAGGACCGTGACGTTTGGTGGGTAGAGAAGCGCAAAGCCCCAGTGTTGCTGCGCCTGTGAAAGCACTTCCAAGGAAGGGTGCTGGCTAGCAAGAGCTTTCAGTGCTGGCACTTTTCATCTCTGAGCAATTGCTCAAAGTTTGCAATTTCTCACCTGAGCTCTCTTTAGAGTGCGCGAGAGGATGAGCAGAAGATGAGGTGGCTAGAGAAGCCCAGAGCCCCAGTCTTCTTAGGCCTACAAAAGCGATTCCAAGGAAGGGTGCTGGCTAGCAACAGCTTTCAGTGCTGGCACTTTTCATCTCTGAGCAATTGCTCGACGTTTGCAATTTCTCAGCTCGTGTCTACGAGATGGAGAGATAGTGACCGTGACGTTTGGTGGCTAGAGAAGCACAAAGCCCCAGTGTTACTGCGCCTGTGAAAGCGCTTCCAAGGAAGGGTGCTGGCTAGCAACAGCTTTCAGGGCTGGCACTTTTCATCTCTGAGCAATTGCTGGACATTTGCAATTTCTCACCTGAGCTCTCTTCAGAGTGCGCGAGAGGATGAGCAGAAGATGAGGTGGCTAGAGAAGCCCAGGGCCCCAGTCTTCTTAGGCCTACAAAAGCGCTTCCAAGGAAGGGTGCTGGCTAGCAAGAGCTTTCAGTGCTGGCACTTTTCATCTCTGAGCAATTGATCGACGTTTGCAATTTCTCACCTGAGCTCTCTTTAGAGTGCGCGAGAGGATGAGCAGAAGATTAGGTGGCTAGAGAAGCCCAGAGCCCCAGTGTTCTAAGGGCTACAAAAGCGCTTCCAAGGAAGGGTGCTGGCTAGCAACAGCTTTCAGTGCTGGCACTTTTCATCTCTGAGCAATTGCTCGACGTTTGCAATTTCTCAGCTCGTGTCTACGAGACGGAGAGATAGTGACCGTGACGTTTGGTGGGTAGAGAAGCGCAAAGCCCCAGTGTTACTGCGCCTGTGAAAGCGCTTCCAAGGAAGGGTGCTGGCTAGCAACAGCTTTCAGTGCTGGCACTTTTCATCTCTGAGCAATTGCTCGACGTTTGCAATTTCTCACCTGAGCTCTCTTTAGAGTGCGCGAGAGGATGAGCAGAAGATTAGGTGGCTAGAGAAGCCCAGAGCCCCAGTGTTCTTAGGCCTACAAAAGCGCTTCCAAGGAAGGGTGCTGGCTAGCAAGAGCTTTCAGTGCTGGCACTTTTCATCTCTGAGCAATTGCTCGACGTTTGCAATTTCTCAGCTCGTGTCTACGAGACGGAGAGATAGTGACCGTGACGTTTGGTGGCTAGAGAAGCGCAAAGCCCCAGTGTTACTGCGCCTGTGAAAGCGCTTCCAAGGAAGGGTGCTGGCTAGCAACAGCTTTCAGTGCTGGCACTTTTCATCTCTGAGCAATTGCTCGACGTTTGCAATTTCTCACCTGAGCTCTCTTTAGAGTGCGCGAGAGGATGAGCAGAAGATGAGGTGGCTAGAGAAGCCCAGAGCCCCAGTGTTCTAAGGGCTACAAAAGCGCTTCCAAGGAAGGGTGCTGGCTAGCAACAGCTTTCAGTGCTGGCACTTTTCATCTCTGAGCAATTGCTCGACGTTTGCAATTTCTCACCTGAGCTCTCTTTAGAGTGCACCAGAGGATGAGCAGAAGATTAGGAGGCTAGAGAAGCCCAGAGCCCCAGTGTTCTTAGGCCTACAAAAGCGCTTCCAAGGAAGGGTGCTGGCTAGCAACAGCTTTCAGTGCTGGCACTTTTCATCTCTGAGCAATTGATCGACGTTTGCAATTTCTCAGCTCGTGTCTACGAGACGGAGAGATAGTGACCGTGACGTTTGGTGGCTAGAGAAGCGCAAAGCCCCAGTGTTACTGCGCCTGTGAAAGCACTTCCAAGGAAGGGTGCTGGCTAGCAAGAGCTTTCAGTGCTGGCACTTTTCATCTCTGAGCAATTGCTCAAAGTTTGCAATTTCTCACCTGAGCTCTCTTCAGAGTGCGCGAGAGGATGAGCAGAAGATGAGGTGGCTAAAGAAGCCCAGAGCCCCAGTGTTCTTAGGCCTACAAAAGCGCTTCCAAGGAAGGGTGCTGGCTAGCAACAGCTTTCAGTGCTGGCACTTTTCATCTCTGAGCAATTGCTCGACGTTTGCAATTTCTCAGCTCGTGTCTACGAGACGGAAAGAGAAGGACCGTGACGTTTGGTGGCTAGAGAAGCGCAAAGCCCCAGTGTTACTGCGCCTGTGAAAGCGCTTCCAAGGAAGGGTGCTGGCTAGCAACAGCTTTCAGTGCTGGCACTTTTCATCTCTGAGCAATTGCTCGACGTTTGCAATTTCTCACCTGAGCTCTCTTTAGAGTGCGCGAGAGGATGAGCAGAAGATTAGATGGCTAGAGAAGCCCAGAGCCCCAGTGTTCTTAGGCCTACAAAAGCGCTTCCAAGGAAGGGTGCTGGCTAGCAACAGCTTTCAGTGCTGGCACTTTTCATCTCTGAGCAATTGCTCGACGTTTGCAATTTCTCAGCTCGTGTCTACGAGACGGAGAGATAGTGACCGTGACGTTTGGTGGGTAGAGAAGCGCAAAGCCCCAGTGTTACTGCACCTGTAAAGCGCTTCCAAGGAAGGGTGCTGGCTAGCAAGAGCTTTCAGTGCTGGCACTTTTCATCTCTGAGCAATTGCTCGACGTTTGCAATTTCTCACCTGAGCTCTCTTTAGAGTGCGCGAGAGGATGAGCAGAAGATTAGGTGGCTAGAGAAGCCCAGAGCCCCAGTGTTCTTAGGCCTACAAAAGCGCTTCCAAGGAAGGGTGCTGGCTAGCAACAGCTTCCAGTGCTGGCACTTTTCATCTCTGAGCAATTGCTCGACGTTTGCAATTTCTCAGCTCGTGTCTACGAGACGGAAAGAGAAAGACCGTGACGTTTGGTGGCTAGAGAAGCGCAAAGCCCCAGTGTTACTGCGCCTGTGAAAGCGCTTCCAAGGAAGGGTGCTGGCTAGCAACAGCTTTCAGTGCTGGCACTTTTCATCTCTGAGCAATTGCTGGACGTTTGCAATTTCTCACCTGAGCTCTCTTTAGAGTGCGCGAGAGGATGAGCAGAAGATTAGATGGCTAGAGAAGCCCAGAGCCCCAGTGTTCTTAGGCCTACAAAAGCGCTTCCAAGGAAGGGTGCTGGCTAGCAACAGCTTTCAGTGCTGGCACTTTTCATCTCTGAGCAATTGCTCGACGTTTGCAATTTCTCACCTGAGCTCTCTTTAGAGTGCACGAGAGGATGAGCAGAAGATGAGGTGGCTAGAGAAGCCCAGAACCCCAGTGTTCTTAGGCCTACAAAAGCGCTTCCAAGGAAGGGTGCTGGCTAGCAACAGCTTCCAGTGCTGGCACTTTTCATCTCTGAGCAATTGCTCGACGTTTGCAATTTCTCAGCTCGTGTCTACGAGACGGAGAGATAGTGACCATGACGTTTGGTGGCTAGAGAAGCGCAAAGCCCCAGTGTTACTGCGCCTGTGAAAGCGCTTCCAAGGAAGGGGGCTGGCTAGCAACAGCTTTCAGTGCTGGCACTTTTCATCTCTGAGCAATTGCTTGACGTTTGCAATTTCTCACCTGAGCTCTCTTCAGAGTGCGCGAGAGGATGAGCAGAAGATGAGGTGGCTAGAGAAGCCCATAGCCCCAGTGTTCTTAGGCCTACAAAAGCGCTTCCAAGGAAGGGTGCTGGCTAGCAAGAGCTTTCAGTGCTGGCACTTTTCATCTCTGAGCAATTGCTCGACGTTTGCAATTTCTCAGCTCGTGTCTACGAGACGGAGAGATAGTGACCGTGATGTTTGGTGGGTAGAGAAGCGCAAAGCCCCAGTGTTACTGCGCCTGTGAAAGCGCTTCCAAGGAAGGGTGCTGGCTAGCAAGAGCTTTCAGTGCTGGCACTTTTCATCTCTGAGCAATTGCTCGACGTTTGCAATTTCTCACCTGAGCTCTCTTTAGAGTGCGCGAGAGGATGAGCAGAAGATGAGGTGGCTAGAGAAGCCCAGAGCCCCAGTGTTCTTAGGCCTACAAAAGCGCTTCCAAGGAAGGGTGCTGGCTAGCAACAGCTTTCAGTGCTGGCACTTTTCCTCTCTGAGCAATTGCTCGACGTTTGCAATTTCTCAGCTCGTGTCTACGAGACGGAGAGATAGTGACCGTGACTTTTGATGGCTAGAGAAGCGCAAAGCCCCAGTGTTACTGCGCCTGTGAAAGCGCTTCCAAGGAAGGGTGCTGGCTAGCAACAGCTTTCAGTGCTGGCACTTTTCATCTCTGAGCAATTGCTCGACGTTTGCAATTTCTCAGCTCGTGTCTACGAGACGGAAAGAGAATGACCGTGACGTTTGGTGGGTAGAGAAGCGCAAAGCCCCAGTGTTGCTGCGCCTGTGAAAGCGCTTCCAAGGAAGGGTGCTGGCTAGCAACAGCTTTCAGTGCTGGCACTTTTCATCTCTGAGCAATTGCTCGACGTTTGCAATTTCTCACCTGAGCTCTCTTTAGAGTGCGCGAGAGGATGAGCAGAAGATTAGATGGCTAGAGAAGCCCAAAGCCCCAGTGTTCTTAGGCCTACAAAAGCGCTTCCAAGGAAGGGTGCTGGCTAGCAAGAGCTTTCAGTGCTGGCACTTTTCATCTCTGAGCAATTGCTCGACGTTTGCAATTTCTCACCTGAGCTCTCTTTAGAGTGCACGAGAGGATGAGCAGAATATTAGGAGGCTAGAGAAGCGCAAAGCCCCAGTGTTCTTAGGCCTACAAAAGCGCTTCCAAGGAAGGGTGCTGGCTAGCAACAGCTTTCAGTGCTGGCACTTTTCATCTCTGAGCAATTGATCGACGTTTGCAATTTCTCAGCTCGTGTCTACGAGACGGAGAGATAGTGACCGTGACGTTTGGTGGGTAGAGAAGCGCAAAGCCCCAGTGTTACAGCGCCTGTGAAAGCGCTTCCAAGGAAGGGTGCTGGCTAGCAACAGCTTTCAGTGCTGGCACTTTTCATCTCTGAGCAATTGCTTGACGTTTGCAATTTCTCACCTGAGCTCTCTTCAGAGTGCGCGAGAGGATGAGCAGAAGATGAGGTGGCTAAAGAAGCCCAGAGCCCCAGTCTTCTTAGGCCTACAAAAGCGCTTCCAAGGAAGGGTGCTGGCTAGCAACAGCTTTCAGTGCTGGCACTTTTCATCTCTGAGCAATTGATCGACGTTTGCAATTTCTCAGCTCGTGTCTACGAGACGGAGAGATAGTGACCGTGACTTTTGGTGGCTAGAGAAGCGCAAAGCCCCAGTGTTACTGCGCCTGTGAAAGCACTTCCAAGGAAGGGTGCTGGCTAGCAACAGCTTTCAGTGCTGGCACTTTTCATCTCTGAGCAATTGCTTGACGTTTGCAATTTCTCACCTGAGCTCTCTTTAGAGTGCGCGAGAGGATGAGCAGAAGATTAGGTGGCTAGAGAAGCCCAGAGCCCCAGTGTTCTTAGGCCTACAAAAGCGCTTCCAAGGAAGGGTGCTGGCTAGCAACAGCTTTCAGTGCTGGCACTTTTCATCTCTGAGCAATTGCTCGACATTTGCAATTTCTCAGCTCGTGTCTACGAGACGGAAAGAGAAGGACCGTGACGTTTGGTGGCTAGAGAAGCGCAAAGCCCCAGTGTTGCTGCGCCTGTGAAAGCGCTTCCAAGGAAGGGTGCTGGCTAGCAACAGCTTTCAGTGCTGGCACTTTTCATCTCTGAGCAATTGCTCGACGTTTGCAATTTCTCAGCTCGTGTCTACGAGACGAAAAGAGAAGGACCGTGACGTTTGGTGGCTAGAGAAGCGCAAAGCGCCAGTGTTGCTGCGCCTGTGAAAGCGCTTCCAAGGAAGGGTGCTGGCTAGCAACAGCTTTCAGTGCTGGCACTTTTCATCTCTGAGCAATTGCTCGACGTTTGCAATTTCTCACCTGAGCTCTCTTTAGAGTGCGCGAGAGGATGAGCAGAAGATTAGATGGCTAGAGAAGCCCAAAGCCCCAGTGTTCTTAGGCCTACAAAAGCGCTTCCAAGGAAGGGTGCTGGCTAGCAACAGCTTTCAGTGCTGGCACTTTTCATCTCTGAGCAATTGCTCGACGTTTGCAATTTCTCACCTGAGCTCTCTTCAGAGTGCGCGAGAGGATGAGCAGAAGATTAGGAGGCTAGAGAAGCCCAGAGCCCCACTGTTCTTAGGCCTACAAAAGCGCTTCCAAGGAAGGGTGCTGGCTAGCAACAGCTTCCAGTGCTGGCACTTTTCATCTCTGAGCAATTGCTCGACGTTTGCAATTTCTCAGCTTGTGTCTACGAGACGGAAAGAGAAGGACCGTGACGTTTGGTGGCTAGAGAAGCGCAAAGCCCCAGTGTTGCTGCGCCTGTGAAAGCGCTTCCAAGGAAGGGTGCTGGCTAGCAACAGCTTTCAGTGCTGGCACTTTTCATCTCTGAGCAATTGCTCGACGTTTGCAATTTCTCCCCTGAGCTCTCTTCAGAGTGCGCGAGAGGATGAGCAGAAGATGAGGTGGCTAGAGAAGCCCAGAGCCCCAGTCTTCTTAGGCCTACAAAAGCGCTTCCAAGGAAGGGTGCTGGCTAGCAACAGCTTTCAGTGCTGGCACTTTTCATCTCTGAGCAATTGCTCCACGTTTGCAATTTCTCAGCTCGTGTCTAGGAGACGGAAAGAGAAAGACCGTGACGTTTGGTGGCTAGAGAAGCGCAAAGCCCCAGTGTTACTGCGCCTGTGAAAGCGCTTCCAAGGAAGGGTGCTGGCTAGCAAGAGCTTTCAGTGCTGGCACTTTTCATCTCTGAGCAATTGCTGGACGTTTGCAATTTCTCACCTGAGCTCTCTTTAGAGTGCGCGAGAGGATGAGCAGAAGATTAGATGGCTAGAGAAGCCCAGAGCCCCACTGTTCTTAGGCCTACAAAAGCGCTTCCAAGGAAGGGTGCTGGCTAGCAAGAGCTTTCAGTGCTGGCACTTTTCCTCTCTGAGCAATTGCTCGACGTTTGCAATTTCTCACCTGAGCTCTCTTTAGAGTGCACGAGAGGATGAGCAGAAGATTAGGAGGCTAGAGAAGCCCAGAACCCCAGTGTTCTTAGGCCTACAAAAGCGCTTCCAAGGAAGGGTGCTGGCTAGCAACAGCTTCCAGTGCTGGCACTTTTCATCTCTGAGCAATTGCTCGACGTTTGCAATTTCTCAGCTCGTGTCTACGAGACGGAGAGATAGTGACCGTGACTTTTGGTGGGTAGAGAAGCGCAAAGCCCCAGTGTTACTGCGCCTGTGAAAGCGCTTCCAAGGAAGGGGGCTGGCTAGCAACAGCTTTCAGTGCTGGCACTTTTCATCTCTGAGCAATTGCTTGACGTTTGCAATTTCTCACCTGAGCTCTCTTCAGAGTGCGCGAGAGGATGAGCAGAAGATGAGGTGGCTAGAGAAGCCCAGAGCCCCAGTGTTCTTAGGCCTACAAAAGCGCTTCCAAGGAAGGGTGCTGGCTAGCAAGAGCTTTCAGTGCTGGCACTTTTCATCTCTGAGCAATTGCTCGACGTTTGCAATTTCTCAGCTCGTGTCTACGAGACGGAGAGATAGTGACCGTGACGTTTGGTGGGTAGAGAAGCGCAAAGCCCCAGTGTTACAGCGCCTGTGAAAGCGCTTCCAAGGAAGGGTGCTGGCTAGCAACAGCTTTCAGTGCTGGCACTTTTCATCTCTGAGCAATTGCTCGACGTTTGCAATTTCTCACCTGAGCTCTCTTTAGAGTGCGCGAGAGGATGAGCAGAAGATGAGGTGGCTAGAGAAGGCCAGAGCCCCAGTCTTCTTAGGCCTACAAAAGCGCTTCCAAGGAAGGGTGCTGGCTAGCAACAGCTTTCAGTGCTGGCACTTTTCCTCTCTGAGCAATTGCTCGACGTTTGCAATTTCTCAGCTCGTGTCTACGAGACGGAGAGATAGTGACCGTGACTTTTGATGGCTAGAGAAGCGCAAAGCCCCAGTGTTACTGCGCCTGTGAAAGCGCTTCCAAGGAAGGGTGCTGGCTAGCAAGAGCTTTCAGTGCTGGCACTTTTCATCTCTGAGCAATTGCTCGACGTTTGCAATTTCTCAGCTCGTGTCTATGAGACGGAAAGAGAAGGACCGTGACGTTTGGTGGGTAGAGAAGCGCAAAGCCCCAGTGTTGCTGCGCCTGTGAAAGCGCTTCCAAGGAAGGGTGCTGGCTAGCAAGAGCTTTCAGTGCTGGCACTTTTCATCTCTGAGCAATTGCTCGACGTTTGCAATTTCTCACCTGAGCTCTCTTTAGAGTGCGCGAGAGGATGAGCAGAAGATTAGATGGCTAGAGAAGCCCAAAGCCCCAGTGTTCTTAGGCCTACAAAAGCGCTTCCAAGGAAGGGTGCTGGCTAGCAAGAGCTTTCAGTGCTGGCACTTTTCATCTCTGAGCAATTGCTCGACGTTTGCAATTTCTCACCTGAGCTCTCTTTAGAGTGCACGAGAGGATGAGCAGAAGATTAGGAGGCTAGAGAAGCGCAAAGCCCCAGTGTTCTTAGGCCTACAAAAGCGCTTCCAAGGAAGGGTGCTGGCTAGCAACAGCTTTCAGTGCTGGCACTTTTCATCTCTGAGCAATTGCTCGACGTTTGCAATTTCTCAGCTCGTGTCTACGAGACGGAGAGATAGTGACCGTGACGTTTGGTGGGTAGAGAAGCACAAAGCCCCAGTGTTACAGCGCCTGTGAAAGCGCTTCCAAGGAAGGGTGCTGGCTAGCAACAGCTTTCAGTGCTGGCACTTTTCATCTCTGAGCAATTGCTTGACGTTTGCAATTTCTCACCTGAGCTCTCTTCAGAGTGCGCGAGAGGATGAGCAGAAGATGAGGTGGCTAAAGAAGCCCAGAGCCCCAGTGTTCTTAGGCCTACAAAAGCGCTTCCAAGGAAGGGTGCTGGCTAGCAAGAGCTTTCAGTGCTGGCACTTTTCATCTCTGAGCAATTGCTTGACGTTTGCAATTTCTCAGCTCGTGTCTACGAGACGGAGAGATAGTGACCGTGATGTTTGGTGCGTAGAGAAGCGCAAAGCCCCAGTGTTACTGCGCCTGTGAAAGCGCTTCCAAGGAAGGGGGCTGGCTAGCAACAGCTTTCAGTGCTGGCACTTTTCATCTCTGAGCAATTGCTCGACGTTTGCAATTTCTCACCTGAGCTCTCTTTAGAGTGCGTGAGAGGATGAGCAGAAGATGAGGTGGCTAGAGAAGCCCAGAGCCCCAGTCTTCTTAGGCCTACAAAAGCGCTTCCAAGGAAGGGTGCTGGCTAGCAACAGCTTTCAGTGCTGGCACTTTTCCTCTCTGAGCAATTGCTCGACGTTTGCAATTTCTCAGCTCGTGTCTACGAGACGGAGAGATAGTGACCGTGACTTTTGATGGCTAGAGAAGCGCAAAGCCCCAGTGTTACTGCGCCTGTGAAAGCGCTTCCAAGGAAGGGTGCTGGCTAGCAAGAGCTTTCAGTGCTGGCACTTTTCATCTCTGAGCAATTGCTCGACGTTTGCAATTTCTCAGCTCGTGTCTATGAGACGGAAAGAGAAGGACCGTGACGTTTGGTGGGTAGAGAAGCGCAAAGCCCCAGTGTTGCTGCGCCTGTGAAAGCGCTTCCAAGGAAGGGTGCTGGCTAGCAAGAGCTTTCAGTGCTGGCACTTTTCATCTCTGAGCAATTGCTCGACGTTTGCAATTTCTCACCTGAGCTCTCTTTAGAGTGCGCGAGAGGATGAGCAGAAGATTAGATGGCTAGAGAAGCCCAGAGCCCCAGTGTTCTTAGGCCTACAAAAGCGCTTCCAAGGAAGGGTGCTGGCTAGCAACAGCTTTCAGTGCTGGCACTTTTCATCTCTGAGCAATTGCTCGACGTTTGCAATTTCTCACCTGAGCTCTCTTTAGAGTGCACGAGAGGATGAGCAGAAGATTAGGAGGCTAGAGAAGCGCAAAGCCCCAGTGTTCTTAGGCCTACAAAAGCGCTTCCAAGGAAGGGTGCTGGCTAGCAACAGCTTTCAGTGCTGGCACTTTTCATCTCTGAGCAATTGCTCGACGTTTGCAATTTCTCAGCTCGTGTCTACGAGACGGAGAGATAGTGACCGTGACGTTTGGTGGGTAGAGAAGCGCAAAGCCCCAGTGTTACAGCGCCTGTGAAAGCGCTTCCAAGGAAGGGTGCTGGCTAGCAACAGCTTTCAGTGCTGGCACTTTTCATCTCTGAGCAATTGCTTGACGTTTGCAATTTCTCACCTGAGCTCTCTTCAGAGTGCGCGAGAGGATGAGCAGAAGATGAGGTGGCTAAAGAAGCCCAGAGCCCCAGTGTTCTTAGGCCTACAAAAGCGCTTCCAAGGAAGGGTGCTGGCTAGCAACAGCTTTCAGTGCTGGCACTTTTCATCTCTGAGCAATTGATCGACGTTTGCAATTTCTCAGCTCGTGTCTACGAGACGGAGAGATAGTGACCGTGACTTTTGGTGGCTAGAGAAGCGCAAAGCCCCAGTGTTACTGCGCCTGTGAAAGCACTTCCAAGGAAGGGTGCTGGCTAGCAACAGCTTTCAGTGCTGGCACTTTTCATCTCTGAGCAATTGCTTGACGTTTGCAATTTCTCACCTGAGCTCTCTTTAGAGTGCGCGAGAGGATGAGCAGAAGATTAGGTGGCTAGAGAAGCCCAGAGCCCCAGTGTTCTTAGGCCTACAAAAGCGCTTCCAAGGAAGGGGGCTGGCTAGCAACAGCTTTCAGTGCTGGCACTTTTCATCTCTGAGCAATTGCTCGACGTTTGCAATTTCTCAGCTCGTGTCTACGAGACGGAAAGAGAAGGACCGTGACGTTTGGTGGGTAGAGAAGCGCAAAGCCACAGTGTTGCTGCGCCTGTGAAAGCGCTTCCAAGGAAGGGTGCTGGCTAGCAACAGCTTTCAGTGCTGGCACTTTTCATCTCTGAGCAATTGCTCGACGTTTGCAATTTCTCAGCTCGTGTCTACGAGACGGAAAGAGAAGGACCGTGACGTTTGGTGGCTAGAGAAGCGCAAAGCCCCAGTGTTGCTGCGCCTGTGAAAGCGCTTCCAAGGAAGGGGGCTGGCTAGCAACAGCTTTCAGTGCTGGCACTTTTCATCTCTGAGCAATTGCTCGACGTTTGCAATTTCTCAGCTCGTGTCTACGAGACGGAAAGAGAAGGACCGTGACGTTTGGTGGCTAGAGAAGCGCAAAGCGCCAGTGTTGCTGCGCCTGTGAAAGCGCTTCCAAGGAAGGGTGCTGGCTAGCAACAGCTTTCAGTGCTGGCACTTTTCATCTCTGAGCAATTGCTCGACGTTTGCAATTTCTCACCTGAGCTCTCTTTAGAGTGCGCGAGAGGATGAGCAGAAGATGAGGTGGCTAGAGAAGCCCAGAGCCCCAGTGTTCTTAGGCCTACAAAAGCGCTTCCAAGGAAGGGTGCTGGCTAGCAAGAGCTTTCAGTGCTGGCACTTTTCATCTCTGAGCAATTGCTCGACGTTTGCAATTTCTCACCTGAGCTCTCTTTAGAGTGCGCGAGAGGATGAGCAGAAGATTAGGAGGCTAGAGAAGCCCAGAGCCCCACTGTTCTTAGGCCTACAAAAGCGCTTCCAAGGAAGGGTGCTGGCTAGCAACAGCTTCCAGTGCTGGCACTTTTCATCTCTGAGCAATTGCTCGACGTTTGCAATTTCTCAGCTCGTGTCTACGAGACGGAGAGATAGTGACCGTGACGTTTGGTGGCTAGAGAAGCGCAAAGCCCCAGTGTTACTGCGCCTGTGAAAGCACTTCCAAGGAAGGGTGCTGGCTAGCAAGAGCTTTCAGTGCTGGCACTTTTCATCTCTGAGCAATTGCTCGACGTTTGCAATTTCTCACCTGAGCTCTCTTTAGAGTGCGCGAGAGGATGAGCAGAATATTAGGTGGCTAGAGAAGCCCAGAGCCCCAGTGTTCTTAGGCCTACAAAAGCGCTTCCAAGGAAGGGTGCTGGCTAGCAACAGCTTTCAGTGCTGGCACTTTTCATCTCTGAGCAATTGCTCGACGTTTGCAATTTCTCAGCTCGTGTCTACGAGACGGAAAGAGAAGGACCGTGACGTTTGGTGGCTAGAGAAGCGCAAAGCCCCAGTGTTACTGCGCCTGTGAAAGCGCTTCCAAGGAAGGGTGCTGGCTAGCAACAGCTTTCAGTGCTGGCACTTTTCATCTCTGAGCAATTGCTCGACGTTTGCAATTTCTCACCTGAGCTCTCTTCAGAGTGCGCGAGAGGATGAGCAGAAGATGAGGTGGCTAGAGAAGCCCAGAGCCCCAGTGTTCTTAGGCCTACAAAAGCGCTTCCAAGGAAGGGTGCTGGCTAGCAACAGCTTTCAGTGCTGGCACTTTTCATCTCTGAGCAATTGCTCGACGTTTGCAATTTCTCAGCTCGTGTCTACGAGACGGAAAGAGAAGGACCGTGACGTTTGGTGGCTAGAGAAGCGCAAAGCCCCAGTGTTACAGAGCCTGTGAAAGCGCTTCCAAGGAAGGGTGCTGGCTAGCAACAGCTTTCAGTGCTGGCACTTTTCATCTCTGAGCAATTGCTCGACGTTTGCAATTTCTCACCTGAGCTCTCTTTAGAGTGCGCGA
Organism: Sarcoramphus papa; assembly: GCA_037962945.1. NCBI lineage: Eukaryota > Metazoa > Chordata > Aves > Accipitriformes > Cathartidae > Sarcoramphus > Sarcoramphus papa. The sequence goes on from JBBMRM010000053.1 coordinate 1,370,223, forward strand.
GAGGATGAGCAGAAGATGAGGTGGCTAGAGAAGCCCAGAGCCCCAGTGTTCTTAGGCCTACAAAAGCGCTTCCAAGGAAGGGTGCTGGCTAGCAACAGCTTTCAGTGCTGGCACTTTTCATCTCTGAGCAATTGCTCGACGTTTGCAATTTCTCACCTGAGCTCTCTTTAGAGTGCACGAGAGGATGAGCAGAAGATTAGGAGGCTAGAGAAGCCCAGAACCCCAGTGTTCTTAGGCCTACAAAAGCGCTTCCAAGGAAGGGTGCTGGCTAGCAACAGCTTCCAGTGCTGGCACTTTTCATCTCTGAGCAATTGCTCGACGTTTGCAATTTCTCAGCTCGTGTCTACGAGACGGAGAGATAGTGACCGTGACTTTTGGTGGGTAGAGAAGCGCAAAGCCCCAGTGTTACTGCGCCTGTGAAAGCGCTTCCAAGGAAGGGGGCTGGCTAGCAACAGCTTTCAGTGCTGGCACTTTTCATCTCTGAGCAATTGCTTGACGTTTGCAATTTCTCACCTGAGCTCTCTTCAGAGTGCGCGAGAGGATGAGCAGAAGATGAGGTGGCTAGAGAAGCCCATAGCCCCAGTGTTCTTAGGCCTACAAAAGCGCTTCCAAGGAAGGGTGCTGGCTAGCAAGAGCTTTCAGTGCTGGCACTTTTCATCTCTGAGCAATTGCTCGACGTTTGCAATTTCTCAGCTCGTGTCTACGAGACGGAGAGATAGTGACCGTGATGTTTGGTGGGTAGAGAAGCGCAAAGCCCCAGTGTTACTGCGCCTGTGAAAGCGCTTCCAAGGAAGGGTGCTGGCTAGCAACAGCTTTCAGTGCTGGCACTTTTCATCTCTGAGCAATTGCTCGACGTTTGCAATTTCTCACCTGAGCTCTCTTTAGAGTGCGCGAGAGGATGAGCAGAAGATGAGGTGGCTAGAGAAGCCCAGAGCCCCAGTCTTCTTAGGCCTACAAAAGCGCTTCCAAGGAAGGGTGCTGGCTAGCAACAGCTTTCAGTGCTGGCACTTTTCCTCTCTGAGCAATTGCTCGACGTTTGCAATTTCTCAGCTCGTGTCTACGAGACGGAGAGATAGTGACCGTGACTTTTGATGGCTAGAGAAGCGCAAAGCCCCAGTGTTACTGCGCCTGTGAAAGCGCTTCCAAGGAAGGGTGCTGGCTAGCAAGAGCTTTCAGTGCTGGCACTTTTCATCTCTGAGCAATTGCTCGACGTTTGCAATTTCTCAGCTCGTGTCTATGAGACGGAAAGAGAAGGACCGTGACGTTTGGTGGGTAGAGAAGCGCAAAGCCCCAGTGTTGCTGCACCTGTGAAAGCGCTTCCAAGGAAGGGTGCTGGCTAGCAACAGCTTTCAGTGCTGGCACTTTTCATCTCTGAGCAATTGCTCGACGTTTGCAATTTCTCACCTGAGCTCTCTTTAGAGTGCGCGAGAGGATGAGCAGAAGATTAGATGGCTAGAGAAGCCCAAAGCCCCAGTGTTCTTAGGCCTACAAAAGCGCTTCCAAGGAAGGGTGCTGGCTAGCAACAGCTTTCAGTGCTGGCACTTTTCATCTCGGAGCAATTGCTCGACGTTTGCAATTTCTCACCTGAGCTCTCTTTAGAGTGCACGAGAGGATGAGCAGAAGATTAGGAGGCTAGAGAAGCGCAAAGCCCCAGTGTTCTTAGGCCTACAAAAGCGCTTCCAAGGAAGGGTGCTGGCTAGCAACAGCTTTCAGTGCTGGCACTTTTCATCTCTGAGCAATTGCTCGACGTTTGCAATTTCTCAGCTCGTGTCTACGAGACGGAGAGATAGTGACCGTGACGTTTGGTGGGTAGAGAAGCGCAAAGCCCCAGTGTTACAGCGCCTGTGAAAGCGCTTCCAAGGAAGGGTGCTGGCTAGCAACAGCTTTCAGTGCTGGCACTTTTCATCTCTGAGCAATTGCTTGACGTTTGCAATTTCTCAACTGAGCTCTCTTCAGAGTGCGCGAGAGGATGAGCAGAAGATGAGGTGGCTAAAGAAGCCCAGAGCCCCAGTGTTCTTAGGCCTACAAAAGCGCTTCCAAGGAAGGGTGCTGGCTAGCAACAGCTTTCAGTGCTGGCACTTTTCATCTCTGAGCAATTGATCGACGTTTGCAATTTCTCAGCTCGTGTCTACGAGACGGAGAGATAGTGACCATGACTTTTGGTGGCTAGAGAAGCGCAAAGCCCCAGTGTTACTGCGCCTGTGAAAGCACTTCCAAGGAAGGGTGCTGGCTAGCAACAGCTTTCAGTGCTGGCACTTTTCATCTCTGAGCAATTGCTCGACGTTTGCAATTTCTCACCTGAGCTCTCTTTAGAGTGCGCGAGAGGATGAGCAGAAGATTAGGTGGCTAGAGAAGCCCAGAGCCCCAGTGTTCTTAGGCCTACAAAAGCGCTTCCAAGGAAGGGTGCTGGCTAGCAACAGCTTTCAGTGCTGGCACTTTTCATCTCTGAGCAATTGCTCGACGTTTGCAATTTCTCAGCTCGTGTCTACGAGACGGAAAGAGAAGGACCGTGACGTTTGGTGGGTAGAGAAGCGCAAAGCCACAGTGTTGCTGCGCCTGTGAAAGCGCTTCCAAGGAAGGGTGCTGGCTAGCAACAGCTTTCAGTGCTGGCACTTTTCATCTCTGAGCAATTGCTCGACGTTTGCAATTTCTCAGCTCGTGTCTACGAGACGGAAAGAGAAGGACCGTGACGTTTGGTGGCTAGAGAAGCGCAAAGCCCCAGTGTTGCTGCGCCTGTGAAAGCGCTTCCAAGGAAGGGGGCTGGCTAGCAACAGCTTTCAGTGCTGGCACTTTTCATCTCTGAGCAATTGCTCGACGTTTGCAATTTCTCAGCTCGTGTCTACGAGACGGAAAGAGAAGGACCGTGACGTTTGGTGGCTAGAGAAGCGCAAAGCGCCAGTGTTGCTGCGCCTGTGAAAGCGCTTCCAAGGAAGGGTGCTGGCTAGCAACAGCTTTCAGTGCTGGCACTTTTCATCTCTGAGCAATTGCTCGACGTTTGCAATTTCTCACCTGAGCTCTCTTTAGAGTGCGCGAGAGGATGAGCAGAAGATGAGGTGGCTAGAGAAGCCCAGAGCCCCAGTGTTCTTAGGCCTACAAAAGCGCTTCCAAGGAAGGGTGCTGGCTAGCAACAGCTTTCAGTGCTGGCACTTTTCATCTCTGAGCAATTGCTCGACGTTTGCAATTTCTCACCTGAGCTCTCTTTAGAGTGCGCGAGAGGATGAGCAGAAGATTAGGAGGCTAGAGAAGCCCAGAGCCCCACTGTTCTTAGGCCTACAAAAGCGCTTCCAAGGAAGGGTGCTGGCTAGCAACAGCTTCCAGTGCTGGCACTTTTCATCTCTGAGCAATTGCTCGACGTTTGCAATTTCTCAGCTCGTGTCTACGAGACGGAGAGATAGTGACCGTGACGTTTGGTGGCTAGAGAAGCGCAAAGCCCCAGTGTTACTGCGCCTGTGAAAGCGCTTCCAAGGAAGGGTGCTGGCTAGCAACAGCTTTCAGTGCTGGCACTTTTCATCTCTGAGCAATTGCTTGACGTTTGCAATTTCTCACCTGAGCTCTCTTTAGAGTGCGCGAGAGGATGAGCAGAAGATGAGGTGGCTAGAGAAGCCCAGAGCCCCAGTGTTCTTAGGCCTACAAAAGCGCTTCCAAGGAAGGGTGCTGGCTAGCAACAGCTTTCAGTGCTGGCACTTTTCATCTCTGAGCAATTGCTCGACGTTTGCAATTTCTCAGCTCGTGTCTACGAGACGGAAAGAGAAGGACCGTGACGTTTGGTGGCTAGAGAAGCGCAAAGCCCCAGTGTTGCTGCGCCTGTGAAAGCGCTTCCAAGGAAGGGTGCTGGCTAGCAACAGCTTTCAGTGCTGGCACTTTTCATCTCTGAGCAATTGCTCGACGTTTGCAATTTCTCAGCTCGTGTCTACGAGACGGAAAGAGAAAGACCGTGATGTTTGGTGGCTAGAGAAGCGCAAAGCCCCAGTGTTACTGCGCCTGTGAAAGCGCTTCCAAGGAAGGGTGCTGGCTAGCAACAGCTTTCAGTGCTGGCACTTTTCATCTCTGAGCAATTGCTCGACGTTTGCAATTTCTCACCTGAGCTCTCTTTAGAGTGCGCGAGAGGATGAGCAGAAGATTAGATGGCTAGAGAAGCCCAGAGCCCCAGTGTTCTTAGGCCTACAAAAGCGCTTCCAAGGAAGGGTGCTGGCTAGCAACAGCTTTCAGTGCTGGCACTTTTCACCTCTGAGCAATTGCTCGACGTTTGCAATTTCTCACCTGAGCTCTCTTTAGAGTGCGCGAGAGGATGAGCAGAAGATGAGGTGGCTAGAGAAGCCCAGAACCCCAGTGTTCTTAGGCCTACAAAAGCGCTTCCAAGGAAGGGTGCTGGCTAGCAACAGCTTTCAGTGCTGGCACTTTTCCTCTCTGAGCAATTGATCGACGTTTGCAATTTCTCAGCTCGTGTCTACGAGACGGAGAGATAGTGACCGTGACGTTTGGTGGGTAGAGAAGCGCAAAGCCCCAGTGTTACTACGCCTGTGAAAGCACTTCCAAGGAAGGGTGCTGGCTAGCAAGAGCTTTCAGTGCTGGCACTTTTCATCTCTGAGCAATTGCTCGACGTTTGCAATTTCTCACCTGAGCTCTCTTTAGAGTGCGCGAGAGGATGAGCAGAAGATGAGGTGGCTAGAGAAGCCCAGAGCCCCAGTGTTCTTAGGCCTACAAAAGCGCTTCCAAGGAAGGGTGCTGGCTAGCAACAGCTTTCAGTGCTGGCACTTTTCATCTCTGAGCAATTGCTCGACGTTTGCAATTTCTCAGCTCGTGTCTACGAGACGGAAAGAGAAGGACCGTGACGTTTGGTGGGTAGAGAAGCGCAAAGCCACAGTGTTGCTGCGCCTGTGAAAGCGCTTCCAAGGAAGGGTGCTGGCTAGCAAGAGCTTTCAGTGCTGGCACTTTTCATCTCTGAGCAATTGATCGACGTTTGCAATTTCTCAGCTCGTGTCTACGAGACGGAAAGAGAAGGACCGTGACGTTTGGTGGGTAGAGAAGCGCAAAGCCCCAGTGTTGCTGCGCCTGTGAAAGCGCTTCCAAGGAAGGGTGCTGGCTAGCAACAGCTTTCAGTGCTGGCACTTTTCATCTCTGAGCAATTGCTTGACGTTTGCAATTTCTCACCTGAGCTCTCTTTAGAGTGCGCGAGAGGATGAGCAGAAGATGAGGTGGCTAGAGAAGCCCAGAGCCCCAGTCTTCTTAGGCCTACAAAAGCGCTTCCAAGGAAGGGTGCTGGCTAGCAACAGGTTCCAGTGCTGGCACTTTTCATCTCTGAGCAATTGATCGACGTTTGCAATTTCTCAGCTCGTGTCTACGAGACGGAGAGATAGTGACCGTGACTTTTGGAGGCTAGAGAAGCGCAAAGCCCCAGTGTTACTGCACCTGTAAAGCGCTTCCAAGGAAGGGTGCTGGTTAGCAAGAGCTTTCAGTGCTGGCACTTTTCATCTCTGAGCAATTGCTCGACGTTTGCAATTTCTCACCTGAGCTCTCTTTAGAGTGCGCGAGAGGATGAGCAGAAGATTAGGTGGCTAAAGAAGCCCAGAGCCCCAGTGTTCTAAGGGCTACAAAAGCGCTTCCAAGGAAGGGTGCTGGCTAGCAAGAGCTTTCAGTGCTGGCACTTTTCATCTCTGAGCAATTGCTCGACGTTTGCAATTTCTCAGCTCGTGTCTACGAGACGGAGAGATAGTGACCGTGACTTTTGATGGCTAGAGAAGCGCAAAGCCCCAGTGTTACTGCGCCTGTGAAAGCGCTTCCAAGGAAGGGTGCTGGCTAGCAAGAGCTTTTAGTGCTGGTACTTTTCATCTCTGAGCAATTGCTCGACGTTTGCAATTTCTCACCTGAGCTCTCTTCAGAGTGCGCGAGAGGATGAGCAGAAGATGAGGTGGCTAGAGAAGCCCAGAGCCCCAGTGTTCTTAGGCCTACAAAAGCGCTTCCAAGGAAGGGTGCTGGCTAGCAACAGCTTTCAGTGCTGGCACTTTTCATCTCTGAGCAATTGCTCGACGTTTGCAATTTCTCAGCTCGTGTCTACGAGACGGAGAGATAGTGACCGTGACTTTTGATGGCTAGAGAAGCGCAAAGCCCCAGTGTTACTGCGCCTGTGAAAGCGCTTCCAAGGAAGGGTGCTGGCTAGCAACAGCTTTCAGTGCTGGCACTTTTCATCTCTGAGCAATTGCTCGACGTTTGCAATTTCTCAGCTCGTGTCTAGGAGACGGAAAGAGAAGGACCGTGACGTTTGGTGGCTAGAGAAGCGCAAAGCGCCAGTGTTGCTGCGCCTGTGAAAGCGCTTCCAAGGAAGGGTGCTGGCTAGCAACAGCTTTCAGTGCTGGCACTTTTCATCTCTGAGCAATTGCTCGACGTTTGCAATTTCTCACCTGAGCTCTCTTTAAAGTGCGCGAGAGGATGAGCAGAAGATTAGATGGCTAGAGAAGCCCAGAGCCCCAGTGTTCTTAGGCCTACAAAAGCGCTTCCAAGGAAGGGTGCTGGCTAGCAACAGCTTTCAGTGCTGGCACTTTTCCTCTCTGAGCAATTGCTCGACGTTTGCAATTTCTCAGCTCGTGTCTACGAGACGGAGAGATAGTGACCGTGACTTTTGGAGGCTAGAGAAGCGCAAAGCCCCAGTGTTACTGCGCCTGTAAAGCGCTTCCAAGGAAGGGTGCTGGCTAGCAACAGCTTTCAGTGCTGGCACTTTTCATCTCTGAGCAATTGCTCGACGTTTGCAATTTCTCACCTGAGCTCTCTTCAGAGTGCGCGAGAGGATGAGCAGAAGATGAGGTGGCTAGAGAAGCCCAGAGCCCCAGTGTTCTTAGGCCTACAAAAGCGCTTCCAAGGAAGGGTGCTGGCTAGCAAGAGCTTTCAGTGCTGGCACTTTTCATCTCTGAGCAATTGATCGACGTTTGCAATTTCTCAGCTCGTGTCTACGAGACGGAGAGATAGTGACCGTGACGTTTGGTGGCTAGAGAAGCGCAAAGCCCCAGTGTTACTGCACCTGTAAAGCGCTTCCAAGGAAGGGTGCTGGTTAGCAAGAGCTTTCAGTGCTGGCACTTTTCATCTCTGAGCAATTGCTCGACGTTTGCAATTTCTCACCTGAGCTCTCTTTAGAGTGCGCGAGAGGATGAGCAGAAGATTAGGTGGCTAAAGAAGCCCAGAGCCCCAGTGTTCTAAGGGCTACAAAAGCGATTCCAAGGAAGGGGGCTGGCTAGCAACAGCTTTCAGTGCTGGCACTTTTCATCTCTGAGCAATTGCTCGACGTTTGCAATTTCTCAGCTCGTGTCTACGAGACGGAGAGATAGTGACCGTGACGTTTGGTGCGTAGAGAAGCGCAAAGCCCCAGTGTTACTGCGCCTGTGAAAGCGCTTCCAAGGAAGGGTGCTGGCTAGCAACAGCTTTCAGTGCTGGCACTTTTCATCTCTGAGCAATTGCTGGACGTTTGCAATTTCTCCCCTGAGCTCTCTTTAGAGTGCACGAGAGGATGAGCAGAAGATTAGGAGGCTAGAGAAGCCCAGAGCCCCAGTGTTCTTAGGCCTACAAAAGCGCTTCCAAGGAAGGGTGCTGGCTAGCAACAGCTTTCAGTGCTGGCACTTTTCATCTCTGAGCAATTGCTCGACGTTTGCAATTTCTCAGCTCGTGTCTACGAGACGGAGAGATAGTGACCGTGACGTTTGGTGGGTAGAGAAGCGCAAAGCCCCAGTGTTGCTGCGCCTGTGAAAGCGCTTCCAAGGAAGGGTGCAGGCTAGCAACAGCTTTCAGTGCTGGCACTTTTCATCTCTGAGCAATTGCTCGACGTTTGCAATTTCTCAGCTCGTGTCTACGAGACGGAGAGATAGTGACCGTGAGTTTTGATGGCTAGAGAAGCGCAAAGCCCCAGTGTTACTGCGCCTGTGAAAGCGCTTCCAAGGAAGGGTGCTGGCTAGCAAGAGCTTTCAGTGCTGGCACTTTTCATCTCTGAGCAATTGCTCGACGTTTGCAATTTCTCACCTGAGCTCTCTTTAGACTGCGCGAGAGGATGAGCAGAAGATGAGGTGGCTAAAGAAGCCCAGAGCCCCAGTGTTCTTAGGCCTACAAAAGCGCTTCCAAGGAAGGGTGCTGGCTAGCAACAGCTTTCAGTGCTGGCACTTTTCATCTCTGAGCAATTGATCGACGTTTGCAATTTCTCAGCTCGTGTCTACGAGACGGAGAGATAGTGACCGTGACTTTTGGTGGCTAGAGAAGCGCAAAGCCCCAGTGTTGCTGCGCCTGTGAAAGCGCTTCCAAGGAAGGGTGCTGGCTAGCAACAGCTTTCAGTGCTGGCACTTTTCATCTCTGAGCAATTGCTGGACGTTTGCAATTTCTCACCTGAGCTCTCTTTAGAGTGCGCGAGAGGATGAGCAGAAGATGAGGTGGCTAGAGAAGCCCAGAGCCCCAGTGTTCTTAGGCCTACAAAAGCGCTTCCAAGGAAGGGTGCTGGCTAGCAACAGCTTTCAGTGCTGGCACTTTTCATCTCTGAGCAATTGCTCGACGTTTGCAATTTCTCAGCTCGTGTCTACGAGACGGAAAGAGAAGGACCGTGACGTTTGGTGGCTAGAGAAGCGCAAAGCCCCAGTGTTGCTGCGCCTGTGAAAGCGCTTCCAAGGAAGGGTGCTGGCTAGCAACAGCTTTCAGTGCTGGCACTTTTCATCTCTGAGCAATTGCTCGACGTTTGCAATTTCTCAGCTCGTGTCTACGAGACGGAAAGAGAAGGACCGTGACGTTTGGTGGCTAGAGAAGCGCAAAGCCCCAGTGTTGCTGCGCCTGTGAAAGCGCTTCCAAGGAAGGGTGCTGGTTAGCAAGAGCTTTCAGTGCTGGCACTTTTCATCTCTGAGCAATTGCTCGACGTTTGCAATTTCTCAGCTCGTGTCTACGAGACGGAAAGAGAAGGACCGTGACGTTTGGTGGCTAGAGAAGCGCAAAGCCCCAGTGTTACTGCGCCTGTGAAAGCGCTTCCAAGGAAGGGTGCTGTCTAGCAACAGCTTTCAGTGCTGGCACTTTTCATCTCTGAGCAATTGCTCGACGTTTGCAATTTCTCACCTGCGCTCTCTTTAGAGTGCGCGAGAGGATGAGCAGAAGATTAGATGGCTAGAGAAGCCCAGAGCCCCACTGTTCTTAGGCCTACAAAAGCGCTTCCAAGGAAGGGTGCTGGCTAGCAACAGCTTTCAGTGCTGGCACTTTTCATCTCGGAGCAATTGCTCGACGTTTGCAATTTCTCACCTGAGCTCTCTTTAGAGTGCACGAGAGGATGAGCAGAAGATTAGGTGGCTAAAGAAGCCCAGAGCCCCAGTGTTCTTAGGGCTACAAAAGCGCTTCCAAGGAAGGGTGCTGGCTAGCAACAGCTTTCAGTGCTGGCACTTTTCCTCTCTGAGCAATTGATCGACGTTTGCAATTTCTCAGCTCGTGTCTACGAGACGGAGAGATAGTGACCGTGACGTTTGGTGGGTAGAGAAGCGCAAAGCCCCAGTGTTACTACGCCTGTGAAAGCACTTCCAAGGAAGGGTGCTGGCTAGCAAGAGCTTTCAGTGCTGGCACTTTTCATCTCTGAGCAATTGCTCGACGTTTGCAATTTCTCACCTGAGCTCTCTTTAGAGTGCGCGAGAGGATGAGCAGAAGATGAGGTGGCTAGAGAAGCCCAGAGCCCCAGTGTTCTTAGGCCTACAAAAGCGCTTCCAAGGAAGGGTGCTGGCTAGCAACAGCTTTCAGTGCTGGCACTTTTCATCTCTGAGCAATTGCTCGACGTTTGCAATTTCTCAGCTCGTGTCTACGAGACGGAAAGAGAAGGACCGTGACGTTTGGTGGGTAGAGAAGCGCAAAGCCACAGTGTTGCTGCGCCTGTGAAAGCGCTTCCAAGGAAGGGTGCTGGCTAGCAAGAGCTTTCAGTGCTGGCACTTTTCATCTCTGAGCAATTGATCGACGTTTGCAATTTCTCAGCTCGTGTCTACGAGACGGAAAGAGAAGGACCGTGACGTTTGGTGGGTAGAGAAGCGCAAAGCCCCAGTGTTGCTGCGCCTGTGAAAGCGCTTCCAAGGAAGGGTGCTGGCTAGCAACAGCTTTCAGTGCTGGCACTTTTCATCTCTGAGCAATTGCTTGACGTTTGCAATTTCTCACCTGAGCTCTCTTTAGAGTGCGCGAGAGGATGAGCAGAAGATGAGGTGGCTAGAGAAGCCCAGAGCCCCAGTCTTCTTAGGCCTACAAAAGCGCTTCCAAGGAAGGGTGCTGGCTAGCAACAGGTTCCAGTGCTGGCACTTTTCATCTCTGAGCAATTGATCGACGTTTGCAATTTCTCAGCTCGTGTCTACGAGACGGAGAGATAGTGACCGTGACTTTTGGAGGCTAGAGAAGCGCAAAGCCCCAGTGTTACTGCACCTGTAAAGCGCTTCCAAGGAAGGGTGCTGGTTAGCAAGAGCTTTCAGTGCTGGCACTTTTCATCTCTGAGCAATTGCTCGACGTTTGCAATTTCTCACCTGAGCTCTCTTTAGAGTGCGCGAGAGGATGAGCAGAAGATTAGGTGGCTAAAGAAGCCCAGAGCCCCAGTGTTCTAAGGGCTACAAAAGCGCTTCCAAGGAAGGGTGCTGGCTAGCAAGAGCTTTCAGTGCTGGCACTTTTCATCTCTGAGCAATTGCTCGACGTTTGCAATTTCTCAGCTCGTGTCTACGAGACGGAGAGATAGTGACCGTGACTTTTGATGGCTAGAGAAGCGCAAAGCCCCAGTGTTACTGCGCCTGTGAAAGCGCTTCCAAGGAAGGGTGCTGGCTAGCAAGAGCTTTCAGTGCTGGCACTTTTCATCTCTGAGCAATTGCTCGACGTTTGCAATTTCTCACCTGAGCTCTCTTCAGAGTGCGCGAGAGGATGAGCAGAAGATGAGGTGGCTAGAGAAGCCCAGAGCCCCAGTGTTCTTAGGCCTACAAAAGCGCTTCCAAGGAAGGGTGCTGGCTAGCAACAGCTTTCAGTGCTGGCACTTTTCATCTCTGAGCAATTGCTCGACGTTTGCAATTTCTCAGCTCGTGTCTACGAGACGGAGAGATAGTGACCGTGACTTTTGATGGCTAGAGAAGCGCAAAGCCCCAGTGTTACTGCGCCTGTGAAAGCGCTTCCAAGGAAGGGTGCTGGCTAGCAACAGCTTTCAGTGCTGGCACTTTTCATCTCTGAGCAATTGCTCGACGTTTGCAATTTCTCAGCTCGTGTCTAGGAGACGGAAAGAGAAGGACCGTGACGTTTGGTGGCTAGAGAAGCGCAAAGCGCCAGTGTTGCTGCGCCTGTGAAAGCGCTTCCAAGGAAGGGTGCTGGCTAGCAACAGCTTTCAGTGCTGGCACTTTTCATCTCTGAGCAATTGCTCGACGTTTGCAATTTCTCACCTGAGCTCTCTTTAAAGTGCGCGAGAGGATGAGCAGAAGATTAGATGGCTAGAGAAGCCCAGAGCCCCAGTGTTCTTAGGCCTACAAAAGCGCTTCCAAGGAAGGGTGCTGGCTAGCAACAGCTTTCAGTGCTGGCACTTTTCCTCTCTGAGCAATTGCTCGACGTTTGCAATTTCTCAGCTCGTGTCTACGAGACGGAGAGATAGTGACCGTGACTTTTGGAGGCTAGAGAAGCGCAAAGCCCCAGTGTTACTGCGCCTGTAAAGCGCTTCCAAGGAAGGGTGCTGGCTAGCAACAGCTTTCAGTGCTGGCACTTTTCATCTCTGAGCAATTGCTGGACGTTTGCAATTTCTCACCTGAGCTCTCTTCAGAGTGCGCGAGAGGATGAGCAGAAGATGAGGTGGCTAGAGAAGCCCAGAGCCCCAGTGTTCTTAGGCCTACAAAAGCGCTTCCAAGGAAGGGTGCTGGCTAGCAAGAGCTTTCAGTGCTGGCACTTTTCATCTCTGAGCAATTGATCGACGTTTGCAATTTCTCAGCTCGTGTCTACGAGACGGAGAGATAGTGACCGTGACGTTTGGTGGCTAGAGAAGCGCAAAGCCCCAGTGTTACTGCACCTGTAAAGCGCTTCCAAGGAAGGGTGCTGGTTAGCAAGAGCTTTCAGTGCTGGCACTTTTCATCTCTGAGCAATTGCTCGACGTTTGCAATTTCTCACCTGAGCTCTCTTTAGAGTGCGCGAGAGGATGAGCAGAAGATTAGGTGGCTAAAGAAGCCCAGAGCCCCAGTGTTCTAAGGGCTACAAAAGCGATTCCAAGGAAGGGGGCTGGCTAGCAACAGCTTTCAGTGCTGGCACTTTTCATCTCTGAGCAATTGCTCGACGTTTGCAATTTCTCAGCTCGTGTCTACGAGGTGGAGAGATAGTGACCGTGACGTTTGGTGCGTAGAGAAGCGCAAAGCCCCAGTGTTACTGCGCCTGTGAAAGCGCTTCCAAGGAAGGGTGCTGGCTAGCAACAGCTTTCAGTGCTGGCACTTTTCATCTCTGAGCAATTGCTGGACGTTTGCAATTTCTCCCCTGAGCTCTCTTTAGAGTGCACGAGAGGATGAGCAGAAGATTAGGAGGCTAGAGAAGCCCAGAGCCCCAGTGTTCTTAGGCCTACAAAAGCGCTTCCAAGGAAGGGTGCTGGCTAGCAACAGCTTTCAGTGCTGGCACTTTTCATCTCTGAGCAATTGCTCGACGTTTGCAATTTCTCAGCTCGTGTCTACGAGACGGAGAGATAGTGACCGTGACGTTTGGTGGGTAGAGAAGCGCAAAGCCCCAGTGTTGCTGCGCCTGTGAAAGCGCTTCCAAGGAAGGGTGCAGGCTAGCAACAGCTTTCAGTGCTGGCACTTTTCATCTCTGAGCAATTGCTCGACGTTTGCAATTTCTCAGCTCGTGTCTACGAGACGGAGAGATAGTGACCGTGACTTTTGATGGCTAGAGAAGCGCAAAGCCCCAGTGTTACTGCGCCTGTGAAAGCGCTTCCAAGGAAGGGTGCTGGCTAGCAAGAGCTTTCAGTGCTGGCACTTTTCATCTCTGAGCAATTGCTCGACGTTTGCAATTTCTCACCTGAGCTCTCTTTAGACTGCGCGAGAGGATGAGCAGAAGATGAGGTGGCTAAAGAAGCCCAGAGCCCCAGTGTTCTTAGGCCTACAAAAGCGCTTCCAAGGAAGGGTGCTGGCTAGCAACAGCTTTCAGTGCTGGCACTTTTCATCTCTGAGCAATTGATCGACGTTTGCAATTTCTCAGCTCGTGTCTACGAGACGGAGAGATAGTGACCGTGACTTTTGGTGGCTAGAGAAGCGCAAAGCCCCAGTGTTGCTGCGCCTGTGAAAGCGCTTCCAAGGAAGGGTGCTGGCTAGCAACAGCTTTCAGTGCTGGCACTTTTCATCTCTGAGCAATTGCTGGACGTTTGCAATTTCTCACCTGAGCTCTCTTTAGAGTGCGCGAGAGGATGAGCAGAAGATGAGGTGGCTAGAGAAGCCCAGAGCCCCAGTCTTCTTAGGCCTACAAAAGCGCTTCCAAGGAAGGCTGCTGGCTAGCAACAGCTTTCAGTGCTGGCACTTTTCATCTCTGAGCAATTGCTCGACGTTTGCAATTTCTCAGCTCGTGTCTACGAGACGGAAAGAGAAGGACCGTGACGTTTGGTGGCTAGAGAAGCGCAAAGCCCCAGTGTTGCTGCGCCTGTGAAAGCGCTTCCAAGGAAGGGTGCTGGCTAGCAACAGCTTTCAGTGCTGGCACTTTTCATCTCTGAGCAATTGCTCGACGTTTGCAATTTCTCAGCTCGTGTCTACGAGACGGAAAGAGAAGGACCGTGACGTTTGGTGGCTAGAGAAGCGCAAAGCCCCAGTGTTGCTGCGCCTGTGAAAGCGCTTCCAAGGAAGGGTGCTGGTTAGCAAGAGCTTTCAGTGCTGGCACTTTTCATCTCTGAGCAATTGCTCGACGTTTGCAATTTCTCAGCTCGTGTCTACGAGACGGAAAGAGAAGGACCGTGACGTTTGGTGGCTAGAGAAGCGCAAAGCCCCAGTGTTACTGCGCCTGTGAAAGCGCTTCCAAGGAAGGGTGCTGTCTAGCAACAGCTTTCAGTGCTGGCACTTTTCATCTCTGAGCAATTGCTCGACGTTTGCAATTTCTCACCTGCGCTCTCTTTAGAGTGCGCGAGAGGATGAGCAGAAGATTAGATGGCTAGAGAAGCCCAGAGCCCCACTGTTCTTAGGCCTACAAAAGCGCTTCCAAGGAAGGGTGCTGGCTAGCAACAGCTTTCAGTGCTGGCACTTTTCATCTCGGAGCAATTGCTCGACGTTTGCAATTTCTCACCTGAGCTCTCTTTAGAGTGCACGAGAGGATGAGCAGAAGATTAGGAGGCTAGAGAAGCCCAGAACCCCAGTCTTCTTAGGCCTACAAAAGCGCTTCCAAGGAAGGGTGCTGGCTAGCAACAGCTTCCAGTGCTGGCACTTTTCATCTCTGAGCAATTGATCGACGTTTGCAATTTCTCAGCTCGTGTCTACGAGACGGAGAGATAGTGAACGTGACGTTTGGTGCGTAGAGAAGCGCAAAGCCCCAGTGTTACTGCGCCTGTGAAAGCACTTCCAAGGAAGGGTGCTGGCTAGCAACAGCTTTCAGTGCTGGCACTTTTCATCTCTGAGCAATTGCTCGACGTTTGCAATTTCTCACCTGAGCTCTCTTTAGAGTGCGCGAGAGGATGAGCAGAAGATGAGGTGGCTAGAGAAGGCCAGAGCCCCAGTCTTCTTAGGCCTACAAAAGCGCTTCCAAGGAAGGGTGCTGGCTAGCAACAGGTTCCAGTGCTGGCACTTTTCATCTCTGAGCAATTGATCGACGTTTGCAATTTCTCAGCTCGTGTCTACGAGACGGAGAGATAGTGACCGTGACTTTTGGAGGCTAGAGAAGCGCAAAGCCCCAGTGTTACTGCACCTGTAAAGCGCTTCCAAGGAAGGGTGCTGGTTAGCAAGAGCTTTCAGTGCTGGCACTTTTCATCTCTGAGCAATTGCTCGACGTTTGCAATTTCTCACCTGAGCTCTCTTTAGAGTGCGCGAGAGGATGAGCAGAAGATTAGGTGGCTAAAGAAGCCCAGAGCCCCAGTGTTCTAAGGGCTACAAAAGCGCTTCCAAGGAAGGGTGCTGGCTAGCAAGAGCTTTCAGTGCTGGCACTTTTCATCTCTGAGCAATTGCTCGACGTTTGCAATTTCTCAGCTCGTGTCTACGAGACGGAGAGATAGTGACCGTGACTTTTGATGGCTAGAGAAGCGCAAAGCCCCAGTGTTACTGCGCCTGTGAAAGCGCTTCCAAGGAAGGGTGCTGGCTAGCAAGAGCTTTCAGTGCTGGCACTTTTCATCTCTGAGCAATTGCTCGACGTTTGCAATTTCTCACCTGAGCTCTCTTCAGAGTGCGCGAGAGGATGAGCAGAAGATGAGGTGGCTAGAGAAGCCCAGAGCCCCAGTGTTCTTAGGCCTACAAAAGCGCTTCCAAGGAAGGGTGCTGGCTAGCAAGAGCTTTCAGTGCTGGCACTTTTCATCTCTGAGCAATTGCTCGACGTTTGCAATTTCTCAGCTCGTGTCTACGAGACGGAGAGATAGTGACCGTGACTTTTGGTGGCTAGAGAAGCGCAAAGCCCCAGTGTTACTGCGCCTGTGAAAGCGCTTCCAAGGAAGGGTGCTGGCTAGCAAGAGCTTTCAGTGCTGGCACTTTTCATCTCTGAGCAATTGCTCGACGTTTGCAATTTCTCAGCTCGTGTCTAGGAGACGGAAAGAGAAGGACCGTGACGTTTGGTGGCTAGAGAAGCGCAAAGCGCCAGTGTTGCTGCGCCTGTGAAAGCGCTTCCAAGGAAGGGTGCTGGCTAGCAACAGCTTTCAGTGCTGGCACTTTTCATCTCTGAGCAATTGCTCGACGTTTGCAATTTCTCACCTGAGCTCTCTTTAAAGTGCGCGAGAGGATGAGCAGAAGATTAGGAGGCTAGAGAAGCCCAGAGCCCCAGTGTTCTTAGGCCTACAAAAGCGCTTCCAAGGAAGGGTGCTGGCTAGCAACAGCTTTCAGTGCTGGCACTTTTCCTCTCTGAGCAATTGCTCGACGTTTGCAATTTCTCAGCTCGTGTCTACGAGACGGAGAGATAGTGACCGTGACTTTTGGAGGCTAGAGAAGCGCAAAGCCCCAGTGTTACTGCGCCTGTAAAGCGCTTCCAAGGAAGGGTGCTGGCTAGCAACAGCTTTCAGTGCTGGCACTTTTCATCTCTGAGCAATTGCTCGACGTTTGCAATTTCTCACCTGAGCTCTCTTCAGAGTGCGCGAGAGGATGAGCAGAAGATGAGGTGGCTAGAGAAGCCCAGAGCCCCAGTGTTCTTAGGCCTACAAAAGCGCTTCCAAGGAAGGGTGCTGGCTAGCAACAGCTTTCAGTGCTGGCACTTTTCATCTCTGAGCAATTGATCGACGTTTGCAATTTCTCAGCTCGTGTCTACGAGACGGAGAGATAGTGACCGTGACGTTTGGTGGCTAGAGAAGCGCAAAGCCCCAGTGTTACTGCACCTGTAAAGCGCTTCCAAGGAAGGGTGCTGGTTAGCAAGAGCTTTCAGTGCTGGCACTTTTCATCTCTGAGCAATTGCTCGACGTTTGCAATTTCTCACCTGAGCTCTCTTTAGAGTGCGCGAGAGGATGAGCAGAAGATTAGGTGGCTAAAGAAGCCCAGAGCCCCAGTGTTCTAAGGGCTACAAAAGCGCTTCCAAGGAAGGGTGCTGGCTAGCAACAGCTTTCAGTGCTGGCACTTTTCATCTCTGAGCAATTGCTCGACGTTTGCAATTTCTCAGCTCGTGTCTACGAGACGGAGAGATAGTGACCGTGACGTTTGGTGCGTAGAGAAGCGCAAAGCCCCAGTGTTACTGCGCCTGTGAAAGCGCTTCCAAGGAAGGGTGCTGGCTAGCAACAGCTTTCAGTGCTGGCACTTTTCATCTCTGAGCAATTGCTCGACGTTTGCAATTTCTCCCCTGAGCTCTCTTTAGAGTGCACGAGAGGATGAGCAGAAGATTAGGAGGCTAGAGAAGCCCAGAACCCCAGTGTTCTTAGGCCTACAAAAGCGCTTCCAAGGAAGGGTGCTGGCTAGCAACAGCTTCCAGTGCTGGCACTTTTCATCTCTGAGCAATAGATCGACGTTTGCAATTTCTCAGCTCGTGTCTACGAGACGGAGAGATAGTGACCGTGACGTTTGGTGGGTAGAGAAGCGCAAAGCCCCAGTGTTACTACGCCTGTGAAAGCACTTCCAAGGAAGGGTGCTGGCTAGCAACAGCTTTCAGTGCTGGCACTTTTCATCTCTGAGCAATTGCTTGACGTTTGCAATTTCTCACCTGAGCTCTCTTTAGAGTGCGCGAGAGGATGAGCAGAAGATGAGGTGGCTAGAGAAGCCCAGAGCCCCAGTGTTCTTAGGCCTACAAAAGCGCTTCCAAGGAAGGGTGCTGGCTAGCAACAGCTTTCAGTGCTGGCACTTTTCATCTCTGAGCAATTGCTCGACGTTTGCAATTTCTCAGCTCGTGTCTATGAGACGGAAAGAGAAGGACCGTGACGTTTGGTGGGTAGAGAAGTGCAAAGCCCCAGTGTTGCTGCGCCTGTGAAAGCGCTTCCAAGGAAGGGTGCAGGCTAGCAACAGCTTTCAGTGCTGGCACTTTTCATCTCTGAGCAATTGCTCGACGTTTGCAATTTCTCAGCTCGTGTCTACGAGACGGAGAGATAGTGACCGTGACTTTTGATGGCTAGAGAAGCGCAAAGCCCCAGTGTTACTGCGCCTGTGAAAGCGCTTCCAAGGAAGGGTGCTGGCTAGCAAGAGCTTTCAGTGCTGGCACTTTTCATCTCTGAGCAATTGCTCGACGTTTGCAATTTCTCACCTGAGCTCTCTTTAGACTGCGCGAGAGGATGAGCAGAAGATGAGGTGGCTAGAGAAGCCCAGAGCCCCAGTGTTCTTAGGCCTACAAAAGCGCTTCCAAGGAAGGGTGCTGGCTAGCAACAGCTTTCAGTGCTGGCACTTTTCATCTCTGAGCAATTGATCGACGTTTGCAATTTCTCAGCTCGTGTCTACGAGACGGAGAGATAGTGACCGTGACTTTTGGTGGCTAGAGAAGCGCAAAGCCCCAGTGTTGCTGCGCCTGTGAAAGCACTTCCAAGGAAGGGTGCTGGCTAGCAACAGCTTCCAGTGCTGGCACTTTTCATCTCTGAGCAATTGCTTGACGTTTGCAATTTCTCACCTGAGCTCTCTTTAGAGTGCGCGAGAGGATGAGCAGAAGATGAGGTGGCTAGAGAAGCCCAGAGCCCCAGTCTTCTTAGGCCTACAAAAGCGCTTCCAAGGAAGGGTGCTGGCTAGCAACAGCTTTCAGTGCTGGCACTTTTCATCTCTGAGCAATTGCTCGACGTTTGCAATTTCTCAGCTCGTGTCTACGAGACGGAAAGAGAAGGACCGTGACGTTTGGTGGCTAGAGAAGCGCAAAGCCCCAGTGTTGCTGCGCCTGTGAAAGCGCTTCCAAGGAAGGGTGCTGGCTAGCAACAGCTTTCAGTGCTGGCACTTTTCATCTCTGAGCAATTGCTCGACGTTTGCAATTTCTCAGCTCGTGTCTACGAGACGGAAAGAGAAGGACCGTGATGTTTGGTGGCTAGAGAAGCGCAAAGCCCCAGTGTTGCTGCGCCTGTGAAAGCGCTTCCAAGGAAGGGTGCTGGTTAGCAAGAGCTTTCAGTGCTGGCACTTTTCATCTCTGAGCAATTGCTCGACGTTTGCAATTTCTCAGCTCGTGTCTACGAGACGGAAAGAGAAGGACCGTGACGTTTGGTGGCTAGAGAAGCGCAAAGCCCCAGTGTTACTGCGCCTGTGAAAGCGCTTCCAAGGAAGGGTGCTGTCTAGCAACAGCTTTCAGTGCTGGCACTTTTCATCTCTGAGCAATTGCTCGACGTTTGCAATTTCTCACCTGAGCTCTCTTTAGAGTGCGCGAGAGGATGAGCAGAAGATTAGATGGCTAGAGAAGCCCAGAGCCCCAGTGTTCTTAGGCCTACAAAAGCGCTTCCAAGGAAGGGTGCTGGCTAGCAACAGCTTTCAGTGCTGGCACTTTTCATCTCGGAGCAATTGCTCGACGTTTGCAATTTCTCACCTGAGCTCTCTTTAGAGTGCACGAGAGGATGAGCAGAAGATTAGGAGGCTAGAGAAGCCCAGAACCCCAGTGTTCTTAGGCCTACAAAAGCGCTTCCAAGGAAGGGTGCTGGCTAGCAACAGCTTCCAGTGCTGGCACTTTTCATCTCTGAGCAATTGATCGACGTTTGCAATTTCTCAGCTCGTGTCTACGAGACGGAGAGATAGTGACCGTGACGTTTGGTGGGTAGAGAAGCGCAAAGCCCCAGTGTTACTGCGCCTGTGAAAGCACTTCCAAGGAAGGGTGCTGGCTAGCAAGAGCTTTCAGTGCTGGCACTTTTCATCTCTGAGCAATTGCTCAACGTTTGCAATTTCTCAGCTCGTGTCTACGAGACGGAAAGAGAAGGACCGTGACGTTTGGTGGCTAGAGAAGCGCAAAGCCCCAGTGTTGCTGCGCCTGTGAAAGCGCTTCCAAGGAAGGGTGCTGGCTAGCAACAGCTTTCAGTGCTGGCACTTTTCATCTCTGAGCAATTGCTCGACGTTTGCAATTTCTCAGCTCGTGTCTACGAGACGGAAAGAGAATGACCGTGACGTTTGGTGGCTAGAGAAGCGCAAAGCCCCAGTGTTGCTGCGCCTGTGAAAGCGCTTCCAAGGAAGGGTGCTGGCTAGCAACAGCTTTCAGTGCTGGCACTTTTCATCTCTGAGCAATTGCTCGACGTTTGCAATTTGTCACCTGAGCTCTCTTTAGAGTGCGCGAGAGGATGAGCAGAAGATGAGGTGGCTAGAGAAGCCCAGAGCCCCAGTGTTCTAAGGGCTTCAAAAGCACTTCCAAGGAAGGGTGCTGGCTAGCAACAGCTTCCAGTGCTGGCACTTTTCCTCTCTGAGCAATTGCTCGACGTTTGCAATTTCTCAGCTCGTGTCTACGAGACAGAGAGATAGTGACCGTGACTTTTGGTGGGTAGAGAAGCGCAAAGCCCCAGTGTTACTGCGCCTGTGAAAGCGCTTCCAAGGAAGGGTGCTGGCTAGCAAGAGCTTTCAGTGCTGGCACTTTTCATCTCTGAGCAATTGCTCGACGTTTGCAATTTCTCACCTGAGCTCTCTTTAGAGTGCGCGAGAGGATGAGCAGAAGATTAGGTGGCTAAAGAAGCCCAGAGCCCCAGTGTTCTTAGGCCTACAAAAGCGCTTCCAAGGAAGGGTGCTGGCTAGCAACAGCTTTCAGTGCTGGCACTTTTCATCTCTGAGCAATTGCTCGACGTTTGTAATTTCTCAGCTCGTGTCTACGAGACGGAAAGAGAAGGACCGTGACGTTTGGTGGCTAGAGAAGCGCAAAGCCCCAGTGTTACTGCGCCTGTGAAAGCGCTTCCAAGGAAGGGTGCTGGCTAGCAAGAGCTTTTAGTGCTGGCACTTTTCATCTCTGAGCAATTGCTCGACGTTTGCAATTTCTCAGCTCGTGTCTACGAGACGGAAAGAGAAGGACCGTGACGTTTGGTGGCTAGAGAAGCGCAAAGCCCCAGTGTTACTGCGCCTGTGAAAGCGCTTCCAAGGAAGGGTGCTGACTAGCAACAGCTTTCAGTGCTGGCACTTTTCATCTCTGAGCAATTGCTCAACGTTTGCAATTTCTCACCTGAGCTCTCTTTAGAGTGCGCGAGAGGATGAGCAGAAGATTAGATGGCTAGAGAAGCCCAGAGCCCCAGTGTTCTTAGGCCTACAAAAGCGCTTCCAAGGAAGGGTGCTGGCTAGCAACAGCTTTCAGTGCTGGCACTTTTCATCTCTGAGCAATTGATCGACGTTTGCAATTTCTCAGCTCGTGTCTACGAGACGGAGAGATAGTGACCGTGACTTTTGGTGGCTAGAGAAGCGCAAAGCCCCAGTGTTGCTGCGCCTGTGAAAGCACTTCCAAGGAAGGGTGCTGGCTAGCAACAGCTTCCAGTGCTGGCACTTTTCATCTCTGAGCAATTGCTTGACGTTTGCAATTTCTCACCTGAGCTCTCTTTAGAGTGCGCGAGAGGATGAGCAGAAGATGAGGTGGCTAGAGAAGCCCAGAGCCCCAGTCTTCTTAGGCCTACAAAAGCGCTTCCAAGGAAGGGTGCTGGCTAGCAACAGCTTTCAGTGCTGGCACTTTTCATCTCTGAGCAATTGCTCGACGTTTGCAATTTCTCAGCTCGTGTCTACGAGACGGAAAGAGAAGGACCGTGACGTTTGGTGGCTAGAGAAGCGCAAAGCCCCAGTGTTGCTGCGCCTGTGAAAGCGCTTCCAAGGAAGGGTGCTGTCTAGCAAGAGCTTTCAGTGCTGGCACTTTTCATCTCTGAGCAATTGCTCGACGTTTGCAATTTCTCACCTGCGCTCTCTTTAGAGTGCGCGAGAGGATGAGCAGAAGATTAGATGGCTAGAGAAGCCCAGAGCCCCAGTGTTCTTAGGCGTACAAAAGCGCTTCCAAGGAAGGGTGCTGGCTAGCAACAGCTTTCAGTGCTGGCACTTTTCATCTCGGAGCAATTGCTCGACGTTTGCAATTTCTCACCTGAGCTCTCTTTAGAGTGCACGAGAGGATGAGCAGAAGATTAGGAGGCTAGAGAAGCCCAGAACCCCAGTGTTCTTAGGCCTACAAAAGCGCTTCCAAGGAAGGGTGCTGGCTAGCAACAGCTTCCAGTGCTGGCACTTTTCATCTCTGAGCAATTGATCGACGTTTGCAATTTCTCAGCTCGTGTCTACGAGACGGAGAGATAGTGACCGTGACGTTTGGTGGGTAGAGAAGCGCAAAGCCCCAGTGTTACTGCGCCTGTGAAAGCACTTCCAAGGAAGGGTGCTGGCTAGCAAGAGCTTTCAGTGCTGGCACTTTTCATCTCTGAGCAATTGCTGGACGTTTGCAATTTCTCACCTGAGCTCTCTTTAGAGTGCGCGAGAGGATGAGCAGAAGATGAGGTGGCTAGAGAAGCCCAGAGCCCCAGTGTTCTTAGGCCTACAAAAGCGCTTCCAAGGAAGGGTGCTGGCTAGCAAGAGCTTTCAGTGCTGGCACTTTTCATCTCTGAGCAATTGCTCGACGTTTGCAATTTCTCAGCTCGTGTCTACGAGACGGAAAGAGAAGGACCGTGACGTTTGGTGGCTAGAGAAGCGCAAAGCCCCAGTGTTGCTGCGCCTGTGAAAGCGCTTCCAAGGAAGGGTGCTGGCTAGCAACAGCTTTCAGTGCTGGCACTTTTCATCTCTGAGCAATTGCTCGACGTTTGCAATTTCTCAGCTCGTGTCTACGAGACGGAAAGAGAATGACCGTGACGTTTGGTGGCTAGAGAAGCGCAAAGCCCCAGTGTTGCTGCGCCTGTGAAAGCGCTTCCAAGGAAGGGTGCTGGCTAGCAACAGCTTTCAGTGCTGGCACTTTTCATCTCTGAGCAATTGCTCGACGTTTGCAATTTGTCACCTGAGCTCTCTTTAGAGTGCGCGAGAGGATGAGCAGAAGATGAGGTGGCTAGAGAAGCCCAGAGCCCCAGTGTTCTAAGGGCTTCAAAAGCACTTCCAAGGAAGGGTGCTGGCTAGCAACAGCTTCCAGTGCTGGCACTTTTCCTCTCTGAGCAATTGCTCGACGTTTGCAATTTCTCAGCTCGTGTCTACGAGACAGAGAGATAGTGACCGTGACTTTTGGTGGGTAGAGAAGCGCAAAGCCCCAGTGTTACTGCGCCTGTGAAAGCGCTTCCAAGGAAGGGTGCTGGCTAGCAAGAGCTTTCAGTGCTGGCACTTTTCATCTCTGAGCAATTGCTCGACGTTTGCAATTTCTCACCTGAGCTCTCTTTAGAGTGCGCGAGAGGATGAGCAGAAGATTAGGTGGCTAAAGAAGCCCAGAGCCCCAGTGTTCTTAGGCCTACAAAAGCGCTTCCAAGGAAGGGTGCTGGCTAGCAACAGCTTTCAGTGCTGGCACTTTTCATCTCTGAGCAATTGCTCGACGTTTGTAATTTCTCAGCTCGTGTCTACGAGACGGAAAGAGAAGGACCGTGACGTTTGGTGGCTAGAGAAGCGCAAAGCCCCAGTGTTACTGCGCCTGTGAAAGCGCTTCCAAGGAAGGGTGCTGGCTAGCAAGAGCTTTCAGTGCTGGCACTTTTCATCTCTGAGCAATTGCTCGACGTTTGCAATTTCTCAGCTCGTGTCTACGAGACGGAAAGAGAAGGACCGTGACGTTTGGTGGCTAGAGAAGCGCAAAGCCCCAGTGTTACTGCGCCTGTGAAAGCGCTTCCAAGGAAGGGTGCTGGCTAGCAAGAGCTTTCAGTGCTGGCACTTTTCATCTCTGAGCAATTGCTCAACGTTTGCAATTTCTCACCTGAGCTCTCTTTAGAGTGCGCGAGAGGATGAGCAGAAGATTAGATGGCTAGAGAAGCCCAGAGCCCCAGTGTTCTTAGGCCTACAAAAGCGCTTCCAAGGAAGGGTGCTGGCTAGCAACAGCTTTCAGTGCTGGCACTTTTCATCTCTGAGCAATTGCTCGACGTTTGCAATTTCTCACCTGAGCTCTCTTTAGAGTGCACGAGAGGATGAGCAGAAGATTAGGAGGCTAGAGAAGCCCAGAACCCCAGTGTTCTTAGGCCTACAAAAGCGCTTCCAAGGAAGGGTGCTGGCTAGCAACAGCTTCCAGTGCTGGCACTTTTCATCTCTGAGCAATTGATCGACGTTTGCAATTTCTCAGCTCGTGTCTACGAGACGGAGAGATAGTGACCGTGACGTTTGGTGGGTAGAGAAGCGCAAAGCCCCAGTGTTACTGCGCCTGTGAAAGCACTTCCAAGGAAGGGTGCTGGCTAGCAAGAGCTTTCAGTGCTGGCACTTTTCATCTCTGAGCAATTGCTGGCCGTTTGCAATTTCTCACCTGAGCTCTCTTTAGAGTGCGCGAGAGGATGAGCAGAAGATGAGGTGGCTAGAGAAGCCCAGAGCCCCAGTGTTCTTAGGCCTACAAAAGCGCTTCCAAGGAAGGGTGCTGGCTAGCAACAGCTTTCAGTGCTGGCACTTTTCATCTCTGAGCAATTGCTCGATGTTTGCAATTTCTCAGCTCGTGTCTACGAGACGGAAAGAGAAGGACCGTGACTTTTGGTGGCTAGAGAAGCGCAAAGCCCCAGTGTTACTGCGCCTGTGAAAGCGCTTCCAAGGAAGGGTGCTGTCTAGCAACAGCTTTCAGTGCTGGCCCTTTTCATCTCTGAGCAATTGCTCGACGTTTGCAATTTCTCAGCTCGTGTCTACGAGACGGAAAGAGAATGACCGTGACGTTTGGTGGCTAGAGAAGCGCAAATCCCCAGTGTTGCTGCGCCTGTGAAAGCGCTTCCAAGGAAGGCTGCTGGCTAGCAACAGCTTTCAGTGCTGGCACTTTTCATCTCTGAGCAATTGCTCGACGTTTGCAATTTGTCACCTGAGCTCTCTTTAGAGTGCGCGAGAGGATGAGCAGAAGATGAGGTGGGTAGAGAAGCCCAGAGCCCCAGTGTTCTAAGGGCTTCAAAAGCACTTCCAAGGAAGGGTGCTGGCTAGCAACAGCTTCCAGTGCTGGCACTTTTCCTCTCTGAGCAATTGATCGACGTTTGCAATTTCTCAGCTCGTGTCTACGAGACGGAAAGAGAAAGACCGTGACGTTTGGTGGCTAGAGAAGCGCAAAGCCCCAGTGTTGCTGCTTCTGTGAAAGCGCTTCCAAGGAAGGGTGCTGGCTAGCAACAGCTTTCAGTGCTGGCACTTTTCATCTCTGAGCAATTGCTCGACGTTTGCAATTTCTCACCTGAGCTCTCTTTAGAGTGCGCGAGAGGATGAGCAGAAGATGAGGTGGCTAGAGAAGCCCAGAGCCCCAGTGTTCTTAGGCCTACAAAAGCGCTTCCAAGGAAGGGTGCTGGCTAGCAACAGCTTTCAGTGCTGGCACTTTTCATCTCTGAGCAATTGATCGACGTTTGCAATTTCTCAGCTCGTGTCTACGAGACGGAGAGATAGTGACCGTGACGTTTGGTGGGTAGAGAAGCGCAAAGCCCCAGTGTTACTGCGCCTGTGAAAGCACTTCCAAGGAAGGGTGCTGGCTAGCAAGAGCTTTCAGTGCTGGCACTTTTCATCTCTGAGCAATTGCTGGCCGTTTGCAATTTCTCACCTGAGCTCTCTTTAGAGTGCGCGAGAGGATGAGCAGAAGATGAGGTGGCTAGAGAAGCCCAGAGCCCCAGTGTTCTTAGGCCTACAAAAGCGCTTCCAAGGAAGGGTGCTGGCTAGCAAGAGCTTTCAGTGCTGGCACTTTTCATCTCTGAGCAATTGCTCGATGTTTGCAATTTCTCAGCTCGTGTCTACGAGACGGAAAGAGAAGGACCGTGACTTTTGGTGGCTAGAGAAGCGCAAAGCCCCAGTGTTACTGCGCCTGTGAAAGCGCTTCCAAGGAAGGGTGCTGTCTAGCAACAGCTTTCAGTGCTGGCCCTTTTCATCTCTGAGCAATTGCTCGACGTTTGCAATTTCTCAGCTCGTGTCTACGAGACGGAAAGAGAATGACCGTGACGTTTGGTGGCTAGAGAAGCGCAAATCCCCAGTGTTGCTGCGCCTGTGAAAGCGCTTCCAAGGAAGGCTGCTGGCTAGCAACAGCTTTCAGTGCTGGCACTTTTCATCTCTGAGCAATTGCTCGACGTTTGCAATTTGTCACCTGAGCTCTCTTTAGAGTGCGCGAGAGGATGAGCAGAAGATGAGGTGGGTAGAGAAGCCCAGAGCCCCAGTGTTCTAAGGGCTTCAAAAGCACTTCCAAGGAAGGGTGCTGGCTAGCAACAGCTTCCAGTGCTGGCACTTTTCCTCTCTGAGCAATTGATCGACGTTTGCAATTTCTCAGCTCGTGTCTACGAGACGGAAAGAGAAAGACCGTGACGTTTGGTGGCTAGAGAAGCGCAAAGCCCCAGTGTTGCTGCTTCTGTGAAAGCGCTTCCAAGGAAGGGTGCTGGCTAGCAACAGCTTTCAGTGCTGGCACTTTTCATCTCTGAGCAATTGCTCGACGTTTGCAATTTCTCACCTGAGCTCTCTTTAGAGTGCGCGAGAGGATGAGCAGAAGATGAGGTGGCTAGAGAAGCCCAGAGCCCCAGTGTTCTTAGGCCTACAAAAGCGCTTCCAAGGAAGGGTGCTGGCTAGCAACAGCTTTCAGTGCTGGCACTTTTCATCTCTGAGCAATTGCTCGACGTTTGCAATTTCTCAGCTCGTGTCTACGAGACGGAGAGATAGTGACCGTGACTTTTGGTGCCTAGAGAAGCGCAAAGCCCCAGTGTTACTGCGCCTGTGAAAGCGCTTCCAAGGAAGGGTGCTGGCTAGCAACAGCTTTCAGTGCTGGCACTTTTCATCTCTGAGCAATTGCTTGACGTTTGCAATTTCTCACCTGAGCTCTCTTTAGAGTGCGCGAGAGGATGAGCAGAAGATGAGGTGGCTAGAGAAGCCCAGAGCCCCAGTGTTCTTAGGCCTACAAAAGCGCTTCCAAGGAAGGGGGCTGGCTAGCAACAGCTTTCAGTGCTGGCACTTTTCATCTCTGAGCAATTGCTCGACGTTTGCAATTTCTCAGCTCGTGTCTACGAGACGGAAAGAGAAGGACCGTGACGTTTGGTGGCTAGAGAAGCGCAAAGCCCCAGTGTTGCTGCGCCTGTGAAAGCGCTTCCAAGGAAGGGTGCTGGCTAGCAACAGCTTTCAGTGCTGGCACTTTTCATCTCTGAGCAATTGCTCGACGTTTGCAATTTCTCAGCTCGTGTCTACGAGACGGAA
Source organism: Sarcoramphus papa (assembly GCA_037962945.1). Taxonomy (NCBI): domain Eukaryota; kingdom Metazoa; phylum Chordata; class Aves; order Accipitriformes; family Cathartidae; genus Sarcoramphus; species Sarcoramphus papa. Next base: position 1,396,961 of record JBBMRM010000053.1, read on the forward strand.
AGAGAATAACCGTGACGTTTGGTGGCTAGAGAAGCGCAAAGCCCCAGTGTTGCTGCGCCTGTGAAAGCGCTTCCAAGGAAGGGTGCTGGCTAGCAACAGCTTTCAGTGCTGGCACTTTTCATCTCTGAGCAATTGCTCGACGTTTGCAATTTCTCACCTGAGCTCTCTTTAGAGTGCGCGAGAGGATGAGCAGAAGATGAGGTGGCTAGAGAAGCCCAGAGCCCCAGTGTTCTTAGGCCTACAAAAGCGCTTCCAAGGAAGGGTGCTGGCTAGCAACAGCTTTCAGTGCTGGCACTTTTCATCTCTGAGCAATTGCTCGACGTTTGCAATTTCTCACCTGAGCTCTCTTTAGAGTGCGCGAGAGGATGAGCAGAAGATTAGATGGCTAGAGAAGCCCAGAGCCCCAGTGTTCTTAGGCCTACAAAAGCGCTTCCAAGGAAGGGTGCTGGCTAGCAACAGCTTTCAGTGCTGGCACTTTCCCTCTCTGAGCAATTGCTCGACGTTTGCAATTTCTCACCTGAGCTCTCTTTAGAGTGCGCGAGAGGATGAGCAGAAGATTAGGTGGCTAAAGAAGCCCAGAGCCCCAGTGTTCTTAGGGCTACAAAAGCGCTTCCAAGGAAGGGTGCTGGCTAGCAACAGCTTTCAGTGCTGGCACTTTTCATCTCTGAGCAATTGCTCGACGTTTGCAATTTCTCAGCTCGTGTCTACGAGACGGAGAGATAGTGACCATGACGTTTGGTGGGTAGAGAAGCGCAAAGCCCCAGTGTTGCTGCGCCTGTGAAAGCGCTTCCAAGGAAGGGTGCTGGCTAGCAACAGCTTTCAGTGCTGGCACTTTTCATCTCGGAGCAATTGCTCGACGTTTGCAATTTCTCACCTGAGCTCTCTTTAGAGTGCGCGAGAGGATGAGCAGAAGATGAGGTGGCTAGAGAAGCCGAGAGCCCCAGTGTTCTTAGGCCTACAAAAGCGCTTCCAAGGAAGGGTGCTGGCTAGCAAGAGCTTTCAGTGCTGGCACTTTTCATCTCTGAGCAATTGCTCGACGTTTGCAATTTCTCAGCTCGTGTCTACGAGACGGAGAGATAGTGACCGTGACTTTTGGTGGGTAGAGAAGCGCAAAGCCCCAATGTTGCTGCGCCTGTGAAAGCGCTTCCAAGGAAGGGTGCTGGCTAGCAACAGCTTTCAGTGCTGGCACTTTTCATCTCTGAGCAATTGCTCGACCTTTGCAATTTCTCACCTGAGCTCTCTTTAGAGTGCGCGAGAGGATGAGCAGAAGATGAGGTGGCTAGAGAAGCCCAGAGCCCCAGTGTTCTTAGGCCTACAAAAGCGCTTCCAAGGAAGGGTGCTGGCTAGCAACAGCTTCCAGTGCTGGCACTTTTCATCTCTGAGCAATTGCTCGACGTTTGCAATTTCTCAGCTCGTGTCTACGAGACGGAGAGATAGTGACCGTGACTTTTGGTGGCTAGAGAAGCGCAAAGCCCCAGTGTTGCTGCGCCTGTGAAAGTGCTTCCAAGGAAGGGTGCTGGCTAGCAAGAGCTTTCAGTGCTGGCACTTTTCATCTCTGAGCAATTGCTCGACGTTTGCAATTTCTCACCTGAGCTCTCTTTAGAGTGCGCGAGAGGATGAGCAGAAGATTAGATGGCTAGAGAAGCCCAGAGCCCCAGTGTTCTTAGGCCTACAAAAGCGCTTCCAAGGAAGGGTGCTGGCTAGCAACAGCTTTCAGTGCTGGCACTTTTCATCTCTGAGCAATTGCTCGACGTTTGCAATTTCTCAGCTCGTGTCTACGAGACGGAGAGATAGTGACCGTGACTTTTGGTGGCTAGAGAAGCGCAAAGCCCCAGTGTTGCTGCGCCTGTGAAAGTGCTTCCAAGGAAGGGTGCTGGCTAGCAACAGCTTTCAGTGCTGGCACTTTTCATCTCTGAGCAATTGCTCGACGTTTGCAATTTCTCACCTGAGCTCTCTTTAGAGTGCGCGAGAGGATGAGCAGAAGATTAGATGGCTAGAGAAGCCCAGAGCCCCAGTGTTCTTAGGCCTACAAAAGCGCTTCCAAGGAAGGGTGCTGGCTAGCAACAGCTTCCAGTGCTGGCACTTTCCCTCTCTGAGCAATTGCTCGACGTTTGCAATTTCTCACCTGAGCTCTCTTTAGAGTGCGCGAGAGGATGAGCAGAAGATTAGGTGGCTAAAGAAGCCCAGAGCCCCAGTGTTCTTAGGCCTACAAAAGCGCTTCCAAGGAAGGGGGCTGGCTAGCAACAGCTTTCAGTGCTGGCACTTTTCATCTCTGAGCAATTGCTCGACGTTTGCAATTTCTCACCTGAGCTCTCTTTAGAGTGCGCGAGAGGATGAGCAGAAGATTAGGTGGCTAGAGAAGCCCAGAGCCCCAGTGTTCTAAGGGCTACAAAAGCGCTTCCAAGGAAGGGTGCTGGCTAGCAACACCTTTCAGTGCTGGCACTTTTCATCTCTGAGCAATTGCTCGACGTTTGCAATTTCTCAGCTCGTGTCTACGAGACGGAAAGAGAAGGACCGTGACGTTTGGTGCGTATAGAAATGCAAAGCCCCAGTGTTACTGCGCCTGTGAAAGCGCTTCCAAGGAAGGGTGCTGGCTAGCAACAGCTTTCAGTGCTGGCACTTTTCATCTCTGAGCAATTGCTCGACGTTTGCAATTTCTCACCTGAGCTCTCTTTAGAGTGCGCGAGAGGATGAGCAGAAGATGAGGTGGCTAGAGAAGCCCAGAGCCCCAGTGTTCTTAGGCCTACAAAAGCGCTTCCAAGGAAGGGTGCTGGCTAGCAAGAGCTTCCAGTGCTGGCACTTTTCCTCTCTGAGCAATTGCTCGACGTTTGCAATTTCTCAGCTCGTGTCTACGAGACGGAAAGAGAATGACCATGACGTTTGGTGGGTAGAGAAGCGCAAAGCCCCAGTGTTACTGCGCCTGTGAAAGCGCTTCCAAGGAAGGGTGCTGGCTAGCAACAGCTTTCAGTGCTGGCACTTTTCATCTCTGAGCAATTGCTCGACGTTTGTAATTTCTCAGCTCGTGTCTACGAGACGGAAAGAGAAGGACCGTGACGTTTGGTGCTTATAGAAGCGCAAAGCCCAAGTGTTGCTGTGCCTGTGAAAGTGCTTCCAAGGAAGGGTGCTGGCTAGCAACAGCTTTCAGTGCTGGCACTTTTCATCTCTGAGCAATTGCTCGACGTTTGCAATTTCTCACCTGAGCTCTCTTTAGAGTGCGCGAGAGGATGAGCAGAAGATTAGGTGGCTAGAGAAGCCCAGAGCCCCAGTGTTCTTAGGCCTACAAAAGCGCTTCCAAGGAAGGGTGCTGGCTAGCAACAGCTTTCAGTGCTGGCACTTTTCATCTCTGAGCAATTGCTCGACGTTTGTAATTTCTCAGCTCGTGTCTACGAGACGGAAAGAGAAGGACCGTGACGTTTGGTGCTTATAGAAGCGCAAAGCCCAAGTGTTGCTGTGCCTGTGAAAGTGCTTCCAAGGAAGGGTGCTGGCTAGCAACAGCTTTCAGTGCTGGCACTTTTCATCTCTGAGCAATTGCTCGACGTTTGCAATTTCTCACCTGAGCTCTCTTTAGAGTGCGCGAGAGGATGAGCAGAAGATTAGGTGGCTAGAGAAGCCCAGAGCCCCAGTGTTCTTAGGCCTACAAAAGCGCTTCCAAGGAAGGGTGCTGGCTAGCAACAGCTTTCAGTGCTGGCACTTTTCATCTCTGAGCAATTGCTCGACGTTTGCAATTTCTCAGCTCGTGTCTACGAGACGGAAAGAGAATGACCGTGATGTTTGGTGCCTAGAGAAGCGCAAAGCCCCAGTGTTACTGCGCCTGTGAAAGCGCTTCCAAGGAAGGGTGCTGGCTAGCAACAGCTTTCAGTGCTGGCACTTTTCATCTCTGAGCAATTGCTCGACGTTTGCAATTTCTCACCTGAGCTCTCTTTAGAGTGCGCGAGAGGATGAGCAGAAGATGAGGTGGCTAGAGAAGCCCAGAGCCCCAGTGTTCTTAGGCCTACAAAAGCGCTTCCAAGGAAGGGTGCTGGCTAGCAACAGCTTTCAGTGCTGGCACTTTTCCTCTCTGAGCAATTGCTCGACGTTTGTAATTTCTCAGCTCGTGTCTACGAGACGGAAAGAGAATGACCGTGATGTTTGGTGCCTAGAGAAGCGCAAAGCCCCAGTGTTACTGCGCCTGTGAAAGCGCTTCCAAGGAAGGGTGCTGGCTAGCAACAGCTTTCAGTGCTGGCACTTTTCATCTCTGAGCAATTGCTCGACGTTTGCAATTTCTCACCTGAGCTCTCTTTAGAGTGCGCGAGAGGATGAGCAGAAGATTAGGTGGCTAGAGAAGCCCAGAGCCCCAGTGTTCTTAGGCCTACAAAAGCGCTTCCAAGGAAGGGTGCTGGCTAGCAACAGCTTCCAGTGCTGGCACTTTTCATCTCTGAGCAATTGCTCGACGTTTGCAATTTCTCAGCTCGTGTCTACGAGACGGAAAGAGAATGACCGTGACGTTTGGTGGGTAGAGAAGCGCAAAGCCCCAGTGTTGCTGCGCCTGTGAAAGCGCTTCAAGGAAGGGTGCTGGCTAGCAACAGCTTTCAGTGCTGGCACTTTTCATCTCTGAGCAATTGCTCGACGTTTGTAATTTCTCACCTGAGCTCTCTTTAGAGTGCGCGAGAGGATGAGCAGAAGATGAGGTGGCTAGAGAAGCCCAGAGCCCCAGTGTTCTAAGGGCTACAAAAGCGCTTCCAAGGAAGGGTGCTGGCTAGCAACAGCTTTCAGTGCTGGCACTTTTCATCTCTGAGCAATTGCTCGACGTTTGCAATTTCTCAGCTCGTGTCTACGAGACGGAAAGAGAATGACCGTGACGTTTGGTGGCTAGAGAAGCGCAAAGCCCCAGTGTTGCTGCGCCTGTGAAAGCGCTTCCAAGGAAGGGTGCTGGCTAGCAACAGCTTTCAGTGCTGGCACTTTTCATCTCTGAGCAATTGCTCGACGTTTGCAATTTCTCACCTGAGCTCTCTTTAGAGTGCGCGAGAGGATGAGCAGAAGATTAGGTGGCTAGAGAAGCCCAGAGCCCCAGTGTTCTAAGGGCTACAAAAGCGCTTCCAAGGAAGGGTGCTGGCTAGCAACAGCTTTCAGTGCTGGCACTTTTCATCTCTGAGCAATTGCTCGACGTTTGCAATTTCTCAGCTCGTGTCTACGAGACGGAAAGAGAAGGACCGTGACGTTTGGTGCGTATAGAAATGCAAAGCCCCAGTGTTACTGCGCCTGTGAAAGCGCTTCCAAGGAAGGGTGCTGGCTAGCAACAGCTTTCAGGGCTGGCACTTTTCATCTCTGAGCAATTGCTCGACGTTTGCAATTTCTCACCTGAGCTCTCTTTAGAGTGCGCGAGAGGATGAGCAGAAGATGAGGTGTTTAGAGAAGCCCAGAGCCCCAGTGTTCTTAAGCCTACAAAAGCGCTTCCAAGGAAGGGTGCTGGCTAGCAACAGCTTTCAGTGCTGGCACTTTTCCTCTCTGAGCAATTGCTCGACCTTTGCAATTTCTCAGCTCGTGTCTACGAGACGGAAAGAGAATGACCGTGACGTTTGGTGGCTAGAGAAGCGCAAAGCCCCAGTGTTGCTGCGCCTGTGAAAGCGCTTCCAAGGAAGGGGGCTGGCTAGCAACAGCTTCCAGTGCTGGCACTTTTCATCTCTGAGCAATTGCTCGACGTTTGCAATTTCTCCGCTCGTGTCTACGAGACGGAAAGAGAAGGACCGTGATGTTTGGTGGGTAGAGAAGCGCAAAGCCACAGTGTTACTGCGCCTGTGAAAGCGCTTCCAAGGAAGGGGGCTGGCTAGCAACAGCTTTCAGTGCTGGCACTTTTCATCTCTGAGCAATTGCTCGACCTTTGCAATTTCTCACCTGAGCTCTCTTTAGAGTGCGCGAGAGGACGAGCAGAAGATGAGGTGTCTAGAGAAGCCCAGAGCCCCAGTGTTCTAAGGGCTACAAAAGCGCTTCCAAGGAAGGGTGCTGGCTAGCAACAGCTTTCAGTGCTGGCACTTTTCATCTCTGAGCAATTGCTCGACGTTTGCAATTTCTCAGCTCGTGTCTACGAGATGGAAAGAGAAGGACCGTGACGTTTGGTGGCTAGAGAAGCGCAAAGCCCCAGTGTTGCTGTGCCTGTGAAAGCAATTCCAAGGAAGGGTGCTGGCTAGCAACAGCTTTCAGTGCTGGCACTTTTCATCTCGGAGCAATTGCTCGACGTTTGCAATTTCTCACCTGAGCTCTCTTTAGAGTGCGCGAGAGGATGAGCAGAAGATTAGGTGGCTAGAGAAGCCCAGAGCCCCAGTGTTCTTAGGCCTACAAAAGCGCTTCCAAGGAAGGGTGCTGGCTAGCAACAGCTTTCAGTGCTGGCACTTTTCCTCTCTGAGCAATTGCTCGACGTTTGCAATTTCTCAGCTCGTGTCTACGAGACGGAAAGAGAATGACCGTGACGTTTGGTGCGTATAGAAGCGCAAAGCCCCAGTGTTACTGCGCCTGTGAAAGCGCTTCCAAGGAAGGGTGCTGGCTAGCAAGAGCTTGCAGTGCTGGCACTTTTCATCTCTGAGCAATTGCTCGACGTTTGTAATTTCTCAGCTCGTGTCTACGAGACGGAAAGAGAATGACCGTGACGTTTGGTGCGTATAGAAGCGCAAAGCCCCAGTGTTGCTGTGCCTGTGAAAGTGCTTCCAAGGAAGGGTGCTGGCTAGCAACAGCTTTCAGTGCTGGCACTTTTCCTCTCTGAGCAATTGCTCGACGTTTGCAATTTCTCACCTGAGCTCTCTTTAGAGTGCGCGAGAGGATGAGCAGAAGATTAGGTGGCTAGAGAAGCCCAGAGCCCCAGTGTTCTTAGGCCTACAAAAGCGCTTCCAAGGAAGGGGGCTGGCTAGCAACAGCTTTCAGTGCTGGCACTTTTCATCTCTGAGCAATTGCTCGACGTTTGCAATTTCTCAGCTCGTGTCTACGAGACGGAAAGAGAATGACCGTGACGTTTGGTGGGTAGAGAAGCGCAAAGCCCCAGTGTTGCTGCGCCTGTGAAAGCGCTTCCAAGGAAGGGTGCTGGCTAGCAACAGCTTCCAGTGCTGGCACTTTTCATCTCTGAGCAATTGCTCGACGTTTGCAATTTCTCAGCTCGTGTCTACGAGACGGAAAGAGAATGACCGTGATGTTTGGTGGGTAGAGAAGCGCAAAGCCCCAGTGTTACTGCGCCTGTGAAAGCGCTTCCAAGGAAGGGTGCTGGCTAGCAACAGCTTTCAGTGCTGGCACTTTTCATCTCTGAGCAATTGCTCGACCTTTGCAATTTCTCACCTGAGCTCTCTTTAGAGTGCGCGAGAGGACGAGCAGAAGATGAGGTGCCTAGAGAAGCCCAGAGCCCCAGTGTTCTAAGGGCTACAAAAGCGCTTGCAAGGAAGGGTGCTGGCTAGCAAGAGCTTTCAGTGCTGGCACTTTTCATCTCTGAGCAATTGCTCGACGTTTGCAATTTCTCAGCTCGTGTCTACGAGACGGAAAGAGAAGGACCGTGACGTTTGGTGCGTATAGAAATGCAAAGCCCCAGTGTTACTGCGCCTGTGAAAGCGCTTCCAAGGAAGGGGGCTGGCTAGCAACAGCTTTCAGTGCTGGCACTTTTCCTCTCTGAGCAATTGCTCGACGTTTGCAATTTCTCACCTGAGCTCTCTTTAGAGTGCGCGAGAGGATGAGCAGAAGATTAGGTGGCTAGAGAAGCCCAGAGCCCCAGTCTTCTTAGGCCTACAAAAGCGCTTCCAAGGAAGGGTGCTGGCTAGCAACAGCTTTCAGTGCTGGCACTTTTCATCTCTGAGCAATTGCTCGACGTTTGCAATTTCTCAGCTCGTGTCTAGGAGATGGAAAGAGAATGACCGTGACGTTTGGTGGCTAGAGAAGCGCAAAGCCCCAGTGTTGCTGTGCCTGTGAAAGCGCTTCCAAGGAAGGGTGCTGGCTAGCAACAGCTTTCAGTGCTGGCACTTTTCATCTCTGAGCAATTGCTCGACGTTTGCAATTTCTCACCTGAGCTCTCTTTAGAGTGCGCGAGAGGATGAGCAGAAGATTAGGTGGCTAGAGAAGCCCAGAGCCCCAGTGTTCTAAGGGCTACAAAAGCGCTTCATAGGAAGGGTGCTGGCTAGCAACAGCTTTCAGTGCTGGCACTTTTCATCTCTGAGCAATTGCTCGACGTTTGCAATTTCTCAGCTCGTGTCTACGAGACGGAAAGAGAAGGACCGTGACGTTTGGTGCGTATAGAAATGCAAAGCCCCAGTGTTACTGCGCCTGTGAAAGCGCTTCCAAGGAAGGGTGCTGGCTAGCAACAGCTTTCAGGGCTGGCACTTTTCATCTCTGAGCAATTGCTCGACGTTTGCAATTTCTCACCTGAGCTCTCTTTAGAGTGCGCGAGAGGATGAGCAGAAGATGAGGTGTTTAGAGAAGCCCAGAGCCCCAGTGTTCTTAAGCCTACAAAAGCGCTTCCAAGGAAGGGTGCTGGCTAGCAACAGCTTTCAGTGCTGGCACTTTTCCTCTCTGAGCAATTGCTCGACCTTTGCAATTTCTCAGCTCGTGTCTACGAGACGGAAAGAGAATGACCGTGACGTTTGGTGGCTAGAGAAGCGCAAAGCCCCAGTGTTGCTGCGCCTGTGAAAGCGCTTCCAAGGAAGGGGGCTGGCTAGCAACAGCTTCCAGTGCTGGCACTTTTCATCTCTGAGCAATTGCTCGACGTTTGCAATTTCTCCGCTCGTGTCTACGAGACGGAAAGAGAAGGACCGTGATGTTTGGTGGGTAGAGAAGCGCAAAGCCACAGTGTTACTGCGCCTGTGAAAGCGCTTCCAAGGAAGGGGGCTGGCTAGCAACAGCTTTCAGTGCTGGCACTTTTCATCTCTGAGCAATTGCTCGACCTTTGCAATTTCTCACCTGAGCTCTCTTTAGAGTGCGCGAGAGGACGAGCAGAAGATGAGGTGTCTAGAGAAGCCCAGAGCCCCAGTGTTCTAAGGGCTACAAAAGCGCTTCCAAGGAAGGGTGCTGGCTAGCAACAGCTTTCAGTGCTGGCACTTTTCATCTCTGAGCAATTGCTCGACGTTTGCAATTTCTCAGCTCGTGTCTACGAGATGGAAAGAGAAGGACCGTGACGTTTGGTGGCTAGAGAAGCGCAAAGCCCCAGTGTTGCTGTGCCTGTGAAAGCAATTCCAAGGAAGGGTGCTGCCTAGCAACAGCTTTCAGTGCTGGCACTTTTCATCTCGGAGCAATTGCTCGACGTTTGCAATTTCTCACCTGAGCTCTCTTTAGAGTGCGCGAGAGGATGAGCAGAAGATGAGGTGGCTAGAGAAGCCCAGAGCCCCAGTGTTCTTAGGCCTACAAAAGCGCTTCCAAGGAAGGGTGCTGGCTAGCAACAGCTTTCAGTGCTGGCACTTTTCCTCTCTGAGCAATTGCTTGACGTTTGCAATTTCTCAGCTCGTGTCTACGAGACGGAAAGAGAATGACCATGACGTTTGGTGGCTAGAGAAGCGCAAAGCCCCAGTGTTACTGCGCCTGTGAAAGCGCTTCCAAGGAAGGGTGCTGGCTAGCAAGAGCTTGCAGTGCTGGCACTTTTCATCTCTGAGCAATTGCTCGACGTTTGTAATTTCTCAGCTCGTGTCTACGAGACGGAAAGAGAATGACCGTGACGTTTGGTGCGTATAGAAGCGCAAAGCCCCAGTGTTGCTGTGCCTGTGAAAGTGCTTCCAAGGAAGGGTGCTGGCTAGCAACAGCTTTCAGTGCTGGCACTTTTCCTCTCTGAGCAATTGCTCGACGTTTGCAATTTCTCACCTGAGCTCTCTTTAGAGTGCGCGAGAGGATGAGCAGAAGATTAGGTGGCTAGAGAAGCCCAGAGCCCCAGTGTTCTTAGGCCTACAAAAGCGCTTCCAAGGAAGGGGGCTGGCTAGCAACAGCTTTCAGTGCTGGCACTTTTCATCTCTGAGCAATTGCTCGACGTTTGCAATTTCTCAGCTCGTGTCTACGAGACGGAAAGAGAATGACCGTGACGTTTGGTGGGTAGAGAAGCGCAAAGCCCCAGTGTTGCTGCGCCTGTGAAAGCGCTTCCAAGGAAGGGTGCTGGCTAGCAACAGCTTCCAGTGCTGGCACTTTTCATCTCTGAGCAATTGCTCGACGTTTGCAATTTCTCAGCTCGTGTCTACGAGACGGAAAGAGAATGACCGTGATGTTTGGTGGGTAGAGAAGCGCAAAGCCCCAGTGTTACTGCGCCTGTGAAAGCGCTTCCAAGGAAGGGTGCTGGCTAGCAACAGCTTTCAGTGCTGGCACTTTTCATCTCTGAGCAATTGCTCGACCTTTGCAATTTCTCACCTGAGCTCTCTTTAGAGTGCGCGAGAGGACGAGCAGAAGATGAGGTGTCTAGAGAAGCCCAGAGCCCCAGTGTTCTAAGGGCTACAAAAGCGCTTCCAAGGAAGGGTGCTGGCTAGCAAGAGCTTTCAGTGCTGGCACTTTTCATCTCTGAGCAATTGCTCGACGTTTGCAATTTCTCAGCTCGTGTCTACGAGACGGAAAGAGAAGGACCGTGACGTTTGGTGCGTATAGAAATGCAAAGCCCCAGTGTTACTGCGCCTGTGAAAGCGCTTCCAAGGAAGGGGGCTGGCTAGCAACAGCTTTCAGTGCTGGCACTTTTCCTCTCTGAGCAATTGCTCGACGTTTGCAATTTCTCACCTGAGCTCTCTTTAGAGTGCGCGAGAGGATGAGCAGAAGATTAGGTGGCTAGAGAAGCCCAGAGCCCCAGTGTTCTAAGGGCTACAAAAGCGCTTCCAAGGAAGGGTGCTGGCTAGCAACAGCTTTCAGTGCTGGCACTTTTCATCTCTGAGCAATTGCTCGACGTTTGCAATTTCTCAGCTCGTGTCTACGAGACGGAAAGAGAATGACCGTGATGTTTGGTGGGTAGAGAAGCGCAAAGCCCCAGTGTTGCTGCGCCTGTGAAAGCGCTTCCAAGGAAGGGTGCTGGCTAGCAACAGCTTTCAGTGCTGGCACTTTTCATCTCTGAGCAATTGCTCGACGTTTGCAATTTCTCCGCTCGTGTCTACGAGACGGAAAGAGAATGACCGTGATGTTTGGTGGGTAGAGAAGCGCAAAGCCCCAGTGTTACTGCGCCTGTGAAAGCGCTTCCAAGGAAGGGTGCTGGCTAGCAACAGCTTTCAGTGCTGGCACTTTTCATCTCTGAGCAATTGCTCGACCTTTGCAATTTCTCACCTGAGCTCTCTTTAGAGTGCGCGAGAGGACGAGCAGAAGATGAGGTGTCTAGAGAAGCCCAGAGCCCCAGTGTTCTAAGGGCTACAAAAGCGCTTGCAAGGAAGGGTGCTGGCTAGCAACAGCTTTCAGTGCTGGCACTTTTCATCTCTGAGCAATTGCTCGACGTTTGCAATTTCTCAGCTCGTGTCTACGAGATGGAAAGAGAAGGACCGTGACGTTTGGTGGCTAGAGAAGCGCAAAGCCCCAGTGTTGCTGTGCCTGTGAAAGCAATTCCAAGGAAGGGTGCTGCCTAGCAACAGCTTTCAGTGCTGGCACTTTTCATCTCGGAGCAATTGCTCGACCTTTGCAATTTCTCACCTGAGCTCTCTTTAGAGTGCGCGAGAGGATGAGCAGAAGATTAGGTGGCTAGAGAAGCCCAGAGCCCCAGTGTTCTTAGGGCTACAAAAGCGCTTCCAAGGAAGGGTGCTGGCTAGCAAGAGCTTCCAGTGCTGGCACTTTTCATCTCTGAGCAATTGCTCGACGTTTGCAATTTCTCAGCTCGTGTCTACGAGACAGAAAGAGAATGACCGTGATGTTTGGTGGGTAGAGAAGCGCAAAGCCCCAGTGTTGCTGCACCTGTGAAAGCGCTTCCAAGGAAGGGTGCTGGCTAGCAACAGCTTCCAGTGCTGGCACTTTTCATCTCTGAGCAATTGCTCGACGTTTGCAATTTCTCAGCTCGTGTCTACGAGACGGAAAGAGAAGGACCGTGATGTTTGGTGGGTAGAGAAGCGCAAAGCCCCAGTGTTACTGCGCCTGTGAAAGCGCTTCCAAGGAAGGGTGCTGGCTAGCAACAGCTTTCAGGGCTGGCACTTTTCATCTCTGAGCAATTGCTCGACCTTTGCAATTTCTCACCTGAGCTCTCTTTAAAGTGCGCGAGAGGACGAGCAGAAGATGAGGTGTTTAGAGAAGCCCAGAGCCCCAGTGTTCTAAGGGCTACAAAAGCGCTTCCAAGGAAGGGTGCTGGCTAGCAACAGCTTTCAGTGCTGGCACTTTTCATCTCTGAGCAATTGCTCGACGTTTGCAATTTCTCAGCTCGTGTCTACGAGACGGAAAGAGAATGACCATGACGTTTGGTGGGTAGAGAAGCGCAAAGCCCCAGTGTTACTGCGCCTGTGAAAGCGCTTCCAAGGAAGGGTGCTGGCTAGCAACAGCTTTCAGTGCTGGCACTTTTCATCTCTGAGCAATTGCTCGACGTTTGCAATTTCTCAGCTCGTGTCTACGAGACGGAAAGAGAATGACCGTGACGTTTGGTGCGTATAGAAGCGCAAAGCCCCAGTGTTGCTGTGCCTGTGAAAGTGCTTCCAAGGAAGGGTGCTGGCTAGCAACAGCTTTCAGTGCTGGCACTTTTCATCTCTGAGCAATTGCTCGACGTTTGCAATTTCTCACCTGAGCTCTCTTTAGAGTGCGCGAGAGGATGAGCAGAAGATGAGGTGGCTAGAGAAGCCCAGAGCCCCAGTGTTCTAAGGGCTACAAAAGCGCTTGCAAGGAAGGGTGCTGGCTAGCAAAAGCTTTCAGTGCTGGCACTTTTCATCTCTGAGCAATTGCTCGACGTTTGCAATTTCTCAGCTCGTGTCTACGAGACGGAAAGAGAATGACCGTGACGTTTGGTGGGTAGAGAAGCGCAAAGCCCCAGTGTTACTGCGCCTGTGAAAGCGCTTCCAAGGAAGGGTGCTGGCTAGCAACAGCTTTCAGTGCTGGCACTTTTCATCTCTGAGCAATTGCTCGACGTTTGCAATTTCTCACCTGAGCTCTCTTTAGAGTGCGCGAGAGGATGAGCAGAAGATGAGGTGGCTAGAGAAGCCCAGAGCCCCAGTGTTCTTAGGCCTACAAAAGCGCTTCCAAGGAAGGGTGCTGATAGCAAGAGCTTCCAGTGCTGGCACTTTTCCTCTCTGAGCAATTGCTCGACGTTTGCAATTTCTCAGCTCGTGTCTACGAGACGGAAAGAGAAGGACCGTGACGTTTGGTGGCTAGAGAAGCGCAAAGCCCCAGTGTTACTGCGCCTGTGAAAGCGCTTCCAAGGAAGGGTGCTGGCTAGCAACAGCTTTCAGTGCTGGCACTTTTCATCTCTGAGCAATTGCTCGACGTTTGCAATTTCTCAGCTCGTGTCTAGGAGACGGAAAGAGAAGGACCGTGGCATTTGGTGCGTATAGAAGCGCAAAGCCCCAGTGTTGCTGCGCCTGTGAAAGTGCTTCCAAGGAAGGGTGCTGGCTAGCAACAGCTTTCAGTGCTGGCACTTTTCATCTCTGAGCAATTGCTCGATGTTTGCAATTTCTCACCTGAGCTCTCTTTAGAGTGCGCGAGAGGATGAGCAGAAGATTAGGTGGCTAGAGAAGCCCAGACCCCCAGTGTTCTTAGGCCTACAAAAGCGCTTGCAAGTAAGGGTGCTGGCTAGCAAGAGCTTTCAGTGCTGGCACTTTTCCTCTCTGAGCAATTGCTCGACGTTTGCAATTTCTCAGCTCGTGTCTACGAGACGGAAAGAGAATGACAGTGACGTTTGGTGGCTAGAGAAGCGCAAAGCCCCAGTGTTACTGTGCCTGTGAAAGCGCTTCCAAGGAAGGGTGCTGGCTAGCAACAGCTTTCAGTGCTGGCACTTTTCATCTCTGAGCAATTGCTCGACGTTTGCAATTTCTCACCTGAGCTCTCTTTAGACTGCGCGAGAGGATGAGCAGAAGATTAGGTGGCTAGAGAAGCCCAGAGCCCCAGTGTTCTAAGGGCTACAAAAGCGCTTCCAAGGAAGGGTGCTGGCTAGCAACACCTTTCAGTGCTGGCACTTTTCCTCTCTGAGCAATTGCTCGACATTTGCAATTTCTCAGCTCGTGTCTACGAGACGGAAAGAGAATGACCGTGACGTTTGGTGCGTATAGAAATGCAAAGCGCCAGTGTTACTGCGCCTGTGAAAGCGCTTCCAAGGAAGGGTGCTGGCTAGCAACAGCTTTCAGTGCTGGCACTTTTCATCTCTGAGCAATTGCTCGACGTTTGCAATTTCTCACCTGAGCTCTCTTTAGAGTGCGCGAGAGGATGAGCAGAAGATTAGGTGGCTAGAGAAGCCCAGAGCCCCAGTGTTCTAAGGGCTACAAAAGCGCTTGCAAGGAAGGGTGCTGGCTAGCAACAGCTTCCACTGCTGGCACTTTTCCTCTCTGAGCAATTGCTCGACGTTTGCAATTTCTCAGCTCGTGTCTACGAGACGGAAAGAGAATGACCGTGATGTTTGGTGGCTAGAGAAGCGCAAAGCCCCAGTGTTGCTGCGCCTGTGAAAGCGCTTCCAAGGAAGGGTGCTGGCTAGCAACAGCTTCCAGTGCTGGCACTTTTCATCTCTGAGCAATTGCTCGACGTTTGCAATTTCTCCGCTCGTGTCTACGAGACGGAAAGAGAATGACCGTGATGTTTGGTGGGTAGAGAAGCGCAAAGCCCCAGTGTTACTGCGCCTGTGAAAGCGCTTCCAAGGAAGGGTGCTGGCTAGCAACAGCTTTCAGTGCTGGCACTTTTCATCTCTGAGCAATTGCTCGACCTTTGCAATTTCTCACCTGAGCTCTCTTTAGAGTGCGCGAGAGGACGAGCAGAAGATGAGGTGTCTAGAGAAGCCCAGAGCCCCAGTGTTCTAAGGGCTACAAAAGCGCTTCCAAGGAAGGGTGCTGGCTAGCAACAGCTTTCAGTGCTGGCACTTTTCATCTCTGAGCAATTGCTCGACGTTTGCAATTTCTCAGCTCGTGTCTACGAGATGGAAAGAGAAGGACCGTGACGTTTGGTGGCTAGAGAAGCGCAAAGCCCCAGTGTTGCTGTGCCTGTGAAAGCAATTCCAAGGAAGGGTGCTGCCTAGCAACAGCTTTCAGTGCTGGCACTTTTCATCTCGGAGCAATTGCTCGACGTTTGCAATTTCTCCCCTGAGCTCTCTTTAGAGTGCGCGAGAGGATGAGCAGAAGATTAGGTGGCTAGAGAAGCCCAGAGCCCCAGTGTTCTTAGGCCTACAAAAGCGCTTCCAAGGAAGGGTGCTGGCTAGCAACAGCTTTCAGTGCTGGCACTTTTCCTCTCTGAGCAATTGCTCGACGTTTGCAATTTCTCAGCTCGTGTCTACGAGACGGAAAGAGAATGACCATGACGTTTGGTGGCTAGAGAAGCGCAAAGCCACAGTGTTACTGCGCCTGTGAAAGCGCTTCCAAGGAAGGGTGCTGGCTAGCAACAGCTTTCAGTGCTGGCACTTTTCATCTCTGAGCAATTGCTCGACGTTTGTAATTTCTCAGCTCGTGTCTACGAGACGGAAAGAGAATGACCGTGAAGTTTGGTGCGTATAGAAGCGCAAAGCCCCAGTGTTGCTGTGCCTGTGAAAGTGCTTCCAAGGAAGGGTGCTGGCTAGCAACAGCTTTCAGTGCTGGCACTTTTCCTCTCTGAGCAATTGCTCGACGTTTGCAATTTCTCACCTGAGCTCTCTTTAGAGTGCGCGAGAGGATGAGCAGAAGATTAGGTGGCTAGAGAAGCCCAGAGCCCCAGTGTTCTTAGGCCTACAAAAGCGCTTCCAAGGAAGGGGGCTGGCTAGCAACAGCTTTCAGTGCTGGCACTTTTCATCTCTGAGCAATTGCTCGACGTTTGCAATTTCTCAGCTCGTGTCTACGAGACGGAAAGAGAATGACCGTGACCTTTGGTGGCTAGAGAAGCGCAAAGCCCCAGTGTTGCTGTGCCTGTGAAAGCGCTTCCAAGGAAGGGTGCTGGCTAGCAAGAGCTTCCAGTGCTGGCACTTTTCATCTCTGAGCAATTGCTCGACGTTTGCAATTTCTCAGCTCGTGTCTACGAGACGGAAAGAGAAGGACCGTGATGTTTGGTGGGTAGAGAAGCGCAAAGCCCCAGTGTTACTGCGCCTGTGAAAGCGCTTCCAAGGAAGGGTGCTGGCTAGCAACAGCTTTCAGTGCTGGCACTTTTCATCTCTGAGCAATTGCTCGACGTTTGCAATTTCTCACCTGAGCTCTCTTTAGAGTGCGCGAGAGGACGAGCACAAGATTAGGTGGCTAGAGAAGCCCAGAGCCCCAGTGTTCTAAGGGCTACAAAAGCGCTTCCAAGGAAGGGTGCTGGCTAGCAACAGCTTTCAGTGCTGGCACTTTTCATCTCTGAGCAATTGCTCGACGTTTGCAATTTCTCACCTGAGCTCTCTTTAGAGTGCGCGAGAGGATGAGCAGAAGATTAGGTGGCTAGAGAAGCCCAGACCCCCAGTGTTCTTAGGCCTACAAAAGCGCTTCCAAGGAAGGGGGCTGGCTAGCAACAGCTTTCAGTGCTGGCACTTTTCATCTCTGAGCAATTGCTCGACGTTTGCAATTTCTCAGCTCGTGTCTACGAGACGGAAAGAGAATGACCGTGACATTTGGTGCGTATAGAAGCGCAAAGCCCCAGTGTTACTGTGCCTGTGAAAGCGCTTCCAAGGAAGGGGGCTGGCTAGCAACAGCTTTCAGTGCTGGCACTTTTCCTCTCTGAGCAATTGCTCGACGTTTGCAATTTCTCACCTGAGCTCTCTTTAGAGTGCGCGAGAGGATGAGCAGAAGATTAGGTGGCTAGAGAAGCCCAGAGCCCCAGTGTTCTAAGGGCTACAAAAGCGCTTCCAAGGAAGGGTGCTGGCTAGCAACACCTTTCAGTGCTGGCACTTTTCCTCTCTGAGCAATTGCTCGACGTTTGCAATTTCTCAGCTCGTGTCTACGAGACGGAAAGAGAATGACCGTGACGTTTGGTGCGTATAGAAATGCAAAGCGCCAGTGTTACTGCGCCTGTGAAAGCGCTTCCAAGGAAGGGTGCTGGCTAGCAACAGCTTTCAGTGCTGGCACTTTTCATCTCTGAGCAATTGCTCGACGTCTGCAATTTCTCACCTGAGCTCTCTTTAGAGTGCGCGAGAGCATGAGCAGAAGATTAGGTGGCTAGAGAAGCCCAGAGCCCCAGTGTTCTAAGGGCTACAAAAGCGCTTCCAAGGAAGGGTGCTGGCTAGCAACAGCTTCCAGTGCTGGCACTTTTCATCTCTGAGCAATTGCTCGACGTTTGCAATTTCTCAGCTCGTGTCTACGAGACGGAAAGAGAAGGACCGTGACGTTTGGTGGGTAGAGAAGCGCAAAGCCCCAGTGTTGCTGCGCCTGTGAAAGCGCTTCCAAGGAAGGGTGCTGGCTAGCAAGAGCTTCCAGTGCTGGCACTTTTCATCTCTGAGCAATTGCTCGACGTTTGCAATTTCTCCGCTCGTGTCTACGAGACGGAAAGAGAATGACCGTGATGTTTGGTGGGTAGAGAAGCGCAAAGCCCCAGTGTTACTGCGCCTGTGAAAGCGCTTCCAAGGAAGGGTGCTGGCTAGCAACAGCTTTCAGTGCTGGCACTTTTCCTCTCTGAGCAATTGCTCGACGTTTGCAATTTCTCACCTGAGCTCTCTTTAGAGTGCGCGAGAGGATGAGCAGAAGATTAGGTGGCTAGAGAAGCCCAGAGCCCCAGTGTTCTTAGGCCTACAAAAGCGCTTCCAAGGAAGGGGGCTGGCTAGCAACAGCTTTCAGTGCTGGCACTTTTCATCTCTGAGCAATTGCTCGACCTTTGCAATTTCTCAGCTCGTGTCTACGAGACGGAAAGAGAAGGACCGTGACGTTTGGTGAGTAGAGAAGCGCAAAGCCCCAGTGTTGCTGCGCCTGTGAAAGCGCTTCCAAGGAAGGGTGCTGGCTAGCAAGAGCTTCCAGTGCTGGCACTTTTCATCTCTGAGCAATTGCTCGACGTTTGCAATTTCTCAGCTCGTGTCTACGAGACGGAAAGAGAATGACCGTGATGTTTGGTGGGTAGAGAAGCGCAAAGCCCCAGTGTTACTGCGCCTGTGAAAGCGCTTCCAAGGAAGGGTGCTGGCTAGCAACAGCTTTCAGTGCTGGCACTTTTCATCTCTGAGCAATTGCTCGACGTTTGCAATTTCTCACCTGAGCTCTCTTTAGAGTGCGCGAGAGGATGAGCAGAAGATTAGGTGGCTAGAGAAGCCCAGACCCCCAGTGTTCTTAGGCCTACAAAAGCGCTTCCAAGGAAGGGGGCTGGCTAGCAACAGCTTTCAGTGCTGGCACTTTTCATCTCTGAGCAATTGCTCGACGTTTGCAATTTCTCAGCTCGTGTCTACGAGACGGAAAGAGAAGGACCGTGACATTTGGTGCGTATAGAAGCGCAAAGCCCCAGTGTTACTGTGCCTGTGAAAGCGCTTCCAAGGAAGGGGGCTGGCTAGCAACAGCTTTCAGTGCTGGCACTTTTCCTCTCTGAGCAATTGCTCGACGTTTGCAATTTCTCACCTGAGCTCTCTTTAGAGTGCGCGAGAGGATGAGCAGAAGATTAGGTGGCTAGAGAAGCCCAGAGCCCCAGTGTTCTAAGGGCTACAAAAGCGCTTCCAAGGAAGGGTGCTGGCTAGCAACACCTTTCAGTGCTGGCACTTTTCCTCTCTGAGCAATTGCTCGACGTTTGCAATTTCTCAGCTCGTGTCTACGAGACGGAAAGAGAATGACCGTGACGTTTGGTGCGTATAGAAATGCAAAGCGCCAGTGTTACTGCGCCTGTGAAAGCGCTTCCAAGGAAGGGTGCTGGCTAGCAACAGCTTTCAGTGCTGGCACTTTTCATCTCTGAGCAATTGCTCGACGTCTGCAATTTCTCACCTGAGCTCTCTTTAGAGTGCGCGAGAGCATGAGCAGAAGATGAGGTGGCTAGAGAAGCCCAGAGCCCCAGTGTTCTTAGGCCTACAAAAGCGCTTCCAAGGAAGGGTGCTGGCTAGCAACAGCTTCCAGTGCTGGCACTTTTCATCTCTGAGCAATTGCTCGACGTTTGCAATTTCTCAGCTCGTGTCTACGAGACGGAAAGAGAAGGACCGTGACGTTTGGTGGGTAGAGAAGCGCAAAGCCCCAGTGTTGCTGCGCCTGTGAAAGCGCTTCCAAGAAAGGGTGCTGGCTAGCAAGAGCTTCCAGTGCTGGCACTTTTCATCTCTGAGCAATTGCTCGACGTTTGCAATTTCTCCGCTCGTGTCTACGAGACGGAAAGAGAATGACCGTGATGTTTGGTGGGTAGAGAAGCGCAAAGCCCCAGTGTTACTGCGCCTGTGAAAGCGCTTCCAAGGAAGGGTGCTGGCTAGCAACAGCTTTCAGTGCTGGCACTTTTCATCTCTGAGCAATTGCTCGACCTTTGCAATTTCTCACCTGAGCTCTCTTTAGAGTGCGCGAGAGGACGAGCAGAAGATGAGGTGTCTAGAGAAGCCCAGAGCCCCAGTGTTCTAAGGGCTACAAAAGCGCTTGCAAGGAAGGGTGCTGGCTAGCAACAGCTTTCAGTGCTGACACTTTTCATCTCTGAGCAATTGCTCGACGTTTGCAATTTCTCAGCTCGTGTCTACGAGACGGAAAGAGAAGGACCGTGGCATTTGGTGCGTATAGAAGCGCAAAGCCCCAGTGTTGCTGTGCCTGTGAAAGCGCTTCGAAGGAAGGGTGCTGGCTAGCAACAGCTTTCAGTGCTGGCACTTTTCATCTCGGAGCAATTGCTCGACGTTTGCAATTTCTCACCTGAGCTCTCTTTAGAGTGCGCGAGAGGATGAGCAGAAGATTAGGTGGCTAGAGAAGCCCAGAGCCCCGGTGTTCTAAGGGCTACAAAAGCGCTTCATAGGAAGGGTGCTGGCTAGCAACAGCTTTCAGTGCTGGCACTTTTCATCTCTGAGCAATTGCTCGACGTTTGCAATTTCTCAGCTCGTGTCTACGAGACAGAAAGAGAATGACCGTGACGTTTGGTGCGTATAGAAATGCAAAGCCCCAGTGTTACTGCGCCTGTGAAAGCGCTTCCAAGGAAGGGGGCTGGCTAGCAACAGCTTTCAGGGCTGGCACTTTTCCTCTCTGAGCAATTGCTCGACGTTTGCAATTTCTCACCTGAGCTCTCTTTAGAGTGCGCGAGAGGATGAGCAGAAGATTAGGTGGCTAGAGAAGCCCAGACCCCCAGTGTTCTTAAGCCTACAAAAGCGCTTCCAAGGAAGGGTGCTGGCTAGCAACAGCTTTCAGTGCTGGCACTTTTCATCTCTGAGCAATTGCTCGACGTTTGCAATTTCTCAGCTCGTGTCTACGAGACGGAAAGAGAATGACCGTGATGTTTGGTGGGTAGAGAAGCGCAAAGCCCCAGTGTTGCTGCGCCTGTGAAAGCGCTTCCAAGGAAGGGTGCTGGCTAGCAACAGCTTCCAGTGCTGGCACTTTTCATCTCTGAGCAATTGCTCGACGTTTGCAATTTCTCCGCTCGTGTCTACGAGACGGAAAGAGAAGGACCGTGATGTTTGGTGGGTAGAGAAGCGTAAAGCCACAGTGTTACTGCGCCTGTGAAAGCGCTTCCAAGGAAGGGTGCTGGCTAGCAACAGCTTTCAGTGCTGGCACTTTTCATCTCTGAGCAATTGCTCGACCTTTGCAATTTCTCACCTGAGCTCTCTTTAGAGTGCGCGAGAGGACGAGCAGAAGATGAGGTGTCTAGAGAAGCCCAGAGCCCCAGTGTTCTAAGGGCTACAAAAGCGCTTCCAAGGAAGGGTGCTGGCTAGCAACAGCTTTCAGTGCTGGCACTTTTCATCTCTGAGCAATTGCTCGACGTTTGCAATTTCTCAGCTCGTGTCTACGAGATGGAAAGAGAAGGACCGTGACGTTTGGTGGCTAGAGAAGCGCAAAGCCCCAGTGTTGCTGTGCCTGTGAAAGCAATTCCAAGGAAGGGTGCTGGCTAGCAACAGCTTTCAGTGCTGGCACTTTTCATCTCGGAGCAATTGCTCGACGTTTGCAATTTCTCCCCTGAGCTCTCTTTAGAGTGCGCGAGAGGATGAGCAGAAGATTAGGTGGCTAGAGAAGCCCAGAGCCCCAGTGTTCTTAGGCCTACAAAAGCGCTTCCAAGGAAGGGTGCTGGCTAGCAACAGCTTTCAGTGCTGGCACTTTTCATCTCTGAGCAATTGCTCGACGTTTGCAATTTCTCAGCTCGTGTCTACGAGACGGAAAGAGAATGACCGTGATGTTTGGTGGGTAGAGAAGCGCAAAGCCCCAGTGTTGCTGCGCCTGTGAAAGCGCTTCCAAGGAAGGGTGCTGGCTAGCAACAGCTTTCAGTGCTGGCACTTTTCATCTCTGAGCAATTGCTCGACGTTTGCAATTTCTCAGCTCGTGTCTACGAGACGGAAAGAGAATGACCGTGATGTTTGGTGGGTAGAGAAGCGCAAAGCCCCAGTGTTACTGCGCCTGTGAAAGCGCTTCCAAGGAAGGGTGCTGGCTAGCAACAGCTTTCAGTGCTGGCACTTTTCATCTCTGAGCAATTGCTCGACCTTTGCAATTTCTCACCTGAGCTCTCTTTAGAGTGCGCGAGAGGACGAGCAGAAGATGAGGTGTCTAGAGAAGCCCAGAGCCCCAGTGTTCTAAGGGCTACAAAAGCGCTTCCAAGGAAGGGTGCTGGCTAGCAACAGCTTTCAGTGCTGGCACTTTTCATCTCTGAGCAATTGCTCGACGTTTGCAATTTCTCAGCTCGTGTCTACGAGATGGAAAGAGAAGGACCGTGACGTTTGGTGGCTAGAGAAGCGCAAAGCCCCAGTGTTGCTGTGCCTGTGAAAGCAATTCCAAGGAAGGGTGCTGGCTAGCAACAGCTTTCAGTGCTGGCACTTTTCATCTCTGAGCAATTGCTCGACCTTTGCAATTTCTCACCTGAGCTCTCTTTAGAGTGCGCGAGAGGATGAGCAGAAGATTAGGTGGCTAGAGAAGCCCAGAGCCCCAGTGTTCTTAGGGCTACAAAAGCGCTTCCAAGGAAGGGTGCTGGCTAGCAAGAGCTTCCAGTGCTGGCACTTTTCATCTCTGAGCAATTGCTCGACGTTTGCAATTTCTCCGCTCGTGTCTACGAGACGGAAAGAGAATGACCGTGATGTTTGGTGGGTAGAGAAGCGCAAAGCCACAGTGTTACTGCGCCTGTGAAAGCGCTTCCAAGGAAGGGTGCTGGCTAGCAACAGCTTTCAGTGCTGGCACTTTTCATCTCTGAGCAATTGCTCGACCTTTGCAATTTCTCACCTGAGCTCTCTTTAGAGTGCGCGAGAGGACGAGCAGAAGATGAGGTGTCTAGAGAAGCCCAGAGCCCCAGTGTTCTAAGGGCTACAAAAGCGCTTCCAAGGAAGGGTGCTGGCTAGCAACAGCTTTCAGTGCTGGCACTTTTCATCTCTGAGCAATTGCTCGACGTTTGCAATTTCTCAGCTCGTGTCTACGAGATGGAAAGAGAAGGACCGTGACGTTTGGTGGCTAGAGAAGCGCAAAGCCCCAGTGTTGCTGTGCCTGTGAAAGCAATTCCAAGGAAGGGTGCTGGCTAGCAACAGCTTTCAGTGCTGGCACTTTTCCTCTCTGAGCAATTGCTCGACGTTTGCAATTTCTCCCCTGAGCTCTCTTTAGAGTGCGCGAGAGGATGAGCAGAAGATTAGGTGGCTAGAGAAGCCCAGAGCCCCAGTGTTCTTAGGCCTACAAAAGCGCTTCCAAGGAAGGGTGCTGGCTAGCAACAGCTTTCAGTGCTGGCACTTTTCCTCTCTGAGCAATTGCTCGACGTTTGCAATTTCTCAGCTCGTGTCTACGAGACGGAAAGAGAATGACCATGACGTTTGGTGGGTAGAGAAGCGCAAAGCGCCAGTGTTACTGCGCCTGTGAAAGCGCTTCCAAGGAAGGGTGCTGGCTAGCAACAGCTTTCAGTGCTGGCACTTTTCATCTCTGAGCAATTGCTCGACGTTTGTAATTTCTCAGCTCGTGTCTACGAGACGGAAAGAGAATGACCGTGAAGTTTGGTGCGTATAGAAGCGCAAAGCCCCAGTGTTGCTGTGCCTGTGAAAGTGCTTCCAAGGAAGGGTGCTGGCTAGCAACAGCTTTCAGTGCTGGCACTTTTCCTCTCTGAGCAATTGCTCGACGTTTGCAATTTCTCACCTGAGCTCTCTTTAGAGTGCGCGAGAGGATGAGCAGAAGATTAGGTGGCTAGAGAAGCCCAGAGCCCCAGTGTTCTTAGGCCTACAAAAGCGCTTCCAAGGAAGGGGGCTGGCTAGCAACAGCTTTCAGTGCTGGCACTTTTCATCTCTGAGCAATTGCTCGACCTTTGCAATTTCTCAGCTCGTGTCTACGAGACGGAAAGAGAAGGACCGTGACGTTTGGTGGGTAGAGAAGCGCAAAGCCCCAGTGTTGCTGCGCCTGTGAAAGCGCTTCCAAGGAAGGGTGCTGGCTAGCAAGAGCTTCCAGTGCTGGCACTTTTCATCTCTGAGCAATTGCTCGACGTTTGCAATTTCTCAGCTCGTGTCTACGAGACGGAAAGAGAATGACCGTGATGTTTGGTGGGTAGAGAAGCGCAAAGCCCCAGTGTTACTGCGCCTGTGAAAGCGCTTCCAAGGAAGGGTGCTGGCTAGCAACAGCTTTCAGTGCTGGCACTTTTCATCTCTGAGCAATTGCTCGACGTTTGCAATTTCTCACCTGAGCTCTCTTTAGAGTGCGCGAGAGGACGAGCACAAGATTAGGTGGCTAGAGAAGCCCAGAGCCCCAGTGTTCTAAGGGCTACAAAAGCGCTTCCAAGGAAGGGTGCTGGCTAGCAACAGCTTTCAGTGCTGGCACTTTTCATCTCTGAGCAATTGCTCGACGTTTGCAATTTCTCACCTGAGCTCTCTTTAGAGTGCGCGAGAGGATGAGCAGAAGATTAGGTGGCTAGAGAAGCCCAGACCCCCAGTGTTCTTAGGCCTACAAAAGCGCTTCCAAGGAAGGGGGCTGGCTAGCAACAGCTTTCAGTGCTGGCACTTTTCATCTCTGAGCAATTGCTCGACGTTTGCAATTTCTCAGCTCGTGTCTACGAGACGGAAAGAGAATGACCGTGACATTTGGTGCGTATAGAAGCGCAAAGCCCCAGTGTTACTGTGCCTGTGAAAGCGCTTCCAAGGAAGGGGGCTGGCTAGCAACAGCTTTCAGTGCTGGCACTTTTCCTCTCTGAGCAATTGCTCGACGTTTGCAATTTCTCACCTGAGCTCTCTTTAGAGTGCGCGAGAGGATGAGCAGAAGATTAGGTGGCTAGAGAAGCCCAGAGCCCCAGTGTTCTAAGGGCTACAAAAGCGCTTCCAAGGAAGGGTGCTGGCTAGCAACACCTTTCAGTGCTGGCACTTTTCATCTCTGAGCAATTGCTCGACGTTTGCAATTTCTCAGCTCGTGTCTACGAGACGGAAAGAGAATGACCGTGATGTTTGGTGGGTAGAGAAGCGCAAAGCCCCAGTGTTACTGCGCCTGTGAAAGCGCTTCCAAGGAAGGGTGCTGGCTAGCAACAGCTTTCAGTGCTGGCACTTTTCATCTCTGAGCAATTGCTCGACGTTTGCAATTTCTCACCTGAGCTCTCTTTAGAGTGCGCGAGAGGACGAGCACAAGATTAGGTGGCTAGAGAAGCCCAGAGCCCCAGTGTTCTAAGGGCTACAAAAGCGCTTCCAAGGAAGGGTGCTGGCTAGCAACAGCTTTCAGTGCTGGCACTTTTCATCTCTGAGCAATTGCTCGACGTTTGCAATTTCTCACCTGAGCTCTCTTTAGAGTGCGCGAGAGGATGAGCAGAAGATTAGGTGGCTAGAGAAGCCCAGAGCCCCAGTGTTCTTAGGCCTACAAAAGCGCTTCCAAGGAAGGGTGCTGGCTAGCAACAGCTTTCAGTGCTGGCACTTTTCCTCTCTGAGCAATTGCTCGACGTTTGCAATTTCTCACCTGAGCTCTCTTTAGAGTGCGCGAGAGGATGAGCAGAAGATTAGGTGGCTAGAGAAGCCCAGACCCCCAGTGTTCTTAGGCCTACAAAAGCGCTTCCAAGGAAGGGTGCTGGCTAGCAACAGCTTCCAGTGCTGGCACTTTTCATCTCTGAGCAATTGCTCGACGTTTGCAATTTCTCAGCTCGTGTCTACGAGACGGAAAGAGAAGGACCGTGACGTTTGGTGGGTAGAGAAGCGCAAAGCCCCAGTGTTGCTGCGCCTGTGAAAGCGCTTCCAAGGAAGGGTGCTGGCTAGCAAGAGCTTCCAGTGCTGGCACTTTTCATCTCTGAGCAATTGCTCGACGTTTGCAATTTCTCCGCTCGTGTCTACGAGACGGAAAGAGAATGACCGTGATGTTTGGTGGGTAGAGAAGCGCAAAGCCCCAGTGTTACTGCGCCTGTGAAAGCGCTTCCAAGGAAGGGTGCTGGCTAGCAACAGCTTTCAGTGCTGGCACTTTTCATCTCTGAGCAATTGCTCGACCTTTGCAATTTCTCACCTGAGCTCTCTTTAGAGTGCGCGAGAGGACGAGCAGAAGATGAGGTGTCTAGAGAAGCCCAGAGCCCCAGTGTTCTAAGGGCTACAAAAGCGCTTGCAAGGAAGGGTGCTGGCTAGCAACAGCTTTCAGTGCTGACACTTTTCATCTCTGAGCAATTGCTCGACGTTTGCAATTTCTCAGCTCGTGTCTACGAGACGGAAAGAGAAGGACCGTGGCATTTGGTGCGTATAGAAGCGCAAAGCCCCAGTGTTGCTGTGCCTGTGAAAGCGCTTCGAAGGAAGGGTGCTGGCTAGCAACAGCTTTCAGTGCTGGCACTTTTCATCTCTGAGCAATTGCTCGACCTTTGCAATTTCTCACCTGAGCTCTCTTTAGAGTGCGCGAGAGGATGAGCAGAAGATTAGGTGGCTAGAGAAGCCCAGAGCCCCGGTGTTCTAAGGGCTACAAAAGCGCTTCATAGGAAGGGTGCTGGCTAGCAACAGCTTTCAGTGCTGGCACTTTTCATCTCTGAGCAATTGCTCGACGTTTGCAATTTCTCAGCTCGTGTCTACGAGACGGAAAGAGAATGACCGTGACGTTTGGTGCGTATAGAAATGCAAAACCCAGTGTTACTGCGCCTGTGAAAGCGCTTCCAAGGAAGGGGGCTGGCTAGCAACAGCTTTCAGGGCTGGCACTTTTCCTCTCTGAGCAATTGCTCGACGTTTGCAATTTCTCACCTGAGCTCTCTTTAGAGTGCGCGAGAGGATGAGCAGAAGATGAGGTGGCTAGAGAAGCCCAGAGCCCCAGTGTTCTTAAGCCTACAAAAGCGCTTCCAAGGAAGGGTGCTGGCTAGCAACAGCTTCCAGTGCTGGCACTTTTCATCTCTGAGCAATTGCTCGACGTTTGCAATTTCTCCGCTCGTGTCTACGAGACGGAAAGAGAATGACCGTGATGTTTGGTGGGTAGAGAAGCGCGAAGCCACAGTGTTACTGCGCCTGTGAAAGCGCTTCCAAGGAAGGGTGCTGGCTAGCAACAGCTTTCAGTGCTGGCACTTTTCATCTCTGAGCAATTGCTCGACCTTTGCAATTTCTCACCTGAGCTCTCTTTAGAGTGCGCGAGAGGACGAGCAGAAGATGAGGTGTCTAGAGAAGCCCAGAGCCCCAGTGTTCTAAGGGCTACAAAAGCGCTTCCAAGGAAGGGTGCTGGCTAGCAACAGCTTTCAGTGCTGGCACTTTTCATCTCTGAGCAATTGCTCGACGTTTGCAATTTCTCAGCTCGTGTCTACGAGATGGAAAGAGAAGGACCGTGACGTTTGGTGGCTAGAGAAGCGCAAAGCCCCAGTGTTGCTGTGCCTGTGAAAGCAATTCCAAGGAAGGGTGCTGGCTAGCAACAGCTTTCAGTGCTGGCACTTTTCATCTCGGAGCAATTGCTCGACGTTTGCAATTTCTCCCCTGAGCTCTCTTTAGAGTGCGCGAGAGGATGAGCAGAAGATTAGGTGGCTAGAGAAGCCCAGAGCCCCAGTGTTCTTAGGCCTACAAAAGCGCTTCCAAGGAAGGGTGCTGGCTAGCAACAGCTTTCAGTGCTGGCACTTTTCATCTCTGAGCAATTGCTCGACGTTTGCAATTTCTCAGCTCGTGTCTACGAGACGGAAAGAGAATGACCGTGATGTTTGGTGGGTAGAGAAGCGCAAAGCCCCAGTGTTGCTGCGCCTGTGAAAGCGCTTCCAAGGAAGGGTGCTGGCTAGCAACAGCTTTCAGTGCTGGCACTTTTCATCTCTGAGCAATTGCTCGACGTTTGCAATTTCTCCGCTCGTGTCTACGAGACGGAAAGAGAATGACCGTGATGTTTGGTGGGTAGAGAAGCGCAAAGCCCCAGTGTTACTGCGCCTGTGAAAGTGCTTCCAAGGAAGGGTGCTGGCTAGCAACAGCTTTCAGTGCTGGCACTTTTCATCTCTGAGCAATTGCTCGACGTTTGCAATTTCTCACCTGAGCTCTCTTTAGAGTGCGCGAGAGGACGAGCAGAAGATGAGGTGTCTAGAGAAGCCCAGAGCCCCAGTGTTCTAAGGGCTACAAAAGCGCTTGCAAGGAAGGGTGCTGGCTAGCAACAGCTTTCAGTGCTGGCACTTTTCATCTCTGAGCAATTGCTCGACGTTTGCAATTTCTCAGCTCGTGTCTACGAGATGGAAAGAGAAGGACCGTGACGTTTGGTGGGTAGAGAAGCGCAAAGCCCCAGTGTTGCTGTGCCTGTGAAAGCAATTCCAAGGAAGGGTGCTGGCTAGCAAGAGCTTCCAGTGCTGGCACTTTTCATCTCTGAGCAATTGCTCGACCTTTGCAATTTCTCACCTGAGCTCTCTTTAGAGTGCGCGAGAGGATGAGCAGAAGATTAGGTGGCTAGAGAAGCCCAGAGCCCCAGTGTTCTTAGGGCTACAAAAGCGCTTCCAAGGAAGGGTGCTGGCTAGCAAGAGCTTCCAGTGCTGGCACTTTTCATCTCTGAGCAATTGCTCGACGTTTGCAATTTCTCAGCTCGTGTCTACGAGACAGAAAGAGAATGACCGTGATGTTTGGTGGGTAGAGAAGCGCAAAGCCCCAGTGTTGCTGCACCTGTGAAAGCGCTTCCAAGGAAGGGTGCTGGCTAGCAACAGCTTCCAGTGCTGGCACTTTTCATCTCTGAGCAATTGCTCGACGTTTGCAATTTCTCAGCTCGTGTCTACGAGACGGAAAGAGAAGGACCGTGATGTTTGGTGGGTAGAGAAGCGCAAAGCCCCAGTGTTACTGCGCCTGTGAAAGCGCTTCCAAGGAAGGGTGCTGGCTAGCAACAGCTTTCAGTGCTGGCACTTTTCATCTCTGAGCAATTGCTCGACCTTTGCAATTTCTCACCTGAGCTCTCTTTAAAGTGCGCGAGAGGACGAGCAGAAGATGAGGTGTTTAGAGAAGCCCAGAGCCCCAGTGTTCTAAGGGCTACAAAAGCGCTTCCAAGGAAGGGTGCTGGCTAGCAACAGCTTTCAGTGCTGGCACTTTTCATCTCTGAGCAATTGCTCGACGTTTGCAATTTCTCAGCTCGTGTCTACGAGACGGAAAGAGAATGACCGTGATGTTTGGTGCCTAGAGAAGCGCAAAGCCCCAGTGTTACTGCGCCTGTGAAAGCGCTTCCAAGGAAGGGTGCTGGCTAGCAACAGCTTTCAGTGCTGGCACTTTTCATCTCTGAGCAATTGCTCGACGTTTGCAATTTCTCACCTGAGCTCTCTTTAGAGTGCGCGAGAGGATGAGCAGAAGATTAGGTGGCTAGAGAAGCCCAGAGCCCCAGTGTTCTTAGGCCTACAAAAGCGCTTCCAAGGAAGGGGGCTGATAGCAAGAGCTTCCAGTGCTGGCACTTTTCATCTCTGAGCAATTGCTCGACGTTTGCAATTTCTCAGCTCGTGTCTACGAGACGGAAAGAGAAGGACCGTGACGTTTGGTGGCTAGAGAAGCGCAAAGCCACAGTGTTACTGCGCCTGTGAAAGCGCTTCCAAGGAAGGGTGCTGGCTAGCAACAGCTTTCAGTGCTGGCACTTTTCATCTCTGAGCAATTGCTCGACGTTTGTAATTTCTCAGCTCGTGTCTACGAGACGGAAAGAGAAGGACCGTGATTTTGGTGCGTATAGAAGCGCAAAGCCCCAGTGTTGCTGCGCCTGTGAAAGTGCTTCCAAGGAAGGGTGCTGGCTAGCAACAGCTTTCAGTGCTGGCACTTTTCATCTCTGAGCAATTGCTCGATGTTTGCAATTTCTCACCTGAGCTCTCTTTAGAGTGCGCGAGAGGATGAGCAGAAGATTAGGTGGCTAGAGAAGCCCAGACCCCCAGTGTTCTTAGGCCTACAAAAGCGCTTCCAAGGAAGGGGGCTGGCTAGCAAGAGCTTTCAGTGCTGGCACTTTTCCTCTCTGAGCAATTGCTCGACGTTTGCAATTTCTCAGCTCGTGTCTACGAGACGGAAAGAGAATGACAGTGACGTTTGGTGGCTAGAGAAGCGCAAAGCCCCAGTGTTACTGTGCCTGTGAAAGCGCTTCCAAGGAAGGGGGCTGGCTAGCAACAGCTTTCAGTGCTGGCACTTTTCCTCTCTGAGCAATTGCTCGACGTTTGCAATTTCTCACCTGAGCTCTCTTTAGAGTGCGCGAGAGGATGAGCAGAAGATTAGGTGGCTAGAGAAGCCCAGAGCCCCAGTGTTCTAAGGGCTACAAAAGCGCTTCCAAGGAAGGGTGCTGGCTAGCAACACCTTTCAGTGCTGGCACTTTTCCTCTCTGAGCAATTGCTCGACGTTTGCAATTTCTCAGCTCGTGTCTACGAGACGGAAAGAGAAGGACCGTGACGTTTGGTGCGTATAGAAATGCAAAGCGCCAGTGTTACTGCGCCTGTGAAAGCGCTTCCAAGGAAGGGTGCTGGCTAGCAACAGCTTTCAGTGCTGGCACTTTTCATCTCTGAGCAATTGCTCGACGTTTGCAATTTCTCACCTGAGCTCTCTTTAGAGTGCGCGAGAGGATGAGCAGAAGATTAGGTGGCTAGAGAAGCCCAGAGCCCCAGTGTTCTAAGGGCTACAAAAGCGCTTCCAAGGAAGGGTGCTGGCTAGCAACAGCTTCCACTGCTGGCACTTTTCCTCTCTGAGCAATTGCTCGACGTTTGCAATTTCTCAGCTCGTGTCTACGAGACGGAAAGAGAATGACCGTGATGTTTGGTGGGTAGAGAAGCGCAAAGCCCCAGTGTTGCTGCGCCTGTGAAAGCGCTTCCAAGGAAGGGTGCTGGCTAGCAACAGCTTCCAGTGCTGGCACTTTTCATCTCTGAGCAATTGCTCGACGTTTGCAATTTCTCCGCTCGTGTCTACGAGACGGAAAGAGAATGACCGTGATGTTTGGTGGGTAGAGAAGCGCGAAGCCACAGTGTTACTGCGCCTGTGAAAGCGCTTCCAAGGAAGGGTGCTGGCTAGCAACAGCTTTCAGTGCTGGCACTTTTCATCTCTGAGCAATTGCTCGACCTTTGCAATTTCTCACCTGAGCTCTCTTTAGAGTGCGCGAGAGGACGAGCAGAAGATGAGGTGTCTAGAGAAGCCCAGAGCCCCAGTGTTCTAAGGGCTACAAAAGCGCTTCCAAGGAAGGGTGCTGGCTAGCAACAGCTTTCAGTGCTGGCACTTTTCATCTCTGAGCAATTGCTCGACGTTTGCAATTTCTCAGCTCGTGTCTACGAGATGGAAAGAGAAGGACCGTGACGTTTGGTGGCTAGAGAAGCGCAAAGCCCCAGTGTTGCTGTGCCTGTGAAAGCAATTCCAAGGAAGGGTGCTGGCTAGCAACAGCTTTCAGTGCTGGCACTTTTCATCTCGGAGCAATTGCTCGACGTTTGCAATTTCTCCCCTGAGCTCTCTTTAGAGTGCGCGAGAGGATGAGCAGAAGATTAGGTGGCTAGAGAAGCCCAGAGCCCCAGTGTTCTTAGGCCTACAAAAGCGCTTCCAAGGAAGGGTGCTGGCTAGCAACAGCTTTCAGTGCTGGCACTTTTCATCTCTGAGCAATTGCTCGACGTTTGCAATTTCTCAGCTCGTGTCTACGAGACGGAAAGAGAATGACCGTGATGTTTGGTGGGTAGAGAAGCGCAAAGCCCCAGTGTTGCTGCGCCTGTGAAAGCGCTTCCAAGGAAGGGTGCTGGCTAGCAACAGCTTTCAGTGCTGGCACTTTTCATCTCTGAGCAATTGCTCGACGTTTGCAATTTCTCCGCTCGTGTCTACGAGACGGAAAGAGAATGACCGTGATGTTTGGTGGGTAGAGAAGCGCAAAGCCCCAGTGTTACTGCGCCTGTGAAAGTGCTTCCAAGGAAGGGTGCTGGCTAGCAACAGCTTTCAGTGCTGGCACTTTTCATCTCTGAGCAATTGCTCGACGTTTGCAATTTCTCACCTGAGCTCTCTTTAGAGTGCGCGAGAGGACGAGCAGAAGATGAGGTGTCTAGAGAAGCCCAGAGCCCCAGTGTTCTAAGGGCTACAAAAGCGCTTGCAAGGAAGGGTGCTGGCTAGCAACAGCTTTCAGTGCTGGCACTTTTCATCTCTGAGCAATTGCTCGACGTTTGCAATTTCTCAGCTCGTGTCTACGAGATGGAAAGAGAAGGACCGTGACGTTTGGTGGCTAGAGAAGCGCAAAGCCCCAGTGTTGCTGTGCCTGTGAAAGCAATTCCAAGGAAGGGTGCTGGCTAGCAAGAGCTTCCAGTGCTGGCACTTTTCATCTCTGAGCAATTGCTCGACCTTTGCAATTTCTCACCTGAGCTCTCTTTAGAGTGCGCGAGAGGATGAGCAGAAGATTAGGTGGCTAGAGAAGCCCAGAGCCCCAGTGTTCTTAGGCCTACAAAAGCGCTTCCAAGGAAGGGTGCTGGCTAGCAAGAGCTTCCAGTGCTGGCACTTTTCATCTCTGAGCAATTGCTCGACGTTTGCAATTTCTCAGCTCGTGTCTACGAGACAGAAAGAGAATGACCGTGATGTTTGGTGGGTAGAGAAGCGCAAAGCCCCAGTGTTGCTGCACCTGTGAAAGCGCTTCCAAGGAAGGGTGCTGGCTAGCAACAGCTTCCAGTGCTGGCACTTTTCATCTCTGAGCAATTGCTCGACGTTTGCAATTTCTCAGCTCGTGTCTACGAGACGGAAAGAGAAGGACCGTGATGTTTGGTGGGTAGAGAAGCGCAAAGCCCCAGTGTTACTGCGCCTGTGAAAGCGCTTCCAAGGAAGGGTGCTGGCTAGCAACAGCTTTCAGTGCTGGCACTTTTCATCTCTGAGCAATTGCTCGACCTTTGCAATTTCTCACCTGAGCTCTCTTTAAAGTGCGCGAGAGGACGAGCAGAAGATGAGGTGTTTAGAGAAGCCCAGAGCCCCAGTGTTCTAAGGGCTACAAAAGCGCTTCCAAGGAAGGGTGCTGGCTAGCAACAGCTTTCAGTGCTGGCACTTTTCATCTCTGAGCAATTGCTCGACGTTTGCAATTTCTCAGCTCGTGTCTACGAGACGGAAAGAGAATGACCGTGATGTTTGGTGCCTAGAGAAGCGCAAAGCCCCAGTGTTACTGCGCCTGTGAAAGCGCTTCCAAGGAAGGGTGCTGGCTAGCAACAGCTTTCAGTGCTGGCACTTTTCATCTCTGAGCAATTGCTCGACGTTTGCAATTTCTCACCTGAGCTCTCTTTAGAGTGCGCGAGAGGATGAGCAGAAGATTAGGTGGCTAGAGAAGCCCAGAGCCCCAGTGTTCTTAGGCCTACAAAAGCGCTTCCAAGGAAGGGGGCTGATAGCAACAGCTTCCAGTGCTGGCACTTTTCATCTCTGAGCAATTGCTCGACGTTTGCAATTTCTCAGCTCGTGTCTACGAGACGGAAAGAGAAGGACCGTGACGTTTGGTGGCTAGAGAAGCGCAAAGCCACAGTGTTACTGCGCCTGTGAAAGCGCTTCCAAGGAAGGGTGCTGGCTAGCAACAGCTTTCAGTGCTGGCACTTTTCATCTCTGAGCAATTGCTCGACGTTTGTAATTTCTCAGCTCGTGTCTACGAGACGGAAAGAGAAGGACCGTGATTTTGGTGCGTATAGAAGCGCAAAGCCCCAGTGTTGCTGCGCCTGTGAAAGTGCTTCCAAGGAAGGGTGCTGGCTAGCAACAGCTTTCAGTGCTGGCACTTTTCATCTCTGAGCAATTGCTCGATGTTTGCAATTTCTCACCTGAGCTCTCTTTAGAGTGCGCGAGAGGATGAGCAGAAGATTAGGTGGCTAGAGAAGCCCAGACCCCCAGTGTTCTTAGGCCTACAAAAGCGCTTCCAAGGAAGGGGGCTGGCTAGCAAGAGCTTTCAGTGCTGGCACTTTTCCTCTCTGAGCAATTGCTCGACGTTTGCAATTTCTCAGCTCGTGTCTACGAGACGGAAAGAGAATGACAGTGACGTTTGGTGGCTAGAGAAGCGCAAAGCCCCAGTGTTACTGTGCCTGTGAAAGCGCTTCCAAGGAAGGGGGCTGGCTAGCAACAGCTTTCAGTGCTGGCACTTTTCCTCTCTGAGCAATTGCTCGACGTTTGCAATTTCTCACCTGAGCTCTCTTTAGAGTGCGCGAGAGGATGAGCAGAAGATTAGGTGGCTAGAGAAGCCCAGAGCCCCAGTGTTCTAAGGGCTACAAAAGCGCTTCCAAGGAAGGGTGCTGGCTAGCAACACCTTTCAGTGCTGGCACTTTTCCTCTCTGAGCAATTGCTCGACGTTTGCAATTTCTCAGCTCGTGTCTACGAGACGGAAAGAGAAGGACCGTGACGTTTGGTGCGTATAGAAATGCAAAGCGCCAGTGTTACTGCGCCTGTGAAAGCGCTTCCAAGGAAGGGTGCTGGCTAGCAACAGCTTTCAGTGCTGGCACTTTTCATCTCTGAGCAATTGCTCGACGTTTGCAATTTCTCACCTGAGCTCTCTTTAGAGTGCGCGAGAGGATGAGCAGAAGATTAGGTGGCTAGAGAAGCCCAGAGCCCCAGTGTTCTAAGGGCTACAAAAGCGCTTCCAAGGAAGGGTGCTGGCTAGCAACAGCTTCCACTGCTGGCACTTTTCCTCTCTGAGCAATTGCTCGACGTTTGCAATTTCTCAGCTCGTGTCTACGAGACGGAAAGAGAATGACCGTGATGTTTGGTGGGTAGAGAAGCGCAAAGCCCCAGTGTTGCTGCGCCTGTGAAAGCGCTTCCAAGGAAGGGTGCTGGCTAGCAACAGCTTCCAGTGCTGGCACTTTTCATCTCTGAGCAATTGCTCGACGTTTGCAATTTCTCCGCTCGTGTCTACGAGACGGAAAGAGAATGACCGTGATGTTTGGTGGGTAGAGAAGCGCAAAGCCACAGTGTTACTGCGCCTGTGAAAGCGCTTCCAAGGAAGGGTGCTGGCTAGCAACAGCTTTCAGTGCTGGCACTTTTCATCTCTGAGCAATTGCTCGACGTTTGCAATTTCTCACCTGAGCTCTCTTTAGAGTGTGCGAGAGGATGAGCAGAAGATGAGGTGTCTAGAGAAGCCCAGAGCCCCAGTGTTCTAAGGGCTACAAAAGCGCTTCCAAGGAAGGGTGCTGGCTAGCAACAGCTTTCAGTGCTGGCACTTTTCATCTCTGAGCAATTGCTCGACGTTTGCAATTTCTCAGCTCGTGTCTACGAGATGGAAAGAGAAGGACCGTGACGTTTGGTGGCTAGAGAAGCGCAAAGCCCCAGTGTTGCTGTGCCTGTGAAAGCAATTCCAAGGAAGGGTGCTGGCTAGCAACAGCTTTCAGTGCTGGCACTTTTCATCTCGGAGCAATTGCTCGACGTTTGCAATTTCTCACCTGAGCTCTCTTTAGAGTGCGCGAGAGGATGAGCAGAAGATTAGGTGGCTAGAGAAGCCCAGACCCCCAGTGTTCTTAGGCCTACAAAAGCGCTTCCAAGGAAGGGTGCTGGCTAGCAACAGCTTTCAGTGCTGGCACTTTTCCTCTCTGAGCAATTGCTCGACGTTTGCAATTTCTCAGCTCGTGGCTACGAGACGGAAAGAGAATGACCATGACGTTTGGTGGCTAGAGAAGCGCAAAGCGCCAGTGTTACTGCGCCTGTGAAAGCGCTTCCAAGGAAGGGTGCTGGCTAGCAACAGCTTTCAGTGCTGGCACTTTTCATCTCTGAGCAATTGCTCGACGTTTGTAATTTCTCAGCTCGTGTCTACGAGACGGAAAGAGAATGACCGTGAAGTTTGGTGCGTATAGAAGCGCAAAGCCCCAGTGTTGCTGTGCCTGTGAAAGTGCTTCCAAGGAAGGGGGCTGGCTAGCAACAGCTTTCAGTGCTGGCACTTTTCCTCTCTGAGCAATTGCTCGACGTTTGCAATTTCTCACCTGAGCTCTCTTTAGAGTGCGCGAGAGGATGAGCAGAAGATTAGGTGGCTAGAGAAGCCCAGAGCCCCAGTGTTCTTAGGCCTACAAAAGCGCTTCCAAGGAAGGGGGCTGGCTAGCAACAGCTTTCAGTGCTGGCACTTTTCATCTCTGAGCAATTGCTCGACGTTTGCAATTTCTCAGCTCGTGTCTACGAGACGGAAAGAGAAGGACCGTGATGTTTGGTGGGTAGAGAAGCGCAAAGCCCCAGTGTTGCTGCGCCTGTGAAAGCGCTTCCAAGGAAGGGTGCTGGCTAGCAAGAGCTTCCAGTGCTGGCACTTTTCATCTCTGAGCAATTGCTCGACGTTTGCAATTTCTCAGCTCGTGTCTACGAGACGGAAAGAGAATGACCGTGATGTTTGGTGGGTAGAGAAGCGCAAAGCCCCAGTGTTGCTGCGCCTGTGAAAGCGCTTCCAAGGAAGGGTGCTGGCTAGCAACAGCTTTCAGTGCTGGCACTTTTCATCTCTGAGCAATTGCTCGACGTTTGCAATTTCTCACCTGAGCTCTCTTTAGAGTGCGCGAGAGGACGAGCACAAGATTAGGTGGCTAGAGAAGCCCAGAGCCCCAGTGTTCTAAGGGCTACAAAAGCGCTTCCAAGGAAGGGTGCTGGCTAGCAACAGCTTTCAGTGCTGGCACTTTTCATCTCTGAGCAATTGCTCGACGTTTGCAATTTCTCACCTGAGCTCTCTTTAGAGTGCGCGAGAGGATGAGCAGAAGATTAGGTGGCTAGAGAAGCCCAGAGCCCCAGTGTTCTTAGGCCTACAAAAGCGCTTCCAAGGAAGGGTGCTGGCTAGCAACAGCTTTCAGTGCTGGCACTTTTCCTCTCTGAGCAATTGCTCGACGTTTGCAATTTCTCAGCTCGTGTCTACGAGACGGAAAGAGAATGACCATGACGTTTGGTGGCTAGAGAAGCGCAAAGCCCCAGTGTTACTGCGCCTGTGAAAGCGCTTCCAAGGAAGGGTGCTGGCTAGCAACAGCTTTCAGTGCTGGCACTTTTCATCTCTGAGCAATTGCTCGACGTTTGTAATTTCTCAGCTCGTGTCTACGAGACGGAAAGAGAATGACCGTGAAGTTTGGTGCGTATAGAAGCGCAAAGCCCCAGTGTTGCTGTGCCTGTGAAAGTGCTTCCAAGGAAGGGTGCTGGCTAGCAACAGCTTTCAGTGCTGGCACTTTTCCTCTCTGAGCAATTGCTCGACGTTTGCAATTTCTCACCTGAGCTCTCTTTAGAGTGCGCGAGAGGATGAGCACAAGATTAGGTGGCTAGAGAAGCCCAGAGCCCCAGTGTTCTTAGGCCTACAAAAGCGCTTCCAAGGAAGGGGGCTGGCTAGCAACAGCTTTCAGTGCTGGCACTTTTCATCTCTGAGCAATTGCTCGACGTTTGCAATTTCTCAGCTCGTGTCTACGAGACGGAAAGAGAAGGACCGTGACGTTTGGTGGCTAGAGAAGCGCAAAGCCCCAGTGTTGCTGCGCCTGTGAAAGCGCTTCCAAGGAAGGGTGCTGGCTAGCAACACCTTTCAGTGCTGGCACTTTTCCTCTCTGAGCAATTGCTCGACGTTTGCAATTTCTCAGCTCGTGTCTACGAGACGGAAAGAGAATGACCGTGATGTTTGGTGGGTAGAGAAGCGCAAAGCCCCAGTGTTACTGCGCCTGTGAAAGCGCTTCCAAGGAAGGGTGCTGGCTAGCAACAGCTTTCAGTGCTGGCACTTTTCATCTCTGAGCAATTGCTCGACGTTTGCAATTTCTCACCTGAGCTCTCTTTAGAGTGCGCGAGAGGACGAGCACAAGATTAGGTGGCTAGAGAAGCCCAGAGCCCCAGTGTTCTAAGGGCTACAAAAGCGCTTCCAAGGAAGGGTGCTGGCTAGCAACAGCTTTCAGTGCTGGCACTTTTCATCTCTGAGCAATTGCTCGACCTTTGCAATTTCTCACCTGAGCTCTCTTTAGAGTGCGCGAGAGGATGAGCAGAAGATTAGGTGGCTAGAGAAGCCCAGACCCCCAGTGTTCTTAGGCCTACAAAAGCGCTTCCAAGGAAGGGGGCTGGCTAACAACAGCTTTCAGTGCTGGCACTTTTCATCTCTGAGCAATTGCTCGACGTTTGCAATTTCTCAGCTCGTGTCTACGAGACGGAAAGAGAATGACCGTGACATTTGGTGCGTATAGAAGCGCAAAGCCACAGTGTTACTGCGCCTGTGAAAGCGCTTCCAAGGAAGGGGGCTGGCTAGCAACAGCTTTCAGTGCTGGCACTTTTCCTCTCTGAGCAATTGCTCGACGTTTGCAATTTCTCACCTGAGCTCTCTTTAGAGTGCGCGAGAGGATGAGCAGAAGATTAGGTGGCTAGAGAAGCCCAGAGCCCCAGTGTTCTAAGGGCTACAAAAGCGCTTCCAAGGAAGGGTGCTGGCTAGCAACACCTTTCAGTGCTGGCACTTTTCATCTCTGAGCAATTGCTCGACGTTTGCAATTTCTCAGCTCGTGTCTACGAGACGGAAAGAGAAGGACCGTGATGTTTGGTGGGTAGAGAAGCGCAAAGCCCCAGTGTTACTGCGCCTGTGAAAGCGCTTCCAAGGAAGGGTGCTGGCTAGCAACACCTTTCAGTGCTGGCACTTTTCATCTCTGAGCAATTGCTCGACGTTTGCAATTTCTCACCTGAGCTCTCTTTAGAGTGCGCGAGAGGACGAGCACAAGATTAGGTGGCTAGAGAAGCCCAGAGCCCCAGTGTTCTAAGGGCTACAAAAGCGCTTCCAAGGAAGGGTGCTGGCTAGCAACAGCTTTCAGTGCTGGCACTTTTCATCTCTGAGCAATTGCTCGACGTTTGCAATTTCTCACCTGAGCTCTCTTTAGAGTGCGCGAGAGGATGAGCAGAAGATTAGGTGGCTAGAGAAGCCCAGAGCCCCAGTGTTCTTAGGCCTACAAAAGCACTTCCAAGGAAGGGTGCTGGCTAGCAACAGCTTTCAGTGCTGGCACTTTTCCTCTCTGAGCAATTGCTCGACGTTTGCAATTTCTCAGCTCGTGTCTACGAGACGGAAAGAGAATGACCATGACGTTTGGTGGCTAGAGAAGCGCAAAGCGCCAGTGTTACTGCGCCTGTGAAAGCGCTTCCAAGGAAGGGTGCTGGCTAGCAACAGCTTTCAGTGCTGGCACTTTTCATCTCTGAGCAATTGCTCGACGTTTGTAATTTCTCAGCTCGTGTCTACGAGACGGAAAGAGAATGACCGTGAAGTTTGGTGCGTATAGAAGCGCAAAGCCCCAGTGTTGCTGTGCCTGTGAAAGTGCTTCCAAGGAAGGGTGCTGGCTAGCAACAGCTTTCAGTGCTGGCACTTTTCCTCTCTGAGCAATTGCTCGACGTTTGCAATTTCTCACCTGAGCTCTCTTTAGAGTGCGCGAGAGGATGAGCACAAGATTAGGTGGCTAGAGAAGCCCAGAGCCCCACTGTTCTTAGGCCTACAAAAGCGCTTCCAAGGAAGGGGGCTGGCTAGCAAGAGCTTTCAGTGCTGGCACTTTTCATCTCTGAGCAATTGCTCGACGTTTGCAATTTCTCAGCTCGTGTCTACGAGACGGAAAGAGAAGGACCGTGACGTTTGGTGGCTAGAGAAGCGCAAAGCCCCAGTGTTGCTGCGCCTGTGAAAGCGCTTCCAAGGAAGGGTGCTGGCTAGCAAGAGCTTCCAGTGCTGGCACTTTTCATCTCTGAGCAATTGCTCGACGTTTGCAATTTCTCAGCTCGTGTCTACGAGACGGAAAGAGAATGACCGTGATGTTTGGTGGGTAGAGAAGCGCAAAGCCCCAGTGTTACTGCGCCTGTGAAAGCGCTTCCAAGGAAGGGTGCTGGCTAGCAACAGCTTTCAGTGCTGGCACTTTTCATCTCTGAGCAATTGCTCGACGTTTGCAATTTCTCACCTGAGCTCTCTTTAGAGTGCGCGAGAGGACGAGCACAAGATTAGGTGGCTAGAGAAGCCCAGAGCCCCAGTGTTCTAAGGGCTACAAAAGCGCTTCCAAGGAAGGGTGCTGGCTAGCAACAGCTTTCAGTGCTGGCACTTTTCATCTCTGAGCAATTGCTCGACCTTTGCAATTTCTCACCTGAGCTCTCTTTAGAGTGCGCGAGAGGATGAGCAGAAGATTAGGTGGCTAGAGAAGCCCAGACCCCCAGTGTTCTTAGGCCTACAAAAGCGCTTCCAAGGAAGGGGGCTGGCTAGCAACAGCTTTCAGTGCTGGCACTTTTCATCTCTGAGCAATTGCTCGACGTTTGCAATTTCTCAGCTCGTGTCTACGAGACGGAAAGAGAATGACCGTGACTTTTGGTGCGTATAGAAGCGCAAAGCCCCAGTGTTACTGTGCCTGTGAAAGCGCTTCCAAGGAAGGGGGCTGGCTAGCAACAGCTTTCAGTGCTGGCACTTTTCCTCTCTGAGCAATTGCTCGACGTTTGCAATTTCTCACCTGAGCTCTCTTTAGAGTGCGCGAGAGGATGAGCAGAAGATTAGGTGGCTAGAGAAGCCCAGAGCCCCAGTGTTCTAAGGGCTACAAAAGCGCTTCCAAGGAAGGGTGCTGGCTAGCAACACCTTTCAGTGCTGGCACTTTTCCTCTCTGAGCAATTGCTCGACGTTTGCAATTTCTCAGCTCGTGTCTACGAGACGGAAAGAGAAGGACCGTGACGTTTGGTGGCTAGAGAAGCGCAAAGCCCCAGTGTTGCTGCGCCTGTGAAAGCGCTTCCAAGGAAGGGTGCTGGCTAGCAAGAGCTTCCAGTGCTGGCACTTTTCCTCTCTGAGCAATTGCTCGACGTTTGCAATTTCTCAGCTCGTGTCTACGAGACGGAAAGAGAATGACCGTGATGTTTGGTGGGTAGAGAAGCGCAAAGCCCCAGTGTTACTGCGCCTGTGAAAGCGCTTCCAAGGAAGGGTGCTGGCTAGCAACAGCTTTCAGTGCTGGCACTTTTCATCTCTGAGCAATTGCTCGACGTTTGCAATTTCTCACCTGAGCTCTCTTTAGAGTGCGCGAGAGGACGAGCACAAGATTAGGTGGCTAGAGAAGCCCAGAGCCCCAGTGTTCTAAGGGCTACAAAAGCGCTTCCAAGGAAGGGTGCTGGCTAGCAACAGCTTTCAGTGCTGGCACTTTTCATCTCTGAGCAATTGCTCGACGTTTGCAATTTCTCACCTGAGCTCTCTTTAGAGTGCGCGAGAGGATGAGCAGAAGATTAGGTGGCTAGAGAAGCCCAGACCCCCAGTGTTCTTAGGCCTACAAAAGCGCTTCCAAGGAAGGGGGCTGGCTAACAACAGCTTTCAGTGCTGGCACTTTTCATCTCTGAGCAATTGCTCGACGTTTGCAATTTCTCAGCTCGTGTCTACGAGACGGAAAGAGAAGGACCGTGACATTTGGTGCGTATAGAAGCGCAAAGCCACAGTGTTACTGCGCCTGTGAAAGCGCTTCCAAGGAAGGGGGCTGGCTAGCAACAGCTTTCAGTGCTGGCACTTTTCCTCTCTGAGCAATTGCTCGACGTTTGCAATTTCTCACCTGAGCTCTCTTTAGAGTGCGCGAGAGGATGAGCAGAAGATTAGGTGGCTAGAGAAGCCCAGAGCCCCAGTGTTCTAAGGGCTACAAAAGCGCTTCCAAGGAAGGGTGCTGGCTAGCAACACCTTTCAGTGCTGGCACTTTTCATCTCTGAGCAATTGCTCGACGTTTGCAATTTCTCAGCTCGTGTCTACGAGACGGAAAGAGAAGGACCGTGATGTTTGGTGGGTAGAGAAGCGCAAAGCCCCAGTGTTACTGCGCCTGTGAAAGCGCTTCCAAGGAAGGGTGCTGGCTAGCAACAGCTTTCAGTGCTGGCACTTTTCATCTCTGAGCAATTGCTCGACCTTTGCAATTTCTCACCTGAGCTCTCTTTAGAGTGCGCGAGAGGACGAGCACAAGATTAGGTGGCTAGAGAAGCCCAGAGCCCCAGTGTTCTAAGGGCTACAAAAGCGCTTCCAAGGAAGGGTGCTGGCTAGCAACAGCTTTCAGTGCTGGCACTTTTCATCTCTGAGCAATTGCTCGACGTTTGCAATTTCTCACCTGAGCTCTCTTTAGAGTGCGCGAGAGGATGAGCAGAAGATTAGGTGGCTAGAGAAGCCCAGAGCCCCAGTGTTCTTAGGCCTACAAAAGCGCTTCCAAGGAAGGGTGCTGGCTAGCAACAGCTTTCAGTGCTGGCACTTTTCCTCTCTGAGCAATTGCTCGACGTTTGCAATTTCTCAGCTCGTGTCTACGAGACGGAAAGAGAATGACCATGACGTTTGGTGGCTAGAGAAGCGCAAAGCCCCAGTGTTACTGCGCCTGTGAAAGCGCTTCCAAGGAAGGGTGCTGGCTAGCAACAGCTTTCAGTGCTGGCACTTTTCATCTCTGAGCAATTGCTCGACGTTTGTAATTTCTCAGCTCGTGTCTACGAGACGGAAAGAGAATGACCGTGAAGTTTGGTGCG
This sequence comes from Sarcoramphus papa, assembly GCA_037962945.1. Lineage (NCBI taxonomy): Eukaryota > Metazoa > Chordata > Aves > Accipitriformes > Cathartidae > Sarcoramphus > Sarcoramphus papa. Next base: position 1,438,713 of record JBBMRM010000053.1, read on the forward strand.
TATAGAAGCGCAAAGCCCCAGTGTTGCTGTGCCTGTGAAAGTGCTTCCAAGGAAGGGTGCTGGCTAGCAAGAGCTTCCAGTGCTGGCACTTTTCCTCTCTGAGCAATTGCTCGACGTTTGCAATTTCTCACCTGAGCTCTCTTTAGAGTGCGCGAGAGGATGAGCACAAGATTAGGTGGCTAGAGAAGCCCAGAGCCCCACTGTTCTTAGGCCTACAAAAGCGCTTCCAAGGAAGGGGGCTGGCTAGCAACAGCTTTCAGTGCTGGCACTTTTCATCTCTGAGCAATTGCTCGACGTTTGCAATTTCTCAGCTCGTGTCTACGAGACGGAAAGAGAAGGACCGTGACGTTTGGTGGCTAGAGAAGCGCAAAGCCCCAGTGTTGCTGCGCCTGTGAAAGCGCTTCCAAGGAAGGGTGCTGGCTAGCAAGAGCTTCCAGTGCTGGCACTTTTCATCTCTGAGCAATTGCTCGACGTTTGCAATTTCTCAGCTCGTGTCTACGAGACGGAAAGAGAATGACCGTGATGTTTGGTGGGTAGAGAAGCGCAAAGCCCCAGTGTTACTGCGCCTGTGAAAGCGCTTCCAAGGAAGGGTGCTGGCTAGCAACAGCTTTCAGTGCTGGCACTTTTCATCTCTGAGCAATTGCTCGACGTTTGCAATTTCTCACCTGAGCTCTCTTTAGAGTGCGCGAGAGGATGAGCAGAAGATTAGGTGGCTAGAGAAGCCCAGAGCCCCAGTGTTCTAAGGGCTACAAAAGCGCTTCCAAGGAAGGGTGCTGGCTAGCAACAGCTTTCAGTGCTGGCACTTTTCATCTCTGAGCAATTGCTCGACCTTTGCAATTTCTCACCTGAGCTCTCTTTAGAGTGCGCGAGAGGATGAGCAGAAGATTAGGTGGCTAGAGAAGCCCAGAGCCCCAGTCTTCTTAGGCCTACAAAAGCGCTTCCAAGGAAGGGGGCTGGCTAGCAACAGCTTTCAGTGCTGGCACTTTTCATCTCTGAGCAATTGCTCGACGTTTGCAATTTCTCAGCTCGTGTCTACGAGACGGAAAGAGAATGACCGTGACATTTGGTGCGTATAGAAGCGCAAAGCCCCAGTGTTACTGTGCCTGTGAAAGCGCTTCCAAGGAAGGGGGCTGGCTAGCAACAGCTTTCAGTGCTGGCACTTTTCCTCTCTGAGCAATTGCTCGACGTTTGCAATTTCTCACCTGAGCTCTCTTTAGAGTGCGCGAGAGGATGAGCAGAAGATTAGGTGGCTAGAGAAGCCCAGAGCCCCAGTGTTCTAAGGGCTACAAAAGCGCTTCCAAGGAAGGGTGCTGGCTAGCAACACCTTTCAGTGCTGGCACTTTTCCTCTCTGAGCAATTGCTCGACGTTTGCAATTTCTCAGCTCGTGTCTACGAGACGGAAAGAGAATGACCGTGACGTTTGGTGCGTATAGAAATGCAAAGCGCCAGTGTTACTGCGCCTGTGAAAGCGCTTCCAAGGAAGGGTGCTGGCTAGCAAGAGCTTCCAGTGCTGGCACTTTTCATCTCTGAGCAATTGCTCGACGTTTGCAATTTCTCAGCTCGTGTCTACGAGACGGAAAGAGAAGGACCGTGACGTTTGGTGGGTAGAGAAGCGCAAAGCCCCAGTGTTGCTGCGCCTGTGAAAGCGCTTCCAAGGAAGGGTGCTGGCTAGCAAGAGCTTCCAGTGCTGGCACTTTTCATCTCTGAGCAATTGCTCGACGTTTGCAATTTCTCCGCTCGTGTCTACGAGACGGAAAGAGAATGACCGTGATGTTTGGTGGGTAGAGAAGCGCAAAGCCCCAGTGTTACTGCGCCTGTGAAAGCGCTTCCAAGGAAGGGTGCTGGCTAGCAACAGCTTTCAGTGCTGGCACTTTTCATCTCTGAGCAATTGCTCGACCTTTGCAATTTCTCACCTGAGCTCTCTTTAGAGTGCGCGAGAGGACGAGCAGAAGATGAGGTGTCTAGAGAAGCCCAGAGCCCCAGTGTTCTAAGGGCTACAAAAGCGCTTGCAAGGAAGGGTGCTGGCTAGCAACAGCTTTCAGTGCTGACACTTTTCATCTCTGAGCAATTGCTCGACGTTTGCAATTTCTCAGCTCATGTCTACGAGACGGAAAGAGAAGGACCGTGGCATTTGGTGCGTATAGAAGCGCAAAGCCCCAGTGTTGCTGTGCCTGTGAAAGCGCTTCCAAGGAAGGGTGCTGGCTAGCAACAGCTTTCAGTGCTGGCACTTTTCATCTCTGAGCAATTGCTCGACGTTTGCAATTTCTCACCTGAGCTCTCTTTAGAGTGCGCGAGAGGATGAGCAGAAGATTAGGTGGCTAGAGAAGCCCAGAGCCCCGGTGTTCTAAGGGCTACAAAAGCGCTTCATAGGAAGGGTGCTGGCTAGCAACAGCTTTCAGTGCTGGCACTTTTCATCTCTGAGCAATTGCTCGACGTTTGCAATTTCTCAGCTCGTGTCTACGAGACGGAAAGAGAATGACCGTGACGTTTGGTGCGTATAGAAATGCAAAGCCCCAGTGTTACTGCGCCTGTGAAAGCGCTTCCAAGGAAGGGGGCTGGCTAGCAACAGCTTTCAGGGCTGGCACTTTTCCTCTCTGAGCAATTGCTCGACGTTTGCAATTTCTCACCTGAGCTCTCTTTAGAGTGCGCGAGAGGATGAGCAGACGATGAGGTGGCTAGAGAAGCCCAGACCCCCAGTGTTCTTAAGCCTACAAAAGCGCTTCCAAGGAAGGGTGCTGGCTAGCAACAGCTTTCAGTGCTGGCACTTTTCATCTCTGAGCAATTGCTCGACGTTTGCAATTTCTCAGCTCGTGTCTACGAGACGGAAAGAGAATGACCGTGATGTTTGGTGGGTAGAGAAGCGCAAAGCCCCAGTGTTGCTGCGCCTGTGAAAGCGCTTCCAAGGAAGGGTGCTGGCTAGCAACAGCTTCCAGTGCTGGCACTTTTCATCTCTGAGCAATTGCTCGACGTTTGCAATTTCTCCGCTCGTGTCTACGAGACGGAAAGTGAATGACCGTGATGTTTGGTGGGTAGAGAAGCGCAAAGCCACAGTGTTACTGCGCCTGTGAAAGCGCTTCCAAGGAAGGGTGCTGGCTAGCAACAGCTTTCAGTGCTGGCACTTTTCATCTCTGAGCAATTGCTCGACCTTTGCAATTTCTCACCTGAGCTCTCTTTAGAGTGCGCGAGAGGACGAGCAGAAGATGAGGTGTCTAGAGAAGCCCAGAGCCCCAGTGTTCTAAGGGCTACAAAAGCGCTTCCAAGGAAGGGTGCTGGCTAGCAACAGCTTTCAGTGCTGGCACTTTTCATCTCTGAGCAATTGCTCGACGTTTGCAATTTCTCAGCTCGTGTCTACGAGATGGAAAGAGAAGGACCGTGACGTTTGGTGGCTAGAGAAGCGCAAAGCCCCAGTGTTGCTGTGCCTGTGAAAGCAATTCCAAGGAAGGGTGCTGGCTAGCAACAGCTTTCAGTGCTGGCACTTTTCATCTCGGAGCAATTGCTCGACGTTTGCAATTTCTCCCCTGAGCTCTCTTCAGAGTGCGCGAGAGGATGAGCAGAAGATTAGGTGGCTAGAGAAGCCCAGAGCCCCAGTGTTCTTAGGCCTACAAAAGCGCTTCCAAGGAAGGGTGCTGGCTAGCAACAGCTTTCAGTGCTGGCACTTTTCATCTCTGAGCAATTGCTCGACGTTTGCAATTTCTCAGCTCGTGTCTACGAGACGGAAAGAGAATGACCATGACGTTTGGTGGCTAGAGAAGCGCAAAGCCCCAGTGTTACTGCGCCTGTGAAAGCGCTTCCAAGGAAGGGTGCTGGCTAGCAACAGCTTTCAGTGCTGGCACTTTTCATCTCTGAGCAATTGCTCGACGTTTGTAATTTCTCAGCTCGTGTCTACGAGACGGAAAGAGAATGACCGTGACGTTTGGTGCGTATAGAAGCGCAAAGCCCCAGTGTTGCTGTGCCTGTGAAAGCGCTTCCAAGGAAGGCTGCTGGCTAGCAACAGCTTTCAGTGCTGGCACTTTTCCTCTCTGAGCAATTGCTCGACGTTTGCAATTTCTCACCTGAGCTCTCTTTAGAGTGCGCGAGAGGATGAGCAGAAGATTAGGTGGCTAGAGAAGCCCAGAGCCCCAGTGTTCTTAGGCCTACAAAAGCGCTTCCAAGGAAGGGTGCTGGCTAGCAACAGCTTTCAGTGCTGGCACTTTTCATCTCTGAGCAATTGCTCGACGTTTGCAATTTCTCAGCTCGTGTCTACGAGACGGAAAGAGAAGGACCGTGATGTTTGGTGGGTAGAGAAGCGCAAAGCCACAGTGTTACTGCGCCTGTGAAAGCGCTTCCAAGGAAGGGTGCTGGCTAGCAACAGCTTTCAGTGCTGGCACTTTTCATCTCTGAGCAATTGCTCGACGTTTGCAATTTCTCACCTGAGCTCTCTTTAGAGTGCGCGAGAGGATGAGCAGAAGATGAGGTGTCTAGAGAAGCCCAGAGCCCCAGTGTTCTAAGGGCTACAAAAGCGCTTCCAAGGAAGGGTGCTGGCTAGCAACAGCTTTCAGTGCTGGCACTTTTCATCTCTGAGCAATTGCTCGACGTTTGCAATTTCTCAGCTCGTGTCTACGAGACGGAAAGAGAAGGACCGTGGCATTTGGTGCGTATAGAAGCGCAAAGCCCCAGTGTTGCTGTGCCTGTGAAAGCGCTTCCAAGGAAGGGTGCTGGCTAGCAACAGCTTTCAGTGCTGGCACTTTTCATCTCGGAGCAATTGCTCGACGTTTGCAATTTCTCACCTGAGCTCTCTTTAGAGTGCGCGAGAGGATGAGCAGAAGATTAGGTGGCTAGAGAAGCCCAGAGCCCCAGTGTTCTAAGGGCTACAAAAGCGCTTCCAAGGAAGGGTGCTGGCTAGCAACAGCTTTCAGTGCTGGCACTTTTCATCTCTGAGCAATTGCTCGACGTTTGCAATTTCTCAGCTCGTGTCTACGAGACGGAAAGAGAATGACCGTGACGTTTGGTGCGTTTAGAAGCGAAAAAGCCCCAGTGTTACTGCACCTGTGAAAGCGCTTCCAAGGAAGGGTGCTGGCTAGCAACAGCTTTCAGTGCTGGCACTTTTCATCTCTGAGCAATTGCTCGACGTTTGTAATTTCTCAGCTCGTGTCTACGAGACGCAAAGAGAAGGACCGTGATTTTGGTGCGTATAGAAGCGCAAAGCCCCAGTGTTGCTGCGCCTGTGAAAGTGCTTCCAAGGAAGGGTGCTGGCTAGCAACAGCTTTCAGTGCTGGCACTTTTCATCTCTGAGCAATTGCTCGACGTTTGCAATTTCTCACCTGAGCTCTCTTTAGAGTGCGCGAGAGGATGAGCAGAAGATTAGGTGGCTAGAGAAGCCCAGAGCCCCAGTCTTGTTAGGCCTACAAAAGCGCTTGCAAGGAAGGGTGCTGGCTAGCAACAGTTTTCAGTGCTGGCACTTTTCATCTCTGAGCAATTGCTCGACGTTTGCAATTTCTCACCTGAGCTCTCTTTAGAGTGCGCGAGAGGATGAGCAGAAGATTAGGTGGCTAGAGAAGCCCAGAGCCCCAGTGTTCTTAGGCCTACAAAAGCGCTTGCAAGTAAGGGTGCTGGCTAGCAAGAGCTTTCAGTGCTGGCACTTTTCCTCTCTGAGCAATTGCTCGACGTTTGCAATTTCTCAGCTCGTGTCTACGAGACGGAAAGAGAATGACAGTGACTTTTGGTGGCTAGAGAAGCGCAAAGCCCCAGTGTTACTGCGCCTGTGAAAGCGCTTCCAAGGAAGGGGGCTGGCTAGCAACAGCTTTCAGTGCTGGCACTTTTCATCTCTGAGCAATTGCTCGACGTTTGCAATTTCTCACCTCAGCTCTCTTTAGAGTGCGCGAGAGGATGAGCAGAAGATTAGGTGGCTAGAGAAGCCCAGAGCCCCAGTGTTCTAAGGGCTACAAAAGCGCTTCATAGGAAGGGTGCTGGCTAGCAACAGCTTTCAGTGCTGGCACTTTTCATCTCTGAGCAATTGCTCGACGTTTGCAATTTCTCAGCTCGTGTCTACGAGACGGAAAGAGAAGGACCGTGACGTTTGGTGGGTAGAGAAGCGCAAAGCCCCAGTGTTGCTGCGCCTGTGAAAGCGCTTCCAAGGAAGGGTGCTGGCTAGCAAGAGCTTCCAGTGCTGGCACTTTTCATCTCTGAGCAATTGCTCGACGTTTGTAATTTCTCCGCTCGTGTCTACGAGACGGAAAGAGAATGACCGTGATGTTTGGTGGGTAGAGAAGCGCAAAGCCCCAGTGTTACTGCGCCTGTGAAAGCGCTTCCAAGGAAGGGGGCTGGCTAGCAACAGCTTTCAGTGCTGGCACTTTTCATCTCTGAGCAATTGCTCGACCTTTGCAATTTCTCACCTGAGCTCTCTTTAGAGTGCGCGAGAGGACGAGCAGAAGATGAGGTGTCTAGAGAAGCCCAGAGCCCCAGTGTTCTAAGGGCTACAAAAGCGCTTGCAAGGAAGGGTGCTGGCTAGCAACAGCTTTCAGTGCTGACACTTTTCATCTCTGAGCAATTGCTCGACGTTTGCAATTTCTCAGCTCGTGTCTACGAGACGGAAAGAGAAGGACCGTGGCATTTGGTGCGTATAGAAGCGCAAAGCCCCAGTGTTGCTGTGCCTGTGAAAGCGCTTCGAAGGAAGGGTGCTGGCTAGCAACAGCTTTCAGTGCTGGCACTTTTCATCTCTGAGCAATTGCTCGACGTTTGCAATTTCTCACCTGAGCTCTCTTTAGAGTGCGCGAGAGGATGAGCAGAAGATTAGGTGGCTAGAGAAGCCCAGAGCCCCGGTGTTCTAAGGGCTACAAAAGCGCTTCATAGGAAGGGTGCTGGCTAGCAACAGCTTTCAGTGCTGGCACTTTTCATCTCTGAGCAATTGCTCGACGTTTGCAATTTCTCAGCTCGTGTCTACGAGACGGAAAGAGAATGACCGTGACGTTTGGTGCGTATAGAAATGCAAAGCCCCAGTGTTACTGCGCCTGTGAAAGCGCTTCCAAGGAAGGGGGCTGGCTAGCAACAGCTTTCAGGGCTGGCACTTTTCCTCTCTGAGCAATTGCTCGACGTTTGCAATTTCTCACCTGAGCTCTCTTTAGAGTGCGCGAGAGGATGAGCAGAAGATTAGGTGGCTAGAGAAGCCCAGAGCCCCAGTGTTCTTAAGCCTACAAAAGCGCTTCCAAGGAAGGGTGCTGGCTAGCAACAGCTTTCAGTGCTGGCACTTTTCATCTCTGAGCAATTGCTCGACGTTTGCAATTTCTCAGCTCGTGTCTACGAGACGGAAAGAGAATGACCGTGATGTTTGGTGGGTAGAGAAGCGCAAAGCCCCAGTGTTGCTGCGCCTGTGAAAGCGCTTCCAAGGAAGGGTGCTGGCTAGCAACAGCTTCCAGTGCTGGCACTTTTCATCTCTGAGCAATTGCTCGACGTTTGCAATTTCTCCGCTCGTGTCTACGAGACGGAAAGAGAATGACCGTGACGTTTGGTGGCTAGAGAAGCGCAAAGCCCCACTGTTGCTGCGCCTGTGAAAGCACTTCCAAGGAAGGGTGCTGGCTAGCAACAGCTTTCAGTGCTGGCACTTTTCATCTCTGAGCAATTGCTCGACCTTTGCAATTTCTCACCTGAGCTCTCTTTAGAGTGCGCGAGAGGACGAGCAGAAGATGAGGTGTCTAGAGAAGCCCAGAGCCCCAGTGTTCTAAGGGCTACAAAAGCGCTTCCAAGGAAGGGTGCTGGCTAGCAACAGCTTTCAGTGCTGGCACTTTTCATCTCTGAGCAATTGCTCGACGTTTGCAATTTCTCACCTGAGCTCTCTTTAGAGTGCGCGAGAGGATGAGCAGAAGATTAGGTGGCTAGAGAAGCCCAGAGCCCCGGTGTTCTAAGGGCTACAAAAGCGCTTCATAGGAAGGGTGCTGGCTAGCAACAGCTTTCAGTGCTGGCACTTTTCATCTCTGAGCAATTGCTCGACGTTTGCAATTTCTCAGCTCGTGTCTACGAGACGGAAAGAGAATGACCGTGACGTTTGGTGCGTATAGAAATGCAAAGCCCCAGTGTTACTGCGCCTGTGAAAGCGCTTCCAAGGAAGGGGGCTGGCTAGCAACAGCTTTCAGGGCTGGCACTTTTCCTCTCTGAGCAATTGCTCGACGTTTGCAATTTCTCACCTGAGCTCTCTTTAGAGTGCGCGAGAGGATGAGCAGAAGATGAGGTGGCTAGAGAAGCCCAGAGCCCCAGTGTTCTTAAGCCTACAAAAGCGCTTCCAAGGAAGGGTGCTGGCTAGCAACAGCTTTCAGTGCTGGCACTTTTCATCTCTGAGCAATTGCTCGACGTTTGCAATTTCTCAGCTCGTGTCTACGAGACGGAAAGAGAATGACCGTGATGTTTGGTGGGTAGAGAAGCGCAAAGCCCCAGTGTTGCTGCGCCTGTGAAAGCGCTTCCAAGGAAGGGTGCTGGCTAGCAACAGCTTCCAGTGCTGGCACTTTTCATCTCTGAGCAATTGCTCGACGTTTGCAATTTCTCCGCTCGTGTCTACGAGACGGAAAGAGAATGACCGTGATGTTTGGTGGGTAGAGAAGCGCAAAGCCACAGTGTTACTGCGCCTGTGAAAGCGCTTCCAAGGAAGGGTGCTGGCTAGCAACAGCTTTCAGTGCTGGCACTTTTCATCTCTGAGCAATTGCTCGACCTTTGCAATTTCTCACCTGAGCTCTCTTTAGAGTGCGCGAGAGGACGAGCAGAAGATGAGGTGGCTAGAGAAGCCCAGAGCCCCAGTGTTCTAAGGGCTACAAAAGCGCTTCCAAGGAAGGGTGCTGGCTAGCAACAGCTTTCAGTGCTGGCACTTTTCATCTCTGAGCAATTGCTCGACGTTTGCAATTTCTCACCTGAGCTCTCTTTAGACTGCGCGAGAGGACGAGCACAAGATTAGGTGGCCAGAGAAGCCCAGAGCCCCAGTGTTCTAAGGGCTACAAAAGCGCTTCCAAGGAAGGGTGCTGGCTAGCAACAGCTTTCAGTGCTGGCACTTTTCATCTCTGAGCAATTGCTCGACGTTTGCAATTTCTCAGCTCGTGTCTACGAGACGGAAAGAGAAGGACCGTGGCATTTGGTGCGTATAGAAGCGCAAAGCCCCAGTGTTGCTGTGCCTGTGAAAGCGCTTCCAAGGAAGGGTGCTGGCTAGCAACAGCTTTCAGTGCTGGCACTTTTCATCTCTGAGCAATTGCTCGACGTTTGCAATTTCTCACCTGAGCTCTCTTTAGAGTGCGCGAGAGGATGAGCAGAAGATTAGGTGGCTAGAGAAGCCCAGAGCCCCAGTGTTCTAAGGGCTACAAAAGCGCTTCCAAGGAAGGGTGCTGGCTAGCAACAGCTTTCAGTGCTGGCACTTTTCATCTCTGAGCAATTGCTCGACGTTTGCAATTTCTCAGCTCGTGTCTACGAGACGGAAAGAGAATGACCGTGATGTTTGGTGGGTAGAGAAGCGCAAAGCCCCAGTGTTGCTGCGCCTGTGAAAGCGCTTCCAAGGAAGGGTGCTGGCTAGCAACAGCTTTCAGTGCTGGCACTTTTCATCTCTGAGCAATTGCTCGACGTTTGCAATTTCTCCGCTCGTGTCTACGAGACGGAAAGAGAATGACCGTGATGTTTGGTGGGTAGAGAAGCGCAAAGCCCCAGTGTTACTGCGCCTGTGAAAGCGCTTCCAAGGAAGGGTGCTGGCTAGCAACAGCTTTCAGTGCTGGCACTTTTCATCTCTGAGCAATTGCTCGACCTTTGCAATTTCTCACCTGAGCTCTCTTTAGAGTGCGCGAGAGGACGAGCAGAAGATGAGGTGTCTAGAGAAGCCCAGAGCCCCAGTGTTCTAAGGGCTACAAAAGCGCTTGCAAGGAAGGGTGCTGGCTAGCAACAGCTTTCAGTGCTGGCACTTTTCATCTCTGAGCAATTGCTCGACATTTGCAATTTCTCAGCTCGTGTCTACGAGACGGAAAGAGAATGACCGTGATGTTTGGTGCCTAGAGAAGCGCAAAGCCCCAGTGTTGCTGTGCCTGTGAAAGCAATTCCAAGGAAGGGTGCTGGCTAGCAACAGCTTTCAGTGCTGGCACTTTTCATCTCGGAGCAATTGCTCGACGTTTGCAATTTCTCACCTGAGCTCTCTTTAGAGTGCGCGAGAGGATGAGCAGAAGATGAGGTGGCTAGAGAAGCCCAGAGCCCCAGTGTTCTTAGGCCTACAAAAGCGCTTCCAAGGAAGGGTGCTGGCTAGCAAGAGCTTTCAGTGCTGGCACTTTTCATCTCTGAGCAATTGCTCGACGTTTGCAATTTCTCAGCTCGTGTCTACGAGACGGAAAGAGAATGACCATGACGTTTGATGGCTAGAGAAGCGCAAAGACCCAGTGTTACTGCGCCTGTGAAAGCGCTTCCAAGGAAGGGTGCTGGCTAGCAACAGCTTTCAGTGCTGGCACTTTTCATCTCGGAGCAATTGCTCGACGTTTGCAATTTCTCACCTGAGCTCTCTTTAGAGTGCGCGAGAGGATGAGCAGAAGATTAGGTGGCTAGAGAAGCCCAGAGCCCCAGTGTTGTTAGGCCTACAAAAGCGCTTCCAAGGAAGGGTGCTGGCTAGCAAGAGCTTCCAGTGCTGGCACTTTTCACCTCTGAGCAATTGCTCGACGTTTGCAATTTCTCAGCTCGTGTCTACGAGACGGAAAGAGAATGACCATGACGTTTGATGGCTAGAGAAGCGCAAAGACCCAGTGTTACTGTGCCTGTGAAAGCGCTTCCAAGGAAGGGTGCTAGCTAGCAACAGCTTTCAGTGCTGGCACTTTTCGTCTCTGAGCAATTGCTCGACGTTTGTAATTTCTCAGCTCGTGTCTACGAGACGGAAAGAGAAGGACCGTGACGTTAGGTGCGTATAGAAGCGCAAAGCCCCAGTGTTGCTGTGCCTGTGAAAGTGCTTCCAAGGAAGGGTGCTGGCTAGCAACAGCTTTCAGTGCTGGCATTTTTCCTCTCTGAGCAATTGCTCGCCGTTTGCAATTTCTCACCTGAGCTCTCTTTAGAGTGCGCGAGAGGATGAGCAGAAGATTAGGTGGCTAGTGAAGCCCAGAGCCCCAGTCTTGTTAGGCCTACAAAAGCGCTTCCAAGGAAGGGTGCTGGCTAGCAACAGCTTCCAGTGCTGGCACTTTTCATCTCTGAGCAATTGCTCGACATTTGCAATTTCTCACCTGAGCTCTCTTTAGAGTGCGCGAGAGGATGAGCAGAAGATTAGGTGGCTAGAGAAGCCCAGAGCCCCAGTGTTCTTAGGCCTACAAAAGCGCTTCCAAGGAAGGGTGCTGGCTAGCAACAGCTTTCAGTGCTGGCACTTTTCATCTCTGAGCAATTGCTCGACGTTTGCAATTTCTCAGCTCGTGTCTACGAGACGGAAAGAGAAGGACCGTGACGTTTGGTGGCTAGAGAAGCGCAAAGCCCCAGTGTTGCTGTGCCTGTGAAAGCGCTTCCAAGGAAGGGTGCTGGCTAGCAACAGCTTTCAGTGCTGGCACTTTTCATCTCTGAGCAATTGCTCGACGTTTGCAATTTCTCACCTGAGCTCTCTTTAGAGTGCGCGAGAGGATGAGCAGAAGATTAGGTGGCTAGAGAAGCCCAGAGCCCCAGTGTTTTAGGCCTACAAAAGCGCTTCCAAGGAAGGCTGCTGGCTAGCAACAGCTTTCAGTGCTGGCACTTTTCATCTCTGAGCAATTGCTCGACGTTTGCAATTTCTCAGCTCGTGTCTACGAGACGGAAAGAGAATGACCGTGACGTTTGGTGGCTAGAGAAGCGCAAAGCCCCAGTGTTACTGCGCCTGTGAAAGCGCTTCCAAGGAAGGGTGCTGGCTAGCAACAGCTTTCAGTGCTGGCACTTTTCATCTCTGAGCAATTGCTCGACGTTTGTAATTTCTCAGCTCGTGTCTACGAGACGGAAAGAGAAGGACCGTGACTTTTGGTGCGTATAGAAGCGCAAAGCCCCAGTGTTGCTGCGCCTGTGAAAGTGCTTCCAAGGAAGGGTGCTGGCTAGCAACAGCTTTCAGTGCTGGCACTTTTCATCTCTGAGCAATTGCTCGACGTTTGCAATTTCTCACCTGAGCTCTCTTTAGAGTGTGCGAGAGGATGAGCAGAAGATTAGGTGGCTAGAGAAGCCCAGAGCCCCAGTGTTCTTAGGCCTACAAAAGCGCTTGCAAGGAAGGGTGCTGGCTAGCAAGAGCTTTCAGTGCTGGCACTTTTCATCTCTGAGCAATTGCTGGACGTTTGCAATTTCTCACCTGAGCTCTCTTTAGAGTGCGCGAGAGGATGAGCAGAAGATTAGGTGGCTAGAGAAGCCCAGAGCCCCAGTGTTCTAAGGGCAACAAAAGCGCTTGCAAGGAAGGGTGCTGGCTAGCAACAGCTTTCAGTGCTGGCACTTTTCCTCTCTGAGCAATTGCTCGACGTTTGCAATTTCTCAGCTCGTGTCTACGAGACGGAAAGAGAATGACCGTGACGTTTGGTGGCTAGAGAAGCGCAAAGCCCCAGTGTTGCTGCGCCTGTGAAAGCGCTTCCAAGGAAGGGTGCTGGCTAGCAACAGCTTTCAGTGCTGGCACTTTTCCTCTCTGAGCAATTGCTCGACGTTTGCAATTTCTCACCTGAGCTCTCTTTAGAGTGCGCGAGAGGATGAGCAGAAGATTAGGTGGCTAGAGAAGCCCAGAGCCCCAGTGTTCTAAGGGCTACAAAAGCGCTTCATAGGAAGGGTGCTGGCTAGCAACAGCTTTCAGTGCTGGCACTTTTCATCTCTGAGCAATTGCTCGACGTTTGCAATTTCTCAGCTCGTGTCTACGAGACGGAAAGAGAAGGACCGTGACGTTTGGTGCGTATAGAAATGCAAAGCCCCAGTGTTACTGCGCCTGTGAAAGCGCTTCCAAGGAAGGGTGCTGGCTAGCAACAGCTTTCAGGGCTGGCACTTTTCATCTCTGAGCAATTGCTCGACGTTTGCAATTTCTCACCTGAGCTCTCTTTAGAGTGCGCGAGAGGATGAGCAGAAGATTAGGTGGCTAGAGAAGCCCAGAGCCCCAGTGTTCTTAAGCCTACAAAAGCGCTTCCAAGGAAGGGTGCTGGCTAGCAACAGCTTCCAGTGCTGGCACTTTTCCTCTCTGAGCAATTGCTCGACGTTTGCAATTTCTCAGCTCGTGTCTACGAGACGGAAAGAGAAGGACCGTGATGTTTGGTGGGTAGAGAAGCGCAAAGCCCCAGTGTTGCTGCGCCTGTGAAAGCGCTTCCAAGGAAGGGTGCTGGCTAGCAACAGCTTTCAGTGCTGGCACTTTTCATCTCTGAGCAATTGCTCGACGTTTGCAATTTCTCCGCTCGTGTCTACGAGACGGAAAGAGAATGACCGTGATGTTTGGTGGGTAGAGAAGCGCAAAGCCCCAGTGTTACTGCGCCTGTGAAAGTGCTTCCAAGGAAGGGTGCTGGCTAGCAACAGCTTTCAGTGCTGGCACTTTTCATCTCTGAGCAATTGCTCGACCTTTGCAATTTCTCACCTGAGCTCTCTTTAGAGTGCGCGAGAGGATGAGCACAAGATTAGGTGGCTAGAGAAGCCCAGAGCCCCAGTGTTCTAAGGGCTATAAAAGCGCTTCCAAGGAAGGGTGCTGGCTAGCAAGAGCTTTCAGTGCTGGCACTTTTCCTCTCTGAGCAATTGCTCGACGTTTGCAATTTCTCAGCTCGTGTCTACGAGACGGAAAGAGAAGGACCGTGGCATTTGGTGCGTATAGAAGCGCAAAGCCCCAGTGTTGCTGTGCCTGTGAAAGCGCTTCCAAGGAAGGGTGCTGGCTAGCAACAGCTTTCAGTGCTGGCACTTTTCATCTCTGAGCAATTGCTCGACGTTTGCAATTTCTCACCTGAGCTCTCTTTAGAGTGCGCGAGAGGATGAGCTGAAGATTAGGTGGCTAGAGAAGCCCAGAGCCCCAGTGTTCTTAGGCCTACAAAAGCGCTTCCAAGGAAGGGTGCTGGCTAGCAACAGGTTCCAGTGCTGGCACTTTTCATCTCTGAGCAATTGCTCGACGTTTGCAATTTCTCAGCTCGTGTCTACGAGACGGAAAGAGAATGACCGTGATGTTTGGTGGGTAGAGAAGCGCAAAGCCCCAGTGTTGCTGCGCCTGTGAAAGTGCTTCCAAGGAAGGGTGCTGGCTAGCAAGAGCTTCCAGTGCTGGCACTTTTCATCTCTGAGCAATTGCTCGACGTTTGTAATTTCTCCGCTCGTGTCTACGAGACGGAAAGAGAAGGACCGTGACGTTTGGTGGCTAGAGAAGCGCAAAGCCCCAGTGTTGCTGCGCCTGTGAAAGCGCTTCCAAGGAAGGGTGCTGGCTAGCAACAGCTTTCAGTGCTGGCACTTTTCATCTCTGAGCAATTGCTCGACCTTTGCAATTTCTCAGCTCGTGTCTACGAGACGGAAAGAGAATGACCGTGATGTTTGGTGGGTAGAGAAGCGCAAAGCCCCAGTGTTACTGCGCCTGTGAAAGCGCTTCCAAGGAAGGGTGCTGGCTAGCAAGAGCTTCCAGTGCTGGCACTTTTCATCTCTGAGCAATTGCTCGACGTTTGCAATTTCTCCGCTCGTGTCTACGAGACGGAAAGAGAAGGACCGTGACGTTTGGTGGGTAGAGAAGCGCAAAGCCCCAGTGTTACTGCGCCTGTGAAAGCGCTTCCAAGGAAGGGTGCTGGCTAGCAACAGCTTTCAGTGCTGGCACTTTTCATCTCTGAGCAATTGCTCGACCTTTGCAATTTCTCACCTGAGCTCTCTTTAGAGTGCGCGAGAGGATGAGCAGAAGATTAGGTGGCTAGAGAAGCCCAGAGCCCCAGTGTTCTAAGGGCTACAAAAGCGCTTCCAAGGAAGGGTGCTGGCTAGCAACAGCTTTCAGTGCTGGCACTTTTCATCTCTGAGCAATTGCTCGACGTTTGCAATTTCTCAGCTCGTGTCTACGAGATGGAAAGAGAAGGACCGTGACGTTTGGTGGCTAGAGAAGCGCAAAGCCCCAGTGTTGCTGTGCCTGTGAAAGCAATTCCAAGGAAGGGTGCTGGCTAGCAAGAGCTTTCAGTGCTGGCACTTTTCATCTCTGAGCAATTGCTCGACGTTTGCAATTTCTCAGCTCGTGTCTACGAGACGGAAAGAGAATGACCGTGACGTTTGGTGCGTATAGAAATGCAAAGCCCCAGTGTTACTGCGCCTGTGAAAGCGCTTCCAAGGAAGGGGGCTGGCTAGCAACAGCTTTCAGGGCTGGCACTTTTCATCTCTGAGCAATTGCTCGACGTTTGCAATTTCTCACCTGAGCTCTCTTTAGAGTGCGCGAGAGGATGAGCAGAAGATTAGGTGGCTAGAGAAGCCCAGAGCCCCAGTGTTCTTAGGCCTACAAAAGCGCTTCCAAGGAAGGGTGCTGGCTAGCAACAGCTTCCAGTGCTGGCACTTTTCCTCTCTGAGCAATTGCTCGACGTTTGCAATTTCTCAGCTCGTGTCTACGAGACGGAAAGAGAATGACCGTGATGTTTGGTGGGTAGAGAAGCGCAAAGCCCCAGTGTTGCTGCGCCTGTGAAAGCGCTTCCAAGGAAGGGTGCTGGCTAGCAAGAGCTTCCAGTGCTGGCACTTTTCATCTCTGAGCAATTGCTCGACGTTTGCAATTTCTCCGCTCGTGTCTACGAGACGGAAAGAGAATGACCGTGATGTTTGGTGGGTAGAGAAGCGCAAAGCCCCAGTGTTACTGCGCCTGTGAAAGCGCTTCCAAGGAAGGGTGCTGGCTAGCAACAGCTTTCAGTGCTGGCACTTTTCATCTCTGAGCAATTGCTCGACCTTTGCAATTTCTCACCTGAGCTCTCTTTAGAGTGCGCGAGAGGACGAGCAGAAGATGAGGAGTCTAGAGAAGCCCAGAGCCCCAGTGTTCTAAGGGCTACAAAAGCGCTTGCAAGGAAGGGTGCTGGCTAGCAACAGCTTTCAGTGCTGGCACTTTTCATCTCTGAGCAATTGCTCCACGTTTGCAATTTCTCAGCTCGTGTCTACGAGATGGAAAGAGAAGGACCGTGACGTTTGGTGGCTAGAGAAGCGCAAAGCCCCAGTGTTGCTGTGCCTGTGAAAGCAATTCCAAGGAAGGGTGCTGGCTAGCAACAGCTTTCAGTGCTGGCACTTTTCATCTCTGAGCAATTGCTCGACGTTTGCAATTTCTCAGCTCGTGTCTACGAGACGGAAAGAGAATGACCGTGACGTTTGGTGAGTAGAGAAGCGCAAAGCCCCAGTGTTACTGCGCCTGTGAAAGCGCTTCCAAGGAAGGGTGCTGGCTAGCAACAGCTTTCAGTGCTGGCACTTTTCATCTCTGAGCAATTGCTCGACGTTTGCAATTTCTCACCTGAGCTCTCTTTAGAGTGCGCGAGAGGATGAGCACAAGATTAGGTGGCTAGAGAAGGCCAGACCCCCAGTGTTCTAAGGGCTACAAAAGCGCTTCCAAGGAAGGGTGCTGGCTAGCAACAGCTTTCAGTGCTGGCACTTTTCATCTCTGAGCAATTGCTCGACGTTTGCAATTTCTCAGCTCGTGTCTACGAGACGGAAAGAGAAGGACCATGACGTGTGGTGGCTAGAGAAGCGCAAAGCCCCAGTGTTACTGCGCCTGTGAAAGCGCTTCCAAGGAAGGCTGCTGGCTAGCAACAGCTTTCAGTGCTGGCACTTTTCATCTCTGAGCAATTGCTCGACGTTTGCAATTTCTCAGCTCGTGTCTACGAGACGGAAAGAGAATGACCGTGACGTTTGGTGCGTATAGAAATGCAAAGCCCCAGTGGTACTGCGCCTGTGAAAGCGCTTGCAAGGAAGGGTGCTGGCTAGCAACAGCTTTCAGTGCTGGCACTTTTCCTCTCTGAGCAATTGCTCGTCGTTTGCAATTTCTCACCTGAGCTCTCTTTAGAGTGCGCGAGAGGATGAGCAGAAGATTAGGTGGCTAGAGAAGCCCAGAGCCCCAGTGTTCTTAGGCCTACAAAAGCGCTTCCAAGGAAGGGTGCTGGCTAGCAACAGCTTTCAGTGCTGGCACTTTTCATCTCTGAGCAATTGCTCGACGTTTGCAATTTCTCAGCTCGTGTCTACGAGATGGAAAGAGAAGGACCGTGACGTTTGGTGGCTAGAGAAGCGCAAAGCCCCAGTGTTGCTGTGCCTGTGAAAGCAATTCCAAGGAAGGGTGCTGGCTAGCAACAGCTTTCAGTGCTGGCACTTTTCATCTCTGAGCAATTGCTCGACGTTTGCAATTTCTCAGCTCGTGTCTACGAGAGGGAAAGAGAATGACCGTGATGTTTGGTGGGTAGAGAAGCGCAAAGCCCCAGTGTTACTGCGCCTGTGAAAGCGCTTCCAAGGAAGGGGGCTGGCTAGCAACAGCTTTCAGGGCTGGCACTTTTCATCTCTGAGCAATTGCTCGACGTTTGCAATTTCTCACCTGAGCTCTCTTTAGAGTGCGCGAGAGGATGAGCAGAAGATTAGGTGGCTAGAGAAGCCCAGAGCCCCAGTGTTCTTAGGCCTACAAAAGCGCTTCCAAGGAAGGGTGCTGGCTAGCAACAGCTTCCAGTGCTGGCACTTTTCATCTCTGAGCAATTGCTCGACGTTTGCAATTTCTCAGCTCGTGTCTACGAGACGGAAAGAGAATGACCGTGATGTTTGGTGGGTAGAGAAGCGCAAAGCCCCAGTGTTGCTGCGCCTGTGAAAGCGCTTCCAAGGAAGGGTGCTGGCTAGCAAGAGCTTCCAGTGCTGGCACTTTTCATCTCTGAGCAATTGCTCGACGTTTGCAATTTCTCCGCTCGTGTCTACGAGACGGAAAGAGAATGACCGTGATGTTTGGTGGGTAGAGAAGCGCAAAGCCCCAGTGTTGCTGTGCCTGTGAAAGCGCTTCCAAGGAAGGGTGCTGGCTAGCAACAGCTTTCAGTGCTGGCACTTTTCATCTCTGAGCAATTGCTCGACCTTTGCAATTTCTCACCTGAGCTCTCTTTAGAGTGCGCGAGAGGACGAGCAGAAGATGAGGTGTCTAGAGAAGCCCAGAGCCCCAGTGTTCTAAGGGCTACAAAAGCGCTTCCAAGGAAGGGTGCTGGCTAGCAACAGCTTTCAGTGCTGGCACTTTTCATCTCTGAGCAATTGCTCGACGTTTGCAATTTCTCAGCTCGTGTCTACGAGATGGAAAGAGAAGGACCGTGACGATTGGTGGCTAGAGAAGCGCAAAGCCCCAGTGTTGCTGTGCCTGTGAAAGCAATTCCAAGGAAGGGTGCTGGCTAGCAACAGCTTTCAGTGCTGGCACTTTTCATCTCTGAGCAATTGCTCGACGTTTGCAATTTCTCAGCTCGTGTCTACGAGACGGAAAGAGAATGACCGTGACGTTTGGTGAGTAGAGAAGCGCAAAGCCCCAGTGTTACTGCGCCTGTGAAAGCGCTTCCAAGGAAGGGTGCTGGCTAGCAACAGCTTTCAGTGCTGGCACTTTTCATCTCTGAGCAATTGCTCGACGTTTGCAATTTCTCACCTGAGCTCTCTTTAGAGTGCGCGAGAGGATGAGCACAAGATTAGGTGGCTAGAGAAGGCCAGACCCCCAGTGTTCTAAGGGCTACAAAAGCGCTTCCAAGGAAGGGTGCTGGCTAGCAACAGCTTTCAGTGCTGGCACTTTTCATCTCTGAGCAATTGCTCGACGTTTGCAATTTCTCAGCTCGTGTCTACGAGACGGAAAGAGAAGGACCATGACGTGTGGTGGCTAGAGAAGCGCAAAGCCCCAGTGTTACTGCGCCTGTGAAAGCGCTTCCAAGGAAGGCTGCTGGCTAGCAACAGCTTTCAGTGCTGGCACTTTTCATCTCTGAGCAATTGCTCGACGTTTGCAATTTCTCAGCTCGTGTCTACGAGACGGAAAGAGAATGACCGTGGCATTTGGTGCGTATAGAAATGCAAAGCCCCAGTGGTACTGCGCCTGTGAAAGCGCTTCCAAGGAAGGGTGCTGGCTAGCAACAGCTTTCAGTGCTGGCACTTTTCCTCTCTGAGCAATTGCTCGTCGTTTGCAATTTCTCACCTGAGCTCTCTTTAGAGTGCGCGAGAGGATGAGCAGAAGATTAGGTGGCTAGAGAAGCCCAGAGCCCCAGTGTTCTTAGGCCTACAAAAGCGCTTCCAAGGAAGGGTGCTGGCTAGCAACAGCTTCCAGTGCTGGCACTTTTCATCTCTGAGCAATTGCTCGACGTTTGCAATTTCTCAGCTCGTGTCTACGAGACGGAAAGAGAAGGACCGTGACGTTTGGTGGCTAGAGAAGCGCAAAGCCCCAGTGTTGCTGCGCCTGTGAAAGCGCTTCCAAGGAAGGGTGCTGGCTAGCAAGAGCTTCCAGTGCTGGCACTTTTCATCTCTGAGCAATTGCTCGACGTTTGCAATTTCTCAGCTCGTGTCTACGAGACGGAAAGAGAATGACCGTGATGTTTGGTGGCTAGAGAAGCGCAAAGCCCCAGTGTTGTTGCGCCTGTGAAAGCGCTTCCAAGGAAGGGTGCTGGCTAGCAACAGCTTTCAGTGCTGGCACTTTTCATCTCTGAGCAATTGCTCGACATTTGCAATTTCTCACCTGAGCTCTCTTTAGAGTGCGCGAGAGGATGAGCAGAAGATTAGGTGGCTAGAGAAGCCCAGAGCCCCAGTGTTCTAAGGGCTACAAAAGCGCTTCCAAGGAAGGCTGCTGGCTAGCAACAGCTTTCAGTGCTGGCACTTTTCATCTCTGAGCAATTGCTCGACGTTTGCAATTTCTCAGCTCGTGTCTACGAGATGGAAAGAGAAGGACCGTGACGTTTGGTGGCTAGAGAAGCGCAAAGCCCCAGTGTTGCTGTGCCTGTGAAAGCGCTTCCAAGGAAGGGTGCTGGCTAGCAACAGCTTTCAGTGCTGGCACTTTTCATCTCTGAGCAATTGCTCGACGTTTGCAATTTCTCACCTGAGCTCTCTTTCGAGTGCGCGAGAGGATGAGCAGAAGATTAGGTGGCTAGAGAAGCCCAGAGCCCCAGTCTTGTTAGGCCTACAAAAGCGCTTCCAAGGAAGGGTGCTGGCTAGCAAGAGCTTTCAGTGCTGGCACTTTTCATCTCTGAGCAATTGCTCGACGTTTGCAATTTCTCACCTGAGCTCTCTTTAGAGTGCGCGAGAGGATGAGCAGAAGATTAGGTGGCTAGAGAAGCCCAGAGCCCCAGTGTTCTTAGGCCTACAAAAGCGCTTCCAAGGAAGGCTGCTGGCTAGCAACAGCTTTCAGTGCTGGCACTTTTCATCTCTGAGCAATTGCTCGACGTTTGCAATTTCTCAGCTCGTGTCTACGAGACGGAAAGAGAATGACCGTGACGTTTGGTGGCTAGAGAAGCGCAAAGCCCCAGTGTTACTGCGCCTGTGAAAGCGCTTCCAAGGAAGGGTGCTGGCTAGCAAGAGCTTTCAGTGCTGGCACTTTTCATCTCTGAGCAATTGCTCGACGTTTGCAATTTCTCACCTGAGCTCTCTTTAGAGTGCGCGAGAGGATGAGCAGAAGATGAGGTGGCTAGTGAAGCCCAGAGCCCCAGTGTTCTAAGGGCTACAAAAGCGCTTCCAAGGAAGGGGGCTGGCTAGCAAGAGCTTTCAGTGCTGGCACTTTTCATCTCTGAGCAATTGCTCGACGTTTGCAATTTCTCAGCTCGTGTCTACGAGACGGAAAGAGAAGGACCATGACGTTTGGTGGCTAGAGAAGCGCAAAGACCCAGTGTTACTGCGCCTGTGAAAGCGCTTCCAAGGAAGGGTGCTGGCTAGCAACAGCTTTCAGTGCTGGCACTTTTCATCTCTGAGCAATTGCTCGACGTTTGCAATTTCTCACCTGAGCTCTCTTTAGAGTGCGCGAGAGGATGAGCAGAAGATTAGGTGGCTAGAGAAGCCCAGAGCCCCAGTGTTCTAAGGGCTACAAAAGCGCTTCCAAGGAAGGGTGCTGGCTAGCAACAGCTTTCAGTGCTGGCACTTTTCATCTCTGAGCAATTGCTCGACGTTTGCAATTGCTCAGCTCGTGTCTACGAGACGGAAAGAGAAGGACCGTGACGTTTGGTGGGTAGAGAAGCGCAAAGCCCCAGTGTTACTGCGCCTGTGAAAGCTCTTCCAAGGAAGGGTGCTGGCTAGCAACAGCTTTCAGTGCTGGCACTTTTCATCTCTGAGCAATTGCTCGACGTTTGCAATTTCTCACCTGAGCTCTCTTTCGAGTGCGCGAGAGGATGAGCAGAAGATTAGGTGGCTAGAGAAGCCCAGAGCCCCAGTCTTCTTAGGCCTACAAAAGCGCTTCCAAGGAAGGCTGCTGGCTAGCAACAGCTTTCAGTGCTGGCACTTTTCATCTCTGAGCAATTGCTCGACGTTTGCAATTTCTCAGCTCGTGTCTACGAGACGGAAAGAGAAGGACCGTGACGTTTGGTGGGTAGAGAAGCGCAAAGCCCCAGTGTTACTGCGCCTGTGAAAGTGCTTCCAAGGAAGGGTGCTGGCTAGCAACAGCTTTCAGTGCTGGCACTTTTCCTCTCTGAGCAATTGCTCGACGTTTGCAATTTCTCACCTGAGCTCTCTTTAGAGTGCGCGAGAGGATGAGCAGAAGATTAGGTGGCTAGAGAAGCCCAGAGCCCCAGTGTTGTTAGGCCTACAAAAGCGCTTCCAAGGAAGGGGGCTGGCTAGCAACAGCTTTCAGTGCTGGCACTTTTCCTCTCTGAGCAATTGCTCGACGTTTGCAATTTCTCAGCTCGTGTCTACGAGACGGAAAGAGAAGGACCGTGACGTTTTGTGCGTTTAGAAGCGCAAAGCCCCAGTGTTACTGCGCCTGTGAAAGTGCTTCCAAGGAAGGGTGCTGGCTAGCAACAGCTTTCAGTGCTGGCACTTTTCATCTCTGAGCAATTGCTCGACGTTTGCAATTTCTCACCTGAGCTCTCTTTAGAGTGCGCGAGAGGATGAGCAGAAGATTAGGTGGCTAGAGAAGCCCAGAGCCCCAGTGTTCTTAGGCCTACAAAAGCGCTTCCAAGGAAGGGTGCTGGCTAGCAACAGCTTTCAGTGCTGGCACTTTTCATCTCTGAGCAATTGCTCGACGTTTGCAATTTCTCAGCTCGTGTCTACGAGACGGAAAGAGAAGGACCGTGACGTTTGGTGGGTAGAGGAGCGCAAAGCCCCAGTGTTACTGTGCCTGTGAAAGCGCTTCCAAGGAAGGGTGCTGGCTAGCAACAGCTTTCAGTGCTGGCACTTTTCATCTCTGAGCAATTGCTCGACGTTTGCAATTTCTCACCTGAGCTCTCTTTAGAGTGCGCGAGAGGATGAGCAGAAGATTAGGTGGCTAGAGAAGCCCAGACCCCCAGTGTTCTTAGGCCTACAAAAGCGCTTCCAAGCAAGGGTGCTGGCTAGCAAGAGCTTCCAGTGCTGGCACTTTTCATCTCTGAGCAATTGCTCGACGTTTGCAATTTCTCAGCTCGTGTCTACGAGACGGAAAGAGAAGGACCGTGACGTTTGGTGGCTAGAGAAGCGCAAAGCCCCAGTGTTGCTGCGCCTGTGAAAGCGCTTCAAGGAAGGGTGCTGGCTAGCAACAGCTTTCAGTGCTGGCACTTTTCATCTCTGAGCAATTGCTCGACGTTTGCAATTTCTCACCTGAGCTCTCTTTAGAGTGCGCGAGAGGATGAGCAGAAGATTAGGTGGCTAGAGAAGCCCAGAGTCCCAGTGTTCTTAGGCCTACAAAAGCGCTTCCAAGGAAGGGGGCTGGCTAGCAACAGCTTTCAGTGCTGGCACTTTTCCTCTCTGAGCAATTGCTCGACGTTTGCAATTTCTCAGCTCGTGTCTACGAGACGGAAAGAGAAGGACCGTGACGTTTGGTGGCTAGAGAAGCGCAAAGCCCCTGTGTTACTGCGCCTGTGAAAGTGCTTCCAAGGAAGGGTGCTGGCTAGCAACAGCTTTCAGTGCTGGCACTTTTCATCTCTGAGCAATTGCTCGACGTTTGCAATTTCTCACCTGAGCTCTCTTTAGAGTGCGAGAGAGGATGAGCAGAAGATTAGGTGGCTAGAGAAGCCCAGAGCCCCAGTGTTCTTAGGCCTACAAAAGCGCTTCCAAGGAAGGGGGCTGGCTAGCAACAGCTTTCAGTGCTGGCACTTTTCCTCTCTGAGCAATTGCTCCACGTTTGCAATTTCTCAGCTCGTGTCTACGAGACGGAAAGAGAATGACCGTGGCATTTGGTGCGTTTAGAAGCGAAAAAGCCCCAGTGTTACTGCGCCTGTGAAAGCGCTTCCAAGGAAGGGTGCTGGCTAGCAAGAGCTTTCAGTGCTGGCACTTTTCATCTCTGAGCAATTGCTCGACGTTTGCAATTTCTCACCTGAGCTCTCTTTAGAGTGCGAGAGAGGATGAGCAGAAGATGAGGTGGCTAGTGAAGCCCAGAGCCCCAGTGTTCTAAGGGCTACAAAAGCGCTTCCAAGGAAGGGTGCTGGCTAGCAACAGCTTTCAGTGCTGGCACTTTTCCTCTCTGAGCAATTGCTCGACCTTTGCAATTTCTCACCTGAGCTCTCTTTAGAGTGCGCGAGAGGATGAGCAGAAGATTAGGTGGCTAGAGAAGCCCAGAGCCCCACTGTTCTTAGGCCTACAAAAGCGCTTCCAAGGAAGGGGGCTGGCTAGCAACAGCTTTCAGTGCTGGCACTTTTCATCTCTGAGCAATTGCTCGACGTTTGCAATTTCTCAGCTCGTGTCTACGAGACGGAAAGAGAAGGACCGTGACGTTTGGTGGGTAGAGAAGCGCAAAGCCCCAGTGTTGCTGCGCCTGTGAAAGCGCTTCCAAGGAAGGGTGCTGGCTAGCAAGAGCTTTCAGTGCTGGCACTTTTCATCTCTGAGCAATTGCTCGACGTTTGCAATTTCTCAGCTCGTGTCTACGAGACGGAAAGAGAAGGACCGTGACGTTTTGTGCGTTTAGAAGCGCAAAGCCCCAGTGTTACTGCGCCTGTGAAAGTGCTTCCAAGGAAGGGTGCTGGCTAGCAACAGCTTTCAGTGCTGGCACTTTTCATCTCTGAGCAATTGCTCGACGTTTGCAATTTCTCACCTGAGCTCTCTTTAGAGTGCGCGAGAGGATGAGCAGAAGATTAGGTGGCTAGAGAAGCCCAGAGCCCCAGTCTTCTTAGGCCTACAAAAGCGCTTCCAAGGAAGGGTGCTGGCTAGCAACAGCTTTCAGTGCTGGCACTTTTCATCTCTGAGCAATTGCTCGACGTTTGCAATTTCTCAGCTCGTGTCTACGAGACGGAAAGAGAAGGACCGTGACGTTTGGTGGCTAGAGAAGCGCAAAGCCCCAGTGTTGCTGCGCCTGTGAAAGCGCTTCCAAGGAAGGGTGCTGGCTAGCAACAGCTTTCAGTGCTGGCACTTTTCCTCTCTGAGCAATTGCTCGACGTTTGCAATTTCTCACCTGAGCTCTCTTTAGAGTGCGCGAGAGGATGAGCAGAAGATTAGGTGGCTAGAGAAGCCCAGAGCCCCAGTGTTGTTAGGCCTACAAAAGCGCTTCCAAGCAAGGGTGCTGGCTAGCAAGAGCTTCCAGTGCTGGCACTTTTCATCTCTGAGCAATTGCTCGACGTTTGCAATTTCTCAGCTCGTGTCTACGAGACGGAAAGAGAAGGACCGTGACGTTTGGTGGCTAGAGAAGCGCAAAGCCCCGGTGTTGCTGCGCCTGTGAAAGCGCTTCAAGGAAGGGTGCTGGCTAGCAACAGCTTTCAGTGCTGGCACTTTTCATCTCTGAGCAATTGCTCGACGTTTGCAATTTCTCACCTGAGCTCTCTTTAGACTGCGCGAGAGGATGAGCAGAAGATTAGGTGGCTAGAGAAGCCCAGAGCCCCAGTGTTCTTAGGCCTACAAAAGCGCTTCCAAGGAAGGGGGCTGGCTAGCAACAGCTTTCAGTGCTGGCACTTTTCCTCTCTGAGCAATTGCTCGACGTTTGCAATTTCTCAGCTCGTGTCTACGAGACGGAAAGAGAATGACCGTGACGTTTGGTGGCTAGAGAAGCGCAAAGCCCCTGTGTTACTGCGCCTGTGAAAGTGCTTCAAGGAAGGGTGCTGGCTAGCAACAGCTTTCAGTGCTGGCACTTTTCATCTCTGAGCAATTGCTCGACGTTTGCAATTTCTCACCTGAGCTCTCTTTAGAGTGCGAGAGAGGATGAGCAGAAGATTAGGTGGCTAGAGAAGCCCAGAGCCCCAGTGTTCTTAGGCCTACAAAAGCGCTTCCAAGGAAGGGGGCTGGCTAGCAACAGCTTTCAGTGCTGGCACTTTTCCTCTCTGAGCAATTGCTCCACGTTTGCAATTTCTCAGCTCGTGTCTACGAGACGGAAAGAGAATGACCGTGGCATTTGGTGCGTATAGAAGCGAAAAAGCCCCAGTGTTACTGCGCCTGTGAAAGCGCTTCCAAGGAAGGGTGCTGGCTAGCAAGAGCTTTCAGTGCTGGCACTTTTCATCTCTGAGCAATTGCTCGACGTTTGCAATTTCTCACCTGAGCTCTCTTTAGAGTGCGAGAGAGGATGAGCAGAAGATGAGGTGGCTAGTGAAGCCCAGAGCCCCAGTGTTCTAAGGGCTACAAAAGCGCTTCCAAGGAAGGGTGCTGGCTAGCAACAGCTTTCAGTGCTGGCACTTTTCCTCTCTGAGCAATTGCTCGACTTTTGCAATTTCTCACCTGAGCTCTCTTTAGAGTGCGCGAGAGGATGAGCAGAAGATTAGGTGGCTAGAGAAGCCCAGAGCCCCAGTCTTCTTAGGCCTACAAAAGCGCTTCCAAGGAAGGGTGCTGGCTAGCAACAGCTTTCAGTGCTGGCACTTTTCATCTCTGAGCAATTGCTCGACGTTTGCAATTTCTCAGCTCGTGTCTACGAGACGGAAAGAGAAGGACCGTGACGTTTGGTGGGTAGAGAAGCGCAAAGCCCCAGTGTTGCTGCGCCTGTGAAAGCGCTTCCAAGGAAGGGTGCTGGCTAGCAAGAGCTTTCAGTGCTGGCACTTTTCATCTCTGAGCAATTGCTCGACGTTTGCAATTTCTCAGCTCGTGTCTACGAGACGGAAAGAGAAGGACCGTGACGTTTGGTGAGTAGAGAAGCGCAAAGCCCCAGTGTTACTGCGCCTGTGAAAGTGCTTCCAAGGAAGGGTGCTGGCTAGCAACAGCTTTCAGTGCTGGCACTTTTCATCTCTGAGCAATTGCTCGACGTTTGCAATTTCTCACCTGAGCTCTCTTTAGAGTGCGCGAGAGGATGAGCAGAAGATTAGGTGGCTAGAGAAGCCCAGAGCCCCAGTCTTCTTAGGCCTACAAAAGCGCTTCCAAGGAAGGGTGCTGGCTAGCAACAGCTTTCAGTGCTGGCACTTTTCATCTCTGAGCAATTGCTCGACGTTTGCAATTTCTCAGCTCGTGTCTACGAGACGGAAAGAGAAGGACCGTGACGTTTGGTGGCTAGAGAAGCGCAAAGCCCCAGTGTTGCTGCGCCTGTGAAAGCGCTTCCAAGGAAGGGTGCTGGCTAGCAACAGCTTTCAGTGCTGGCACTTTTCATCTCTGAGCAATTGCTGGACGTTTGCAATTTCTCACCTGAGCTCTCTTTAGAGTGCGCGAGAGGATGAGCAGAAGATTAGGTGGCTAGAGAAGCCCAGAGACCCAGTGTTCTTAGGCCTACAAAAGCGCTTCCAAGCAAGGGTGCTGGCTAGCAAGAGCTTCCAGTGCTGGCACTTTTCATCTCTGAGCAATTGCTCGACGTTTGCAATTTCTCAGCTCGTGTCTACGAGACGGAAAGAGAAGGACCGTGACGTTTGGTGGGTAGAGAAGCGCAAAGCCCCGGTGTTGCTGCGCCTGTGAAAGCGCTTCAAGGAAGGGTGCTGGCTAGCAACAGCTTTCAGTGCTGGCACTTTTCATCTCTGAGCAATTGCTCGACGTTTGCAATTTCTCACCTGAGCTCTCTTTAGAGTGCGCGAGAGGATGAGCAGAAGATTAGGTGGCTAGAGAAGCCCAGAGCCCCAGTGTTCTTAGGCCTACAAAAGCGCTTCCAAGGAAGGGGGCTGGCTAGCAACAGCTTTCAGTGCTGGCACTTTTCCTCTCTAGAGCAATTGCTCGACGTTTGCAATTTCTCAGCTCGTGTCTACGAGACGGAAAGAGAAGGACCGTGACGTTTGGTGGCTAGAGAAGCGCAAAGCCCCTGTGTTACTGCGCCTGTGAAAGTGCTTCCAAGGAAGGGTGCTGGCTAGCAACAGCTTTCAGTGCTGGCACTTTTCATCTCTGAGCAATTGCTCGACGTTTGCAATTTCTCACCTGAGCTCTCTTTAGAGTGCGAGAGAGGATGAGCAGAAGATTAGGTGGCTAGAGAAGCCCAGAGCCCCAGTGTTCTTAGGCCTACAAAAGCGCTTCCAAGGAAGGGTGCTGGCTAGCAACAGCTTTCAGTGCTGGCACTTTTCCTCTCTGAGCAATTGCTCCACGTTTGCAATTTCTCAGCTCGTGTCTACGAGACGGAAAGAGAATGACCGTGGCATTTGGTGCGTTTAGAAGCGAAAAAGCCCCAGTGTTACTGCACCTGTGAAAGCGCTTCCAAGGAAGGGTGCTGGCTAGCAACAGCTTTCAGTGCTGGCACTTTTCATCTCTGAGCAATTGCTCGACGTTTGCAATTTCTCACCTGAGCTCTCTTTAGAATGCGCGAGAGGATGAGCAGAAGATTAGGTGGCTAGAGAAGCCCAGAGCCCCAGTGTTCTAAGGGCTACAAAAGCGCTTGCAAGGAAGGGTGCTGGCTAGCAACAGCTTTCAGTGCTGGCACTTTTCATCTCTGAGCAATTGCTCGACGTTTGCAATTTCTCAGCTCGTGTCTACGAGACGGAGAGATAGTGACCGTGACGTTTGGTGCCTAGAGAAGCGCAAAGCCCCAGTGTTGCTGCGCCTGTGAAAGCGCTTCCAAGGAAGGGTGCTGGCTAGCAACAGCTTTCAGTGCTGGCACTTTTCATCTCTGAGCAATTGCTGGACGTTTGCAATTTCTCACCTGAGCTCTCTTTAGAGTGCGCGAGAGGATGAGCAGAAGATTAGGTGGCTAGAGAAGCCCAGAGCCCCAGTGTTCTTAGGCCTACAAAAGCTCTTCCAAGGAAGGGTGCTGGCTAGCAAGAGCTTTCAGTGCTGGCACTTTTCATCTCTGAGCAATTGCTCGACGTTTGCAATTTCTCAGCTCGTGTCTACGAGACGGAAAGAGAAGGACCGTGACGTTTGGTGCGTTTAGAAGCGCAAAGCCCCAGTGTTACTGCGCCTGTGAAAGCGCTTCCAAGGAAGGGTGCTGGCTAGCAACAGCTTTCAGTGCTGGCACATTTCATCTCTGAGCAATTGCTCGACGTTTGCAATTTCTCACCTGAGCTCTCTTTAGAGTGCGCGAGAGGATGAGCAGAAGATTAGGTGGCTAGAGAAGCCCAGAGCCCCAGTCTTCTTAGGCCTACAAAAGCGCTTCCAAGGAAGGGTGCTGGCTAGCAAGAGCTTCCAGTGCTGGCACTTTTCATCTCTGAGCAATTGCTCGACGTTTGCAATTTCTCAGCTCGTGTCTACGAGACGGAAAGAGAAGGACCGTGATGTTTGGTGGCTAGAGAAGCGCAAAGCCCCAGTGTTGCTGTGCCTGTGAAAGCGCTTCCAAGGAAGGGTGCTGGCTAGCAACAGCTTTCAGTGCTGGCACTTTTCATCTCTGAGCAATTGCTCGACGTTTGCAATTTCTCACCTGAGCTCTCTTTCGAGTGCGCGAGAGGATGAGCAGAAGATTAGGTGGCTAGAGAAGCCCAGAGCCCCAGTCTTCTTAGGCCTACAAAAGCGCTTCCAAGGAAGGGGGCTGGCTAGCAAGAGCTTTCAGTGCTGGCACTTTTCATCTCTGAGCAATTGCTCGACGTTTGCAATTTCTCACCTGAGCTCTCTTTAGAGTGCGCGAGAGGATGAGCAGAAGATTAGGTGGCTAGAGAAGCCCAGAGACCCAGTGTTCTTAGGCCTACAAAAGCGCTTCCAAGGAAGGGTGCTGGCTAGCAACAGCTTTCAGTGCTGGCACTTTTCCTCTCTGAGCAATTGCTCGACGTTTGCAATTTCTCACCTGAGCTCTCTTTAGAGTGCGCGAGAGGATGAGCAGAAGATGAGGTGGCTAGAGAAGCCCAGAGCCCCAGTGTTCTTAGGCCTACAAAAGCGCTTCCAAGGAAGGGTGCTGGCTAGCAACAGCTTTCAGTGCTGGCACTTTTCCTCTCTGAGCAATTGCTCGACGTTTGCAATTTCTCACCTGAGCTCTCTTTAGAGTGCGCGAGAGGATGAGCAGAAGATTAGGTGGCTAGAGAAGCCCAGAGCCCCAGTGTTCTTAGGCCTACAAAAGCGCTTCCAAGGAAGGGGGCTGGCTAGCAAGAGCTTTCAGTGCTGGCACTTTTCATCTCTGAGCAATTGCTCGACGTTTGCAATTTCTCAGCTCGTGTCTACGAGACGGAAAGAGAAGGACCGTGACGTTTGGTGCGTTTAGAAGCGCAAAGCCCCAGTGTTGCTGCGCCTGTGAAAGCGCTTCAAGGAAGGGTGCTGGCTAGCAACAGCTTTCAGTGCTGGCACTTTTCATCTCTGAGCAATTGCTCGACGTTTGCAATTTCTCACCTGAGCTCTCTTTAGAGTGCGCGAGAGGATGAGCAGAAGATTAGGTGGCTAGAGAAGCCCAGAGCCCCAGTCTTCTTAGGCCTACAAAAGCGCTTCCAAGGAAGGGGGCTGGCTAGCAACAGCTTTCAGTGCAGGCACTTTTTCTCTCTGAGCAATTGCTCGACGTTTGCAATTTCTCAGCTCGTGTCTACGAGACGGAAAGAGAAGGACCGTGACGTTTGGTGGCTAGAGAAGCGCAAAGCCCCAGTGTTACTGCGCCTGTGAAAGTGCTTCCAAGGAAGGGTGCTGGCTAGCAACAGCTTTCAGTGCTGGCACTTTTCATCTCTGAGCAATTGCTCGACGTTTGCAATTTCTCACCTGAGCTCTCTTTAGAGTGCGCGAGAGGATGAGCAGAAGATTAGGTGGCTAGAGAAGCCCAGAGCCCCAGTGTTGTTAGGCCTACAAAAGCGCTTCCAAGGAAGGCTGCTGGCTAGCAACAGCTTTCAGTGCTGGCACTTTTCATCTCTGAGCAATTGCTCGACGTTTGCAATTTCTCAGCTCGTGTCTACGAGACGGAAAGAGAATGACCGTGGCATTTGGTGCGTTTAGAAGCGCAAAGCCCCAGTGTTACTGCGCCTGTGAAAGTGCTTCCAAGGAAGGGTGCTGGCTAGCAACAGCTTTCAGTGCTGGCACTTTTCATCTCTGAGCAATTGCTCGACGTTTGCAATTTCTCACCTGAGCTCTCTTTAGAGTGCGCGAGAGGATGAGCAGAAGATTAGGTGGCTAGAGAAGCCCAGAGCCCCAGTGTTGTTAGGCCTACAAAAGCGCTTCCAAGGAAGGCTGCTGGCTAGCAACAGCTTTCAGTGCTGGCACTTTTCATCTCTGAGCAATTGCTCGACGTTTGCAATTTCTCAGCTCGTGTCTACGAGACGGAAAGAGAATGACCGTGGCATTTGGTGCGTTTAGAAGAGAAAAAGCCCCAGTGTTACTGCGCCTGTGAAAGCGCTTCCAAGGAAGGGTGCTGGCTAGCAACAGCTTTCAGTGCTGGCACTTTTCATCTCGGAGCAATTGCTCGACGTTTGCAATTTCTCACCTGAGCTCTCTTTAGAGTGCGCGAGAGGATGAGCAGAAGATTAGGTGGCTAGAGAAGCCCAGAGCCCCAGTGTTCTTAGGCCTACAAAAGCGCTTCCAAGGAAGGGTGCTGGCTAGCAAGAGCTTCCAGTGCTGGCACTTTTCATCTCTGAGCAATTGCTCGACGTTTGCAATTTCTCAGCTCGTGTCTACGAGACGGAAAGAGAAGGACCGTGACGTTTGGTGGCTAGAGAAGCGCAAAGCCCCAGTGTTACTGCGCCTGTGAAAGCGCTTCCAAGGAAGGGTGCTGGCTAGCAAGAGCTTTCAGTGCTGGCACATTTCATCTCTGAGCAATTGCTGGACGTTTGCAATTTCTCAGCTCGTGTCTACGAGACGGAAAGAGAATGACCGTGGCATTTGGTGCGTTTAGAAGCGCAAAGCCCCAGTGTTACTGCGCCTGTGAAAGTGCTTCCAAGGAAGGGTGCTGGCTAGCAACAGCTTTCAGTGCTGGCACTTTTCATCTCTGAGCAATTGCTCGACGTTTGCAATTTCTCACCTGAGCTCTCTTTAGAGTGCGCGAGATGATGAGCAGAAGATTAGGTGGCTAGAGAAGCCCAGAGCCCCAGTGTTCTTAGGCCTACAAAAGCGCTTCCAAGGAAGGGTGCTGGCTAGCAACAGCTTTCAGTGCTGGCACTTTTCCTCTCTGAGCAATTGCTCGACGTTTGCAATTTCTCACCTGAGCTCTCTTTAGAGTGCGCGAGAGGACGAGCAGAAGATGAGGTGGCTAGAGAAGCCCAGAGCCCCAGTGTTCTTAGGCCTACAAAAGCGCTTCCAAGGAAGGGGGCTGGCTAGCAAGAGCTTCCAGTGCTGGCACTTTTCATCTCTGAGCAATTGCTCGACGTTTGCAATTTCTCAGCTCGTGTCTACGAGACGGAAAGAGAATGACCGTGACGTTTGGTGGCTAGAGAAGCGCAAAGCCCCAGTGTTACTGCGCCTGTGAAAGCGCTTCCAAGGAAGGGTGCTGGCTAGCAAGAGCTTTCAGTGCTGGCACATTTCATCTCTGAGCAATTGCTGGACGTTTGCAATTTCTCACCTGAGCTCTCTTTAGAGTGCGCGAGAGGATGAGCAGAAGATTAGGTGGCTAGAGAAGCCCAGAGCCCCAGTGTTCTTAGGCCTACAAAAGCGCTTCCAAGGAAGGGTGCTGGCTAGCAACAGCTTTCAGTGCTGGCACTTTTCATCTCTGAGCAATTGCTCCACGTTTGCAATTTCTCAGCTCGTGTCTACGAGACGGAAAGAGAAGGACCGTGACGTTTGGTGCGTTTAGAAGCGCAAAGCCCCAGTGTTACTGCGCCTGTGCAAGCGCTTCCAAGGAAGGGTGCTGGCTAGCAACAGCTTTCAGTGCTGGCACTTTTCCTCTCTGAGCAATTGCTCGACGTTTGCAATTTCTCACCTGAGCTCTCTTTAGAGTGCGCGAGAGGATGAGCAGAAGATTAGGTGGCTAGAGAAGCCCAGAGCCCCAGTCTTCTTAGGCCTACAAAAGCACTTCCAAGGAAGGGTGCTGGCTAGCAAGAGCTTTCAGTGCTGGCACTTTTCATCTCTGAGCAATTGCTCGACGTTTGCAATTTCTCAGCTCGTGTCTACGAGACGGAAAGAGAAGGACCGTGACGTTTGGTGCCTATAGAAGCGCAAAGCCCCAGTGTTGCTGCGCCTGTGAAAGCGCTTCCAAGGAAGGGTGCTGGCTAGCAACAGCTTTCAGTGCTGGCACTTTTCATCTCTGAGCAATTGCTCGACGTTTGCAATTTCTCACCTGAGCTCTCTTTCGAGTGCGCGAGAGGATGAGCAGAAGATTAGGTGGCTAGAGAAGCCCAGAGCCCCAGTGTTCTTAGGCCTACAAAAGCGCTTCCAAGGAAGGGTGCTGGCTAGCAACAGCTTTCAGTGCTGGCACTTTTCATCTCTGAGCAATTGCTCGACGTTTGCAATTTCTCACCTGAGCTCTCTTTAGAGTGCGCGAGAGGATGAGCAGAAGATTAGGTGGCTAGAGAAGCCCAGAGCCCCAGTGTTGTTAGGCCTACAAAAGCGCTTCCAAGGAAGGCTGCTGGCTAGCAACAGCTTTCAGTGCTGGCACTTTTCCTCTCTGAGCAATTGCTCGACGTTTGCAATTTCTCAGCTCGTGTCTACGAGACGGAAAGAGAAGGACCGTGACGTTTGGTGCGTTTAGAAGCGCAAACCCCCAGTGTTACTGCACCTGTGAAAGCGCTTCCAAGGAAGGGTGCTGGCTAGCAACAGCTTTCAGTGCTGGCACTTTTCATCTCTGAGCAATTGCTCGACGTTTGCAATTTCTCACCTGAGCTCTCTTTAGAGTGCGCGAGAGGATGAGCAGAAGATTAGGTGGCTAGAGAAGCCCAGACCCCCAGTGTTCTTAGGCCTACAAAAGCACTTCCAAGGAAGGGTGCTGGCTAGCAAGAGCTTCCAGTGCTGGCACTTTTCATCTCTGAGCAATTGCTCCACGTTTGCAATTTCTCAGCTCGTGTCTACGAGACGGAAAGAGAAGGACCGTGACGTTTGGTGGCTAGAGAAGCGCAAAGCCCCAGTGTTGCTGTGCCTGTGAAAGCGCTTCCAAGGAAGGGTGCTGGCTAGCAACAGCTTTCAGTGCTGGCACTTTTCATCTCTGAGCAATTGCTCGACGTTTGCAATTTCTCACCTGAGCTCTCTTTAGAGTGCGCGAGAGGATGAGCAGAAGATTAGGTGGCTAGAGAAGCCCAGAGCCCCAGTGTTCTAAGGGCTACAAAAGCGCTTCCAAGGAAGGGTGCTGGCTAGCAACAGCTTTCAGTGCTGGCACTTTTCATCTCTGAGCAATTGCTCGACGTTTGCAATTTCTCAGCTCGTGTCTACGAGACGGAAAGAGAAGGACCGTGACGTTTGGTGGCTAGAGAAGCGCAAAGCCCCAGTGTTACTGTGCCTGTGAAAGCGCTTCCAAGGAAGGGTGCTGGCTAGCAACAGCTTTCAGTGCTGGCACTTTTCATCTCTGAGCAATTGCTCGACGTTTGCAATTTCTCACCTGAGCTCTCTTTAGAGTGCGCGAGAGGATGAGCAGAAGATTAGGTGGCTAGAGAAGCCCAGAGCCCCAGTGTTCTTAGGCCTACAAAAGCGCTTCCAAGGAAGGGTGCTGGCTAGCAACAGCTTTCAGTGCTGGCACTTTTCATCTCTGAGCAATTGCTCGACGTTTGCAATTTCTCAGCTCGTGTCTACGAGACGGAAAGAGAAGGACCGTGACGTTTGGTGCCTATAGAAGCGCAAAGCCGCAGTGTTACTGCGCCTGTGAAAGCGCTTCCAAGGAAGGGTGCTGGCTAGCAACAGCTTTCAGTGCTGGCACTTTTCATCTCTGAGCAATTGCTCGACGTTTGCAATTTCTCACCTGAGCTCTCTTTAGAGTGCGCGAGAGGATGAGCAGAAGATTAGGTGGCTAGAGAAGCCCAGAGCCCCAGTGTTCTTAGGCCTACAAAAGCGCTTCCAAGGAAGGGTGCTGGCTAGCAACAGCTTTCAGTGCTGGCACTTTTCATCTCTGAGCAATTGCTCGACGTTTGCAATTTCTCAGCTCGTGTCTACGAGACGGAAAGAGAAGGACCGTGACGTTTGGTGGGTAGAGAAGCGCAAAGCCCCAGTGTTACTGCGCCTGTGAAAGTGCTTCCAAGGAAGGGTGCTGGCTAGCAACAGCTTTCAGGGCTGGCACTTTTCCTCTCTGAGCAATTGCTCGACGTTTGCAATTTCTCACCTGAGCTCTCTTTAGAGTGCGCGAGAGGATGAGCAGAAGATTAGGTGGCTAGAGAAGCCCAGAGCCCCAGTGTTCTAAGGGCTACAAAAGCACTTCCAAGGAAGGGTGCTGGCTAGCAAGAGCTTCCAGTGCTGGCACTTTTCATCTCTGAGCAATTGCTCGACGTTTGCAATTTCTCAGCTCGTGTCTACGAGACGGAAAGAGAAGGACCGTGACGTTTGGTGGCTAGAGAAGCGCAAAGCCCCAGTGTTGCTGTGCCTGTGAAAGCGCTTCCAAGGAAGGGTGCTGGCTAGCAACAGCTTTCAGTGCTGGCACTTTTCATCTCTGAGCAATTGCTCGACGTTTGCAATTTCTCACCTGAGCTCTCTTTAGAGTGCGCGAGAGGATGAGCAGAAGATTAGGTGGCTAGAGAAGCCCAGAGCCCCAGTGTTCTAAGGGCTACAAAAGCGCTTCCAAGGAAGGGTGCTGGCTAGCAACAGCTTTCAGTGCTGGCACTTTTAATCTCTGAGCAATTGCTCGACGTTGCAATTTCTCAGCTCGTGTCTATGAGACGGAAAGAGAAGGACCGTGACGTTTGGTGGGTAGAGAAGCGCAAAGCCCCAGTGTTACTGCGTCTGTGAAAGCGCTTCCAAGGAAGGGGGCTGGCTAGCAACAGCTTTCAGGGCTGGCACTTTTCATCTCTGAGCAATTGCTCGACGTTTGCAATTTCTCACCTGAGCTCTCTTTAGAGTGCGCGAGAGGATGAGCAGAAGATTAGGTGGCTAGAGAAGCCCAGAGCCCCAGGGTTCTAAGGCCTACAAAAGCGCTTCCAAGGAAGGGTGCTGGCTAGCAACAGCTTTCAGTGCTGGCACTTTTCATCTCTGAGCAATTGCTCGACGTTTGTAATTTCTCAGCTCGTGTCTACGAGACGGAAAGAGAAGGACCGTGACGTTTGGTGGGTAGAGAAGCGCAAAGCCCCAGTGTTGCTGCGCCTGTGAAAGCGCTTCCAAGGAAGGGTGCTGGCTAGCAAGAGCTTTCAGTGCTGGCACTTTTCATCTCTGAGCAATTGCTCGACGTTTGCAATTTCTCACCTGAGCTCTCTTTAGAGTGCGCGAGAGGATGAGCAGAAGATGAGGTGGCTAGAGAAGCCCAGAGCCCCAGTCTTCTTAGGCCTACAAAAGCGCTTCCAAGGAAGGGTGCTGGCTAGCAACAGCTTCCAGTGCTGGCACTTTTCATCTCTGAGCAATTGCTCGACGTTTGCAATTTCTCAGCTCGTGTCTACGAGACGGAAAGAGAATGACCGTGACGTTTGGTGGCTAGAGAAGCGCAAAGCCCAGGTGTTACTGCGCCTGTGAAAGCGCTTCCAAGGAAGGGTGCTGGCTAGCAACAGCTTTCAGTGCTGGCACTTTTCATCTCTGAGCAATTGCTCGACGTTTGCAATTTCTCACCTGAGCTCTCTTTAGAGTGCGCGAGAGGATGAGCAGAAGATGAGGTGGCTAGAGAAGCCCAGAGCCCCAGTGTTCTTAGGCCTACAAAAGCGCTTCCAAGGAAGGGTGCTGGCTAGCAACAGCTTTCAGTGCTGGCACTTTTCCTCTCTGAGCAATTGCTCGACGTTTGCAATTTCTCACCTGAGCTCTCTTTAGAGTGCGCGAGAGGATGAGCAGAAGATTAGGTGGCTAGAGAAGCCCAGAGCCCCAGTGTTCTTAGGCCTACAAAAGCGCTTCCAAGGAAGGGGGCTGGCTAGCAAGAGCTTCCAGTGCTGGCACTTTTCATCTCTGAGCAATTGCTCGACGTTTGCAATTTCTCAGCTCGTGTCTACGAGACGGAAAGAGAATGACCGTGACGTTTGGTGGCTAGAGAAGCGCAAAGCCCCAGTGTTACTGCGCCTGTGAAAGCGCTTCCAAGGAAGGGTGCTGGCTAGCAAGAGCTTTCAGTGCTGGCACATTTCATCTCTGAGCAATTGCTGGACGTTTGCAATTTCTCACCTGAGCTCTCTTTAGAGTGCGCGAGAGGATGAGCAGAAGATTAGGTGGCTAGAGAAGCCCAGAGCCCCAGTGTTCTTAGGCCTACAAAAGCGCTTCCAAGGAAGGGTGCTGGCTAGCAACACCTTTCAGTGCTGGCACTTTTCATCTCTGAGCAATTGCTCCACGTTTGCAATTTCTCAGCTCGTGTCTACGAGACGGAAAGAGAAGGACCGTGACGTTTGGTGCGTTTAGAAGCGCAAAGCCCCAGTGTTACTGCGCCTGTGCAAGCGCTTCCAAGGAAGGGTGCTGGCTAGCAACAGCTTTCAGTGCTGGCACTTTTCCTCTCTGAGCAATTGCTCGACGTTTGCAATTTCTCACCTGAGCTCTCTTTAGAGTGCGCGAGAGGATGAGCAGAAGATTAGGTGGCTAGAGAAGCCCAGAGCCCCAGTCTTCTTAGGCCTACAAAAGCACTTCCAAGGAAGGGTGCTGGCTAGCAAGAGCTTTCAGTGCTGGCACTTTTCATCTCTGAGCAATTGCTCGACGTTTGCAATTTCTCAGCTCGTGTCTACGAGACGGAAAGAGAAGGACCGTGATGTTTGGTGGCTAGAGAAGCGCAAAGCCCCAGTGTTGCTGCGCCTGTGAAAGCGCTTCCAAGGAAGGGTGCTGGCTAGCAACAGCTTTCAGTGCTGGCACTTTTCATCTCTGAGCAATTGCTCGACGTTTGCAATTTCTCACCTGAGCTCTCTTTCGAGTGCGCGAGAGGATGAGCAGAAGATTAGGTGGCTAGAGAAGCCCAGAGCCCCAGTCTTCTTAGGCCTACAAAAGCGCTTCCAAGGAAGGGTGCTGGCTAGCAACAGCTTTCAGTGCTGGCACTTTTCATCTCTGAGCAATTGCTGGACGTTTGCAATTTCTCACCTGAGCTCTCTTTAGAGTGCGCGAGAGGATGAGCAGAAGATTAGGTGGCTAGAGAAGCCCAGAGCCCCAGTGTTGTTAGGCCTACAAAAGCGCTTCCAAGGAAGGGTGCTGGCTAGCAACAGCTTTCAGTGCTGGCACTTTTCCTCTCTGAGCAATTGCTCGACGTTTGCAATTTCTCAGCTCGTGTCTACGAGACGGAAAGAGAAGGACCGTGACGTTTGGTGGCTAGAGAAGCGCAAAGCCCCAGTGTTACTGCGCCTGTGAAAGCGCTTCCAAGGAAGGGTGCTGGCTAGCAAGAGCTTTCAGTGCTGGCACTTTTCATCTCTGAGCAATTGCTCGACGTTTGCAATTTCTCACCTGAGCTCTCTTTAGAGTGCGCGAGAGGATGAGCAGAAGATTAGGTGGCTAGAGAAGCCCAGACCCCCAGTGTTCTTAGGCCTACAAAAGCACTTCCAAGGAAGGGTGCTGGCTAGCAAGAGCTTCCAGTGCTGGCACTTTTCATCTCTGAGCAATTGCTCGACGTTTGCAATTTCTCAGCTCGTGTCTACGAGACGGAAAGAGAAGGACCGTGACGTTTGGTGGCTAGAGAAGCGCAAAGCCCCAGTGTTGCTGTGCCTGTGAAAGCGCTTCCAAGGAAGGGTGCTGGCTAGCAACAGCTTTCAGTGCTGGCACTTTTCATCTCTGAGCAATTGCTCGACGTTTGCAATTTCTCACCTGAGCTCTCTTTAGAGTGCGCGAGAGGATGAGCAGAAGATTAGGTGGCTAGAGAAGCCCAGAGCCCCAGTGTTCTTAGGCCTACAAAAGCGCTTCCAAGGAAGGGTGCTGGCTAGCAACAGCTTTCAGTGCTGGCACTTTTCATCTCTGAGCAATTGCTCGACGTTTGCAATTTCTCAGCTCGTGTCTACGAGACGGAAAGAGAAGGACCGTGACGTTTGGTGCCTATAGAAGCGCAAAGCCCCAGTGTTACTGCGCCTGTGAAAGCGCTTCCAAGGAAGGGTGCTGGCTAGCAAGAGCTTTCAGTGCTGGCACTTTTCATCTCTGAGCAATTGCTCGACGTTTGCAATTTCTCACCTGAGCTCTCTTTAGAGTGCGCGAGAGGATGAGCAGAAGATTAGGTGGCTAGAGAAGCCCAGAGCCCCAGTGTTCTTAGGCCTACAAAAGCGCTTCCAAGGAAGGGTGCTGGCTAGCAACAGCTTTCAGTGCTGGCACTTTTCATCTCTGAGCAATTGCTCGACGTTTGCAATTTCTCAGCTCGTGTCTACGAGACGGAAAGAGAAGGACCGTGACGTTTGGTGGGTAGAGAAGCGCAAAGCCCCAGTGTTACTGCGCCTGTGAAAGTGCTTCCAAGGAAGGGTGCTGGCTAGCAACAGCTTTCAGGGCTGGCACTTTTCCTCTCTGAGCAATTGCTCGACGTTTGCAATTTCTCACCTGAGCTCTCTTTAGAGTGCGCGAGAGGATGAGCAGAAGATTAGGTGGCTAGAGAAGCCCAGAGCCCCAGTGTTCTAAGGGCTACAAAAGCACTTCCAAGGAAGGGTGCTGGCTAGCAAGAGCTTCCAGTGCTGGCACTTTTCATCTCTGAGCAATTGCTCGACGTTTGCAATTTCTCAGCTCGTGTCTACGAGACGGAAAGAGAAGGACCGTGACGTTTGGTGGCTAGAGAAGCGCAAAGCCCCAGTGTTGCTGTGCCTGTGAAAGCGCTTCCAAGGAAGGGTGCTGGCTAGCAACAGCTTTCAGTGCTGGCACTTTTCATCTCTGAGCAATTGCTCGACGTTTGCAATTTCTCACCTGAGCTCTCTTTAGAGTGCGCGAGAGGATGAGCAGAAGATTAGGTGGCTAGAGAAGCCCAGAGCCCCAGTGTTCTAAGGGCTACAAAAGCGCTTCCAAGGAAGGGTGCTGGCTAGCAACAGCTTTCAGTGCTGGCACTTTTAATCTCTGAGCAATTGCTCGACGTTGCAATTTCTCAGCTCGTGTCTATGAGACGGAAAGAGAAGGACCGTGACATTTGGTGGGTAGAGAAGCGCAAAGCCCCAGTGTTACTGCGTCTGTGAAAGCGCTTCCAAGGAAGGGGGCTGGCTAGCAACAGCTTTCAGGGCTGGCACTTTTCATCTCTGAGCAATTGCTCGACGTTTGCAATTTCTCACCTGAGCTCTCTTTAGAGTGCGCGAGAGGATGAGCAGAAGATTAGGTGGCTAGAGAAGCCCAGAGCCCCAGTGTTCTTAGGCCTACAAAAGCGCTTCCAAGGAAGGGGGCTGGCTAGCAACAGCTTTCAGTGCTGGCACTTTTCCTCTCTGAGCAATTGCTCCACGTTTGCAATTTCTCAGCTCTTGTCTACGAGACGGAAAAGGAAGGACCGTGACGTTTGGTGCGTATAGAAATGCAAAGCCGCAGTGTTACTGCGCCTGTGAAAGCGCTTCCAAGGAAGGGTGCTGGCTAGCAACAGCTTTCAGTGCTGGCACTTTTCCTCTCTGAGCAATTGCTCGACGTTTGCAATTTCTCACCTGAGCTCTCTTTAGAGTGCGCGAGAGGATGAGCAGAAGATTAGGTGGCTAGAGAAGCCCAGAGCCCCAGGGTTCTAAGGCCTACAAAAGCGCTTCCAAGGAAGGGTGCTGGCTAGCAACAGCTTTCAGTGCTGGCACTTTTCATCTCTGAGCAATTGCTCGACGTTTGTAATTTCTCAGCTCGTGTCTACGAGACGGAAAGAGAAGGACCGTGACGTTTGGTGGGTAGAGAAGCGCAAAGCCCCAGTGTTGCTGCGCCTGTGAAAGCGCTTCCAAGGAAGGGTGCTGGCTAGCAAGAGCTTTCAGTGCTGGCACTTTTCATCTCTGAGCAATTGCTCGACGTTTGCAATTTCTCACCTGAGCTCTCTTTAGAGTGCGCGAGAGGATGAGCAGAAGATTAGGTGGCTAGAGAAGCCCAGAGCCCCAGTGTTCTTAGGCCTACAAAAGCGCTTCCAAGGAAGGGTGCTGGCTAGCAACAGCTTCCAGTGCTGGCACTTTTCATCTCTGAGCAATTGCTCGACGTTTGCAATTTCTCAGCTCGTGTCTACGAGACGGAAAGAGAAGGACCGTGACGTTTGGTGGCTAGAGAAGCGCAAAGCCCAGGTGTTACTGCGCCTGTGAAAGCGCTTCCAAGGAAGGGTGCTGGCTAGCAACAGCTTTCAGTGCTGGCACTTTTCATCTCTGAGCAATTGCTCGACGTTTGCAATTTCTCACCTGAGTTCTCTTTAGAGTGCGCGAGAGGATGAGCAGAAGATTAGGTGGCTAGAGAAGCCCAGACCCCCAGTGTTCTTAGGCCTACAAAAGCTCTTCCAAGGAAGGGTGCTGGCTAGCAAGAGCTTCCAGTGCTGGCACTTTTCATCTCTGAGCAATTGCTCGACGTTTGCAATTTCTCAGCTCGTGTCTACGAGACGGAAAGAGAAGGACCGTGACGTTTGGTGGCTAGAGAAGCGCAAAGCCCCTGTGTTACTGCGCCTGTGAAAGCGCTTCCAAGGAAGGGTGCTGGCTAGCAACAGCTTTCAGTGCTGGCACTTTTCATCTCTGAGCAATTGCTCGACGTTTGCAATTTCTCACCTGAGCTCTCTTTAGAGTGCGCGAGAGGATGAGCAGAAGATTAGGAGGCTAGAGAAGCCCAGAGCCCCAGTGTTCTTAGGCCTACAAAAGCGCTTCCAAGGAAGGGTGCTGGCTAGCAACAGCTTCCAGTGCTGGCACTTTTCATCTCTGAGCAATTGATCGACGTTTGCAATTTCTCACCTGAGCTCTCTTTAGAGTGCGCGAGAGGATGAGCAGAAGATTAGGTGGCTAGAGAAGCCCAGAGCCCCAGTGTTCTAAGGGCTACAAAAGCGCTTCCAAGGAAGGGTGCTGGCTAGCAACAGCTTTCAGTGCTGGCACTTTTCATCTCTGAGCAATTGCTCGACGTTTGCAATTTCTCAGCTCGTGTCTACGAGACGGAAAGAGAAGGACCGTGACGTTTGGTGGCTAGAGAAGCGCAAAGCCCCAGTGTTACTGCGCCTGTGAAAGCGCTTCCAAGGAAGGGTGCTGGCTAGCAAGAGCTTTCAGTGCTGGCACTTTTCATCTCTGAGCAATTGCTCGACGTTTGCAATTTCTCACCTGAGCTCTCTTTAGAGTGCGCGAGAGGATGAGCAGAAGATTAGGTGGCTAGAGAAGCCCAGAGCCCCAGTGTTCTTAGGCCTACAAAAGCGCTTCCAAGGAAGGGGGCTGGCTAGCAACAGCTTTCAGTGCTGGCACTTTTCATCTCTGAGCAATTGCTCGACGTTTGCAATTTCTCAGCTCGTGTCTACGAGACGGAAAGAGAAGGACCGTGACGTTTGGTGGCTAGAGAAGCGCAAAGCCCCAGTGTTACTGCGCCTGTGAAAGCGCTTCCAAGGAAGGGTGCTGGCTAGCAAGAGCTTTCAGTGCTGGCACTTTTCATCTCTGAGCAATTGCTCGACGTTTGCAATTTCTCACCTGAGCTCTCTTTAGAGTGCGCGAGAGGATGAGCAGAAGATTAGGTGGCTAGAGAAGCCCAGAGCCCCAGTGTTCTTAGGCCTACAAAAGCGCTTCCAAGGAAGGGTGCTGGCTAGCAACACCTTTCAGTGCTGGCACTTTTCATCTCTGAGCAATTGCTCGACGTTTGCAATTTCTCAGCTCGTGTCTACGAGACGGAAAGAGAAGGACCGTGACGTTTGGTGCGTTTAGAAGCGCAAAGCCCCAGTGTTACTGCGCCTGTGAAAGCGCTTCCAAGGAAGGGTGCTGGCTAGCAAGAGCTTTCAGTGCTGGCACTTTTCATCTCTGAGCAATTGCTCGACGTTTGCAATTTCTCACCTGAGCTCTCTTTAGAGTGCGCGAGAGGATGAGCAGAAGATGAGGTGGCTAGAGAAGCCCAGAGCCCCAGTGTTCTTAGGCCTACAAAAGCGCTTCCAAGGAAGGGTGCTGGCTAGCAACAGCTTTCAGTGCTGGCACTTTTCCTCTCTGAGCAATTGCTCGACGTTTGCAATTTCTCACCTGAGCTCTCTTTAGAGTGCGCGAGAGGATGAGCAGAAGATTAGGTGTCTAGAGAAGCCCAGAGCCCCAGTGTTCTTAGGCCTACAAAAGCGCTTCCAAGGAAGGGTGCTGGCTAGCAACAGCTTTCAGTGCTGGCACTTTTCATCTCTGAGCAATTGCTCGACGTTTGCAATTTCTCAGCTCGTGTCTACGAGACGGAAAGAGAATGACCGTGACGTTTGGTGCGTATAGAAGCGCAAAGCCCCACTGTTACTGCGCCTGTGCAAGCGCTTCCAAGGAAGGGTGCTGGCTAGCAACAGCTTTCAGTGCTGGCACTTTTCATCTCTGAGCAATTGCTCGACGTTTGCAATTTCTCACCTGAGCTCTCTTTAGAGTGCGCGAGAGGATGAGCAGAAGATTAGGTGGCTAGAGAAGCCCAGAGCCCCAGTGTTCTAAGGGCTACAAAAGCGCTTCCAAGGAAGGGTGCTGGCTAGCAAGAGCTTTCAGTGCTGGCACTTTTCATCTCTGAGCAATTGCTCGACGTTTGTAATTTCTCAGCTCGTGTCTACGAGACGGAAAGAGAAGGACCGTGACGTTTGGTGGCTAGAGAAGCGCAAAGCCCCAGTGTTGCTGCGCCTGTGAAAGCGCTTCCAAGGAAGGGTGCTGGCTAGCAAGAGCTTTCAGTGCTGGCACTTTTCATCTCTGAGCAATTGCTCGACGTTTGCAATTTCTCACCTGAGCTCTCTTTAGAGTGCGCGAGAGGATGAGCAGAAGATTAGGTGGCTAGAGAAGCCCAGAGCCCCAGTGTTCTTAGGCCTACAAAAGCGCTTCCAAGGAAGGGTGCTGGCTAGCAACAGCTTTCAGTGCTGGCACTTTTCATCTCTGAGCAATTGCTCCACGTTTGCAATTTCTCAGCTCGTGTCTACGAGACGGAAAGAGAAGGACTGTGACGTTTGGTGGCTAGAGAAGTGCAAAGCCCCAGTGTTGCTGCGCCTGTGAAAGCGCTTCCAAGGAAGGGTGCTGGCTAGCAACAGCTTTCAGTGCTGGCACTTTTCCTCTCTGAGCAATTGCTCGACGTTTGCAATTTCTCACCTGAGCTCTCTTTAGAGTGCGCGAGAGGATGAGCAGAAGATTAGGTGGCTAGAGAAGCCCAGAGCCCCAGTCTTGTTAGGCCTACAAAAGCGCTTCCAAGGAAGGGTGCTGGCTAGCAACAGCTTTCAGTGCTGGCACTTTTCATCTCTGAGCAATTGCTCGACGTTTGCAACTTCTCAGCTCGTGTCTACGAGACGGAAAGAGAATGACCGTGACGTTTGGTGCGTATAGAAGCGCAAAGCCCCACTGTTACTGCGCCTGTGCAAGCGCTTCCAAGGAAGGGTGCTGGCTAGCAACAGCTTTCAGTGCTGGCACTTTTCATCTCTGAGCAATTGCTCGACGTTTGCAATTTCTCAGCTCGTGTCTACGAGACGGAGAGATAGTGACCGTGACGTTTGGTGCCTAGAGAAGCGCAAAGCCCCAGTGTTGCTGCGCCTGTGAAAGCGCTTCCAAGGAAGGGTGGTGGCTAGCAACAGCTTTCAGTGCTGGCACTTTTCATCTCTGAGCAATTGCTCGACGTTTGCAATTTCTCACCTGAGCTCTCTTTAGAGTGTGCGAGAGGATGAGCAGAAGATTAGGTGGCTAGAGAAGCCCAGAGCCCCAGTGTTCTTAGGCCTACAAAAGCTCTTCCAAGGAAGGGTGCTGGCTAGCAAGAGCTTCCAGTGCTGGCACTTTTCATCTCTGAGCAATTGCTCGACGTTTGCAATTTCTCAGCTCGTGTCTACGAGACGGAAAGAGAAGGACCGTGACGTTTGGTGGCTAGAGAAGCGCAAAGCCCCTGTGTTACTGCGCCTGTGCAAGCGCTTCCAAGGAAGGGTGCTGGCTAGCAACAGCTTTCAGTGCTGGCACTTTTCATCTCTGAGCAATTGCTCGACGTTTGCAATTTCTCACCTGAGCTCTCTTTAGAGTGCGCGAGAGGATGAGCAGAA
This sequence comes from Sarcoramphus papa, assembly GCA_037962945.1. Taxonomy (NCBI): domain Eukaryota; kingdom Metazoa; phylum Chordata; class Aves; order Accipitriformes; family Cathartidae; genus Sarcoramphus; species Sarcoramphus papa. Next base: position 1,482,952 of record JBBMRM010000053.1, read on the forward strand.
GATGAGGTGGCTAGAGAAGCCCAGAGCCCCAGTCTTCTTAGGCCTACAAAAGCGCTTCCAAGGAAGGGTGCTGGCTAGCAACAGCTTTCAGTGCTGGCACTTTTCCTCTCTGAGCAATTGCTCGACGTTTGCAATTTCTCAGCTCGTGTCTACGAGACGGAAAGAGAAGGACCGTGACGTTTGGTGGCTAGAGAAGCGCAAAGCCCCAGTGTTACTGCGCCTGTGAAAGTGCTTCCAAGGAAGGGTGCTGGCTAGCAACAGCTTTCAGTGCTGGCACTTTTCATCTCGGAGCAATTGCTCGACGTTTGCAATTTCTCACCTGAGCTCTCTTTAGAGTGCGCGAGAGGATGAGCAGAAGATTAGGTGGCTAGAGAAGCCCAGAGCCCCAGTGTTCTTAGGCCTACAAAAGCGCTTGCAAGGAAGGGTGTTGGCTAGCAACAGCTTTCAGTGCTGGCACTTTTCATCTCTGAGCAATTGCTCGACGTTTGCAATTTCTCAGCTCGTGTCTACGAGACGGAGAGATAGTGACCGTGACGTTTGGTGCCTAGAGAAGCGCAAAGCCCCAGTGTTGCTGCGCCTGTGAAAGCGCTTCCAAGGAAGGGTGGTGGCTAGCAACAGCTTTCAGTGCTGGCACTTTTCATCTCTGAGCAATTGCTCGACGTTTGCAATTTCTCACCTGAGCTCTCTTTAGAGTGCGCGAGAGGATGAGCAGAAGATTAGGTGGCTAGAGAAGCCCAGAGCCCCAGTGTTCTTAGGCCTACAAAAGCTCTTCCAAGGAAGGGTGCTGGCTAGCAAGAGCTTCCAGTGCTGGCACTTTTCATCTCTGAGCAATTGCTCGACGTTTGCAATTTCTCAGCTCGTGTCTACGAGACGGAGAGATAGTGACCGTGACGTTTGGTGGCTAGAGAAGCGCAAAGCCCCTGTGTTACTGCGCCTGTGCAAGCGCTTCCAAGGAAGGGTGCTGTCTAGCAACAGCTTTCAGTGCTGGCACTTTTCCTCTCTGAGCAATTGCTCGACGTTTGCCATTTCTCACCTGAGCTCTCTTTAGAGTGCGCGAGAGGATGAGCAGAAGATTAGGTGGCTAGAGAAGCCCAGACCCCCAGTGTTCTTAGGCCTACAAAAGCGCTTCCAAGGAAGGGGGCTGGCTAGCAAGAGCTTTCAGTGCTGGCACTTTTCATCTCTGAGCAATTGCTCGACGTTTGCAATTTCTCAGCTCGTGTCTACGAGACGGAAAGAGAAGGACCGTGACGTTTGGTGGCTAGAGAAGCGCAAGGCCCCAGTGTTGCTGTGCCTGTGAAAGCGCTTCCAAGGAAGGGTGCTGGCTAGCAACAGCTTTCAGTGCTGGCACTTTTCATCTCTGAGCAAGTGCTCGACGTTTGCAATTTCTCACCTGAGCTCTCTTTAGAGTGCGCGAGAGGATGAGCAGAAGATTAGGTGGCTAGAGAAGCCCAGAGCCCCAGTGTTCTTAGGCCTACAAAAGCGCTTCCAAGGAAGGGCGCTGGCTAGCAACAGCTTTCAGTGCTGGCACTTTTCATCTCTGAGCAATTGCTCCACGTTTGCAATTTCTCAGCTCGTGTCTACGAGACGGAGAGAGAAGGACCGTGACGTTTGGTGGCTAGAGAAGCGCAAAGCCCCTGTGTTACTGCGCCTGTGAAAGCGCTTCCAAGGAAGGGTGCTGGCTAGCAACAGCTTTCAGTGCTGGCACTTTTCATCTCTGAGCAATTGCTGGACGTTTGCAATTTCTCACCTGAGCTCTCTTTAGAGTGCGCGAGAGGATGAGCAGAAGATTAGGTGGCTAGAGAAGCCCAGAGCCCCAGTGTTCTAAGGGCTACAAAAGCGCATCCAAGGAAGGGTGCTGGCTAGCAACAGCTTCCAGTGCTGGCACTTTTCATCTCTGAGCAATTGCTCGACGTTTGCAATTTCTCAGCTCGTGTCTACGAGACGGAAAGAGAATGACCGTTACGTTTGGTGGCTAGAGAAGCGCAAAGCCCAGGTGTTACTGCGCCTGTGAAAGCGCTTCCAAGGAAGGGTGCTGGCTAGCAACAGCTTTCAGTGCTGGCACTTTTCATCTCTGAGCAATTGCTCGACGTTTGCAATTTCTCACCTGAGCTCTCTTTAGAGTGCGCGAGAGGATGAGCAGAAGATTAGGTGGCTAGAGAAGCCCAGAGCCCCAGTGTTCTTAGGCCTACAAAAGCGCTTCCAAGGAAGGGGGCTGGCTAGCAAGAGCTTCCAGTGCTGGCACTTTTCATCTCTGAGCAATTGCTCGACGTTTGCAATTTCTCAGCTCGTGTCTACGAGATGGAAAGACAATGACCGTGACGTTTGGTGAGTAGAGAAGCGCAAAGCCCCAGTGTTGCTGCGCCTGTGAAAGCGCTTCCAAGGAAGGGTGCTGGCTAGCAACAGCTTTCAGTGCTGGCACTTTTCATCTCTGAGCAATTGCTCGTCGTTTGCAATTTCTCACCTGAGCTCTCTTTAGAGTGCGCGAGAGGATGAGCAGAAGATTAGGTGGCTAGAGAAGCCCAGAGCCCCAGTGTTCTTAGGCCTACAAAAGCGCTTCCAAGGAAGGGTGCTGGCTAGCAACAGCTTTCAGTGCTGGCACTTTTCATCTCTGAGCAATTGCTCCACGTTTGCAATTTCTCAGCTCGTGTCTACGAGACGGAAAGAGAATGACCGTGACGTTTGGTGTGTATAGAAGCGCAAAGCCCCAGTGTTACTGCGCCTGTGAAAGCGCTTCCAAGGAAGGGTGCTGGCTAGCAACAGCTTTCAGTGCTGGCACTTTTCATCTCTGAGCAATTGCTCGACGTTTGCAATTTCTCACCTGAGCTCTCTTTAGAGTGCGCGAGAGGATGAGCAGAAGATTAGGTGGCTAGAGAAGCCCAGAGCCCCAGTGTTCTTAGGCCTACAAAAGCGCTTCCAAGGAAGGGTGCTGGCTAGCAACAGCTTTCAGTGCTGGCACTTTTCCTCTCTGAGCAATTGCTCGACGTTTGCAATTTCTCAGCTCGTGTCTACGAGACGGAAAGAGAAGGACCGTGACGTTTGGTGGCTAGAGAAGCGCAAAGCCCCAGTGTTACTGCGCCTGTGAAAGTGCTTCCAAGGAAGGGTGCTGGCTAGCAACAGCTTTCAGTGCTGGCACTTTTCATCTCGGAGCAATTGCTCGACGTTTGCAATTTCTCACCTGACCTCTCTTTAGAGTGCGCGAGAGGATGAGCAGAAGATTAGGTGGCTAGAGAAGCCCAGAGCCCCAGTGTTCTTAGGCCTACAAAAGCGCTTCCAAGGAAGGGTGCTGGCTAGCAACAGCTTTCAGTGCTGGCACTTTTCCTCTCTGAGCAATTGCTCGACGTTTGCAATTTCTCAGCTCGTGTCTACGAGACGGAAAGAGAAGGACCGTGACGTTTGGTGGCTAGAGAAGCGCAAAGCCCCAGTGTTACTGCGCCTGTGAAAGTGCTTCCAAGGAAGGGTGCTGGCTAGCAACAGCTTTCAGTGCTGGCACTTTTCATCTCTGAGCAATTGCTCGACGTTTGCAATTTCTCACCTGAGCTCTCTTTAGAGTGCGCGAGAGGATGAGCAGAAGATTAGGTGGCTAGAGAAGCCCAGAGCCCCAGTGTTCTTAGGCCTACAAAAGCGCTTCCAAGGAAGGGTGCTGGCTAGCAACAGCTTTCAGTGCTGGCACTTTTCATCTCTGAGCAATTGCTCGACGTTTGCAATTTCTCAGCTCTTGTCTACGAGACGGAAAGAGAAGGACCGTGACGTTTGGTGCGTATAGAAATGCAAAGCCCCAGTGTTGCTGTGCCTGTGAAAGCGCTTCAAGGAAGGGTGCTGGCTAGCAACAGCTTTCAGTGCTGGCACTTTTCCTCTCTGAGCAATTGCTCGACGTTTGCAATTTCTCACCTGAGCTCTCTTTAGAGTGCGCGAGAGGATGAGCAGAAGATTAGGTGGCTAGAGAAGCCCAGACCCCCAGTGTTCTTAGGCCTACAAAAGCACTTCCAAGGAAGGGTGCTGGCTAGCAAGAGCTTCCAGTGCTGGCACTTTTCATCTCTGAGCAATTGCTCGACGTTTGCAATTTCTCAGCTCGTGTCTACGAGACGGAAAGAGAAGGACCGTGATGTTTGGTGGGTAGAGAAGCGCAAAGCCACAGTGTTACTGCGCCTGTGAAAGCGCTTCCAAGGAAGGGTGCTGGCTAGCAACAGCTTTCAGTGCTGGCACTTTTCATCTCTGAGCAATTGCTCGACGTTTGCAATTTCTCAGCTCGTGTCTACGAGACGGAAAGAGAATGACCGTGACGTTTGGTGGCTAGAGAAGCGCAAAGCCCCAGTGTTACTGCGCCTGTGAAAGCGCTTCCAAGGAAGGGTGCTGGCTAGCAAGAGCTTTCAGTGCTGGCACTTTTCATCTCTGAGCAATTGCTCGACGTTTGCAATTTCTCACCTGAGCTCTCTTTAGAGTGCGCGAGAGGATGAGCAGAAGATTAGGTGGCTAGAGAAGCCCAGAGCCCCAGTGTTCTTAGGCCTACAAAAGCGCTTGCAAGGAAGGGTGTTGGCTAGCAACAGCTTTCAGTGCTGGCACTTTTCATCTCTGAGCAATTGCTCGACGTTTGCAATTTCTCAGCTCGTGTCTACGAGACGGAGAGATAGTGACCGTGACGTTTGGTGCCTAGAGAAGCGCAAAGCCCCAGTGTTGCTGCGCCTGTGAAAGCGCTTCCAAGGAAGGGTGGTGGCTAGCAACAGCTTTCAGTGCTGGCACTTTTCATCTCTGAGCAATTGCTCGACGTTTGCAATTTCTCACCTGAGCTCTCTTTAGAGTGCGCGAGAGGATGAGCAGAAGATTAGGTGGCTAGAGAAGCCCAGAGCCCCAGTGTTCTTAGGCCTACAAAAGCTCTTCCAAGGAAGGGTGCTGGCTAGCAAGAGCTTCCAGTGCTGGCACTTTTCATCTCTGAGCAATTGCTCGACGTTTGCAATTTCTCAGCTCGTGTCTACGAGACGGAAAGAGAATGACCGTGACGTTTGGTGGCTAGAGAAGCGCAAAGCCCCTGTGTTACTGCGCCTGTGCAAGCGCTTCCAAGGAAGGGTGCTGGCTAGCAACAGCTTTCAGTGCTGGCACTTTTCCTCTCTGAGCAATTGCTCGACGTTTGCCATTTCTCACCTGAGCTCTCTTTAGAGTGCGCGAGAGGATGAGCAGAAGATTAGGTGGCTAGAGAAGCCCAGACCCCCAGTGTTCTTAGGCCTACAAAAGCGCTTCCAAGGAAGGGTGCTGGCTAGCAAGAGCTTTCAGTGCTGGCACTTTTCATCTCTGAGCAATTGCTCGACGTTTGCAATTTCTCAGCTCGTGTCTACGAGACGGAAAGAGAAGGACCGTGACGTTTGGTGGCTAGAGAAGCGCAAGGCCCCAGTGTTGCTGTGCCTGTGAAAGCGCTTCCAAGGAAGGGTGCTGGCTAGCAACAGCTTTCAGTGCTGGCACTTTTCATCTCTGAGCAAGTGCTCGACGTTTGCAATTTCTCACCTGAGCTCTCTTTAGAGTGCGCGAGAGGATGAGCAGAAGATTAGGTGGCTAGAGAAGCCCAGAGCCCCAGTGTTCTTAGGCCTACAAAAGCGCTTCCAAGGAAGGGCGCTGGCTAGCAACAGCTTTCAGTGCTGGCACTTTTCATCTCTGAGCAATTGCTCCACGTTTGCAATTTCTCAGCTCGTGTCTACGAGACGGAGAGAGAAGGACCGTGACGTTTGGTGGCTAGAGAAGCGCAAAGCCCCTGTGTTACTGCGCCTGTGAAAGCGCTTCCAAGGAAGGGTGCTGGCTAGCAAGAGCTTTCAGTGCTGGCACTTTTCATCTCTGAGCAATTGCTCGACGTTTGCAATTTCTCACCTGAGCTCTCTTTAGAGTGCGCGAGAGGATGAGCAGAAGATTAGGTGGCTAGAGAAGCCCAGAGCCCCAGTGTTCTAAGGGCTACAAAAGCGCATCCAAGGAAGGGTGCTGGCTAGCAACAGCTTCCAGTGCTGGCACTTTTCATCTCTGAGCAATTGCTCGACGTTTGCAATTTCTCAGCTCGTGTCTACGAGACGGAAAGAGAATGACCGTTACGTTTGGTGGGTAGAGAAGCGCAAAGCCCCAGTGTTACTGCGCCTGTGAAAGCGCTTCCAAGGAAGGGTGCTGGCTAGCAACAGCTTTCAGTGCTGGCACTTTTCATCTCTGAGCAATTGCTCGACGTTTGCAATTTCTCACCTGAGCTCTCTTTAGAGTGCGCGAGAGGATGAGCAGAAGATTAGGTGGCTAGAGAAGCCCAGAGCCCCACTGTTCTAAGGGCTACAAAAGCGCTTCCAAGGAAGGGGGCTGGCTAGCAAGAGCTTCCAGTGCTGGCACTTTTCATCTCTGAGCAATTGCTCGACGTTTGCAATTTCTCAGCTCGTGTCTACGAGATGGAAAGACAATGACCGTGATGTTTGGTGAGTAGAGAAGCGCAAAGCCCCAGTGTTGCTGCGCCTGTGAAAGCGCTTCCAAGGAAGGGTGCTGGCTAGCAACAGCTTTCAGTGCTGGCACTTTTCATCTCTGAGCAATTGCTCGTCGTTTGCAATTTCTCACCTGAGCTCTCTTTAGAGTGCGCGAGAGGATGAGCAGAAGATTAGGTGGCTAGAGAAGCCCAGAGCCCCAGTGTTCTTAGGCCTACAAAAGCGCTTCCAAGGAAGGGTGCTGGCTAGCAACAGCTTTCAGTGCTGGCACTTTTCATCTCTGAGCAATTGCTCCACGTTTGCAATTTCTCAGCTCGTGTCTACGAGACGGAAAGAGAATGACCGTGACGTTTGGTGTGTATAGAAGCGCAAAGCCCCAGTGTTACTGCGCCTGTGAAAGCGCTTCCAAGGAAGGGTGCTGGCTAGCAACAGCTTTCAGTGCTGGCACTTTTCATCTCTGAGCAATTGCTCGACGTTTGCAATTTCTCACCTGAGCTCTCTTTAGAGTGCGCGAGAGGATGAGCAGAAGATTAGGTGGCTAGAGAAGCCCAGAGCCCCAGTGTTCTTAGGCCTACAAAAGCGCTTCCAAGGAAGGGTGCTGGCTAGCAACAGCTTTCAGTGCTGGCACTTTTCATCTCTGAGCAATTGCTCGACGTTTGCAATTTCTCAGCTCGTGTCTACGAGACGGAAAGAGAAGGACCGTGACGTTTGGTGGCTAGAGAAGCGCAAAGCCCCAGTGTTACTGCGCCTGTGAAAGTGCTTCCAAGGAAGGGTGCTGGCTAGCAACAGCTTTCAGTGCTGGCACTTTTCATCTCTGAGCAATTGCTCGACGTTTGCAATTTCTCACCTGAGCTCTCTTTAGAGTGCGCGAGAGGATGAGCAGAAGATTAGGTGGCTAGAGAAGCCCAGAGCCCCAGTGTTCTTAGGCCTACAAAAGCGCTTCCAAGGAAGGGTGCTGGCTAGCAACAGCTTTCAGTGCTGGCACTTTTCCTCTCTGAGCAATTGCTCGACGTTTGCAATTTCTCAGCTCGTGTCTACGAGACGGAAAGAGAAGGACCGTGACGTTTGGTGGCTAGAGAAGCGCAAAGCCCCAGTGTTACTGCGCCTGTGAAAGTGCTTGCAAGGAAGGGTGCTGGCTAGCAACAGCTTTCAGTGCTGGCACTTTTCATCTCGGAGCAATTGCTCGACGTTTGCAATTTCTCACCTGAGCTCTCTTTAGAGTGCGCGAGAGGATGAGCAGAAGATTAGGTGGCTAGAGAAGCCCAGAGCCCCAGTGTTCTTAGGCCTACAAAAGCGCTTCCAAGGAAGGGTGCTGGCTAGCAACAGCTTTCAGTGCTGGCACTTTTCATCTCTGAGCAATTGCTCGACATTTGCAATTTCTCAGCTCTTGTCTACGAGACGGAAAGAGAAGGACCGTGACGTTTGGTGCGTATAGAAATGCAAAGCCCCAGTGTTGCTGTGCCTGTGAAAGCGCTTCAAGGAAGGGTGCTGGCTAGCAACAGCTTTCAGTGCTGGCACTTTTCCTCTCTGAGCAATTGCTCGACGTTTGCAATTTCTCACCTGAGCTCTCTTTAGAGTGCGCGAGAGGATGAGCAGAAGATTAGGTGGCTAGAGAAGCCCAGACCCCCAGTGTTCTTAGGCCTACAAAAGCACTTCCAAGGAAGGGTGCTGGCTAGCAAGAGCTTCCAGTGCTGGCACTTTTCATCTCTGAGCAATTGCTCGACGTTTGCAATTTCTCAGCTCGTGTCTACGAGACGGAAAGAGAAGGACCGTGATGTTTGGTGGGTAGAGAAGCGCAAAGCCACAGTGTTACTGCGCCTGTGAAAGCGCTTCCAAGGAAGGGTGCTGGCTAGCAACAGCTTTCAGTGCTGGCACTTTTCCTCTCTGAGCAATTGCTCGACGTTTGCAATTTCTCACCTGAGCTCTCTTTAGAGTGCGCGAGAGGATGAGCAGAAGATTAGGTGGCTAGAGAAGCCCAGAGCCCCAGTGTTCTTAGGGCTACAAAAGCGCTTCCAAGGAAGGGTGTTGGCTAGCAACAGCTTTCAGTGCTGGCACTTTTCATCTCTGAGCAATTGCTCGACGTTTTCAATTTCTCAGCTCGTGTCTACGAGACGGAGAGATAGTGACCGTGACGTTTGGTGCCTAGAGAAGCGCAAAGCCCCAGTGTTGCTGCGCCTGTGAAAGCGCTTCCAAGGAAGGGTGGTGGCTAGCAACAGCTTTCAGTGCTGGCACTTTTCATCTCTGAGCAATTGCTCGACGTTTGCAATTTCTCACCTGAGCTCTCTTTAGAGTGCGCGAGAGGATGAGCAGAAGATTAGGTGGCTAGAGAAGCCCAGAGCCCCAGTGTTCTTAGGCCTACAAAAGCTCTTCCAAGGAAGGGTGCTGGCTAGCAAGAGCTTCCAGTGCTGGCACTTTTCATCTCTGAGCAATTGCTCGACGTTTGCAATTTCTCAGCTCGTGTCTACGAGACGGAAAGAGAATGACCGTGACGTTTGGTGGCTAGAGAAGCGCAAAGCCCCTGTGTTACTGCGCCTGTGCAAGCGCTTCCAAGGAAGGGTGCTGGCTAGCAAGAGCTTTCAGTGCTGGCACTTTTCATCTCTGAGCAATTGCTCGACGTTTGCCATTTCTCACCTGAGCTCTCTTTAGAGTGCGCGAGAGGATGAGCAGAAGATTAGGTGGCTAGAGAAGCCCAGACCCCCAGTGTTCTTAGGCCTACAAAAGCGCTTCCAAGGAAGGGTGCTGGCTAGCAAGAGCTTTCAGTGCTGGCACTTTTCATCTCTGAGCAATTGCTCGACGTTTGCAATTTCTCAGCTCGTGTCTACGAGACGGAAAGAGAAGGACCGTGACGTTTGGTGGCTAGAGAAGCGCAAGGCCCCAGTGTTGCTGTGCCTGTGAAAGCGCTTCCAAGGAAGGGTGCTGGCTAGCAACAGCTTTCAGTGCTGGCACTTTTCATCTCTGAGCAAGTGCTCGACGTTTGCAATTTCTCACCTGAGCTCTCTTTAGAGTGCGCGAGAGGATGAGCAGAAGATTAGGTGGCTAGAGAAGCCCAGAGCCCCAGTGTTCTTAGGCCTACAAAAGCGCTTCCAAGGAAGGGGGCTGGCTAGCAACAGCTTTCAGTGCTGGCACTTTTCATCTCTGAGCAATTGCTCCACGTTTGCAATTTCTCAGCTCGTGTCTACGAGACGGAGAGAGAAGGACCGTGACGTTTGGTGGCTAGAGAAGAGCAAAGCCCCAGTGTTACTGCGCCTGTGAAAGTGCTTCCAAGGAAGGGTGCTGGCTAGCAACAGCTTTCAGTGCTGGCACTTTTCATCTCTGAGCAATTGCTCGACGTTTGCAATTTCTCACCTGAGCTCTCTTTAGAGTGCGCGAGAGGATGAGCAGAAGATTAGGTGGCTAGAGAAGCCCAGAGCCCCAGTGTTCTAAGGGCTACAAAAGCACATCCAAGGAAGGGTGCTGGCTAGCAACAGCTTCCAGTGCTGGCACTTTTCATCTCTGAGCAATTGCTCGACGTTTGCAATTTCTCAGCTCGTGTCTACGAGACGGAAAGAGAATGACCGTTACGTTTGGTGGCTAGAGAAGCGCAAAGCCCCAGTGTTACTGCGCCTGTGAAAGCGCTTCCAAGGAAGGGTGCTGGCTAGCAACAGCTTTCAGTGCTGGCACTTTTCCTCTCTGAGCAATTGCTCGACGTTTGCAATTTCTCACCTGAGCTCTCTTTAGACTGCGCGAGAGGATGAGCAGAAGATTAGGTGGCTAGAGAAGCCCAGAGCCCCAGTGTTCTAAGGGCTACAAAAGCGCTTCCAAGGAAGGGGGCTGGCTAGCAAGAGCTTCCAGTGCTGGCACTTTTCATCTCTGAGCAATTGCTCGACGTTTGCAATTTCTCAGCTCGTGTCTACGAGACGGAAAGAGAAGGACCGTGACGTTTGGTGGCTAGAGAAGCGCAAAGCCCCAGTGTTGCTGTGCCTGTGAAAGCGCTTCCAAGGAAGGGTGCTGGCTAGCAACAGCTTTCAGTGCTGGCACTTTTCATCTCTGAGCAATTGCTCGTCGTTTGCAATTTCTCACCTGAGCTCTCTTTAGAGTGCGCGAGAGGATGAGCAGAAGATTAGGTGGCTAGAGAAGCCCAGAGCCCCAGTGTTCTTAGGCCTACAAAAGCGCTTCCAAGGAAGGGTGCTGGCTAGCAACAGCTTTCAGTGCTGGCACTTTTCATCTCTGAGCAATTGCTCGACGTTTGCAATTTCTCAGCTCGTGTCTACGAGACGGAAAGAGAATGACCGTGACGTTTGGTGTGTATAGAAGCGCAAAGCCCCAGTGTTACTGCGCCTGTGAAAGCGCTTCCAAGGAAGGGTGCTGGCTAGCAACAGCTTTCAGTGCTGGCACTTTTCATCTCTGAGCAATTGCTCGACGTTTGCAATTTCTCACCTGAGCTCTCTTTAGACTGTGCGAGAGGATGAGCAGAAGATTAGGTGGCTAGAGAAGCCCAGAGCCCCAGTGTTCTTAGGCCTACAAAAGCGCTTCCAAGGCAGGGGGCTGGCTAGCAACAGCTTTCAGTGCTGGCACTTTTCATCTCTGAGCAATTGCTCGACGTTTGCAATTTCTCAGCTCGTGTCTACGAGACGGAAAGAGAAGGACCGTGACGTTTGGTGCCTAGAGAAGCGCAAAGCCCCAGTGTTGCTGCGCCTGTGAAAGCGCTTCAAGGAAGGGTGCTGGCTAGCAACAGCTTTCAGTGCTGGCACTTTTCATCTCTGAGCAATTGCTCGACGTTTGCAATTTCTCACCTGAGCTCTCTTTAGAGTGCGCGAGAGGATGAGCAGAAGATTAGGTGGCTAGAGAAGCCCAGAGCCCCAGTGTTCTTAGGCCTACAAAAGCGCTTCCAAGGAAGGGGGCTGCCTAGCAACAGCTTTCAGTGCTGGCACTTTTCATCTCTGAGCAAGTGCTCGACGTTTGCAATTTCTCAGCTCGTGTCTACGAGACGGAAAGAGAAGGACCGTGACGTTTGGTGCGTATAGAAATGCAAAGCCCCAGTGTTACTGCGCCTGTGAAAGCGCTTCCAAGGAAGGGTGCTGGCTAGCAAGAGCTTTCAGTGCTGGCACTTTTCATCTCGGAGCAATTGCTCGACGTTTGCAATTTCTCACCTGAGCTCTCTTTAGAGTGCGCGAGAGGATGAGCAGAAGATTAGGTGGCTAGAGAAGCCCAGAGCCCCAGTGTTCTTAGGCCTACAAAAGCGCTTCCAAGGAAGGGTGCTGGCTAGCAACAGCTTTCAGTGCTGGCACTTTTCATCTCTGAGCAATTGCTCGACGTTTGCAATTTCTCAGCTCGTGTCTACGAGACGGAAAGAGAAGGACCGTGACGTTTGGTGCCTAGAGAAGCGCAAAGCCCCAGTGTTGCTGCGCCTGTGAAAGCGCTTCCAAGGAAGGGTGCTGGCTAGCAACAGCTTTCAGTGCTGGCACTTTTCATCTCTGAGCAATTGCTCGACGTTTGCAATTTCTCACCTGAGCTCTCTTTAGAGTGCGCGAGAGGATGAGCAGAAGATTAGGTGGCTAGGGAAGCCCAGAGCCCCAGTGTTCTTAGGCCTACAAAAGCACTTCCAAGGAAGGGTGCTGGCTAGCAACAGCTTTCAGTGCTGGCACTTTTCCTCTCTGAGCAATTGCTAGACGTTTGCAATTTCTCAGCTCGTGTCTACGAGACGGAAAGAGAAGGACCGTGACGTTTGGTGGCTAGAGAAGCGCAAAGCCCCAGTGTTACTGCGCCTGTGAAAGTGCTTCCAAGGAAGGGTGCTGGCTAGCAACAGCTTTCAGTGCTGGCACTTTTCATCTCTGAGCAATTGCTCGACGTTTGCAATTTCTCACCTGAGCTCTCTTTAGAGTGCGCGAGAGGATGAGCAGAAGATTAGGTGGCTAGAGAAGCCCAGAGCCCCAGTGTTCTTAGGCCTACAAAAGCGCTTCCAAGGAAGGGGGCTGGCTAGCAACAGCTTTCAGTGCTGGCACTTTTCATCTCTGAGCAATTGCTCGACGTTTGCAATTTCTCAGCTCGTGTCTACGAGACGGAAAGAGAAGGACCGTGACGTTTGGTGCCTAGAGAAGCGCAAAGCCCCAGTGTTGCTGCGCCTGTGAAAGCGCTTCAAGGAAGGGTGCTGGCTAGCAACAGCTTTCAGTGCTGGCACTTTTCATCTCTGAGCAATTGCTCCACGTTTGCAATTTCTCAGCTCGTGTCTACGAGACGGAAAGAGAAGGACCGTGACGTTTGGTGGCTAGAGAAGCGCAAAGCCCCAGTGTTGCTGTGCCTGTGAAAGCGCTTCCAAGGAAGGGTGCTGGCTAGCAACAGCTTTCAGTGCTGGCACTTTTCATCTCTGAGCAATTGCTCGTCGTTTGCAATTTCTCACCTGAGCTCTCTTTAGAGTGCGCGAGAGGATGAGCAGAAGATTAGGTGGCTAGAGAAGCCCAGAGCCCCAGTGTTCTTAGGCCTACAAAAGCGCTTCCAAGGAAGGGTGCTGGCTAGCAACAGCTTTCAGTGCTGGCACTTTTCATCTCTGAGCAATTGCTCGACGTTTGCAATTTCTCAGCTCGTGTCTACGAGACGGAAAGAGAATGACCGTGACGTTTGGTGTGTATAGAAGCGCAAAGCCCCAGTGTTACTGCGCCTGTGAAAGCGCTTCCAAGGAAGGGTGCTGGCTAGCAACAGCTTTCAGTGCTGGCACTTTTCATCTCTGAGCAATTGCTCGACGTTTGCAATTTCTCAGCTCGTGTCTACGAGACGGAAAGAGAAGGACCGTGACGTTTGGTGCCTAGAGAAGCGCAAAGCCCCAGTGTTGCTGCGCCTGTGAAAGCGCTTCAAGGAAGGGTGCTGGCTAGCAACAGCTTTCAGTGCTGGCACTTTTCCTCTCTGAGCAATTGCTCGACGTTTGCAATTTCTCACCTGAGCTCTCTTTAGAGTGCGCGAGAGGATGAGCAGAAGATTACGTGGCTAGAGAAGCCCAGAGCCCCAGTGTTCTTAGGCCTACAAAAGCACTTCCAAGGAAGGGTGCTGGCTAGCAACAGCTTTCAGTGCTGGCACTTTTCATCTCTGAGCAATTGCTCGACGTTTGCAATTTCTCACCTGAGCTCTCTTTAGAGTGCGCAAGAGGATGAGCAGAAGATTAGGTGGCTAGAGAAGCCCAGAGCCCCAGTCTTCTTAGGCCTACAAAAGCGCTTCCAAGGAAGGGTGCTGGCTAGCAACAGCTTTCAGTGCTGGCACTTTTCCTCTCTGAGCAATTGCTCGACGTTTGCAATTTCTCAGCTCGTGTCTACGAGACGGAAAGAGAATGACCGTGACGTTTGGTGCGTATAGAAGCGCAAAGCCCCACTGTTACTGCGCCTGTGAAAGCGCTTCCAAGGAAGGGTGCTGGCTAGCAACAGCTTTCAGTGCTGGCACTTTTCCTCTCTGAGCAATTGCTCGACGTTTGCAATTTCTCACCTGAGCTCTCTTTAGAGTGCGCGAGAGGATGAGCAGAAGATTAGGTGGCTAGAGAAGCCCAGAGCCCCAGTGTTCTAAGGGCTACAAAAGCGCTTCCAAGGAAGGGTGCTGGCTAGCAACAGCTTTCAGTGCTGGCACTTTTCATCTCTGAGCAATTGCTCGACGTTTGTAATTTCTCAGCTCGTGTCTACGAGACGGAAAGAGAAGGACCGTGATGTTTGGTGGCTAGAGAAGCGCAAAGCCCCAGTGTTGCTGCGCCTGTGAAAGCGCTTCCAAGGAAGGGTGCTGGCTAGCAACAGCTTTCAGTGCTGGCACTTTTCATCTCTGAGCAATTGCTCGACGTTTGCAATTTCTCAGCTCGTGTCTACGAGACGGAAAGAGAATGACCGTGACGTTTGGTGGCTAGAGAAGCGCAAAGCCCCAGTGTTGCTGTGCCTCTGAAAGCGCTTCCAAGGAAGGGTGCTGGCTAGCAACAGCTTTCAGTGCTGGCACTTTTCATCTCTGAGCAATTGCTCGACGTTTGCAATTTCTCACCTGAGCTCTCTTTAGAGTGCGCGAGAGGATGAGCAGAAGATTAGGTGGCTAGAGAAGCCCAGAGCCCCACTGTTCTTACGCCTACAAAAGCGCTTCCAAGGAAGGGTGCTGGCTAGCAACAGCTTTCAGTGCTGGCACTTTTCATCTCTGAGCAATTGCTCGACGTTTGCAATTTCTCAGCTCTTGTCTACGAGACGGAAAGAGAAGGACCGTGACGTTTGGTGCGTATAGAAATGCAAAGCCCCAGTGTTACTGCGCCTGTGAAAGCGCTTCCAAGGAAGGGTGCTGGCTAGCAAGAGCTTTCAGTGCTGGCACTTTTCATCTCTGAGCAATTGCTCGACGTTTGCAATTTCTCACCTGAGCTCTCTTTAGAGTGCGCGAGAGGATGAGCAGAAGATTAGGTGGCTAGAGAAGCCCAGAGCCCCAGTGTTGTTAGGCCTACAAAAGCGCTTCATAGGAAGGGTGCTGGCTAGCAACAGCTTTCAGTGCTGGCACTTTTCATCTCTGAGCAATTGCTCGACGTTTGCAATTTCTCAGCTCGTGTCTACGAGACGGAAAGAGAAGGACCGTGACGTTTGGTGGCTAGAGAAGCGCAAAGCCCCAGTGTTACTGCGCCTGTGAAAGTGCTTCCAAGGAAGGGTGGTGGCTAGCAACAGCTTTCAGTGCTGGCACTTTTCATCTCTGAGCAATTGCTCGACGTTTGCAATTTCTCACCTGAGCTCTCTTTAGAGTGCGCGAGAGGATGAGCAGAAGATTAGGTGGCTAGAGAAGCCCAGAGCCCCAGTGTTCTTAGGCCTACAAAAGCGCTTCCAAGGAAGGGTGCTGGCTAGCAACAGCTTTCAGTGCTGGCACTTTTCATCTCTGAGCAATTGCTCGACGTTTGCAATTTCTCAGCTCGTGTCTACGAGACGGAAAGAGAAGGACCGTGACGTTTGGTGCCTAGAGAAGCGCAAAGCCCCAGTGTTGCTGCGCCTGTGAAAGCGCTTCAAGGAAGGGTGCTGGCTAGCAACAGCTTTCAGTGCTGGCACTTTTCATCTCTGAGCAATTGCTCGACGTTTGCAATTTCTCACCTGAGCTCTCTTTAGAGTGCGCGAGAGGATGAGCAGAAGATTACGTGGCTAGGGAAGCCCAGAGCCCCAGTGTTCTTAGGCCTACAAAAGCACTTCCAAGGAAGGGTGCTGGCTAGCAACAGCTTTCAGTGCTGGCACTTTTCATCTCTGAGCAATTGCTCGACGTTTGCAATTTCTCAGCTCGTGTCTACGAGACGGAAAGAGAATGACCGTGACGTTTGGTGGCTAGAGAAGCGCAAAGCCCCTGTGTTACTGCGCCTGTGCAAGCGCTTCCAAGGAAGGGTGCTGGCTAGCAACAGCTTTCAGTGCTGGCACTTTTCATCTCTGAGCAATTGCTGGACGTTTGCAATTTCTCACCTGAGCTCTCTTTAGAGTGCGCGAGAGGATGAGCAGAAGATTAGGTGGCTAGAGAAGCCCAGAGCCCCAGTGTTCTTAGGCCTACAAAAGCGCTTCCAAGGAAGGGTGCTGGCTAGCAACAGCTTTCAGTGCTGGCACTTTTCATCTCTGAGCAATTGCTCGATGTTTGCAATTTCTCAGCTCGTGTCTACGAGACGGAAAGAGAAGGACCGTGACGTTTGGTGGGTAGAGAAGCGCAAAGCCACAGTGTTACTGCGCCTGTGAAAGCGCTTCGAAGGAAGGGTGCTGGCTAGCAACAGCTTTCAGTGCTGGCACTTTTCATCTCTGAGCAATTGCTCCACGTTTGCAATTTCTCAGCTCGTGTCTACGAGACGGAAAGAGAAGGACCGTGGCATTTGGTGCGTATAGAAGCGCAAAGCCCCAGTGTTGCTGTGCCTGTGAAAGCGCTTCCAAGGAAGGGTGCTGGCTAGCAAGAGCTTTCAGTGCTGGCACTTTTCATCTCTGAGCAATTGCTCGACGTTTGCAATTTCTCAGCTCGTGTCTACGAGACGGAAAGAGAATGACCGTGACGTTTGGTGGCTAGAGAAGCGCAAAGCCCCAGTGTTACTGCGCCTGTGAAAGCGCTTCCAAGGAAGGGTGCTGGCTAGCAACAGCTTTCAGTGCTGGCACTTTTCATCTCTGAGCAATTGCTCCACGTTTGCAATTTCTCAGCTCGTGTCTACGAGACGGAAAGAGAAGGACCGTGGCATTTGGTGCGTATAGAAGCGCAAAGCCCCAGTGTTGCTGTGCCTGTGAAAGCGCTTCCAAGGAAGGGTGCTGGCTAGCAAGAGCTTTCAGTGCTGGCACTTTTCATCTCTGAGCAATTGCTCGACGTTTGCAATTTCTCACCTGAGCTCTCTTTAGAGTGCGCGAGAGGATGAGCTGAAGCTTAGGTGGCTAGATAAGCCCAGAGCCCCAGTGTTCTAAGGGCTACAAAAGCGCTTCCAAGGAAGGGTGCTGGCTAGCAACAGCTTTCAGTGCTGGCACTTTTCCTCTCTGAGCAATTGCTCGACGTTTGCAATTTCTCAGCTCGTGTCTACGAGACGGAAAGAGAAGGACCGTGACGTTTGGTGGCTAGAGAAACGCAAAGCCCCAGAGTTGCTGCTCCTGTGAAAGCGCTTCCAAGGAAGAGTGCTGGCTAGCAACAGCTTTCAGTGCTGGCACTTTTCATCTCTGAGCAATTGCTCGACGTTTGTAATTTCTCAGCTCGTGTCTACGAGACGGAAAGAGAAGGACCGTGATGTTTGGTGGCTAGAGAAGCGCAAAGCCCCAGTGTTGCTGCGCCTGTGAAAGCGCTTCCAAGGAAGGGTGCTGGCTAGCAACAGCTTTCAGTGCTGGCACTTTTCATCTCTGAGCAATTGCTCGACGTTTGCAATTTCTCAGCTCGTGTCTACGAGACGGAAAGAGAAGGACCGTGACGTTTGGTGGCTAGAGAAGCGCAAAGCCCCAGTGTTGCTGTGCCTCTGAAAGCGCTTCCAAGGAAGGGTGCTGGCTAGCAACAGCTTTCAGTGCTGGCACTTTTCATCTCTGAGGAATTGCTCGACGTTTGCAATTTCTCACCTGAGCTCTCTTTAGAGTGCGCGAGAGGATGAGCAGAAGATTAGGTGGCTAGAGAAGCCCAGAGCCCCAGTGTTCTTAGGCCTACAAAAGCGCTTCCAAGGAAGGGTGCTGGCTAGCAACAGCTTTCAGTGCTGGCACTTTTCATCTCTGAGCAATTGCTCGACGTTTGCAATTTCTCAGCTCTTGTCTACGAGACGGAAAGAGAAGGACCGTGACGTTTGGTGCGTATAGAAATGCAAAGCCCCAGTGTTACTGCGCCTGTGAAAGCGCTTCCAAGGAAGGGTGCTGGCTAGCAAGAGCTTTCAGTGCTGGCACTTTTCATCTCTGAGCAATTGCTCGACGTTTGCAATTTCTCACCTGAGCTCTCTTTAGAGTGCGCGAGAGGATGAGCAGAAGATTAGGTGGCTAGAGAAGCCCAGAGCCCCAGTGTTCTTAGGCCTACAAAAGCGCTTCATAGGAAGGGTGCTGGCTAGCAACAGCTTTCAGTGCTGGCACTTTTCATCTCTGAGCAATTGCTCGACGTTTGCAATTTCTCAGCTCGTGTCTACGAGACGGAAAGAGAAGGACCGTGACGTTTGGTGGCTAGAGAAGCGCAAAGCCCCAGTGTTACTGCGCCTGTGAAAGTGCTTCGAAGGAAGGGTGCTGGCTAGCAACAGCTTTCAGTGCTGGCACTTTTCATCTCTGAGCAATTGCTCGACGTTTGCAATTTCTCACCTGAGCTCTCTTTAGAGTGCGCGAGAGGATGAGCAGAAGATTAGGTGGCTAGAGAAGCCCAGAGCCCCAGTGTTCTTAGGCCTACAAAAGCGCTTCATAGGAAGGGTGCTGGCTAGCAACAGCTTTCAGTGCTGGCACTTTTCATCTCTGAGCAATTGCTCGACGTTTGCAATTTCTCAGCTCGTGTCTACGAGACGGAAAGAGAAGGACCGTGACGTTTGGTGCCTAGAGAAGCGCAAAGCCCCAGTGTTGCTGCGCCTGTGAAAGCGCTTCAAGGAAGGGTGCTGGCTAGCAACAGCTTTCAGTGCTGGCACTTTTCATCTCTGAGCAATTGCTCGACGTTTGCAATTTCTCACCTGAGCTCTCTTTAGAGTGCGCGAGAGGATGAGCAGAAGATTACGTGGCTAGGGAAGCCCAGAGCCCCAGTGTTCTTAGGCCTACAAAAGCACTTCCAAGGAAGGGTGCTGGCTAGCAACAGCTTTCAGTGCTGGCACTTTTCATCTCTGAGCAATTGCTCGACGTTTGCAATTTCTCAGCTCGTGTCTACGAGACGGAAAGAGAATGACCGTGACGTTTGGTGGCTAGAGAAGCGCAAAGCCCCAGTGTTGCTGCGCCTGTGAAAGCGCTTCCAAGGAAGGGTGCTGGCTAGCAACAGCTTTCAGTGCTGGCACTTTTCATCTCTGAGCAATTGCTGGACGTTTGCAATTTCTCACCTGAGCTCTCTTTAGAGTGCGCGAGAGGATGAGCAGAAGATTAGGTGGCTAGAGAAGCCCAGAGCCCCAGTGTTCTTAGGCCTACAAAAGCGCTTCCAAGGAAGGGGGCTGGCTAGCAACAGCTTTCAGTGCTGGCACTTTTCATCTCTGAGCAATTGCTCGATGTTTGCAATTTCTCAGCTCGTGTCTACGAGACGGAAAGAGAATGACCGTGACGTTTGGTGGGTAGAGAAGCGCAAAGCCCCAGTGTTACTGCGCCTGTGAAAGCGCTTCGAAGGAAGGGTGCTGGCTAGCAACAGCTTTCAGTGCTGGCACTTTTCCTCTCTGAGCAATTGCTCCACGTTTGCAATTTCTCAGCTCGTGTCTACGAGACGGAAAGAGAAGGACCGTGGCATTTGGTGCGTATAGAAGCGCAAAGCCCCAGTGTTGCTGTGCCTGTGAAAGCGCTTCCAAGGAAGGGTGCTGGCTAGCAAGAGCTTTCAGTGCTGGCACTTTTCATCTCTGAGCAATTGCTCGACGTTTGCAATTTCTCAGCTCGTGTCTACGAGACGGAAAGAGAATGACCGTGACGTTTGGTGGCTAGAGAAGCGCAAAGCCCCAGTGTTACTGCGCCTGTGAAAGCGCTTCCAAGGAAGGGTGCTGGCTAGCAACAGCTTTCAGTGCTGGCACTTTTCATCTCTGAGCAATTGCTCGACGTTTGTAATTTCTCAGCTCGTGTCTACGAGACGGAAAGAGAAGGACCGTGGCATTTGGTGCGTATA
The DNA here is from genome assembly GCA_037962945.1 of Sarcoramphus papa. NCBI lineage: Eukaryota > Metazoa > Chordata > Aves > Accipitriformes > Cathartidae > Sarcoramphus > Sarcoramphus papa. The sequence goes on from JBBMRM010000053.1 coordinate 1,502,577, forward strand.
GAAGCGCAAAGCCCCAGTGTTGCTGTGCCTGTGAAAGCGCTTCCAAGGAAGGGTGCTGGCTAGCAAGAGCTTTCAGTGCTGGCACTTTTCATCTCTGAGCAATTGCTCGACGTTTGCAATTTCTCACCTGAGCTCTCTTTAGAGTGCGCGAGAGGATGAGCTGAAGCTTAGGTGGCTAGAGAAGCCCAGAGCCCCAGTGTTCTAAGGGCTACAAAAGCGCTTCCAAGGAAGGGTGCTGGCTAGCAACAGCTTTCAGTGCTGGCACTTTTCCTCTCTGAGCAATTGCTCGACGTTTGCAATTTCTCAGCTCGTGTCTACGAGACGGAAAGAGAAGGACCATGACGTTTGGTGGCTAGAGAAACGCAAAGCCCCAGAGTTGCTGCTCCTGTGAAAGCGCTTCCAAGGAAGAGTGCTGGCTAGCAACAGCTTTCAGTGCTGGCACTTTTCATCTCTGAGCAATTGCTCGACGTTTGCAATTTCTCACCTGAGCTCTCTTTAGACTGCGCGAGAGGATGAGCAGAAGATTAGGTGGCTAGAGAAGCCCAGAGCCCCAGTGTTCTTAGGCCTACAAAAGTGCTTCCAAGGAAGGGTGCTGGCTAGCAAGAGCTTCCAGTGCTGGCACTTTTCATCTCTGAGCAATTGCTCGACGTTTGCAATTTCTCAGCTCGTGTCTACGAGACGGAAAGAGAATGACCGTGACGTTTGGTGGCTAGAGAAGCGCAAAGCCCCAGTGTTACTGCGCCTGTGAAAGCGCTTCCAAGGAAGGGTGCTGGCTAGCAACAGCTTTCAGTGCTGGCACTTTTCATCTCTGAGCAATTGCTCGACGTTTGCAATTTCTCACCTGAGCTCTCTTTAGAGTGCGCGAGAGGATGAGCAGAAGATTACGTGGCTAGGGAAGCCCAGAGCCCCAGTGTTCTTAGGCCTACAAAAGCACTTCCAAGGAAGGGTGCTGGCTAGCAACAGCTTTCAGTGCTGGCACTTTTCATCTCTGAGCAATTGCTCGACGTTTGCAATTTCTCAGCTCGTGTCTACGAGACGGAAAGAGAATGACCGTGACGTTTGGTGGCTAGAGAAGCGCAAAGCCCCTGTGTTACTGCGCCTGTGCAAGCGCTTCCAAGGAAGGGTGCTGGCTAGCAACAGCTTTCAGTGCTGGCACTTTTCCTCTCTGAGCAATTGCTCCACGTTTGCAATTTCTCAGCTCGTGTCTACGAGACGGAAAGAGAAGGACCGTGGCATTTGGTGCGTATAGAAGCGCAAAGCCCCAGTGTTGCTGTGCCTGTGAAAGCGCTTCCAAGGAAGGGTGCTGGCTAGCAAGAGCTTTCAGTGCTGGCACTTTTCATCTCTGAGCAATTGCTCGACGTTTGCAATTTCTCAGCTCGTGTCTACGAGACGGAAAGAGAATGACCGTGACGTTTGGTGGCTAGAGAAGCGCAAAGCCCCAGTGTTGCTGCGCCTGCGAAAGCGCTTCCAAGGAAGGGTGCTGGCTAGCAACAGCTTTCAGTGCTGGCACTTTTCATCTCTGAGCAATTGCTCGACGTTTGTAATTTCTCAGCTCGTGTCTACGAGACGGAAAGAGAAGGACCGTGGCATTTGGTGCGTATAGAAGCGCAAAGCCCCAGTGTTGCTGTGCCTGTGAAAGCGCTTCCAAGGAAGGGTGCTGGCTAGCAACAGCTTTCAGTGCTGGCACTTTTCATCTCTGAGCAATTGCTCGACGTTTGCAATTTCTCACCTGAGCTCTCTTTAGAGTGCGCGAGAGGATGAGCTGAAGCTTAGGTGGCTAGAGAAGCCCAGAGCCCCAGTGTTCTAAGGGCTACAAAAGCGCTTCCAAGGAAGGGTGCTGGCTAGCAACAGCTTTCAGTGCTGGCACTTTTCCTCTCTGAGCAATTGCTCGACGTTTGCAATTTCTCAGCTCGTGTCTACGAGACGGAAAGAGAAGGACCGTGACGTTTGGTGGCTAGAGAAACGCAAAGCCCCAGAGTTGCTGCTCCTGTGAAAGCGCTTCCAAGGAAGAGTGCTGGCTAGCAACAGCTTTCAGTGCTGGCACTTTTCATCTCTGAGCAATTGCTCGACGTTTGCAATTTCTCACCTGAGCTCTCTTTAGACTGCGCGAGAGGATGAGCAGAAGATTAGGTGGCTAGAGAAGCCCAGAGCCCCAGTGTTCTTAGGCCTACAAAAGTGCTTCCAAGGAAGGGTGCTGGCTAGCAACAGCTTCCAGTGCTGGCACTTTTCATCTCTGAGCAATTGCTCGACGTTTGCAATTTCTCAGCTCGTGTCTACGAGACGGAAAGAGAATGACCGTGACGTTTGGTGGCTAGAGAAGCGCAAAGCCCCAGTGTTACTGCGCCTGTGAAAGCGCTTCCAAGGAAGGGTGCTGGCTAGCAACAGCTTTCAGTGCTGGCACTTTTCATCTCTGAGCAATTGCTCGACGTTTGCAATTTCTCAGCTCGTGTCTACGAGACGGAAAGAGAAGGACCGTGACTTTTGGTGCGTATAGAAGCGCAAAGCCCCAGTGTTGCTGCGCCTGTGAAAGTGCTTCCAAGGAAGGGTGCTGGCTAGCAACAGCTTTCAGTGCTGGCACTTTTCATCTCTGAGCAATTGCTGGACGTTTGCAATTTCTCACCTGAGCTCTCTTTAGAGTGCGCGAGAGGATGAGCAGAAGATTAGGTGGCTAGAGAAGCCCAGAGCCCCAGTCTTGTTAGGCCTACAAAAGCGCTTGCAAGGAAGGGTGCTGGCTAGCAACAGCTTTCAGTGCTGGCACTTTTCATCTCTGAGCAATTGCTCGACGTTTGCAATTTCTCACCTGAGCTCTCTTTAGAGTGCGCGAGAGGATGAGCAGAAGATTAGGTGGCTAGAGAAGCCCAGAGCCCCAGTGTTCTAAGGGCAACAAAGGCACTTCCAAGGAAGGGTGCTGGCTAGCAACAGCTTTCAGTGCTGGCAGTTTTCATCTCTGAGCAATTGCTCGACGTTTGCAATTTCTCAGCTCGTGTCTACGAGACGGAAAGAGAAGGACCGTGACGTTTGGTGGCTAGAGAAGCGCAAAGCCCCAGTGTTACTGCGCCTGTGAAAGCGCTTCGAAGGAAGGGTGCTGGCTAGCAACAGCTTTCAGTGCTGGCACTTTTCATCTCTGAGCAATTGCTCGACGTTTGTAATTTCTCAGCTCGTGTCTACGAGACGGAAAGAGAAGGACCGTGGCATTTGGTGCGTATAGAAGCGCAAAGCCCCAGTGTTGCTGTGCCTGTGAAAGCGCTTCCAAGGAAGGGTGCTGGCTAGCAAGAGCTTTCAGTGCTGGCACTTTTCATCTCTGAGCAATTGCTCGACGTTTGCAATTTCTCACCTGAGCTCTCTTTAGAGTGCGCGAGAGGATGAGCTGAAGCTTAGGTGGCTAGAGAAGCCCAGAGCCCCAGTGTTCTAAGGGCTACAAAAGCGCTTCCAAGGAAGGGTGCTGGCTAGCAACAGCTTTCAGTGCTGGCACTTTTCCTCTCTGAGCAATTGCTCGACGTTTGCAATTTCTCAGCTCGTGTCTACGAGACGGAAAGAGAAGGACCGTGACGTTTGGTGGCTAGAGAAACGCAAAGCCCCAGTGTTGCTGCGCCTGTGAAAGTGCTTCCAAGGAAGGGTGCTGGCTAGCAACAGCTTTCAGTGCTGGCACTTTTCATCTCTGAGCAATTGCTGGACGTTTGCAATTTCTCACCTGAGCTCTCTTTAGAGTGCGCGAGAGGATGAGCAGAAGATTAGGTGGCTAGAGAAGCCCAGAGCCCCAGTCTTGTTAGGCCTACAAAAGCGCTTGCAAGGAAGGGTGCTGGCTAGCAACAGCTTTCAGTGCTGGCACTTTTCATCTCTGAGCAATTGCTCGACGTTTGCAATTTCTCACCTGAGCTCTCTTTAGAGTGCGCGAGAGGATGAGCAGAAGATTAGGTGGCTAGAGAAGCCCAGAGCCCCAGTGTTCTAAGGGCAACAAAGGCACTTCCAAGGAAGGGTGCTGGCTAGCAACAGCTTTCAGTGCTGGCAGTTTTCATCTCTGAGCAATTGCTCGACGTTTGCAATTTCTCAGCTCGTGTCTACGAGACGGAAAGAGAAGGACCGTGACGTTTGGTGAGTAGAAAAGCGCAAAGCCCCAGTGTTACTGCGCCTGTGAAAGCGCTTCCAAGGAAGGCTGCTGGCTAGCAACAGCTTTCAGTGCTGGCACTTTTCATCTCTGAGCAGTTGCTCGACGTTTGCAATTTCTCAGCTCGTGTCTACGAGATGGAAAGAGAAGGACCGTGACGTTTGGTGAGTAGAGAAGCGCAAAGCCCCAGTGTTGCTGCGCCTGTGAAAGCGCTTCCAAGGAAGGGTGCTGGCTAGCAACAGCTTTCAGTGCTGGCACTTTTCATCTCTGAGCAATTGCTCGACGTTTGCAATTTCTCAGCTCGTGTCTACGAGATGGAAAGAGAATGACCGTGACATTTGGTGCGTATAGAAGCGCAAAGCCCCAGTGTTACTGCGCCTGTGAAAGCGCTTCCAAGGAAGGGTGCTGGCTAGCAACAGCTTTCAGTGCTGGCACTTTTCATCTCTGAGCAATTGCTCGACGTTTGCAATTTCTCAGCTCGTGTCTACGAGACGGAAAGAGAATGACCGTGACGTTTGGTGGCTAGAGAAGCGCAAAGCCCCAGTGTTACTGCGCCTGTGAAAGCGCTTCCAAGGAAGGGTGCTGGCTAGCAAGAGCTTTCAGTGCTGGCACTTTTCATCTCTGAGCAATTGCTCCACGTTTGCAATTTCTCAGCTCGTGTCTACGAGACGGAAAGAGAAGGACCGTGACGTTTGGTGGTAGAGAAGCGCAAAGCCCCAGTGTTACTGCGCCTGTGAAAGCGCTTCCAAGGAAGGGTGCTGGCTAGCAACAGCTTTCAGTGCTGGCACTTTTCATCTCTGAGCAATTGCTCGACGCTTGCAATTTCTCACCTGAGCTCTCTTTAGAGTGCGCGAGAGGATGAGCACAAGATTAGGTGGCTAGAGAAGCCCAGAGCCCCAGTGTTCTAAGGGCTACAAAAGCGCTTGCAAGGAAGGGTGCTGGCTAGCAACAGCTTTCAGTGCTGGCACTTTTCATCTCTGAGCAATTGCTCGACGTTTGCAATTTCTCAGCTCGTGTCTACGAGACGGAAAGAGAATGACTGTGACGTTTGGTGGCTAGAGAAACGCAAAGCCCCAGTGTTGCTGTGCCTGTGAAAGCGCTTCCAAGGAAGGGTGCTGGCTAGCAACAGCTTTCAGTGCTGGCACTTTTCATCTCTGAGCAATTGCTGGACGTTTGCAATTTCTCACCTGAGCTCTCTTTAGACTGCGCGAGAGGATGAGCAGAAGATGAGGTGGCTAGAGAAGCGCAGAGCCCCAGTGTTCTTAGGCCTACAGAAGCGCTTCCAAGGAAGGGGGCTGGCTAGCAAGAGCTTTCAGTGCTGGCACTTTTCATCTCTGAGCAATTGCTCGACGTTTGCAATTTCTCAGCTCGTGTCTACGAGACGGAAAGAGAATGACCGTGACGTTTGGTGGTAGAGAAGCGCAAAGCCCCAGTGTTGCTGTGCCTGTGAAAGCGCTTCCAAGGAAGGGTGCTGGCTAGCAACAGCTTTCAGTGCTGGCACTTTTCATCTCTGAGCAAGTGCTCGACGTTTGCAATTTCTCACCTGAGCTCTCTTTAGACTGCGCGAGAGGATGAGCAGAAGATTAGGTGGCTAGAGAAGCCCAGAGCCCCAGTGTTCTTAGGCCTACAAAAGCGCTTCCAAGGAAGGGGGCTGGCTAGCAAGAGCTTTCAGTGCTGGCACTTTTCCTCTCTGAGCAATTGCTCGACGTTTGCAATTTCTCAGCTCGTGTCTACGAGACGGAAAGAGAAGGACCGTGACGTTTGGTGGCTAGAGAAGCGCAAAGCCCCAGTGTTACTGCGCCTGTGAAAGTGCTTCCAAGGAAGGGTGCTGGCTAGCAACAGCTTTCAGTGCTGGCACTTTTCATCTCTGAGCAATTGCTCGACGTTTGCAATTTCTCACCTGAGCTCTCTTTAGACTGCGCGAGAGGATGAGCAGAAGATTAGGTGGCTAGAGAAGCCCAGAGCCCCAGTGTTCTTAGGCCTACAAAAGCGCTTCCAAGGAAGGGGGCTGGCTAGCAACAGCTTTCAGTGCTGGCACTTTTCATCTCTGAGCAATTGCTCGACGTTTGCAATTTCTCAGCTCGTGTCTACGAGACGGAAAGAGAAGGACCGTGACGTTTGGTGCCTAGAGAAGCGCAAAGCCCCAGTGTTGCTGCGCCTGTGAAAGCGCTTCAAGGAAGGGTGCTGGCTAGCAACAGCTTTCAGTGCTGGCACTTTTCATCTCTGAGCAATTGCTCGACGTTTGCAATTTCTCAGCTCGTGTCTACGAGACGGAAAGAGAATGACCGTGACGTTTGGTGGCTAGAGAAGCGCAAAGCCCCAGTGTTGCTGTGCCTGTGAAAGCGCTTCCAAGGAAGGGTGCTGGCTAGCAACAGCTTTCAGTGCTGGCACTTTTCATCTCTGAGCAATTGCTCGTCGTTTGCAATTTCTCACCTGAGCTCTCTTTAGAGTGCGCGAGAGGATGAGCAGAAGATTAGGTGGCTAGAGAAGCCCAGAGCCCCAGTGTTCTTAGGCCTACAAAAGCGCTTCCAAGGAAGGGTGCTGGCTAGCAACAGCTTTCAGTGCTGGCACTTTTCATCTCTGAGCAATTGCTCCACGTTTGCAATTTCTCAGCTCGTGTCTACGAGACGGAAAGAGAAGGACCGTGACGTTTGGTGTGTATAGAAGCGCAAAGCCCCAGTGTTACTGCGCCTGTGAAAGCGCTTCCAAGGAAGGGTGCTGGCTAGCAAGAGCTTTCAGTGCTGGCACTTTTCCTCTCTGAGCAATTGCTCGACGTTTGCAATTTCTCACCTGAGCTCTCTTTAGAGTGCGCGAGAGGATGAGCAGAAGATTAGGTGGCTAGAGAAGCCCAGAGCCCCAGTGTTCTTAGGCCTACAAAAGCGCTTCCAAGGAAGGGTGCTGGCTAGCAACAGCTTTCAGTGCTGGCACTTTTCCTCTCTGAGCAATTGCTCGACGTTTGCAATTTCTCAGCTCGTGTCTACGAGACGGAAAGAGAAGGACCGTGACGTTTGGTGGCTAGAGAAGCGCAAAGCCCCAGTGTTACTGCGCCTGTGAAAGTGCTTCCAAGGAAGGGTGCTGGCTAGCAACAGCTTTCAGTGCTGGCACTTTTCATCTCTGAGCAATTGCTCGACGTTTGCAATTTCTCACCTGAGCTCTCTTTAGACTGCGCGAGAGGATGAGCAGAAGATTAGGTGGCTAGAGAAGCCCAGAGCCCCAGTGTTCTTAGGCCTACAAAAGCGCTTCCAAGGAAGGGGGCTGGCTAGCAACAGCTTTCAGTGCTGGCACTTTTCATCTCTGAGCAATTGCTCGACGTTTGCAATTTCTCAGCTCGTGTCTACGAGACGGAAAGAGAAGGACCGTGACGTTTGGTGCCTAGAGAAGCGCAAAGCCCCAGTGTTGCTGTGCCTGTGAAAGCGCTTCAAGGAAGGGTGCTGGCTAGCAACAGCTTTCAGTGCTGGCACTTTTCATCTCTGAGCAATTGCTCGACGTTTGCAATTTCTCACCTGAGCTCTCTTTAGAGTGCGCGAGAGGATGAGCAGAAGATTAGGTGGCTAGAGAAGCCCAGAGCCCCAGTGTTCTTAGGCCTACAAAAGCACTTCCAAGGAAGGGTGCTGGCTAGCAACAGCTTTCAGTGCTGGCACTTTTCATCTCTGAGCAATTGCTCGACGTTTGCAATTTCTCACCTGAGCTCTCTTTAGAGTGCGCGAGAGGATGAGCAGAAGATGAGGTGGCTAGAGAAGCCCAGAGCCCCAGTGTTCTTAGGCCTACAAAAGCGCTTCCAAGGAAGGGGGCTGGCTAGCAACAGCTTTCAGTGCTGGCACTTTTCATCTCTGAGCAATTGCTCGACGTTTGCAATTTCTCAGCTCGTGTCTACGAGACGGAAAGAGAATGACCGTGACGTTTGGTGCGTATAGAAGCGCAAAGCCCCACTGTTACTGCGCCTGTGAAAGCGCTTCCAAGGAAGGGTGCTGGCTAGCAACAGCTTTCAGTGCTGGCACTTTTCATCTCTGAGCAATTGCTCGACGTTTGCAATTTCTCACCTGAGCTCTTTTTAGAGTGCGCGAGAGGATGAGCTGAAGATTAGGTGGCTAGAGAAGCCCAGAGCCCCAGTGTTCTAAGGGCTACAAAAGCGCTTGCAAGGAAGGGTGCTGGCTAGCAACAGCTTTCAGTGCTGGCACTTTTCATCTCTGAGCAATTGCTCGACGTTTGTAATTTCTCAGCTCGTGTCTACGAGACGGAAAGAGAAGGACCGTGACGTTTGGTGGGTAGAGAAGCGCAAAGCCCCAGTGTTGCTGCGCCTGTGAAAGCGCTTCCAAGGAAGGGTGCTGGCTAGCAACAGCTTCCAGTGCTGGCACTTTTCATCTCTGAGCAATTGCTCGACGTTTGCAATTTCTCAGCTCGTGTCTACGAGACGGAAAGAGAATGACCGTGACGTTTGGTGGGTAGAGGATCGCAAAGCCCCAGTGTTACTGCGCCTGTGAAAGCGCTTCCAAGGAAGGGTGCTGGCTAGCAACAGCTTTCAGTGCTGGCACTTTTCATCTCTGAGCAATTGCTCGACGTTTGCAATTTCTCACCTGAGCTCTCTTTAGAGTGCGCGAGAGGATGAGCAGAAGATGAGGTGGCTAGAGAAGCCCAGAGCCCCAGTGTTCTTAGGCCTACAAAAGCGCTTCCAAGGAAGGGGGCTGGCTAGCAACAGCTTTCAGTGCTGGCACTTTTCATCTCTGAGCAATTGCTCGACGTTTGCAATTTCTCAGCTCGTGTCTACGAGACGGAAAGAGAAGGACCGTGACGTTTGGTGGCTAGAGAAGCGCAAAGCCCCAGTGTTGCTGCGCCTGTGAAAGCGCTTCAAGGAAGGGTGCTGGCTAGCAACAGCTTTCAGTGCTGGCACTTTTCATCTCTGAGCAATTGCTCGACCTTTGCAATTTCTCACCTGAGCTCTCTTTAGAGTGCGCGAGAGGATGAGCAGAAGATTAGGTGGCTAGAGAAGCCCAGAGCCCCAGTGTTCTTAGGCCTACAAAAGCACTTCCAAGGAAGGGTGCTGGCTAGCAACAGCTTTCAGTGCTGGCACTTTTCATCTCTGAGCAATTGCTCGACGTTTGCAATTTCTCACCTGAGCTCTCTTTAGAGTGCGCGAGAGGATGAGCAGAAGATTAGGTGGCTAGAGAAGCCCAGACCCCCAGTGTTCTTAGGCCTACAAAAGCGCTTCCAAGGAAGGGGGCTGGCTAGCAACAGCTTCCAGTGCTGGCACTTTTCATCTCTGAGCAATTGCTCGACGTTTGCAATTTCTCAGCTCGTGTCTACGAGACGGAAAGAGAATGACCGTGACGTTTGGTGCGTATAGAAGCGCAAAGCCCCACTGTTACTGCGCCTGTGAAAGCGCTTCCAAGGAAGGGTGCTGGCTAGCAACAGCTTTCAGTGCTGGCACTTTTCATCTCTGAGCAATTGCTCGACGTTTGCAATTTCTCACCTGAGCTCTCTTTAGAGTGCGCGAGAGGATGAGCAGAAGATTAGGTGGCTAGAGAAGCCCAGAGCCCCAGTGTTCTAAGGGCTACAAAAGCGCTTGCAAGGAAGGGTGCTGGCTAGCAACAGCTTTCAGTGCTGGCACTTTTCATCTCTGAGCAATTGCTCGACGTTTGTAATTTCTCAGCTCGTGTCTACGAGACGGAAAGAGAAGGACCGTGACGTTTGGTGGCTAGAGAAGCGCAAAGCCCCAGTGTTGCTGCGCCTGTGAAAGCGCTTCCAAGGAAGGGTGCTGGCTAGCAACAGCTTTCAGTGCTGGCACTTTTCATCTCTGAGCAATTGCTCGACGTTTGCAATTTCTCAGCTCGTGTCTACGAGACGGAAAGAGAATGACCGTGACGTTTGGTGGGTAGAGAATCGCAAAGCCCCAGTGTTACTGCGCCTGTGAAAGCGCTTCCAAGGAAGGGTGCTGGCTAGCAACAGCTTTCAGTGCTGGCACTTTTCATCTCTGAGCAATTGCTCGACGTTTGCAATTTCTCACCTGAGCTCTCTTTAGAGTGCGCGAGAGGATGAGCAGAAGATTAGGTGGCTAGAGAAGCCCAGAGCCCCAGTGTTCTTAGGCCTACAAAAGCGCTTCCAAGGAAGGGGGCTGGCTAGCAACAGCTTTCAGTGCTGGCACTTTTCATCTCTGAGCAATTGCTCGACGTTTGCAATTTCTCAGCTCTTGTCTACGAGACGGAAAGAGAAGGACCGTGACGTTTGGTGGCTAGAGAAGCGCAAAGCCCCAGTGTTACTGCGCCTGTGAAAGTGCTTCCAAGGAAGGGTGGTGGCTAGCAACAGCTTTCAGTGCTGGCACTTTTCATCTCTGAGCAATTGCTGGACGTTTGCAATTTCTCACCTGAGCTCTCTTTAGAGTGCGCGAGAGGATGAGCAGAAGATTAGGTGGCTAGAGAAGCCCAGAGCCCCAGTGTTCTTAGGCCTACAAAAGCGCTTCCAAGGAAGGGGGCTGGCTAGCAACAGCTTTCAGTGCTGGCACTTTTCATCTCTGAGCAATTGCTCGACGTTTGCAATTTCTCAGCTCGTGTCTACGAGACGGAAAGAGAAGGACCGTGACGTTTGGTGCCTAGAGAAGCGCAAAGCCCCAGTGTTGCTGCGCCTGTGAAAGCGCTTCAAGGAAGGGTGCTGGCTAGCAAGAGCTTTCAGTGCTGGCACTTTTCATCTCTGAGCAATTGCTCGACGTTTGCAATTTCTCACCTGAGCTCTCTTTAGAGTGCGCGAGAGGATGAGCAGAAGATTAGGTGGCTAGGGAAGCCCAGAGCCCCAGTGTTCTTAGGCCTACAACAGCACTTCCAAGGAAGGGTGCTGGCTAGCAACAGCTTTCAGTGCTGGCACTTTTCATCTCTGAGCAAATGCTCGACGTTTGCAATTTCTCACCTGAGCTCTCTTTAGAGTGCGCGAGAGGATGAGCAGAAGATTAGGTGGCTAGAGAAGCCCAGAGCCCCAGTCTTGTTAGGCCTACAAAAGCGCTTCCAAGGAAGGGGGCTGGCTAGCAACAGCTTTCAGTGCTGGCACTTTTCATCTCTGAGCAATTGCTCGACGTTTGCAATTTCTCAGCTCGTGTCTACGAGACGGAAAGAGAAGGACCGTGACGTTTGGTGCCTAGAGAAGCGCAAAGCCACAGTGTTACTGCGCCTGTGAAAGCGCTTCAAGGAAGGGTGCTGGCTAGCAACAGCTTTCAGTGCTGGCACTTTTCATCTCTGAGCAATTGCTCGACGTTTGCAATTTCTCAGCTCGTGTCTACGAGACGGAAAGAGAAGGACCGTGACGTTTGGTGGCTAGAGAAGCGCAAAGCCCCAGTGTTACTGCGCCTGTGAAAGCGCTTCGAAGGAAGGGTGCTGGCTAGCAACAGCTTTCAGTGCTGGCACTTTTCATCTCTGAGCAATTGCTCGACGTTTGCAATTTCTCACCTGAGCTCTCTTTAGAGTGCGCGAGAGGATGAGCAGAAGATTAGGTGGCTAGAGAAGCCCAGAGCCCCAGTGTTCTTAGGCCTACAAAAGCGCTTCCAAGGAAGGCTGCTGGCTAGCAACAGCTTTCAGTGCTGGCACTTTTCATCTCTGAGCAGTTGCTCGACGTTTGCAATTTCTCAGCTCGTGTCTACGAGATGGAAAGAGAAGGACCGTGACGTTTGGTGAGTAGAGAAGCGCAAAGCCCCAGTGTTGCTGCGCCTGTGAAAGCGCTTCCAAGGAAGGGTGCTGGCTAGCAACAGCTTTCAGTGCTGGCACTTTTCATCTCTGAGCAATTGCTCGACGTTTGCAATTTCTCAGCTCGTGTCTACGAGATGGAAAGAGAATGACCGTGGCATTTGGTGCGTATAGAAGCGCAAAGCCCCAGTGTTACTGCGCCTGTGAAAGCGCTTCCAAGGAAGGGTGCTGGCTAGCAAGAGCTTTCAGTGCTGGCACTTTTCATCTCTGAGCAATTGCTCGACGTTTGTAATTTCTCAGCTCGTGTCTACGAGACGGAAAGAGAAGGACCGTGACGTTTGGTGGCTAGAGAAGCGCAAAGCCCCAGTGTTGCTGCGCCTGTGAAAGCGCTTCCAAGGAAGGGTGCTGGCTAGCAACAGCTTTCAGTGCTGGCACTTTTCATCTCTGAGCAATTGCTCGACGTTTGCAATTTCTCAGCTCGTGTCTACGAGACGGAAAGAGAATGACCGTGACGTTTGGTGGGTAGAGAATCGCAAAGCCCCAGTGTTACTGCGCCTGTGAAAGCGCTTCCAAGGAAGGGTGCTGGCTAGCAACAGCTTTCAGTGCTGGCACTTTTCATCTCTGAGCAATTGCTCGACGTTTGCAATTTCTCACCTGAGCTCTCTTTAGAGTGCGCGAGAGGATGAGCAGAAGATTAGGTGGCTAGAGAAGCCCAGAGCCCCAGTGTTCTTAGGCCTACAAAAGCGCTTCCAAGGAAGGGGGCTGGCTAGCAACAGCTTTCAGTGCTGGCACTTTTCATCTCTGAGCAATTGCTCGACGTTTGCAATTTCTCAGCTCTTGTCTACGAGACGGAAAGAGAAGGACCGTGACGTTTGGTGGCTAGAGAAGCGCAAAGCCCCAGTGTTACTGCGCCTGTGAAAGTGCTTCCAAGGAAGGGTGGTGGCTAGCAACAGCTTTCAGTGCTGGCACTTTTCATCTCTGAGCAATTGCTGGACGTTTGCAATTTCTCACCTGAGCTCTCTTTAGAGTGCGCGAGAGGATGAGCAGAAGATTAGGTGGCTAGAGAAGCCCAGAGCCCCAGTGTTCTTAGGCCTACAAAAGCGCTTCCAAGGAAGGGTGCTGGCTAGCAACAGCTTTCAGTGCTGGCACTTTTCATCTCTGAGCAATTGCTCGACGTTTGCAATTTCTCAGCTCGTGTCTACGAGACGGAAAGAGAAGGACCGTGACGTTTGGTGCCTAGAGAAGCGCAAAGCCCCAGTGTTGCTGCGCCTGTGAAAGCGCTTCAAGGAAGGGTGCTGGCTAGCAAGAGCTTTCAGTGCTGGCACTTTTCATCTCTGAGCAATTGCTCGACGTTTGCAATTTCTCACCTGAGCTCTCTTTAGAGTGCGCGAGAGGATGAGCAGAAGATTAGGTGGCTAGGGAAGCCCAGAGCCCCAGTGTTCTTAGGCCTACAACAGCACTTCCAAGGAAGGGTGCTGGCTAGCAACAGCTTTCAGTGCTGGCACTTTTCATCTCTGAGCAAATGCTCGACGTTTGCAATTTCTCACCTGAGCTCTCTTTAGAGTGCGCGAGAGGATGAGCAGAAGATTAGGTGGCTAGAGAAGCCCAGAGCCCCAGTCTTGTTAGGCCTACAAAAGCGCTTCCAAGGAAGGGGGCTGGCTAGCAACAGCTTTCAGTGCTGGCACTTTTCATCTCTGAGCAATTGCTCGACGTTTGCAATTTCTCAGCTCGTGTCTACGAGACGGAAAGAGAAGGACCGTGACGTTTGGTGCCTAGAGAAGCGCAAAGCCACAGTGTTACTGCGCCTGTGAAAGCGCTTCCAAGGAAGGGTGCTGGCTAGCAACAGCTTTCAGTGCTGGCACTTTTCATCTCTGAGCAATTGCTCGACGTTTGCAATTTCTCAGCTCGTGTCTACGAGACGGAAAGAGAAGGACCGTGACGTTTGGTGGCTAGAGAAGCGCAAAGCCCCAGTGTTACTGCGCCTGTGAAAGCGCTTCGAAGGAAGGGTGCTGGCTAGCAACAGCTTTCAGTGCTGGCACTTTTCATCTCTGAGCAATTGCTCGACGTTTGCAATTTCTCACCTGAGCTCTCTTTAGAGTGCGCGAGAGGATGAGCAGAAGATTAGGTGGCTAGAGAAGCCCAGAGCCCCAGTGTTCTTAGGCCTACAAAAGCGCTTCCAAGGAAGGCTGCTGGCTAGCAACAGCTTTCAGTGCTGGCACTTTTCATCTCTGAGCAGTTGCTCGACGTTTGCAATTTCTCAGCTCGTGTCTACGAGATGGAAAGAGAAGGACCGTGACGTTTGGTGAGTAGAGAAGCGCAAAGCCCCAGTGTTGCTGCGCCTGTGAAAGCGCTTCCAAGGAAGGGTGCTGGCTAGCAACAGCTTTCAGTGCTGGCACTTTTCATCTCTGAGCAATTGCTCGACGTTTGCAATTTCTCAGCTCGTGTCTACGAGATGGAAAGAGAATGACCGTGGCATTTGGTGCGTATAGAAGCGCAAAGCCCCAGTGTTACTGCGCCTGTGAAAGCGCTTCCAAGGAAGGGTGCTGGCTAGCAACAGCTTTCAGTGCTGGCACTTTTCATCTCTGAGCAATTGCTCGACGTTTGCAATTTCTCAGCTCGTGTCTACGAGACGGAAAGAGAATGACCGTGACGTTTGGTGGGTAGAGAAGCGCAAAGCCCCAGTGTTACTGCGCCTGTGAAAGCGCTTCCAAGGAAGGGTGCTGGCTAGCAAGAGCTTTCAGTGCTGGCACTTTTCATCTCTGAGCAATTGCTCCACGTTTGCAATTTCTCAGCTCGTGTCTACGAGATGGAAAGAGAAGGACCGTGACGTTTGGTGGTAGAGAAGCGCAAAGCCCCAGTGTTACTGCGCCTGTGAAAGCGCTTCCAAGGAAGGGTGCTGGCTAGCAACAGCTTTCAGTGCTGGCACTTTTCATCTCTGAGCAATTGCTCGACGCTTGCAATTTCTCACCTGAGCTCTCTTGAGAGTGCGCGAGAGGATGAGCACAAGATTAGGTGGCTAGAGAAGCCCAGAGCCCCAGTGTTCTAAGGGCTACAAAAGCGCTTGCAAGGAAGGGTGCTGGCTAGCAACAGCTTTCAGTGCTGGCACTTTTCATCTCTGAGCAATTGCTCGACGTTTGCAATTTCTCAGCTCGTGTCTACGAGACGGAAAGAGAATGACTGTGACGTTTGGTGGCTAGAGAAACGCAAAGCCCCAGTGTTGCTGTGCCTGTGAAAGCGCTTCCAAGGAAGGGTGCTGGCTAGCAACAGCTTTCAGTGCTGGCACTTTTCATCTCTGAGCAATTGCTCGACGTTTGCAATTTCTCACCTGAGCTCTCTTTAGAGTGCGCGAGAGGATGAGCAGAAGATTAGGTGGCTAGAGAAGCCCAGAGCCCCAGTGTTCTTAGGCCTACAAAAGCGCTTCCAAGGAAGGGGGCTGGCTAGCAAGAGCTTTCAGTGCTGGCACTTTTCATCTCTGAGCAATTGCTCGACGTTTGCAATTTCTCAGCTCGTGTCTACGAGACGGAAAGAGAATGACCGTGACGTTTGGTGGTAGAGAAGCGCAAAGCCCCAGTGTTACTGCGCCTGTGAAAGCGCTTCCAAGGAAGGGTGCTGGCTAGCAACAGCTTTCAGTGCTGGCACTTTTCATCTCTGAGCAATTGCTCGACGTTTGCAATTTCTCACCTGAGCTCTCTTTAGAGTGCGCGAGAGGATGAGCAGAAGATTAGGTGGCTAGAGAAGCCCAGAGCCCCAGTGTTCTTAGGCCTACAAAAGCGCTTCCAAGGAAGGGTGCTGGCTAGCAACAGCTTTCAGTGCTGGCACTTTTCCTCTCTGAGCAATTGCTCGACGTTTGCAATTTCTCAGCTCGTGTCTACGAGACGGAAAGAGAAGGACCGTGACGTTTGGTGGCTAGAGAAGCGCAAAGCCCCAGTGTTACTGCGCCTGTGAAAGTGCTTCCAAGGAAGGGTGCTGGCTAGCAACAGCTTTCAGTGCTGGCACTTTTCATCTCTGAGCAATTGCTCGACGTTTGCAATTTCTCACCTGAGCTCTCTTTAGACTGCGCGAGAGGATGAGCAGAAGATTAGGTGGCTAGAGAAGCCCAGAGCCCCAGTGTTCTTAGGCCTACAAAAGCGCTTCCAAGGAAGGGGGCTGGCTAGCAAGAGCTTTCAGTGCTGGCACTTTTCATCTCTGAGCAATTGCTCGACGTTTGCAATTTCTCAGCTCGTGTCTACGAGACGGAAAGAGAAGGACCGTGACGTTTGGTGCCTAGAGAAGCGCAAAGCCCCAGTGTTGCTGCGCCTGTGAAAGCGCTTCAAGGAAGGGTGCTGGCTAGCAACAGCTTTCAGTGCTGGCACTTTTCATCTCTGAGCAATTGCTCGACGTTTGCAATTTCTCAGCTCGTGTCTACGAGACGGAAAGAGAATGACCGTGACGTTTGGTGGCTAGAGAAGCGCAAAGCCCCAGTGTTGCTGTGCCTGTGAAAGCGCTTCCAAGGAAGGGTGCTGGCTAGCAACAGCTTTCAGTGCTGGCACTTTTCATCTCTGAGCAATTGCTCGTCGTTTGCAATTTCTCACCTGAGCTCTCTTTAGAGTGCGCGAGAGGATGAGCAGAAGATTAGGTGGCTAGAGAAGCCCAGAGCCCCAGTGTTCTTAGGCCTACAAAAGCGCTTCCAAGGAAGGGGGCTGGCTAGCAACAGCTTTCAGTGCTGGCACTTTTCATCTCTGAGCAATTGCTCCACGTTTGCAATTTCTCAGCTCGTGTCTACGAGACGGAAAGAGAAGGACCGTGACGTTTGGTGTGTATAGAAGCGCAAAGCCCCAGTGTTACTGCGCCTGTGAAAGCGCTTCCAAGGAAGGGTGCTGGCTAGCAAGAGCTTTCAGTGCTGGCACTTTTCATCTCTGAGCAATTGCTTGACGTTTGCAATTTCTCACCTGAGCTCTCTTTAGAGTGTGCGAGAGGATGAGCAGAAGATTAGGTGGCTAGAGAAGCCCAGAGCCCCAGTGTTCTTAGGCCTACAAAAGCGCTTCCAAGGAAGGGTGCTGGCTAGCAACAGCTTTCAGTGCTGGCACTTTTCCTCTCTGAGCAATTGCTCGACGTTTGCAATTTCTCAGCTCGTGTCTACGAGACGGAAAGAGAAGGACCGTGACGTTTGGTGGCTAGAGAAGCGCAAAGCCCCAGTGTTGCTGCGCCTGTGAAAGCGCTTCAAGGAAGGGTGCTGGCTAGCAACAGCTTTCAGTGCTGGCACTTTTCATCTCTGAGCAATTGCTCGACGTTTGCAATTTCTCACCTGAGCTCTCTTTAGAGTGCGCGAGAGGATGAGCAGAAGATTAGGTGGCTAGAGAAGCCCAGAGCCCCAGTGTTCTTAGGCCTACAAAAGCACTTCCAAGGAAGGGTGCTGGCTAGCAACAGCTTTCAGTGCTGGCACTTTTCATCTCTGAGCAATTGCTCGACGTTTGCAATTTCTCACCTGAGCTCTCTTTAGAGTGCGCGAGAGGATGAGAAGAAGATGAGGTGGCTAGAGAAGCCCAGAGCCCCAGTGTTCTTAGGCCTACAAAAGCGCTTCCAAGGAAGGGGGCTGGCTAGCAACAGCTTTCAGTGCTGGCACTTTTCATCTCTGAGCAATTGCTCGACGTTTGCAATTTCTCAGCTCGTGTCTACGAGACGGAAAGAGAATGACCGTGACGTTTGGTGCGTATAGAAGCGCAAAGCCCCACTGTTACTGCGCCTGTGAAAGCGCTTCCAAGGAAGGGTGCTGGCTAGCAACAGCTTTCAGTGCTGGCACTTTTCATCTCTGAGCAATTGCTCGACGTTTGCAATTTCTCAGCTCGTGTCTACGAGACGGAAAGAGAATGACCGTGACGTTTGGTGGGTAGAGGATCGCAAAGCCCCAGTGTTGCTGCGCCTGTGAAAGCGCTTCCAAGGAAGGGTGCTGGCTAGCAACAGCTTTCAGTGCTGGCACTTTTCATCTCTGAGCAATTGCTCGACGTTTGCAATTTCTCACCTGAGCTCTCTTTAGAGTGCGCGAGAGGATGAGCAGAAGATTAGGTGGCTAGAGAAGCCCAGAGCCCCAGTGTTCTTAGGCCTACAAAAGCGCTTCCAAGGAAGGGGGCTGGCTAGCAACAGCTTTCAGTGCTGGCACTTTTCATCTCTGAGCAATTGCTCGACGTTTGCAATTTCTCAGCTCGTGTCTACGAGACGGAAAGAGAAGGACCGTGACGTTTGGTGCCTAGAGAAGCGCAAAGCCCCAGTGTTGCTGCGCCTGTGAAAGCGCTTCAAGGAAGGGTGCTGGCTAGCAAGAGCTTTCAGTGCTCGCACTTTTCATCTCTGAGCAATTGCTCGACGTTTGCAATTTCTCACCTGAGCTCTCTTTAGAGTGCGCGAGAGGATGAGCAGAAGATTAGGTGGCTAGAGAAGCCCAGAGCCCCAGTGTTCTTAGGCCTACAAAAGCACTTCCAAGGAAGGGTGCTGGCTAGCAACAGCTTTCAGTGCTGGCACTTTTCATCTCTGAGCAATTGCTGGACGTTTGCAATTTCTCACCTGAGCTCTCTTTAGAGTGCGCGAGAGGATGAGCAGAAGATGAGGTGGCTAGAGAAGCCCAGAGCCCCAGTGTTCTTAGGCCTACAAAAGCGCTTCCAAGGAAGGGTGCTGGCTAGCAACAGCTTTCAGTGCTGGCACTTTTCATCTCTGAGCAATTGCTCGACGTTTGCAATTTCTCAGCTCGTGTCTACGAGACGGAAAGAGAATGACCGTGACGTTTGGTGCGTATAGAAGCGCAAAGCCCCACTGTTACTGCGCCTGTGAAAGCGCTTCCAAGGAAGGGTGCTGGCTAGCAACAGCTTTCAGTGCTGGCACTTTTCATCTCTGAGCAATTGCTCGACGTTTGCAATTTCTCACCTGAGCTCTCTTTAGAGTGCGCGAGAGGATGAGCAGAAGATTAGGTGGCTAGAGAAGCCCAGAGCCCCAGTGTTCTAAGGGCTACAAAAGCGCTTGCAAGGAAGGGTGCTGGCTAGCAACAGCTTTCAGTGCTGGCACTTTTCATCTCTGAGCAATTGCTCGACGTTTGTAATTTCTCAGCTCGTGTCTACGAGACGGAAAGAGAAGGACCGTGACGTTTGGTGGCTAGAGAAGCGCAAAGCGCCAGTGTTGCTGTGCCTGTGAAAGCGCTTCCAAGGAAGGGTGCTGGCTAGCAACAGCTTTCAGTGCTGGCACTTTTCATCTCTGAGCAATTGCTCGACGTTTGCAATTTCTCAGCTCGTGTCTACGAGACGGAAAGAGAATGACCGTGACGTTTGGTGGGTAGAGAATCGCAAAGCCCCAGTGTTACTGCGCCTGTGAAAGCGCTTCCAAGGAAGGGTGCTGGCTAGCAACAGCTTTCAGTGCTGGCACTTTTCATCTCTGAGCAATTGCTCGACGTTTGCAATTTCTCACCTGAGCTCTCTTTAGAGTGCGCGAGAGGATGAGCAGAAGATTAGGTGGCTAGAGAAGCCCAGAGCCCCAGTGTTCTTAGGCCTACAAAAGCGCTTCCAAGGAAGGGGGCTGGCTAGCAACAGCTTTCAGTGCTGGCACTTTTCATCTCTGAGCAATTGCTCGACGTTTGCAATTTCTCAGCTCTTGTCTACGAGACGGAAAGAGAAGGACCGTGACGTTTGGTGGCTAGAGAAGCGCAAAGCCCCAGTGTTACTGCGCCTGTGAAAGTGCTTCCAAGGAAGGGTGGTGGCTAGCAACAGCTTTCAGTGCTGGCACTTTTCATCTCTGAGCAATTGCTGGACGTTTGCAATTTCTCACCTGAGCTCTCTTTAGAGTGCGCGAGAGGATGAGCAGAAGATTAGGTGGCTAGAGAAGCCCAGAGCCCCAGTGTTCTTAGGCCTACAAAAGCGCTTCCAAGGAAGGGGGCTGGCTAGCAACAGCTTTCAGTGCTGGCACTTTTCATCTCTGAGCAATTGCTCGACGTTTGCAATTTCTCAGCTCGTGTCTACGAGACGGAAAGAGAAGGACCGTGACGTTTGGTGCCTAGAGAAGCGCAAAGCCCCAGTGTAGCTGCGCCTGTGAAAGCGCTTCAAGGAAGGGTGCTGGCTAGCAAGAGCTTTCAGTGCTGGCACTTTTCATCTCTGAGCAATTGCTCGACGTTTGCAATTTCTCACCTGAGCTCTCTTTAGAGTGCGCGAGAGGATGAGCAGAAGATTAGGTGGCTAGGGAAGCCCAGAGCCCCAGTGTTCTTAGGCCTACAAAAGCACTTCCAAGGAAGGGTGCTGGCTAGCAACAGCTTTCAGTGCTGGCACTTTTCATCTCTGAGCAAATGCTCGACGTTTGCAATTTCTCACCTGAGCTCTCTTTAGACTGCGCGAGAGGATGAGCAGAAGATTAGGTGGCTAGAGAAGCCCAGAGCCCCAGTCTTGTTAGGCCTACAAAAGCGCTTCCAAGGAAGGGTGCTGGCTAGCAACAGCTTTCAGTGCTGGCACTTTTCATCTCTGAGCAATTGCTCGACGTTTGCAATTTCTCAGCTCGTGTCTAGGAGACGGAAAGAGAAGGACCGTGACGTTTGGTGGGTAGAGAAGCGCAAAGCCACAGTGTTACTGCGCCTGTGAAAGCGCTTCCAAGGAAGGGTGCTGGCTAGCAACAGCTTTCAGTGCTGGCACTTTTCATCTCTGAGCAATTGCTCGACGTTTGCAATTTCTCAGCTCGTGTCTACGAGACGGAAAGAGAAGGACCGTGACGTTTGGTGGCTAGAGAAGCGCAAAGCCCCAGTGTTACTGCGCCTGTGAAAGCGCTTCGAAGGAAGGGTGCTGGCTAGCAACAGCTTTCAGTGCTGGCACTTTTCATCTCTGAGCAATTGCTCGACGTTTGCAATTTCTCACCTGAGCTCTCTTTAGAGTGCGCGAGAGGATGAGCAGAAGATTAGGTGGCTAGAGAAGCCCAGAGCCCCAGTGTTCTTAGGCCTACAAAAGCGCTTCCAAGGAAGGGTGCTGGCTAGCAACAGCTTTCAGTGCTGGCACTTTTCATCTCTGAGCAATTGCTCGATGTTTGCAATTTCTCAGCTCGTGTCTACGAGACGGAAAGAGAATGACCGTGACGTTTGGTGGGTAGAGAAGCGCAAAGCCCCAGTGTTACTGCGCCTGTGAAAGCGCTTCGAAGGAAGGGTGCTGGCTAGCAACAGCTTTCAGTGCTGGCACTTTTCCTCTCTGAGCAATTGCTCCACGTTTGCAATTTCTCAGCTCGTGTCTACGAGACGGAAAGAGAAGGACCGTGGCATTTGGTGCGTATAGAAGCGCAAAGCCCCAGTGTTGCTGTGCCTGTGAAAGCGCTTCCAAGGAAGGGTGCTGGTTAGCAACAGCTTTCAGTGCTGGCACTTTTCATCTCTGAGCAATTGCTCGACGTTTGCAATTTCTCACCTGAGCTCTCTTTAGAGTGCGCGAGAGGATGAGCAGAAGATTAGGTGGCTAGAGAAGCCCAGAGCCCCAGTGTTCTTAGGCCTACAAAAGTGCTTCCAAGGAAGGGTGCTGGCTAGCAAGAGCTTTCAGTGCTGGCACTTTTCATCTCTGAGCAATTGCTCGACGTTTGCAATTTCTCAGCTCGTGTCTACGAGACGGAAAGAGAATGACCGTGACATTTGGTGCGTATAGAAGCGCAAAGCCCCAGTGTTACTGTGCCTGTGAAAGCGCTTCCAAGGAAGGGTGCTGGCTAGCAACAGCTTTCAGTGCTGGCACTTTTCATCTCTGAGCAATTGCTGCACGTTTACAATTTCTCAGCTCGTGTCTACGAGACGGAAAGAGAATGACCGTGACTTTTCGTGGGTAGAGAAGCGCAAAGCCCCAGTGTTGCTGTGCCTGTGAAAGCGCTTCCAAGGAAGGGGGCTGGCTAGCAACAGCTTTCAGTGCTGGCACTTTTCATCTCTGAGCAAGTGCTCGACGTTTGCAATTTCTCAGCTCGTGTCTACGAGACGGAAAGAGAATGACCGTGACGTTTGGTGGCTAGAGAAGCGCAAAGCCCCAGTGTTGCTGCGCCTGTGAAAGCGCTTCCAAGGAAGGGTGCTGGCTAGCAACAGCTTTCAGTGCTGGCACTTTTCATCTCTGAGCAATTGCTCGACGTTTGCAATTTCCCACCTGAGCTCTCTTTAGAGTACGCGAGAGGATGAGCAGAAGATTAGGTGGCTAGAGAAGCCCAGAGCCCCAGTGTTCTAAGGGCTACAAAAGCGCTTCCAAGGAAGGGTGCTGGCTAGCAACAGCTTTCAGTGCTGGCACTTTTCATCTCTGAGCAATTGCTCGACGTTTGCAATTTCTCAGCTCGTGTCTACGAGACGGAGAGATAGTGACCGTGACGTTTGGTGGCTAGAGAAGCGCAAAGCGCCAGTGTTGCTGCACCTGTGAAAGCGCTTCCAAGGAAGGAGGCTGGCTAGCAACAGCTGTCAGTGCTGGCACTTTTCATCTCTGAGCAATTGCTCGACGTTTGCAATTTCTCAGCTCGTGTCTACGAGACGGAAAGAGAATGACCGTGACGTTTGGTGGGTAGAGAAGCGCAAAGCGCCAGTGTTGCTGCGCCTGTGAAAGCGCTTCCAAGGAAGGGTGCTGGCTAGCAAGAGCTTTCAGTGCTGGCACTTTTCCTCTCTGAGCAATTGCTCGACGTTTGCAATTTCTCAGCTCGTGTCTACGAGACGGAAAGAGAAGGACCGTGACGTTTGGTGCGTATAGAAGCGCAAAGCCCCAGTGTTGCTGTGCCTGTGAAAGCGCTTCCAAGGAAGGGTGCTGGCTAGCAACAGCTTTCAGTGCTGGCACTTTTCATCTCTGAGCAATTGCTCGACGTTTGCAATTTCTCAGCTCGTGTCTATGAGACGGAAAGAGAAGGACCGTGACGTTTGGTGGGTAGAGAAGCGCAAAGCCCCAGTGTTGCTGCGCCTGTGAAAGCGCTTCCAAGGAAGGGTGCTGGCTAGCAACAGCTTTCAGTGCTGGCACTTTTCATCTCTGAGCAGTTGCTCGACGTTTGCAATTTCTCAGCTCGTGTCTACGAGACGGAAAGAGAATGACTGTGACATTTGGTGGGTAGAGAAGCGCAAAGCCCCAGTGTTGCTGCGCCTGTGAAAGCGCTTCCAAGGAAGGGTGCTGGCTAGCAACAGCTTTCAGTGCTGGCACTTTTCCTCTCTGAGCAATTGCTCGACGTTTGCAATTTCTCACCTGAGCTCTCTTTAGAGTGCGCGAGAGGATGAGCAGAAGATTAGGTGGCTAGAGAAGCCCAGAGCCCCAGTGTTCTTAGGGCTACAAAAGCGCTTCCAAGGAAGGGTGCTGGCTAGCAACAGCTTTCAGTGCTGGCACTTTTCATCTCTGAGCAATTGCTCGACGTTTGCAATTTCTCAGCTCATGTCTACGAGACGTAGAGATAGTGACCGTGACGTTTGGTGCGTATAGAAGCGCAAAGCCCCAGTGTTGCTGTGCCTGTGAAAGCGCTTCCAAGGAAGGGTGCTGGCTAGCAACAGCTTTCAGTGCTGGCACTTTTCATCTCTGAGCAATTGCTCGACGTTTGCAATTTCTCACCTGAGCTCTCTTTAGACTGCGTGAGAGGATGAGCAGAAGATTAGGTGGCTAGAGAAGCCCAGAGCCCCAGTGTTCTTAGGTCTACAAAAGCGCTTCCAAGGAAGGGTGCTGGCTAGCAACAGCTTTCAGTGCTGGCACTTTTCATCTCTGAGCAATTGCTCGACGTTTGCAATTTATCAGCTCGTGTCTACGAGACGGAAAGAGAATGACCGTGACGTTTGGTGGCTAGAGAAGCGCAAAGCCCCAGTGTTGCTGCGCCTGTGAAAGCGCTTCCAAGGAAGGGTGCTGGCTAGCAAGAGCTTTCAGTGCTGGCACTTTTCATCTCTGAGCAATTGCTCGACGTTTGCAATTTCTCACCTGAGCTCTCTTTAGAGTGCGCGAGAGGATGAGCAGAAGATTAGGTGGCTAGAGAAGCCCAGAGTACCAGTGTTCTTCGGCCTACAAAAGCGCTTCCAAGGAAGGGTGCTGGCTAGCAACAGCTTTCAGTGCTGGCACTTTTCATCTCTGAGCAAGTGCTCGACGTTTGCAATTTCTCAGCTCGTGTCTATGAGACGGAAAGAGAATGACCGTGAAGTTTGGTGGGTAGAGAAGCGCAAAGCCCCAGTGTTGCTGCGCCTGTGAAAGCGCTTCCAAGGAAGGGTGCTGGCTAGCAAGAGATTTCAGTGCTGGCACTTTTCATCTCTGAGCAGTTGCTCGACGTTTGCAATTTCTCAGCTCGTGTCTACGAGACGGAAAGAGAATGACCGTGACGTTTGGTGCGTATAGAAGCGCAAAGCCCCAGTGTTACTGCGCCTGTGAAAGCGCTTCCAAGGAAGGGTGCTGGCTAGCAACAGCTTTCAGTGCTGGCACTTTTCATCTCTGAGCAATTGCTCGACGTTTGCAATTTCTCACCTGAGCTCTCTTTAGAGTGCGCGAGAGGATGAGCTGAAGATTAGGTGGCTAGAGAAGCCCAGAGCCCCAGTCTTCTTAGGTCTACAAAAGCGCTTCCAAGGAAGGGGGCTGGCTAGCAAGAGCTTTCAGTGCTGGCACTTTTCATCTCTGAGCAATTGCTCGACGTTTGTAATTTCTCAGCTCGTGTCTACGAGACGGAAAGAGAATGACCGTGACGTTTGGTGGCTAGAGAAGCGCAAAGCCCCAGTGTTACTGCGCCTGTGAAAGCGCTTCGAAGGAAGGGTGCTGGCTAGCAACAGCTTTCAGTGCTGGCACTTTTCATCTCTGAGCAATTGCTCGACGTTTGCAATTTCTCACCTGAGCTCTCTTTAGAGTGCGCGAGAGGATGAGCAGAAGATTAGGTGGCTAGAGAAGCCCAGAGCCCCAGTGTTCTTAGGCCTACAAAAGTGCTTCCAAGGAAGGGTGCTGGCTAGCAAGAGCTTTCAGTGCTGGCACTTTTCATCTCTGAGCAATTGCTCGACGTTTGCAATTTCTCAGCTCGTGTCTACGAGACGGAAAGAGAATGACCGTGACATTTGGTGCGTATAGAAGCGCAAAGCCCCAGTGTTACTGTGCCTGTGAAAGCGCTTCCAAGGAAGGGTGCTGGCTAGCAACAGCTTTCAGTGCTGGCACTTTTCATCTCTGAGCAATTGCTGCACGTTTACAATTTCTCAGCTCGTGTCTACGAGACGGAAAGAGAATGACCGTGACTTTTCGTGGGTAGAGAAGCGCAAAGCCCCAGTGTTACTGCGCCTGTGAAAGCGCTTCCAAGGAAGGGTGCTGGCTAGCAACAGCTTTCAGTGCTGGCACTTTTCATCTCTGAGCAAGTGCTCGACGTTTGCAATTTCTCAGCTCGTGTCTACGAGACGGAAAGAGAATGACCGTGACGTTTGGTGGCTAGAGAAGCGCAAAGCCCCAGTGTTGCTGCGCCTGTGAAAGCGCTTCCAAGGAAGGGTGCTGGCTAGCAACAGCTTTCAGTGCTGGCACTTTTCATCTCTGAGCAATTGCTCGACGTTTGCAATTTCCCACCTGAGCTCTCTTTAGAGTGCGCGAGAGGATGAGCAGAAGATTAGGTGGCTAGAGAAGCCCAGAGCCCCAGTGTTCTAAGGGCTACAAAAGCGCTTCCAAGGAAGGGTGCTGGCTAGCAACAGCTTTCAGTGCTGGCACTTTTCATCTCTGAGCAATTGCTCGACGTTTGCAATTTCTCAGCTCGTGTCTACGAGACGGAGAGATAGTGACCGTGACGTTTGGTGGCTAGAGAAGCGCAAAGCGCCAGTGTTGCTGCACCTGTGAAAGCGCTTCCAAGGAAGGAGGCTGGCTAGCAATAGCTGTCAGTGCTGGCACTTTTCATCTCTGAGCAATTGCTCGACGTTTGCAATTTCTCAGCTCGTGTCTACGAGACGGAAAGAGAATGACCGTGACGTTTGGTGGGTAGAGAAGCGCAAAGCGCCAGTGTTGCTGCGCCTGTGAAAGCGCTTCCAAGGAAGGGTGCTGGCTAGCAAGAGCTTTCAGTGCTGGCACTTTTCCTCTCTGAGCAATTGCTCGACGTTTGCAATTTCTCAGCTCGTGTCTACGAGACGGAAAGAGAAGGACCGTGACGTTTGGTGCGTATAGAAGCGCAAAGCCCCAGTGTTGCTGTGCCTGTGAAAGCGCTTCCAAGGAAGGGTGCTGGCTAGCAACAGCTTTCAGTGCTGGCACTTTTCATCTCTGAGCAATTGCTCGACGTTTGCAATTTCTCAGCTCGTGTCTATGAGACGGAAAGAGAAGGACCGTGACGTTTGGTGGGTAGAGAAGCGCAAAGCCCCAGTGTTGCTGCGCCTGTGAAAGCGCTTCCAAGGAAGGGGGCTGGCTAGCAACAGCTTTCAGTGCTGGCACTTTTCATCTCTGAGCAGTTGCTCGACGTTTGCAATTTCTCAGCTCGTGTCTACGAGACGGAAAGAGAATGACTGTGACATTTGGTGGGTAGAGAAGCGCAAAGCCCCAGTGTTGCTGCGCCTGTGAAAGCGCTTCCAAGGAAGGGTGCTGGCTAGCAAGAGCTTTCAGTGCTGGCACTTTTCCTCTCTGAGCAATTGCTCGACGTTTGCAATTTCTCACCTGAGCTCTCTTTAGAGTGCGCGAGAGGATGAGCAGAAGATTAGGTGGCTAGAGAAGCCCAGAGCCCCACTGTTCTTAGGCCTACAAAAGCGCTTCCAAGGAAGGGGGCTGGCTAGCAACAGCTTTCAGTGCTGGCACTTTTCATCTCTGAGCAATTGCTCGACGTTTGCAATTTCTCAGCTCATGTCTACGAGACGTAGAGATAGTGACCGTGACGTTTGGTGCGTATAGAAGCGCAAAGCCCCAGTGTTGCTGTGCCTGTGAAAGCGCTTCCAAGGAAGGGTGCTGGCTAGCAACAGCTTTCAGTGCTGGCACTTTTCATCTCTGAGCAATTGCTCGACGTTTGCAATTTCTCACCTGAGCTCTCTTTAGACTGCGTGAGAGGATGAGCAGAAGATTAGGTGGCTAGAGAAGCCCAGAGCCCCAGTGTTCTTAGGTCTACAAAAGCGCTTCCAAGGAAGGGTGCTGGCTAGCAACAGCTTTCAGTGCTGGCACTTTTCATCTCTGAGCAATTGCTCGACGTTTGCAATTTCTCAGCTCGTGTCTACGAGACGGAAAGAGAATGACCGTGACGTTTGGTGGGTAGAGAAGCGCAAAGCGCCAGTGTTGCTGCGCCTGTGAAAGCGCTTCCAAGGAAGGGTGCTGGCTAGCAAGAGCTTTCAGTGCTGGCACTTTTCATCTCTGAGCAATTGCTCGACGTTTGCAATTTCTCACCTGAGCTCTCTTTAGAGTGCGCGAGAGGATGAGCAGAAGATTAGGTGGCTAGAGAAGCCCAGAGTACCAGTGTTCTTCGGCCTACAAAAGCGCTTCCAAGGAAGGGTGCTGGCTAGCAACAGCTTTCAGTGCTGGCACTTTTCATCTCTGAGCAAGTGCTCGACGTTTGCAATTTCTCCGCTCGTGTCTATGAGACGGAAAGAGAATGACCGTGAAGTTTGGTGGCTAGAGAAGCGCAAAGCCCCAGTGTTGCTGCGCCTGTGAAAGCGCTTCCAAGGAAGGGTGCTGGCTAGCAAGAGATTTCAGTGCTGGCACTTTTCATCTCTGAGCAGTTGCTCGACGTTTGCAATTTCTCAGCTCATGTCTACGAGACGGAAAGAGAATGACCGTGACGTTTGGTGCGTATAGAAGCGCAAAGCCACAGTGTTACTGCGCCTGTGAAAGCGCTTCCAAGGAAGGGTGCTGGCTAGCAACAGCTTTCAGTGCTGGCACTTTTCATCTCTGAGCAATTGCTCGACGTTTGCAATTTCTCACCTGAGCTCTCTTTAGAGTGCGCGAGAGGATGAGCTGAAGATTAGGTGGCTAGAGAAGCCCAGAGCCCCAGTGTTCTTAGGTCTACAAAAGCGCTTCCAAGGAAGGGGGCTGGCTAGCAAGAGCTTTCAGTGCTGGCACTTTTCATCTCTGAGCAATTGCTCGACGTTTGTAATTTCTCAGCTCGTGTCTACGAGACGGAAAGAGAATGACCGTGAAGTTTGGTGGCTAGAGAAGCGCAAAGCCCCAGTGTTACTGCGCCTGTGAAAGCGCTTCCAAGGAAGGGTGCTGGCTAGCAAGAGCTTTCAGTGCTGGCACTTTTCCTCTCTGAGCAATTGCTCGACGTTTGCAATTTCTCACCTGAGCTCTCTTTAGAGTGCGCGAGAGGATGAGCAGAAGATTAGGTGGCTAGAGAAGCCCAGAGCCCCAGTGTTCTTAGGCCTACAAAAGCGCTTCCAAGGAAGGGGGCTGGCTAGCAACAGCTTTCAGTGCTGGCACTTTTCATCTCTGAGCAATTGCTCGACGTTTGCAATTTCTCACCTGAGCTCTCTTTAGAGTGCGCGAGAGGATGAGCTGAAGATTAGGTGGCTAGAGAAGCCCAGAGCCCCAGTGTTCTTAGGTCTACAAAAGCGCTTCCAAGGAAGGGGGCTGGCTAGCAACAGCTTTCAGTGCTGGCACTTTTCATCTCTGAGCAAGTGCTCGACGTTTGCAATTTCTCAGCTCGTGTCTAGGAGACGGAAAGAGAATGACCGTGACGTTTGGTGGCTAGAGAAGCGCAAAGCCCCAGTGTTGCTGTGCCTGTGAAAGCGCTTCCAAGGAAGGGTGCTGGCTAGCAACAGCTTTCAGTGCTGGCACTTTTCATCTCTGAGCAATTGCTCGATGTTTGCAATTTCTCACCTGAGCTCTCTTTAGAGTGCGCGAGAGGATGAGCAGAAGATTAGGTGGCTAGAGAAGCCCAGAGCCCCAGTGTTCTTAGGCCTACAAAAGCACTTCCAAGGAAGGGTGCTGGCTAGCAAGAGCTTCCAGTGCTGGCACTTTTCATCTCTGAGCAATTGCTCGACGTTTGCAATTTCTCACCTGAGCTCTCTTTAGAGAGCGCGAGAGGATGAGCAGAAGATTAGGTGGCAAGAGAAGCCCAGAGCCCCAGTGTTCTTAGGCCTACAAAAGCGCTTCCAAGGAAGGGGGCTGGCTAGCAAGAGCTTTCAGTGCTGGCACTTTTCATCTCTGAGCAATTGCTCGACGTTTGCAATTTCTCAGCTCGTGTCTACGAGACGGAAAGAGAATGACAGTGACGTTTGGTGGGTAGAGAAGCGCAAAGCCCCAGTGTTACTGTGCCTGTGAAAGCGCTTCCAAGGAAGGGTGCTGGCTAGCAAGAGCTTTCAGTGCTGGCAGTTTTCATCTCTGAGCAATTGCTCGATGTTTGCAATTTCTCAGCTCGTGTCTACGAGACGGAAAGAGAATGACCGTGACATTTGGTGCGTATAGAAGCGCAAAGCCCCAGTGTTACTGCGCCTGTGAAAGCGCTTCCAAGGAAGGGTGCTGGCTAGCAAGAGCTTTCAGTGCTGGTACTTTTCATCTCTGAGCAATTGCTCGATGTTTGCAATTTCTCAGCTCGTGTCTACGAGACGGAAAGAGAATGACCGTGACGTTTGGTGCGTATAGAAACGCAAAGCCCCAGTGTTACTGCGCCTGTGAAAGCGCTTCCAAGGAAGGGTGCTGGCTAGCAACAGCTTTCAGTGCTGGCACTTTTCATCTCTGAGCAATTGCTCGACGTTTGCAATTTCTCACCTGAGCTCTCTTTAGACTGCGCGAGAGGATGAGCAGAAGATTAGGTGGCTAGAGAAGCCCAGAGCCCCAGTGTTCTTAGGCCTACAAAAGCGCTTCCAAGGAAGGGTGCTGGCTAGCAAGAGCTTTCAGTGCTGGCACTTTTCATCTCTGAGCAATTGCTCGACGTTTGCAATTTCTCACCTGAGCTCTCTTTAGACTGCGCGAGAGGATGAGCAGAAGATTAGGTGGCTAGAGAAGCCCAGAGCCCCACTGTTCTTAGGCCTACAAAAGCGCTTCCAAGGAAGGGGGCTGGCTAGCAACAGCTTTCAGTGCTGGCACTTTTCATCTCTGAGCAATTGCTCGACGTTTGCAATTTCTCAGCTCGTGTCTACGAGACGGAAAGAGAATGACCGTGACGTTTGGTGGCTAGAGAAGCGCAAAGCCCCAGTGTTACTGTGCCTGTGAAAGCGCTTCCAAGGAAGGGTGCTGGCTAGCAACAGCTTTCAGTGCTGGCACTTTTCATCTCTGAGCAATTGCTGCACGTTTACAATTTCTCAGCTCGTGTCTACGAGACGGAAAGAGAATGACCGTGACTTTTCGTGGCTAGAGAAGCGCAAAGCCCCAGTGTTGCTGTGCCTGTGAAAGCGCTTCCAAGGAAGGGTGCTGGCTAGCAACAGCTTTCAGTGCTGGCACTTTTCATCTCTGAGCAAGTGCTCGACGTTTGCAATTTCTCAGCTCGTGTCTACGAGACGGAAAGAGAAGGACCGTGACGTTTGGTGGCTAGAGAAGCGCAAAGCCCCAGTGTTGCTGCGCCTGTGAAAGCGCTTCCAAGGAAGGGTGCTGGCTAGCAACAGCTTTCAGTGCTGGCACTTTTCATCTCTGAGCAATTGCTCGACGTTTGCAATTTCCCACCTGAGCTCTCTTTATAGTACGCGAGAGGATGAGCAGAAGATTAGGTGGCTAGAGAAGCCCAGAGCCCCAGTGTTCTAAGGGCTACAAAAGCGCTTCCAAGGAAGGGTGCTGGCTAGCAACAGCTTTCAGTGCTGGCACTTTTCATCTCTGAGCAATTGCTCGACGTTTGCAATTTCTCAGCTCGTGTCTACGAGACGGAGAGATAGTGACCGTGACGTTTGGTGGCTAGAGAAGCGCAAAGCGCCAGTGTTGCTGCACCTGTGAAAGCGCTTCCAAGGAAGGAGGCTGGCTAGCAATAGCTGTCAGTGCTGGCACTTTTCATCTCTGAGCAATTGCTCGACGTTTGCAATTTCTCAGCTCGTGTCTACGAGACGGAAAGAGAATGACCGTGACGTTTGGTGGGTAGAGAAGCGCAAAGCGCCAGTGTTGCTGCGCCTGTGAAAGCGCTTCCAAGGAAGGGTGCTGGCTAGCAAGAGCTTTCAGTGCTGGCACTTTTCCTCTCTGAGCAATTGCTCGACGTTTGCAATTTCTCAGCTCATGTCTACGAGACGGAAAGAGAAGGACCGTGACGTTTGGTGCGTATAGAAGCGCAAAGCCCCAGTGTTGCTGTGCCTGTGAAAGCGCTTCCAAGGAAGGGTGCTGGCTAGCAACAGCTTTCAGTGCTGGCACTTTTCATCTCTGAGCAATTGCTCGACGTTTGCAATTTCTCAGCTCGTGTCTATGAGACGGAAAGAGAATGACCGTGACGTTTGGTGCCTAGAGAAGCGCAAAGCCCCAGTGTTGCTGCGCCTGTGAAAGCGCTTCCAAGGAAGGGTGCTGGCTAGCAATAGCTTTCAGTGCTGGCACTTTTCATCTCTGAGCAGTTGCTCGACGTTTGCAATTTCTCAGCTCGTGTCTACGAGACGGAAAGAGAATGACTGTGACATTTGGTGGGTAGAGAAGCGCAAAGCCCCAGTGTTGCTGCGCCTGTGAAAGCGCTTCCAAGGAAGGGTGCTGGCTAGCAAGAGCTTTCAGTGCTGGCACTTTTCCTCTCTGAGCAATTGCTCGACGTTTGCAATTTCTCACCTGAGCTCTCTTTAGAGTGCGCGAGAGGATGAGCAGAAGATTAGGTGGCTAGAGAAGCCCAGAGCCCCAGTGTTCTTAGGGCTACAAAAGCGCTTCCAAGGAAGGGTGCTGGCTAGCAACAGCTTTCAGTGCTGGCACTTTTCATCTCTGAGCAATTGCTCGACGTTTGCAATTTCTCAGCTCATGTCTACGAGACGTAGAGATAGTGACCGTGACGTTTGGTGCGTATAGAAGCGCAAAGCCCCAGTGTTGCTGTGCCTGTGAAAGCGCTTCCAAGGAAGGGTGCTGGCTAGCAACAGCTTTCAGTGCTGGCACTTTTCATCTCTGAGCAATTGCTCGACGTTTGCAATTTCTCACCTGAGCTCTCTTTAGAGTGCGCGAGAGGATGAGCTGAAGATTAGGTGGCTAGAGAAGCCCAGAGCCCCAGTGTTCTTAGGTCTACAAAAGCGCTTCCAAGGAAGGGGGCTGGCTAGCAAGAGCTTTCAGTGCTGGCACTTTTCATCTCTGAGCAATTGCTCGACGTTTGTAATTTCTCAGCTCGTGTCTACGAGACGGAAAGAGAATGACCGTGAAGTTTGGTGGCTAGAGAAGCGCAAAGCCCCAGTGTTACTGCGCCTGTGAAAGCGCTTCCAAGGAAGGGTGCTGGCTAGCAAGAGCTTTCAGTGCTGGCACTTTTCCTCTCTGAGCAATTGCTCGACGTTTGCAATTTCTCACCTGAGCTCTCTTTAGAGTGCGCGAGAGGATGAGCAGAAGATTAGGTGGCTAGAGAAGCCCAGAGCCCCAGTGTTCTTAGGCCTACAAAAGCGCTTCCAAGGAAGGGGGCTGGCTAGCAACAGCTTTCAGTGCTGGCACTTTTCATCTCTGAGCAATTGCTCGACGTTTGCAATTTCTCACCTGAGCTCTCTTTAGAGTGCGCGAGAGGATGAGCTGAAGATTAGGTGGCTAGAGAAGCCCAGAGCCCCAGTGTTCTTAGGTCTACAAAAGCGCTTCCAAGGAAGGGGGCTGGCTAGCAACAGCTTTCAGTGCTGGCACTTTTCATCTCTGAGCAAGTGCTCGACGTTTGCAATTTCTCAGCTCGTGTCTAGGAGACGGAAAGAGAATGACCGTGACGTTTGGTGGCTAGAGAAGCGCAAAGCCCCAGTGTTGCTGTGCCTGTGAAAGCGCTTCCAAGGAAGGGTGCTGGCTAGCAACAGCTTTCAGTGCTGGCACTTTTCATCTCTGAGCAATTGCTCGATGTTTGCAATTTCTCACCTGAGCTCTCTTTAGAGTGCGCGAGAGGATGAGCAGAAGATTAGGTGGCTAGAGAAGCCCAGAGCCCCAGTGTTCTTAGGCCTACAAAAGCACTTCCAAGGAAGGGTGCTGGCTAGCAAGAGCTTCCAGTGCTGGCACTTTTCATCTCTGAGCAATTGCTCGACGTTTGCAATTTCTCACCTGAGCTCTCTTTAGAGAGCGCGAGAGGATGAGCAGAAGATTAGGTGGCAAGAGAAGCCCAGAGCCCCAGTGTTCTTAGGGCTACAAAAGCGCTTCCAAGGAAGGGGGCTGGCTAGCAAGAGCTTTCAGTGCTGGCACTTTTCATCTCTGAGCAATTGCTCGACGTTTGCAATTTCTCAGCTCGTGTCTACGAGACGGAAAGAGAATGACAGTGACGTTTGGTGGGTAGAGAAGCGCAAAGCCCCAGTGTTACTGTGCCTGTGAAAGCGCTTCCAAGGAAGGGTGCTGGCTAGCAAGAGCTTTCAGTGCTGGCAGTTTTCATCTCTGAGCAATTGCTCGATGTTTGCAATTTCTCAGCTCGTGTCTACGAGACGGAAAGAGAATGACCGTGACATTTGGTGCGTATAGAAGCGCAAAGCCCCAGTGTTACTGCGCCTGTGAAAGCGCTTCCAAGGAAGGGTGCTGGCTAGCAAGAGCTTTCAGTGCTGGTACTTTTCATCTCTGAGCAATTGCTCGATGTTTGCAATTTCTCAGCTCGTGTCTACGAGACGGAAAGAGAATGACCGTGACGTTTGGTGCGTATAGAAACGCAAAGCCCCAGTGTTACTGCGCCTGTGAAAGCGCTTCCAAGGAAGGGTGCTGGCTAGCAAGAGCTTTCAGTGCTGGCACTTTTCATCTCTGAGCAATTGCTCGACGTTTGCAATTTCTCACCTGAGCTCTCTTTAGACTGCGCGAGAGGATGAGCAGAAGATTAGGTGGCTAGAGAAGCCCAGAGCCCCAGTGTTCTTAGGCCTACAAAAGCGCTTCCAAGGAAGGGTGCTGGCTAGCAAGAGCTTTCAGTGCTGGCACTTTTCATCTCTGAGCAATTGCTCGACGTTTGCAATTTCTCACCTGAGCTCTCTTTAGACTGCGCGAGAGGATGAGCAGAAGATTAGGTGGCTAGAGAAGCCCAGAGCCCCACTGTTCTTAGGCCTACAAAAGCGCTTCCAAGGAAGGGGGCTGGCTAGCAACAGCTTTCAGTGCTGGCACTTTTCATCTCTGAGCAATTGCTCGACGTTTGCAATTTCTCAGCTCGTGTCTACGAGACGGAAAGAGAATGACCGTGACGTTTGGTGGCTAGAGAAGCGCAAAGCCCCAGTGTTACTGTGCCTGTGAAAGCGCTTCCAAGGAAGGGTGCTGGCTAGCAACAGCTTTCAGTGCTGGCACTTTTCATCTCTGAGCAATTGCTGCACGTTTACAATTTCTCAGCTCGTGTCTACGAGACGGAAAGAGAATGACCGTGACTTTTCGTGGCTAGAGAAGCGCAAAGCCCCAGTGTTGCTGTGCCTGTGAAAGCGCTTCCAAGGAAGGGTGCTGGCTAGCAACAGCTTTCAGTGCTGGCACTTTTCATCTCTGAGCAAGTGCTCGACGTTTGCAATTTCTCAGCTCGTGTCTACGAGACGGAAAGAGAAGGACCGTGACGTTTGGTGGCTAGAGAAGCGCAAAGCCCCAGTGTTGCTGCGCCTGTGAAAGCGCTTCCAAGGAAGGGTGCTGGCTAGCAACAGCTTTCAGTGCTGGCACTTTTCATCTCTGAGCAATTGCTCGACGTTTGCAATTTCCCACCTGAGCTCTCTTTATAGTACGCGAGAGGATGAGCAGAAGATTAGGTGGCTAGAGAAGCCCAGAGCCCCAGTGTTCTAAGGGCTACAAAAGCGCTTCCAAGGAAGGGTGCTGGCTAGCAACAGCTTTCAGTGCTGGCACTTTTCATCTCTGAGCAATTGCTCGACGTTTGCAATTTCTCAGCTCGTGTCTACGAGACGGAGAGATAGTGACCGTGACGTTTGGTGGCTAGAGAAGCGCAAAGCGCCAGTGTTGCTGCACCTGTGAAAGCGCTTCCAAGGAAGGAGGCTGGCTAGCAATAGCTGTCAGTGCTGGCACTTTTCATCTCTGAGCAATTGCTCGACGTTTGCAATTTCTCAGCTCGTGTCTACGAGACGGAAAGAGAATGACCGTGACGTTTGGTGGGTAGAGAAGCGCAAAGCGCCAGTGTTGCTGCGCCTGTGAAAGCGCTTCCAAGGAAGGGTGCTGGCTAGCAAGAGCTTTCAGTGCTGGCACTTTTCCTCTCTGAGCAATTGCTCGACGTTTGCAATTTCTCAGCTCATGTCTACGAGACGGAAAGAGAAGGACCGTGACGTTTGGTGCGTATAGAAGCGCAAAGCCCCAGTGTTGCTGTGCCTGTGAAAGCGCTTCCAAGGAAGGGTGCTGGCTAGCAACAGCTTTCAGTGCTGGCACTTTTCATCTCTGAGCAATTGCTCGACGTTTGCAATTTCTCAGCTCGTGTCTATGAGACGGAAAGAGAATGACCGTGACGTTTGGTGCCTAGAGAAGCGCAAAGCCCCAGTGTTGCTGCGCCTGTGAAAGCGCTTCCAAGGAAGGGTGCTGGCTAGCAATAGCTTTCAGTGCTGGCACTTTTCATCTCTGAGCAGTTGCTCGACGTTTGCAATTTCTCAGCTCGTGTCTACGAGACGGAAAGAGAATGACTGTGACATTTGGTGGGTAGAGAAGCGCAAAGCCCCAGTGTTGCTGCGCCTGTGAAAGCGCTTCCAAGGAAGGGTGCTGGCTAGCAAGAGCTTTCAGTGCTGGCACTTTTCCTCTCTGAGCAATTGCTCGACGTTTGCAATTTCTCACCTGAGCTCTCTTTAGAGTGCGCGAGAGGATGAGCAGAAGATTAGGTGGCTAGAGAAGCCCAGAGCCCCAGTGTTCTTAGGGCTACAAAAGCGCTTCCAAGGAAGGGTGCTGGCTAGCAACAGCTTTCAGTGCTGGCACTTTTCATCTCTGAGCAATTGCTCGACGTTTGCAATTTCTCAGCTCATGTCTACGAGACGTAGAGATAGTGACCGTGACGTTTGGTGCGTATAGAAGCGCAAAGCCCCAGTGTTGCTGTGCCTGTGAAAGCGCTTCCAAGGAAGGGTGCTGGCTAGCAACAGCTTTCAGTGCTGGCACTTTTCATCTCTGAGCAATTGCTCGACGTTTGCAATT
This sequence comes from Sarcoramphus papa, assembly GCA_037962945.1. NCBI lineage: Eukaryota > Metazoa > Chordata > Aves > Accipitriformes > Cathartidae > Sarcoramphus > Sarcoramphus papa. The sequence goes on from JBBMRM010000053.1 coordinate 1,538,324, forward strand.
TCTCACCTGAGCTCTCTTTAGAGTGCGCGAGAGGATGAGCTGAAGATTAGGTGGCTAGAGAAGCCCAGAGCCCCAGTGTTCTTAGGTCTACAAAAGCGCTTCCAAGGAAGGGGGCTGGCTAGCAAGAGCTTTCAGTGCTGGCACTTTTCATCTCTGAGCAATTGCTCGACGTTTGTAATTTCTCAGCTCGTGTCTACGAGACGGAAAGAGAATGACCGTGAAGTTTGGTGGCTAGAGAAGCGCAAAGCCCCAGTGTTACTGCGCCTGTGAAAGCGCTTCCAAGGAAGGGTGCTGGCTAGCAAGAGCTTTCAGTGCTGGCACTTTTCCTCTCTGAGCAATTGCTCGACGTTTGCAATTTCTCACCTGAGCTCTCTTTAGAGTGCGCGAGAGGATGAGCAGAAGATTAGGTGGCTAGAGAAGCCCAGAGCCCCAGTGTTCTTAGGCCTACAAAAGCGCTTCCAAGGAAGGGGGCTGGCTAGCAACAGCTTTCAGTGCTGGCACTTTTCATCTCTGAGCAATTGCTCGACGTTTGCAATTTCTCACCTGAGCTCTCTTTAGAGTGCGCGAGAGGATGAGCTGAAGATTAGGTGGCTAGAGAAGCCCAGAGCCCCAGTGTTCTTAGGTCTACAAAAGCGCTTCCAAGGAAGGGGGCTGGCTAGCAACAGCTTTCAGTGCTGGCACTTTTCATCTCTGAGCAAGTGCTCGACGTTTGCAATTTCTCAGCTCGTGTCTAGGAGACGGAAAGAGAATGACCGTGACGTTTGGTGGCTAGAGAAGCGCAAAGCCCCAGTGTTGCTGTGCCTGTGAAAGCGCTTCCAAGGAAGGGTGCTGGCTAGCAACAGCTTTCAGTGCTGGCACTTTTCATCTCTGAGCAATTGCTCGATGTTTGCAATTTCTCACCTGAGCTCTCTTTAGAGTGCGCGAGAGGATGAGCAGAAGATTAGGTGGCTAGAGAAGCCCAGAGCCCCAGTGTTCTTAGGCCTACAAAAGCACTTCCAAGGAAGGGTGCTGGCTAGCAAGAGCTTCCAGTGCTGGCACTTTTCATCTCTGAGCAATTGCTCGACGTTTGCAATTTCTCACCTGAGCTCTCTTTAGAGAGCGCGAGAGGATGAGCAGAAGATTAGGTGGCAAGAGAAGCCCAGAGCCCCAGTGTTCTTAGGGCTACAAAAGCGCTTCCAAGGAAGGGGGCTGGCTAGCAAGAGCTTTCAGTGCTGGCACTTTTCATCTCTGAGCAATTGCTCGACGTTTGCAATTTCTCAGCTCGTGTCTACGAGACGGAAAGAGAATGACAGTGACGTTTGGTGGGTAGAGAAGCGCAAAGCCCCAGTGTTACTGTGCCTGTGAAAGCGCTTCCAAGGAAGGGTGCTGGCTAGCAAGAGCTTTCAGTGCTGGCAGTTTTCATCTCTGAGCAATTGCTCGATGTTTGCAATTTCTCAGCTCGTGTCTACGAGACGGAAAGAGAATGACCGTGACATTTGGTGCGTATAGAAGCGCAAAGCCCCAGTGTTACTGCGCCTGTGAAAGCGCTTCCAAGGAAGGGTGCTGGCTAGCAAGAGCTTTCAGTGCTGGTACTTTTCATCTCTGAGCAATTGCTCGATGTTTGCAATTTCTCAGCTCGTGTCTACGAGACGGAAAGAGAATGACCGTGACGTTTGGTGCGTATAGAAACGCAAAGCCCCAGTGTTACTGCGCCTGTGAAAGCGCTTCCAAGGAAGGGTGCTGGCTAGCAAGAGCTTTCAGTGCTGGCACTTTTCATCTCTGAGCAATTGCTCGACGTTTGCAATTTCTCACCTGAGCTCTCTTTAGACTGCGCGAGAGGATGAGCAGAAGATTAGGTGGCTAGAGAAGCCCAGAGCCCCAGTGTTCTTAGGCCTACAAAAGCGCTTCCAAGGAAGGGTGCTGGCTAGCAAGAGCTTTCAGTGCTGGCACTTTTCATCTCTGAGCAATTGCTCGACGTTTGCAATTTCTCACCTGAGCTCTCTTTAGACTGCGCGAGAGGATGAGCAGAAGATTAGGTGGCTAGAGAAGCCCAGAGCCCCACTGTTCTTAGGCCTACAAAAGCGCTTCCAAGGAAGGGGGCTGGCTAGCAACAGCTTTCAGTGCTGGCACTTTTCATCTCTGAGCAATTGCTCGACGTTTGCAATTTCTCAGCTCGTGTCTACGAGACGGAAAGAGAATGACCGTGACGTTTGGTGGCTAGAGAAGCGCAAAGCCCCAGTGTTACTGTGCCTGTGAAAGCGCTTCCAAGGAAGGGTGCTGGCTAGCAACAGCTTTCAGTGCTGGCACTTTTCATCTCTGAGCAATTGCTGCACGTTTACAATTTCTCAGCTCGTGTCTACGAGACGGAAAGAGAATGACCGTGACTTTTCGTGGCTAGAGAAGCGCAAAGCCCCAGTGTTGCTGTGCCTGTGAAAGCGCTTCCAAGGAAGGGTGCTGGCTAGCAACAGCTTTCAGTGCTGGCACTTTTCATCTCTGAGCAAGTGCTCGACGTTTGCAATTTCTCAGCTCGTGTCTACGAGACGGAAAGAGAATGACCGTGACGTTTGGTGGCTAGAGAAGCGCAAAGCCCCAGTGTTGCTGCGCCTGTGAAAGCGCTTCCAAGGAAGGGTGCTGGCTAGCAACAGCTTTCAGTGCTGGCACTTTTCATCTCTGAGCAATTGCTCGACGTTTGCAATTTCCCACCTGAGCTCTCTTTATAGTACGCGAGAGGATGAGCAGAAGATTAGGTGGCTAGAGAAGCCCAGAGCCCCAGTGTTCTAAGGGCTACAAAAGCGCTTCCAAGGAAGGGTGCTGGCTAGCAACAGCTTTCAGTGCTGGCACTTTTCATCTCTGAGCAATTGCTCGACGTTTGCAATTTCTCAGCTCGTGTCTACGAGACGGAGAGATAGTGACCGTGACGTTTGGTGGCTAGAGAAGCGCAAAGCGCCAGTGTTGCTGCACCTGTGAAAGCGCTTCCAAGGAAGGAGGCTGGCTAGCAATAGCTGTCAGTGCTGGCACTTTTCATCTCTGAGCAATTGCTCGACGTTTGCAATTTCTCAGCTCGTGTCTACGAGACGGAAAGAGAATGACCGTGACGTTTGGTGGGTAGAGAAGCGCAAAGCGCCAGTGTTGCTGCGCCTGTGAAAGCGCTTCCAAGGAAGGGTGCTGGCTAGCAAGAGCTTTCAGTGCTGGCACTTTTCCTCTCTGAGCAATTGCTCGACGTTTGCAATTTCTCAGCTCATGTCTACGAGACGGAAAGAGAAGGACCGTGACGTTTGGTGCGTATAGAAGCGCAAAGCCCCAGTGTTGCTGTGCCTGTGAAAGCGCTTCCAAGGAAGGGTGCTGGCTAGCAACAGCTTTCAGTGCTGGCACTTTTCATCTCTGAGCAATTGCTCGACGTTTGCAATTTCTCAGCTCGTGTCTATGAGACGGAAAGAGAATGACCGTGACGTTTGGTGCCTAGAGAAGCGCAAAGCCCCAGTGTTGCTGCGCCTGTGAAAGCGCTTCCAAGGAAGGGTGCTGGCTAGCAACAGCTTTCAGTGCTGGCACTTTTCATCTCTGAGCAGTTGCTCGACGTTTGCAATTTCTCAGCTCGTGTCTACGAGACGGAAAGAGAATGACTGTGACATTTGGTGGGTAGAGAAGCGCAAAGCCCCAGTGTTGCTGCGCCTGTGAAAGCGCTTCCAAGGAAGGGTGCTGGCTAGCAAGAGCTTTCAGTGCTGGCACTTTTCCTCTCTGAGCAATTGCTCGACGTTTGCAATTTCTCACCTGAGCTCTCTTTAGAGTGCGCGAGAGGATGAGCAGAAGATTAGGTGGCTAGAGAAGCCCAGAGCCCCAGTGTTCTTAGGGCTACAAAAGCGCTTCCAAGGAAGGGTGCTGGCTAGCAACAGCTTTCAGTGCTGGCACTTTTCATCTCTGAGCAATTGCTCGACGTTTGCAATTTCTCAGCTCATGTCTACGAGACGTAGAGATAGTGACCGTGACGTTTGGTGCGTATAGAAGCGCAAAGCCCCAGTGTTGCTGTGCCTGTGAAAGCGCTTCCAAGGAAGGGTGCTGGCTAGCAACAGCTTTCAGTGCTGGCACTTTTCATCTCTGAGCAATTGCTCGACGTTTGCAATTTCTCACCTGAGCTCTCTTTAGACTGCGTGAGAGGATGAGCAGAAGATTAGGTGGCTAGAGAAGCCCAGAGCCCCAGTGTTCTTAGGTCTACAAAAGCGCTTCCAAGGAAGGGTGCTGGCTAGCAACAGCTTTCAGTGCTGGCACTTTTCATCTCTGAGCAATTGCTCGACGTTTGCAATTTCTCAGCTCGTGTCTACGAGACGGAAAGAGAATGACCGTGACGTTTGGTGGGTAGAGAAGCGCAAAGCGCCAGTGTTGCTGCGCCTGTGAAAGCGCTTCCAAGGAAGGGTGCTGGCTAGCAAGAGCTTTCAGTGCTGGCACTTTTCATCTCTGAGCAATTGCTCGACGTTTGCAATTTCTCACCTCAGCTCTCTTTAGAGTGCGCGAGAGGATGAGCAGAAGATTAGGTGGCTAGAGAAGCCCAGAGTACCAGTGTTCTTCGGCCTACAAAAGCGCTTCCAAGGAAGGGTGCTGGCTAGCAACAGCTTTCAGTGCTGGCACTTTTCATCTCTGAGCAAGTGCTCGACGTTTGCAATTTCTCAGCTCGTGTCTATGAGACGGAAAGAGAATGACCGTGAAGTTTGGTGGCTAGAGAAGCGCAAAGCCCCAGTGTTGCTGCGCCTGTGAAAGCGCTTCCAAGGAAGGGTGCTGGCTAGCAAGAGATTTCAGTGCTGGCACTTTTCATCTCTGAGCAGTTGCTCGACGTTTGCAATTTCTCAGCTCGTGTCTACGAGACGGAAAGAGAATGACTGTGACGTTTGGTGGGTAGAGAAGCGCAAAGCCCCAGTGTTGCTGCGCCTCTGAAAGCGCTTCCAAGGAAGGGTGCTGGCTAGCAAGAGCTTTCAGTGCTGGCACTTTTCATCTCTGAGCAATTGCTCGACGTTTGCAATTTCTCACCTGAGCTCTCTTTAGAGTGCGCGAGAGGATGAGCAGAAGATGAGGTGGCTAGAGAAGCCCAGAGCCCCAGTGTTCTTAGGGCTACAAAAGCGCTTCCAAGGAAGGGTGCTGGCTAGCAACAGCTTTCAGTGCTGGCACTTTTCAACTCTGAGCAATTGCTCGACGTTTGTAATTTCTCAGCTCGTGTCTACGAGACGGAAAGAGAATGCCCGTGACTTTTGGTGGCTAGAGAAGCGCAAAGCCCCAGTGTTGCTGTGCCTGTGAAAGCGCTTCCAAGGAAGGGTGCTGGCTAGCAACAGCTTTCAGTGCTGGCACTTTTCCTCTCTGAGCAATTGCTCGACGTTTGCAATTTGTCACCTGAGCTCTCTTTAGAGTGCGCGAGAAGATGAGCAGAAGATTAGGTGGCTAGAGAAGCCCAGAGCCCCAGTGTTCTTAGGCCTACAAAAGCGCTTCCAAGGAAGGGGGCTGGCTAGCAACAGCTTTCAGTGCTGGCACTTTTCATCTCTGAGCAATTGCTCGACGTTTGCAATTTCTCACCTGAGCTCTCTTTAGAGTGCGCGAGAGGATGAGCTGAAGATTAGGTGGCTAGAGAAGCCCAGAGCCCCAGTGTTCTTAGGTCTACAAAAGCGCTTCCAAGGAAGGGTGCTGGCTAGCAACAGCTTTCAGTGCTGGCACTTTTCATCTCTGAGCAAGTGCTCGACGTTTGCAATTTCTCAGCTCGTGTCTACGAGACGGAAAGAGATTGACCGTGACGTTTGGTGCGTATAGAAGCGCAAAGCCCCAGTGTTGCTGCGCCTGTGAAAGCGCTTCCAAGGAAGGGTGCTGGCTAGCAACAGCTTTCAGTGCTGGCACTTTTCATCTCTGAGCAATTGCTCGACGTTTGTAATTTCTCAGCTCGTGTCTACGAGACGGAAAGAGAATGACCGTGACGTTTGGTGGCTAGAGAAGCGCAAAGCCCCAGTGTTGCTGTGCCTGTGAAAGCGCTTCCAAGGAAGGGTGCTGGCTAGCAACAGCTTTCAGTGCTGGCACTTTTCATCTCTGAGCAAGTGCTCGACGTTTGCAATTTCTCAGCTCGTGTCTACGAGACGGAAGGAGAATGACCGTGACGTTTGGTGCCTAGAGAAGCGCAAAGCCCCAGTGTTGCTGCGCCTGTGAAAGCGCTTCCAAGGAAGGGTGCTGGCTAGCAACAGCTTTCAGTGCTGGCACTTTTCATCTCTGAGCAATTGCTCGACGTTTGCAATTTCTCAGCTCGTGTCTACGAGACGGAAAGAGAATGACCGTGACGTTTGGTGGCTAGAGAAGCGCAAAGCCCCAGTGTTGCTGCGCCTGTGAAAGCGCTTCCAAGGAAGGGTGCTGGCTAGCAACAGCTTTCAGTGCTTGCACTGTTCATCTCTGAGCAATTGCTCGACGTTTGCAATTTCCCACCTGAGCTCTCTTTAGAGTGCGCGAGAGGATGAGCAGAAGATTAGGTGGCTAGAGAAGCCCAGAGCCCCAGTGTTCTTAGGCCTACAAAAGCGCTTCCAAGGAAGGGTGCTGGCTAGCAAGAGCTTTCAGTGCTGGCACTTTTCATCTCTGAGCAATTGCTCGACGTTTGCAATTTCTCTGCTCGTGTCTACGAGACGGAGAGATAGTGACCGTGACGTTTGGTGGCTAGAGAAGCGCAAAGCCCCAGTGTTGCTGCACCTGTGAAAGCGCTTCCAAGGAATGGGGCTGGCTAGCAACAGCTGTCAGTGCTGGGACTTTTCATCTCTGAGCAATTGCTCGACGTTTGCAATTTCTCAGCTCGTGTCTACGAGACGGAAAGAGAATGACCGTGACGTTTGGTGGGTAGAGAAGCGCAAAGCCCCAGTGTTGCTGCGCCTGTGAAGGCGCTTCCAAGGAAGGGTGCTGGCTAGCAAGAGCTTTCAGTGCTGGCACTTTTCCTCTCTGAGCAATTGCTCGACGTTTGCAATTTCTCAGCTCGTGTCTACGAGACGGAAAGAGAAGGACCGTGACGTTTGGTGTGTATAGAAGCGCAAAGCCCCAGTGTTGCTGTGCCTGTGAAAGCGCTTCCAAGGAAGGGTGCTGGCTAGCAACAGCTTTCAGTGCTGGCACTTTTCATCTCTGAGCAATTGCTCGACGTTTGCAATTTCTCAGCTCGTGTCTATGAGACGGAAAGAGAATGACCGTGACGTTTGGTGGGTAGAGAAGCGCAAAGCCCCAGTGTTGCTGCGCCTGTGAAAGCGCTTCCAAGGAAGGGTGCTGGCTAGCAACAGCTTTCAGTGCTGGCACTTTTCATCTCTGAGCAGTTGCTCAACGTTTGCAATTTCTCAGCTCGTGTCTACGAGACGGAAAGAGAATGACTGTGACGTTTGGTGGGTAGAGAAGCGCAAAGCCCCAGTGTTGCTGCGCCTGTGAAAGCGCTTCCAAGGAAGGGTGCTGGCTAGCAACAGCTTTCAGTGCTGGCACTTTTCATCTCTGAGCAATTGCTCGACGTTTGTAATTTCTCAGCTCGTGTCTACGAGACGGAAAGAGAATGACCGTGACGTTTGGTGGCTAGAGAAGCGCAAAGCCCCAGTGTTGCTGTGCCTGTGAAAGCGCTTCCAAGGAAGGGTGCTGGCTAGCAACAGCTTTCAGTGCTGGCACTTTTCATCTCTGAGCAAGTGCTCGACGTTTGCAATTTCTCAGCTCGTGTCTACGAGACGGAAGGAGAATGACCGTGACGTTTGGTGCCTAGAGAAGCGCAAAGCCCCAATGTTGCTGCGCCTGTGAAAGCGCTTCCAAGGAAGGGTGCTGGCTAGCAACAGCTTTCAGTGCTGGCACTTTTCATCTCTGAGCAATTGCTCGACGTTTGCAATTTCTCAGCTCGTGTCTACGAGACGGAAAGAGAATGACCGTGACGTTTGGTGGCTAGAGAAGCGCAAAGCCCCAGTGTTGCTGCGCCTGTGAAAGCGCTTCCAAGGAAGGGTGCTGGCTAGCAACAGCTTTCAGTGCTTGCACTGTTCATCTCTGAGCAATTGCTCGACGTTTGCAATTTCCCACCTGAGCTCTCTTTAGAGTGCGCGAGAGGATGAGCAGAAGATTAGGTGGCTAGAGAAGCCCAGAGCCCCAGTGTTCTTAGGCCTACAAAAGCGCTTCCAAGGAAGGGTGCTGGCTAGCAAGAGCTTTCAGTGCTGGCACTTTTCATCTCTGAGCAATTGCTCGACGTTTGCAATTTCTCTGCTCGTGTCTACGAGACGGAGAGATAGTGACCGTGACGTTTGGTGGCTAGAGAAGCGCAAAGCCCCAGTGTTGCTGCACCTGTGAAAGCGCTTCCAAGGAATGGGGCTGGCTAGCAACAGCTGTCAGTGCTGGGACTTTTCATCTCTGAGCAATTGCTCGACGTTTGCAATTTCTCAGCTCGTGTCTACGAGACAGAAAGAGAATGACCGTGACGTTTGGTGGGTAGAGAAGCGCAAAGCCCCAGTGTTGCTGCGCCTGTGAAGGCGCTTCCAAGGAAGGGTGCTGGCTAGCAAGAGCTTTCAGTGCTGGCACTTTTCCTCTCTGAGCAATTGCTCGACGTTTGCAATTTCTCAGCTCGTGTCTACGAGACGGAAAGAGAAGGACCGTGACGTTTGGTGTGTATAGAAGCGCAAAGCCCCAGTGTTGCTGTGCCTGTGAAAGCGCTTCCAAGGAAGGGTGCTGGCTAGCAACAGCTTTCAGTGCTGGCACTTTTCATCTCTGAGCAATTGCTCGACGTTTGCAATTTCTCAGCTCGTGTCTATGAGACGGAAAGAGAATGACCGTGACGTTTGGTGGGTAGAGAAGCGCAAAGCCCCAGTGTTGCCGCGCCTGTGAAAGCGCTTCCAAGGAAGGGTGCTGGCTAGCAACAGCTTTCAGTGCTGGCACTTTTCATCTCTGAGCAGTTGCTCAACGTTTGCAATTTCTCAGCTCGTGTCTACGAGACGGAAAGAGAATGACTGTGACGTTTGGTGGGTAGAGAAGCGCAAAGCCCCAGTGTAGCTGCGCCTCTGAAAGCGCTTCCAAGGAAGGGTGCTGGCTAGCAAGAGCTTTCAGTGCTGGCACTTTTCATCTCTGAGCAATTGCTCGACGTTTGCAATTTCTCACCTGAGCTCTCTTTAGAGTGCGCGAGAGGATGAGCAGAAGATGAGGTGGCTAGAGAAGCCCAGAGCCCCAGTGTTCTTAGGGCTACAAAAGCGCTTCCAAGGAAGGGTGCTGGCTAGCAACAGCTTTCAGTGCTGGCACTTTTCATCTCTGAGCAATTGCTCGACGTTTGCAATTTCTCAGCTCGTGTCTACGAGACGGAAAGAGAATGACCGTGACGTTTGGTGGCTAGAGAAGCGCAAAGCCACAGTGTTGCTGCGCCTGTGAAAGCGCTTCCAAGGAAGGGTGCTGGCTAGCAACAGCTTTCAGTGCTGGCACTTTTCATCTCTGAGCAATTGCTCGACGTTTGCAATTTCTCACCTGAGCTCTCTTTAGAGTGCGCGAGAGGATGAGCTGAAGATTAGGTGGCTAGAGAAGCCCAGAGCCCCACTGTTCTTAGGCCTACAAAAGCGCTTCCAAGGAAGGGTGCTGGCTAGCAACAGCTTTCAGTGCTGGCACTTTTCATCTCTGAGCAAGTGCTCGACGTTTGCAATTTCTCAGCTCGTGTCTACGAGACGGAAAGAGAATGACCGTGACGTTTGGTGCCTAGAGAAGCGCAAAGCCCCAGTGTTGCTGTGCCTGTGAAAGCGCTTCCAAGGAAGGCTGCTGGCTAGCAAGAGCTTTCAGTGCTGGCACTTTTCATCTCTGAGCAGTTGCTCGACGTTTGCAATTTCTCAGCTCGTGTCTACGAGACGGAAAGAGAAGGACCGTGACGTTTGGTGCGTAGAGAAGCGCAAAGCCCCAGTGTTACTGCGCCTGTGAAAGCGCTTCCAAGGAAGGGTGCTGGCTAGCAACAGCTTTCAGTGCTGGCACTTTTCATCTCTGAGCATTTGATCGACATTTGCAATTTCTCAGCTCGTGTCTACGAGACGGAAAGAGAATGACCGTGACGTTTGGTGGCTAGAGAAGCGCAAAGCCCCAGTGTTACTGTGCCTGTGAAAGCGCTTCCAAGGAAGGGGGCTGGCTAGCAACAGCTTTCAGTGCTGGCACTTTTCATCTCTGAGCAATTGCTGGACGTTTGCAATTTCTCACCTGAGCTCTCTTTAGAGTGCGCGAGAGGATGAGCAGAAGATTAGGTGGCTAGAGAAGCCCAGAGCCCCAGTGTTCTTAGGCCTACAAAAGCGCTTCCAAGGAAGGGTGCTGGCTAGCAACAGCTTTCAGTGCTGGCACTTTTCATCTCTGAGCAATTGCTCAACGTTTGCAATTTCTCACCTGAGCTCTCTTTAGACTGCGCGAGAGGATGAGCAGAAGATTAGGTGGCTAGAGAAGCCCAGAGCCCCAGTGTTCTTAGGCCTACAAAAGCGCTTGCAAGGAAGGGGGCTGGCTAGCAAGAGCTTTCAGTGCTGGCACTTTTCATCTCTGAGCAATTGCTCGACGTTTGCAATTTCTCAGCTCGTGTCTACGAGACGGAAAGAGAATGACCGTGACGTTTGGTGCGTATAGAAACGCAAAGCCCCAGTGTTACTGCGCCTGTGAAAGCGCTTCCAAGGAAGGGTGCTGGCTAGCAAGAGCTTTCAGTGCTGGCACTTTTCATCTCTGAGCAATTGCTCGACGTTTGCAATTTCTCACCTGAGCTCTCTTTAGACTGCGCGAGAGGATGAGCAGAAGATTAGGTGGCTAGAGAAGCCCAGAGCCCCAGTCTTCTTAGGCCTACAAAAGCGCTTCCAAGGAAGGGTGCTGGCTAGCAACAGCTTTCAGTGCTGGCACTTTTCATCTCTGAGCAATTGCTCGACGTTTGCAATTTCTCACCTGAGCTCTCTTTAGAGTGCGCGAGAGGATGAGCAGAAGATTAGGTGGCTAGAGAAGCCCAGAGCCCCAGTGTTCTTAGGCCTACAAAAGCGCTTCCAAGGAAGGGTGCTGGCTAGCAACAGCTTTCAGTGCTGGCACTTTTCATCTCTGAGCAATTGCTCGACGTTTGTAATTTCTCAGCTCGTGTCTACGAGACGGAAAGAGAAGGACCGTGACGTTTGGTGGGTAGAGAAGCGCAAAGCCCCAGTGTTGCTGTGCCTGTGAAAGCGCTTCCAAGGAAGGGTGCTGGCTAGCAAGAGCTTTCAGTGCTGGCACTTTTCCTCTCTGAGCAATTGCTCGACGTTTGCAATTTCTCAGCTCGTGTCTACGAGACGGAAAGAGAATGACCGTGACGTTTGGTGCGTATAGAAGCGCAAAGCCCCAGTGTTGTTGTGCCTGTGAAAGCGCTTCCAAGGAAGGGTGCTGGCTAGCAACAGCTTTCAGTGCTGGCACTTTTCATCTCTGAGCAAGTGCTCGACGTTTGCAATTTCTCAGCTCGTGTCTACGAGACGGAAAGAGATTGACCGTGACGTTTGGTGCCTAGAGAAGCGCAAAGCCCCAGTGTTGCTGCGCCTGTGAAAGCGCTTCCAAGGAAGGGTGCTGGCTGGCAACAGCTTTCAGTGCTGGCACTTTTCATCTCTGAGCAATTGCTCGACGTTTGTAATTTCTCAGCTCGTGTCTACGAGACGGAAAGAGAAGGACCGTGACGTTTGGTGCGTACAGAAGCGCAAAGCCCCAGTGTTACTGCGCCTGTGAAAGCGCTTCCAAGGAAGGGTGCTGGCTAGCAAGAGCTTTCAGTGCTGGCACTTTTCATCTCTGAGCATTTGATCGACATTTGCAATTTCTCAGCTCGTGTCTACGAGACGGAAAGAGAATGACCGTGACGTTTGGTGGCTAGAGAAGCGCAAAGCCCCAGTGTTACTGTGCCTGTGAAAGCGCTTCCAAGGAAGGGGGCTGGCTAGCAACAGCTTTCAGTGCTGGCACTTTTCATCTCTGAGCAATTGCTGGACGTTTGCAATTTCTCACCTGAGCTCTCTTTAGAGTGCGCGAGAGGATGAGCAGAAGATTAGGTGGCTAGAGAAGCCCAGAGCCCCAGTGTTCTTAGGCCTACAAAAGCGCTTCCAAGGAAGGGTGCTGGCTAGCAACAGCTTTCAGTGCTGGCACTTTTCATCTCTGAGCAATTGCTCAACGTTTGCAATTTCTCACCTGAGCTCTCTTTAGACTGCGCGAGAGGATGAGCAGAAGATTAGGTGGCTAGAGAAGCCCAGAGCCCCAGTGTTCTTAGGCCTACAAAAGCGCTTCCAAGGAAGGGTGCTGGCTAGCAAGAGCTTTCAGTGCTGGCACTTTTCATCTCTGAGCAATTGCTCGACGTTTGCAATTTCTCAGCTCGTGTCTACGAGACGGAAAGAGAATGACCGTGACGTTTGGTGCGTATAGAAACGCAAAGCCCCAGTGTTACTGCGCCTGTGAAAGCGCTTCCAAGGAAGGGTGCTGGCTAGCAAGAGCTTTCAGTGCTGGCACTTTTCATCTCTGAGCAATTGCTCGACGTTTGCAATTTCTCACCTGAGCTCTCTTTAGACTGCGCGAGAGGATGAGCAGAAGATTAGGTGGCTAGAGAAGCCCAGAGCCCCAGTCTTCTTAGGCCTACAAAAGCGCTTCCAAGGAAGGGTGCTGGCTAGCAACAGCTTTCAGTGCTGGCACTTTTCATCTCTGAGCAATTGCTCGACGTTTGCAATTTCTCACCTGAGCTCTCTTTAGAGTGCGCGAGAGGATGAGCAGAAGATTAGGTGGCTAGAGAAGCCCAGAGCCCCAGTGTTCTTAGGCCTACAAAAGCGCTTCCAAGGAAGGGTGCTGGCTAGCAACAGCTTTCAGTGCTGGCACTTTTCATCTCTGAGCAATTGCTCGACGTTTGTAATTTCTCAGCTCGTGTCTACGAGACGGAAAGAGAAGGACCGTGACGTTTGGTGGGTAGAGAAGCGCAAAGCCCCAGTGTTGCTGTGCCTGTGAAAGCGCTTCCAAGGAAGGGTGCTGGCTAGCAAGAGCTTTCAGTGCTGGCACTTTTCCTCTCTGAGCAATTGCTCGACGTTTGCAATTTCTCAGCTCGTGTCTACGAGACGGAAAGAGAATGACCGTGACGTTTGGTGCGTATAGAAGCGCAAAGCCCCAGTGTTGTTGTGCCTGTGAAAGCGCTTCCAAGGAAGGGTGCTGGCTAGCAACAGCTTTCAGTGCTGGCACTTTTCATCTCTGAGCAAGTGCTCGACGTTTGCAATTTCTCAGCTCGTGTCTACGAGACGGAAAGAGATTGACCGTGACGTTTGGTGCCTAGAGAAGCGCAAAGCCCCAGTGTTGCTGCGCCTGTGAAAGCGCTTCCAAGGAAGGGTGCTGGCTGGCAACAGCTTTCAGTGCTGGCACTTTTCATCTCTGAGCAATTGCTCGACGTTTGTAATTTCTCAGCTCGTGTCTACGAGACGGAAAGAGAAGGACCGTGACGTTTGGTGCGTACAGAAGCGCAAAGCCCCAGTGTTACTGCGCCTGTGAAAGCGCTTCCAAGGAAGGGTGCTGGCTAGCAAGAGCTTTCAGTGCTGGCACTTTTCATCTCTGAGCATTTGATCGACATTTGCAATTTCTCAGCTCGTGTCTACGAGACGGAAAGAGAATGACCGTGACGTTTGGTGGCTAGAGAAGCGCAAAGCCCCACTGTTGCTGTGCCTGTGAAAGCGCTTCCAAGGAAGGGTGCTGGCTAGCAACAGCTTTCAGTGCTGGCACTTTTCATCTCTGAGCAATTGCTGGACGTTTGCAATTTCTCACCTGAGCTCTCTTTAGAGTGCGCGAGAGGATGAGCAGAAGATTAGGTGGCTAGAGAAGCCCAGAGCCCCAGTGTTCTTAGGCCTACAAAAGCGCTTCCAAGGAAGGGTGCTGGCTAGCAACAGCTTTCAGTGCTGGCACTTTTCATCTCTGAGCAATTGCTCAACGTTTGCAATTTCTCACCTGAGCTCTCTTTAGACTGCGCGAGAGGATGAGCAGAAGATTAGGTGGCTAGAGAAGCCCAGAGCCCCAGTGTTCTTAGGCCTACAAAAGCGCTTGCAAGGAAGGGGGCTGGCTAGCAACAGCTTTCAGTGCTGGCACTTTTCATCTCTGAGCAATTGCTCGACGTTTGCAATTTCTCAGCTCGTGTCTACGAGACGGAAAGAGAATGACCGTGACGTTTGGTGCGTATAGAAACGCAAAGCCCCAGTGTTACTGCGCCTGTGAAAGCGCTTCCAAGGAAGGGTGCTGGCTAGCAAGAGCTTTCAGTGCTGGCACTTTTCATCTCTGAGCAATTGCTCGACGTTTGCAATTTCTCACCTGAGCTCTCTTTAGAGTGCGCGAGAGGATGAGCAGAAGATTAGGTGGCTAGAGAAGCCCAGAGCCCCAGTCTTCTTAGGCCTACAAAAGCGCTTCCAAGGAAGGGTGCTGGCTAGCAACAGCTTTCAGTGCTGGCACTTTTCATCTCTGAGCAATTGCTGGACGTTTGCAATTTCTCACCTGAGCTCTCTTTAGAGTGCGCGAGAGGATGAGCAGAAGATTAGGTGGCTAGAGAAGCCCAGAGCCCCAGTCTTCTTAGGCCTACAAAAGCGCTTCCAAGGAAGGGGGCTGGCTAGCAACAGCTTTCAGTGCTGGCACTTTTCATCTCTGAGCAATTGCTCGACGTTTGCAATCTCTCAGCTCGTGTCTACGAGACGGAAAGAGAATGACCGTGACATTTGGTGCGTATAGAAGCGCAAAGCCCCAGTGTTACTGTGCCTGTGAAAGCGCTTCCAAGGAAGGGTGCTGGCTAGCAACAGCTTTCAGTGCTGGCACTTTTCATCTCTGAGCAATTGCTCAACGTTTGTAATTTCTCAGCTCGTGTCTACGAGACGGAAAGAGAAGGACCGTGACGTTTGGTGGGTAGAGAAGCGCAAAGCCCCAGTGTTGCTGTGCCTGTGAAAGCGCTTCCAAGGAAGGGTGCTGGCTAGCAAGAGCTTTCAGTGCTGGCACTTTTCCTCTCTGAGCAGTTGCTCGACGTTTGCAATTTCTCAGCTCGTGTCTACGAGACGGAAAGAGAATGACCGTGACGTTTGGTGCGTATAGAAGCGCAAAGCCCCAGTGTTGTTGTGCCTGTGAAAGCGCTTCCAAGGAAGGGTGCTGGCTAGCAACAGCTTTCAGTGCTGGCACTTTTCATCTCTGAGCAAGTGCTCGACGTTTGCAATTTCTCAGCTCGTGTCTATGAGACGGAAAGAGAATGACCGTGAAGTTTGGTGGCTAGAGAAGCGCAAAGCCCCAGTGTTGCTGCGCCTGTGAAAGCGCTTCCAAGGAAGGGTGCTGGCTGGCAACAGCTTTCAGTGCTCGCACTTTTCATCTCTGAGCAATTGCTCGACGTTTGTAATTTCTCAGCTCGTGTCTACGAGACGGAAAGAGAATGACCGTGACGTTTGGTGGCTAGAGAAGCGCAAAGCCCCAGTGTTGCTGCGCCTGTGAAAGCGCTTCCAAGGAAGGGTGCTGGCTAGCAACAGCTTTCAGTGCTGGCACTTTTCATCTCTGAGCAATTGCTCGACGTTTGCAATTTCCCACCTGAGCTCTCTTTAGAGTGCGCGAGAGGATGAGCAGAAGATTAGGTGGCTAGAGAAGCCCAGAGCCCCAGTGTTCTTAGGCCTACAAAAGCGCTTCCAAGGAAGGGTGCTGGCTAGCAACAGCTTTCAGTGCTGGCACTTTTCATCTCTGAGCAATTGCTCGACGTTTGCAATTTCTCAGCTCGTGTCTACGAGACGGAGAGATAGTGACCGTGACGTTTGGTGGCTAGAGAAGCGCAAAGCGCCAGTGTTGCTGCACCTGTCAAAGCGCTTCCAAGGAAGGGTGCTGGCTAGCAAGAGCTTTCAGTGCTGGCACTTTTCATCTCTGAGCAATTGCTCGACGTTTGCAATTTCTCAGCTCGTGTCTACGAGACGGAAAGAGATTGACCGTGACGTTTGGTGCCTAGAGAAGCGCAAAGCCCCAGTGTTGCTGCGCCTGTGAAAGCGCTTCCAAGGAAGGGTGCTGGCTGGCAACAGCTTTCAGTGCTGGCATTTTTCATCTCTGAGCAATTGCTCGACGTTTGCAATTTCTCAGCTCGTGTCTACGAGACGGAAAGAGAATGACCGTGACGTTTGGTGGCTAGAGAAGCGCAAAGCCCCAGTGTTGCTGCGCCTGTGAAAGCGCTTCCAAGGAAGGGTGCTGGCTAGCAACAGCTTTCAGTGCTGGCACTTTTCATCTCTGAGCAATTGCTCGACGTTTGCAATTTCCCACCTGAGCTCTCTTTAGAGTGCGCGAGAGGATGAGCAGAAGATTAGGTGGCTAGAGAAGCCCAGAGCCCCACTGTTCTTAGGCCTACAAAAGCGCTTCCAAGGAAGGGTGCTGGCTAGCAAGAGCTTTCAGTGCTGGCACTTTTCATCTCTGAGCAATTGCTCGACGTTTGCAATTTCTCAGCTCGTGTCTACGAGACGGAGAGATAGTGACCGTGACGTTTGGTGGCTAGAGAAGCGCAAAGCCCCAGTGTTGCTGCACCTGTGAAAGCGCTTCCAAGGAAGGGTGCTGGCTAGCAACAGCTTTCAGTGCTGGCACTTTTCATCTCTGAGCAATTGCTCGACGTTTGCAATTTCTCAGCTCGTGTCTACGAGACGGAAAGAGAATGACCGTGACGTTTGGTGCCTAGAGAAGCGCAAAGCCCCAGTGTTGCTGCGCCTGTGAAAGCGCTTCCAAGGAAGGGTGCTGGCTAGCAAGAGCTTTCAGTGCTGGCACTTTTCCTCTCTGAGCAATTGCTCGACGTTTGCAATTTCTCAGCTCGTGTCTACGAGACGGAAAGAGAAGGACCGTGACGTTTGGTGCGTATAGAAGCGCAAAGCCCCAGTGTTGCTGTGCCTGTGAAAGCGCTTCCAAGGAAGGGTGCTGGCTAGCAACAGCTTTCAGTGCTGGCACTTTTCATCTCTGAGCAATTGCTCGACGTTTGCAATTTCTCAGCTCGTGTCTACGAGACGGAAAGAGAATGACCGTGACGTTTGGTGGCTAGAGAAGCGCAAAGCCCCAGTGTTGCTGCGCCTGTGAAAGCGCTTCCAAGGAAGGGTGCTGGCTAGCAACAGCTTTCAGTGCTGGCACTTTTCATCTCTGAGCAATTGCTCGACGTTTGTAATTTCTCAGCTCGTGTCTACAAGACGGAAAGAGAAGGACCGTGACGTTTGGTGGGTAGAGAAGCGCAAAGCCCCAGTGTTACTGCGCCTGTGAAAGCGCTTCCAAGGAAGGGTGCTGGCTAGCAACAGCTTTCAGTGCTGGCACTTTTCATCTCTGAGCAATTGCTCGACGTTTGCAATTTCTCACCTGAGCTCTCTTTAGAGTGCGCGAGAGGATGAGCAGAAGATTAGGTGGCTAGAGAAGCCCAGAGCCCCAGTGTTCTTAGGCCTACAAAAGCGCTTCCAAGGAAGGGTGCTGGCTAGCAAGAGCTTTCAGTGCTGGCACTTTTCATCTCTGAGCAATTGCTCGACGTTTGCAATTTCTCAGCTCGTGTCTACGAGTCGGAAAGAGAATGACCGTGACGTTTGGTGGGTAGAGAAGCGCAAAGCCCCAGTGTTACTGCGCCTGTGAAAGCGCTTCCAAGGAAGGGTGCTGGCTAGCAACAGCTTTCAGTGCTGGCACTTTTCATCTCTGAGCAATTGCTCGACGTTTGCAATTTCTCAGCTCGTGTCTACGAGACGGAAAGAGAATGGCCGTGACGTTTGGTGGCTAGAGAAGAGCAAAGCCCCAGTGTTGCTACACCTGTGAAAGCGCTTCCAAGGAAGGGGGCTGGCTAGCAACAGCTTTCAGTGCTGGCACTTTTCATCTCTGAGCAATTGCTCGACGTTTGCAATTTCTCACCTGAGCTCTCTTTAGAGTGCGCGAGAGGATGAGCAGAAGATTAGGTGGCTAGAGAAGCCCAGAGCCCCAGTCTTCTTAGGCCTACAAAAGCTCTTCCAAGGAAGGGGGCTGGCTAGCAACAGCTTTCAGTGCTGGCACTTTTCATCTCTGAGCAATTGCTCGATGTTTGCAATTTCTCAGCTCGTGTCTACGAGATGGAAAGAGAATGACCGTGACATTTGGTGCGTATAGAAGCGCAAAGCCCCAGTGTTACTGTGCCTGTGAAAGCGCTTCCAAGGAAGGGGGCTGGCTAGCAACAGCTGTCAGTGCTGGCACTTTTCATCTCTGAGCAATTGCTCGACGTTTGCAATTTCTCGGCTCGTGTCTATGAGACGGAAAGAGAAGGACCGTGACGTTTGGTGGCTAGAGAAGCGCAAAGCCCCAGTGTTACTGCGCCTGTGAAAGCGCTTCCAAGGAAGGGTGCTGGCTAGCAACAGCTTTCAGTGCTGGCACTTTTCATCTCTGAGCAATTGCTCGACGTTTGTAATTTCTCAGCTCGTGTCTACGAGACGGAAAGAGAAGGACCGTGACGTTTGGTGGCTAGAGAAGCGCAAAGCCCCAGTGTGACTGCGCCTGTGAAAGCGTTTCCAAGGAAGGGTGCTGGCTAGCAACAGCTTTCAGTGCTGGCACTTTTCATCTCTGAGCAATTGCTCGACGTTTGCAATTTCTCACCTGAGCTCTCTTTAGAGTGCGCGAGAGGATGAGCAGAAGATTAGGTGGCTAGAGAAGCCCAGAGCCCCAGTCTTCTTAGGCCTACAAAAGCGCTTCCAAGGAAGGGGGCTGGCTAGCAAGAGCTTTCAGTGCTGGCACTTTTCATCTCTGAGCAAGTGCTCGACGTTTGCAATTTCTCAGCTCGTGTCTACGAGACGTAGAGATAATGACCGTGACGTTTGGTGCGTATAGAAGCGCAAAGCCCCAGTGTTGCTGTGCCTGTGAAAGCGCTTCCAAGGAAGGGTGCTGGCTAGCAAGAGCTTTCAGTGCTGGCACTTTTCATCTCTGAGCAATTGCTCGACGTTTGCAATTTCTCACCTGAGCTCTCTTTAGACTGCGTGAGAGGATGAGCAGAAGATTACGTGGCTAAAGAAGCCCAGAGCCCCAGTGTTCTTAGGCCTACAAAAGCGCTTCCAAGGAAGGGGGCTGGCTAGCAACAGCTTTCAGTGCTGGCACTTTTCATCTCTGAGCAATTGCTCGACGTTTGCAATTTCTCAGCTCGTGTCTACGAGACGGAAAGAGAATGACTGTGACGTTTGGTGGCTAGAGAAGCGCAAAGCCCCAGTGTTGCTGCGCCTGTGAAAGCGCTTCCAAGGAAGGGTGCTGGCTAGCAAGAGCTTTCAGTGCTGGCACTTTTCCTCTCTGAGCAATTGCTCGACGTTTGCAATTTCTCAGCTCGTGTCTACGAGACGGAAAGAGAAGGACCGTGACGTTTGGTGCGTATAGAAGCGTAAAGCCCCAGTGTTGCTGTGCCTGTGAAAGCGCTTCCAAGGAAGGGTGCTGGCTAGCAACAGCTTTCAGTGCTGGCACTTTTCATCTCTGAGCAATTGCTCGACGTTTGCAATTTCTCAGCTCATGTCTACGACACGGAAAGAGAATGACCGTGAAGTTTGGTGGCTAGAGAAGCGCAAAGCCCCAGTGTTGCTGCGCCTGTGAAAGCGCTTCCAAGGAAGGGTGCTGGCTAGCAACAGCTTTCAGTGCTGGCACTTTTCATCTCTGAGCAGTTGCTCGACGTTTGCAATTTCTCAGCTCGTGTCTACGAGACGGAAAGAGAATGACTGTGACGTTTGGTGGGTAGAGAAGCGCAAAGCCCCAGTGTTGCTGCGCCTGTGAAAGCGCTTCCAAGGAAGGGTGCTGGCTAGCAACAGCTTTCAGTGCTGGCACTTTTCATCTCTGAGCAATTGCTCGACGTTTGCAATTTCTCACCTGAGCTCTCTTTCGAGTGCGCGAGAGGATGAGCAGAAGATTAGGTGGCTAGAGAAGCCCAGAGCCCCAGTGTTCTTAGGCCTACAAAAGCGCTTCCAAGGAAGGGTGCTGGCTAGCAAGAGCTTTCAGCGCTGGCACTTTTCATCTCTGAGCAATTGCTCGACGTTTGCAATTTCTCAGCTCGTGTCTACGAGACAGAAAGAGAATGACCGTGACGTTTGGTGCGTATAGAAGCGCAAAGCCCCAGTGTTGCTGTGCCTGTGAAAGCGCTTCCAAGGAAGGGGGCTGGCTAGCAACAGCTTTCAGTGCTGGCACTTTTCATCTCTGAGCAATTGCTCGACGTTTGCAATTTCTCACCTGAGCTCTCTTTAGACTGCGTGAGAGGATGAGCAAAATTACGTGGCTAAAGAAGCCAAGAGCCCCAGTGTTCTTAGGTCTACAAAAGCGCTTCCAAGGAAGGGTGCTGGCTAGCAACAGCTTTCAGTGCTGGCACTTTTCATCTCTGAGCAATTGCTCGACGTTTGCAATTTCTCAGCTCGTGTCTACGAGACGGAAAGAGAATGACCGTGACGTTTGGTGGCTAGAGAAGCGCAAAGCGCCAGTGTTGCTGTGCCTGTGAAAGCGCTTCCAAGGAAGGGTGCTGGCTAGCAACAGCTTTCAGTGCTGGCACTTTTCATCTCTGAGCAATTGCTCGACGTTTGCAATTTCTCACCTGAGCTCTCTTTAGACTGCGCGAGAGGGTGAGCAGAAGATTAGGTGGCTAGAGAAGCCCAGAGCCCCAGTGTTCTTAGGCCTACAAAAGCGCTTCCAAGGAAGGGTGCTGGCTAGCAACAGCTTTCAGTGCTGGCACTTTTCATCTCTGAGCAATTGCTCGACGTTTGCAATTTCTCAGCTCGTGTCTACGAGACGTAGAGATAGTGACCGTGACGTTTGGTGCGTATAGAAGCGCAAAGCCCCAGTGTTGCTGTGCCTGTGAAAGCGCTTCCAAGGAAGGGTGCTGGCTAGCAACAGCTTTCAGTGCTGGCACTTTTCATCTCTGAGCAAGTGCTCGACGTTTGCAATTTCTCAGCTCGTGTCTACGAGACGGAAAGAGAATGACCGTGACGCTTGGTGCCTAGAGAAGCGCAAAGCCCCAGTGTTGCTGCGCCTGTGAAAGCGCTTCCAAGGAAGGGTGCTGGCTAGCAAGAGCTTTCAGTGCTGGCACTTTTCATCTCTGAGCAGTTGCTCGACGTTTGCAATTTCTCAGCTCGTGTCTACGAGACGGAAAGAGAATGACTGTGACGTTTGGTGGCTAGAGAAGCGCCAAGCCCCAGTGTTACTGCGCCTGTGAAAGCGCTTCCAAGGAAGGGTGCTGGCTAGCAACAGCTTTCAGTGCTGGCACTTTTCATCTCTGAGCAAGTGCTCGACGTTTGCAATTTCTCAGCTCGTGTCTACGAGACGGAAAGAGAATGACCGTGACGTTTGGTGCGTATAGAAGCGCAAAGCCCCAGTGTGGCTGTGCCTGTGAAAGCGCTTCCAAGGAAGGGTGCTGGCTAGCAACAGCTTTCAGTGCTGGCACTTTTCATCTCTGAGCAAGTGCTCGACGTTTGCAATTTCTCAGCTCGTGTCTACGAGACGGAAAGAGAATGACCGTGACGTTTGGTGCGTATAGAAGCGCAAAGCCCCAGTGTTGCTGCGCCTGTGAAAGCGCTTCCAAGGGAGGGTGCTGGCTAGCAACAGCTGTCAGTGCTGGCACTTTTCATCTCTGAGCAATTGCTCGACGTTTGCAATTTCTCGGCTCGTGTCTATGAGACGGAAAGAGAATGACCGTGACGTTTGGTGGCTAGAGAAGCGCAAAGTCCCAGTGTTACTGCGCCTGTGAAAGCGCTTCCAAGGAAGGGTGCTGGCTAGCAACAGCTTTCAGTGCTGGCACTTTTCATCTCTGAGCAATTGCTCGACGTTTGTAATTTCTCAGCTCGTGTCTACGAGACGGAAAGAGAAGGACCGTGACGTTTGGTGGGTAGAGAAGCGCAAAGCCCCAGTGTTACTGCGCCTGTGAAAGCGCTTCCAAGGAA
This sequence comes from Sarcoramphus papa, assembly GCA_037962945.1. Taxonomy (NCBI): domain Eukaryota; kingdom Metazoa; phylum Chordata; class Aves; order Accipitriformes; family Cathartidae; genus Sarcoramphus; species Sarcoramphus papa. The sequence goes on from JBBMRM010000053.1 coordinate 1,560,139, forward strand.
GGCTGCTGGCTAGCAACAGCTTTCAGTGCTGGCACTTTTCATCTCTGAGCAATTGCTCGACGTTTGCAATTTCTCACCTGAGCTCTCTTTAGAGTGCGCGAGAGGATGAGCAGAAGATTAGGTGGCTAGAGAAGCCCAGAGCCCCAGTCTTCTTAGGCCTACAAAAGCGCTTCCAAGGAAGGGGGCTGGCTAGCAAGAGCTTTCAGTGCTGGCACTTTTCATCTCTGAGCAAGTGCTCGACGTTTGCAATTTCTCAGCTCGTGTCTACGAGACGTAGAGATAATGACCGTGACGTTTGGTGCGTATAGAAGCGCAAAGCCCCAGTGTTGCTGTGCCTGTGAAAGCGCTTCCAAGGAAGGGTGCTGGCTAGCAAGAGCTTTCAGTGCTGGCACTTTTCATCTCTGAGCAATTGCTCGACGTTTGCAATTTCTCACCTGAGCTCTCTTTAGACTGCGTGAGAGGATGAGCAGAAGATTACGTGGCTAAAGAAGCCCAGAGCCCCAGTGTTCTTAGGCCTACAAAAGCGCTTCCAAGGAAGGGGGCTGGCTAGCAACAGCTTTCAGTGCTGGCACTTTTCATCTCTGAGCAATTGCTCGACGTTTGCAATTTCTCAGCTCGTGTCTACGAGACGGAAAGAGAATGACCGTGACGTTTGGTGGGTAGAGAAGCGCAAAGCCCCAGTGTTGCTGCGCCTGTGAAAGCGCTTCCAAGGAAGGGTGCTGGCTAGCAAGAGCTTTCAGTGCTGGCACTTTTCCTCTCTGAGCAATTGCTCGACGTTTGCAATTTCTCAGCTCGTGTCTACGAGACGGAAAGAGAAGGACCGTGACGTTTGGTGCGTATAGAAGCGTAAAGCCCCAGTGTTGCTGTGCCTGTGAAAGCGCTTCCAAGGAAGGGTGCTGGCTAGCAACAGCTTTCAGTGCTGGCACTTTTCATCTCTGAGCAATTGCTCGACGTTTGCAATTTCTCAGCTCATGTCTACGACACGGAAAGAGAATGACCGTGAAGTTTGGTGGCTAGAGAAGCGCAAAGCCCCAGTGTTGCTGCGCCTGTGAAAGCGCTTCCAAGGAAGGGTGCTGGCTAGCAAGAGCTTTCAGTGCTGGCACTTTTCATCTCAGAGCAGTTGCTCGACGTTTGCAATTTCTCAGCTCGTGTCTACGAGACGGAAAGAGAATGACTGTGACGTTTGGTGGGTAGAGAAGCGCAAAGCCCCAGTGTTGCTGCGCCTGTGAAAGCGCTTCCAAGGAAGGGTGCTGGCTAGCAACAGCTTTCAGTGCTGGCACATTTCATCTCTGAGCAATTGCTCGACGTTTGCAATTTCTCACCTGAGCTCTCTTTAGACTGCGCGAGAGGATGAGCAGAAGATTAGGTGGCTAGAGAAGCCCAGAGCCCCAGTGTTCTTCGGCCTACAAAAGCGCTTCCAAGGAAGGGTGCTGGCTAGCAAGAGCTTTCAGCGCTGGCACTTTTCATCTCTGAGCAATTGCTCGACGTTTGCAATTTCTCAGCTCGTGTCTACGAGACAGAAAGAGAATGACCGTGACGTTTGGTGCGTATAGAAGCGCAAAGCCCCAGTGTTGCTGCGCCTGTGAAAGCGCTTCCAAGGAAGGGTGCTGGCTAGCAACAGCTTTCAGTGCTGGCACTTTTCATCTCTGAGCAATTGCTCGACGTTTGCAATTTCTCACCTGAGCTCTCTTTAGAGTGCGCGAGAGGATGAGCAAAATTACGTGGCTAAAGAAGCCCAGAGCCCCAGTGTTCTTAGGTCTACAAAAGCGCTTCCAAGGAAGGGTGCTGGCTAGCAACAGCTTTCAGTGCTGGCACTTTTCATCTCTGAGCAATTGCTCGACGTTTGCAATTTCTCAGCTCGTGTCTACGAGACGGAAAGAGAATGACCGTGACGTTTGGTGGGTAGAGAAGCGCAAAGCGCCAGTGTTGCTGTGCCTGTGAAAGCGCTTCCAAGGAAGGGTGCTGGCTAGCAACAGCTTTCAGTGCTGGCACTTTTCATCTCTGAGCAATTGCTCGACGTTTGCAATTTCTCACCTGAGCTCTCTTTAGACTGCGCGAGAGGATGAGCAGAAGATTAGGTGGCTAGAGAAGCCCAGAGCCCCAGTGTTCTTAGGCCTACAAAAGCGCTTCCAAGGAAGGGTGCTGGCTAGCAACAGCTTTCAGTGCTGGCACTTTTCATCTCTGAGCAAGTGCTCGACGTTTGCAATTTCTCAGCTCGTGTCTACGAGACAGAAAGAGAATGACCGTGACGCTTGGTGCCTAGAGAAGCGCAAAGCCCCAGTGTTGCTGCGCCTGTGAAAGCGCTTCCAAGGAAGGGTGCTGGCTAGCAAGAGCTTTCAGTGCTGGCACTTTTCATCTCTGAGCAGTTGCTCGACGTTTGCAATTTCTCAGCTCGTGTCTACGAGACGGAAAGAGAATGACTGTGACGTTTGGTGGCTAGAGAAGCGCCAAGCCCCAGTGTTGCTGCGCCTGTGAAAGCGCTTCCAAGGAAGGGTGCTGGCTAGCAACAGCTTTCAGTGCTGGCACTTTTCATCTCTGAGCAAGTGCTCGACGTTTGCAATTTCTCAGCTCGTGTCTACGAGACGGAAAGAGAATGACCGTGACGTTTGGTGCGTATAGAAGCGCAAAGCCCCAGTGTGGCTGTGCCTGTGAAAGCGCTTCCAAGGAAGGGTGCTGGCTAGCAACAGCTTTCAGTGCTGGCACTTTTCATCTCTGAGCAAGTGCTCGACGTTTGCAATTTCTCAGCTCGTGTCTACGAGACGGAAAGAGAATGACCGTGACGTTTGGTGCGTATAGAAGCGCAAAGCCCCAGTGTTGCTGTGCCTGTGAAAGCGCTTCCAAGGAAGGGTGCTGGCTAGCAAGAGCTTTCAGTGCTGGCACTTTTCATCTCTGAGCAATTGCTCGACGTTTGCAATTTCTCAGCTCATGTCTACGACACGGAAAGAGAATGACCGTGACGTTTGGTGGCTAGAGAAGCGCAAAGCCCCAGTGTTGCTGCGCCTGTGAAAGCGCTTCCAAGGAAGGGTGCTGGCTAGCAACAGCTTTCAGTGCTGGCACTTTTCATCTCTGAGCAGTTGCTCGACGTTTGCAATTTCTCAGCTCGTGTCTACGAGACGGAAAGAGAATGACTGTGACGTTTGGTGGGTAGAGAAGCGCAAAGCCCCAGTGTTGCTGCGCCTGTGAAAGCGCTTCCAAGGAAGGGTGCTGGCTAGCAACAGCTTTCAGTGCTGGCACTTTTCATCTCTGAGCAATTGCTCGACGTTTGCAATTTCTCACCTGAGCTCTCTTTAGAGTGCGCGAGAGGATGAGCAGAAGATTAGGTGGCTAGAGAAGCCCAGAGCCCCAGTGTTCTTAGGCCTACAAAAGCGCTTCCAAGGAAGGGTGCTGGCTAGCAAGAGCTTTCAGTGCTGGCACTTTTCATCTCTGAGCAATTGCTCGACGTTTGCAATTTCTCAGCTCGTGTCTACGAGACGTAGAGATAATGACCGTGACGTTTGGTGCGTATAGAAGCGCAAAGCCCCAGTGTTGCTGTGCCTGTGAAAGCGCTTCCAAGGAAGGGTGCTGGCTAGCAAGAGCTTTCAGTGCTGGCACTTTTCATCTCTGAGCAATTGCTCGACGTTTGCAATTTCTCACCTGAGCTCTCTTTAGACTGCGTGAGAGGATGAGCAGAAGATTACGTGGCTAAAGAAGCCCAGAGCCCCAGTGTTCTTAGGTCTACAAAAGCGCTTCCAAGGAAGGGTGCTGGCTAGCAACAGCTTTCAGTGCTGGCACTTTTCATCTCTGAGCAATTGCTCGACGTTTGCAATTTCTCAGCTCGTGTCTACGAGACGGAAATAGAATGACCGTGACGTTTGGTGGGTAGAGAAGCGCAAAGCGCCAGTGTTGCTGTGCCTGTGAAAGCGCTTCCAAGGAAGGGTGCTGGCTAGCAAGAGCTGTCAGTGCTGGCACTTTTCATCTCTGAGCAATTGCTCGACGTTTGCAATTTCTCACCTGAGCTCTCTTTAGAGTGCGCGAGAGGATGAGCAGAAGATTAGGTGGCTAGAGAAGCCCAGAGCCCCAGTGTTCTTAGGGCTACAAAAGCGCTTCCAAGGAAGGGTGCTGGCTAGCAAGAGCTTTCAGTGCTGGCACTTTTCATCTCTGAGCAATTGCTCGACGTTTGCAATTTCTCAGCTCGTGTCTACGAGACGTAGAGATAGTGACCGTGACGTTTGGTGCGTATAGAAGCGCAAAGCCCCAGTGTTGCTGTGCCTGTGAAAGTGCTTCCAAGGAAGGGTGCTGGCTAGCAAGAGCTTTCAGTGCTGGCACTTTTCATCTCTGAGCAAGTGCTCGACGTTTGCAATTTCTCAGCTCGTGTCTACGAGACGGAAAGAGAATGACCGTGACGCTTGGTGCCTAGAGAAGCGCAAAGCCCCAGTGTTGCTGCGCCTGTGAAAGCGCTTCCAAGGAAGGGTGCTGGCTAGCAACAGCTTTCAGTGCTGGCACTTTTCATCTCTGAGCAGTTGCTCGACGTTTGCAATTTCTCAGCTCGTGTCTACGAGACGGAAAGAGAATGACTGTGACGTTTGGTGGCTAGAGAAGCGCCAAGCCCCAGTGTTACTGCGCCTGTGAAAGCGCTTCCAAGGAAGGGTGCTGGCTAGCAACAGCTTTCAGTGCTGGCACTTTTCATCTCTGAGCAATTGCTCGACGTTTGCAATTTCTCAGCTCGTGTCTACGAGACGGAAAGAGAATGACCGTGACGTTTGGTGGCTAGAGAAGCGCAAAGCCCCAGTGTTGCTGCGCCTGTGAAAGCGCTTCCAAGGAAGGGTGCTGGCTAGCAACAGCTTTCAGTGCTGGCACTTTTCATCTCGGAGCAATTGCTCGACGTTTGCAATTTCCCACCTGAGCTCTCTTTAGAGTGCGCGAGAGGATGAGCAGAAGATTAGGTGGCTAGAGAAGCCCAGAGCCCCAGTGTTCTTCGGCCTACAAAAGCGCTTCCAAGGAAGGGGGCTGGCTAGCAACAGCTTTCAGTGCTGGCACTTTTCATCTCTGAGCAAGTGCTCGACGTTTGCAATTTCTCAGCTCGTGTCTACGAGACGGAAAGAGAAGGACCGTGATGCTTGGTGCCTAGAGAAGCGCAAAGCCCCAGTGTTGCTGCGCCTGTGAAAGCGCTTCCAAGGAAGGGTGCTGGCTAGCAAGAGCTTTCAGTGCTGGCACTTTTCATCTCAGAGCAGTTGCTCGACGTTTGCAATTTCTCAGCTCGTGTCTACGAGACGGAAAGAGAATGACTGTGACGTTTGGTGGGTAGAGAAGCGCAAAGCCACAGTGTTACTGCGCCTGTGAAAGCGCTTCCAAGGAAGGGTGCTGGCTAGCAACAGCTTTCAGTGCTGGCACTTTTCATCTCTGAGCAATTGCTCGACGTTTGCAATTTCTCACCTGAGCTCTCTTTAGAGTGCGCGAGAGGATGAGCTGAAGATTAGGTGGCTAGAGAAGCCCAGAGCCCCAGTGTTCTTAGGCCTACAAAAGCGCTTCCAAGGAAGGGTGCTGGCTAGCAACAGCTTTCAGTGCTGGCACTTTTCATCTCTGAGCAATTGCTCGACGTTTGCAATTTCTCAGCTCGTGTCTACGAGATGGAAAGAGAAGGACCGTGACGTTTGGTGGCTAGAGAAGCGCAAAGCCCCAGTGTAGCTGCGCCTGTGAAAGCGCTTGCAAGGAAGGGGGCTGGCTAGCAACAGCTTTCAGTGCTGGCACTTTTCATCTCTGAGCAATTGCTCGACGTTTGCAATTTCCCACCTGAGCTCTCTTTAGAGTGCGCGAGAGGATGAGCAGAAGATTAGGTGGCTAGAGAAGCCCAGAGCCCCAGTGTTCTTAGGCCTACAAAAGCGCTTCCAAGGAAGGGGGCTGGCTAGCAAGAGCTTTCAGTGCTGGCACTTTTCATCTCTGAGCAATTGCTCGACGTTTGCAATTTCTCACCTGAGCTCTCTTTAGAGTGCGCGAGAGGATGAGCAGAAGATTAGGTGGCTAGAGAAGCCCAGAGCCCCAGTGTTCTTAGGCCTACAAAAGCGCTTCCAAGGAAGGGGGCTGGCTAGCAACAGCTTTCAGTGCTGGCACTTTTCATCTCTGAGCAATTGCTCGACGTTTGCAATTTCTCAGCTCGTGTCTACGAGACGGAAAGAGAATGACCGTGACGTTTGGTAGCTAGAGAAGCGCAAAGCCCCAGTGTTACTGCACCTGTGAAAGCGCTTCCAAGGAAGGGTGCTGGCTAGCAACAGCTTTCAGTGCTGGCACTTTTCATCTCTGAGCAATTGCTCAACGTTTGCAATTTCTCAGCTCGTGTCTACGAGACGGAAAGAGAATGACCGTGACGTTTGGTGCGTATAGAAGCGCAAAGCCCCAGTGTTGCTGCGCCTGTGAAAGCGCTTCCAAGGAAGGGTGCTGGCTAGCAAGAGCTTTCAGTGCTGGCACTTTTCATCTCTGAGCAATTGCTCGACGTTTGCAATTTCTCAGCTCATGTCTACGACACGGAAAGAGAATGACCGTGACGTTTGGTGGCTAGAGAAGCGCAAAGCCCCAGTGTTGCTGCGCCTGTGAAAGCGCTTCCAAGGAAGGGTGCTGGCTAGCAACAGCTTTCAGTGCTGGCACTTTTCATCTCTGAGCAGTTGCTCGACGTTTGCAATTTCTCAGCTCGTGTCTACGAGACGGAAAGAGAATGACTGTGACGTTTGGTGGGTAGAGAAGCGCAAAGCCCCAGTGTTGCTGCGCCTGTGAAAGCGCTTCCAAGGAAGGGTGCTGGCTAGCAACAGCTTTCAGTGCTGGCACTTTTCATCTCTGAGCAATTGCTCGACGTTTGCAATTTCTCACCTGAGCTCTCTTTAGAGTGCGCGAGAGGATGAGCAGAAGATTAGGTGGCTAGAGAAGCCCAGAGCCCCAGTGTTCTTAGGCCTACAAAAGCGCTTCCAAGGAAGGGTGCTGGCTAGCAAGAGCTTTCAGTGCTGGCACTTTTCATCTCTGAGCAATTGCTCGACGTTTGCAATTTCTCAGCTCGTGTCTACGAGACGTAGAGATAATGACCGTGACGTTTGGTGCGTATAGAAGCGCAAAGCCCCAGTGTTGCTGTGCCTGTGAAAGCGCTTCCAAGGAAGGGTGCTGGCTAGCAAGAGCTTTCAGTGCTGGCACTTTTCATCTCTGAGCAATTGCTCGACGTTTGCAATTTCTCACCTGAGCTCTCTTTAGACTGCGTGAGAGGATGAGCAGAAGATTACGTGGCTAAAGAAGCCCAGAGCCCCAGTGTTCTTAGGTCTACAAAAGCGCTTCCAAGGAAGGGTGCTGGCTAGCAACAGCTTTCAGTGCTGGCACTTTTCATCTCTGAGCAATTGCTCGACGTTTGCAATTTCTCAGCTCGTGTCTACGAGACGGAAATAGAATGACCGTGACGTTTGGTGGGTAGAGAAGCGCAAAGCGCCAGTGTTGCTGTGCCTGTGAAAGCGCTTCCAAGGAAGGGTGCTGGCTAGCAAGAGCTGTCAGTGCTGGCACTTTTCATCTCTGAGCAATTGCTCGACGTTTGCAATTTCTCACCTGAGCTCTCTTTAGAGTGCGCGAGAGGATGAGCAGAAGATTAGGTGGCTAGAGAAGCCCAGAGCCCCACTGTTCTTAGGCCTACAAAAGCGCTTCCAAGGAAGGGTGCTGGCTAGCAAGAGCTTTCAGTGCTGGCACTTTTCATCTCTGAGCAATTGCTCGACGTTTGCAATTTCTCAGCTCGTGTCTACGAGACGTAGAGATAGTGACCGTGACGTTTGGTGCGTATAGAAGCGCAAAGCCCCAGTGTTGCTGTGCCTGTGAAAGTGCTTCCAAGGAAGGGTGCTGGCTAGCAAGAGCTTTCAGTGCTGGCACTTTTCATCTCTGAGCAAGTGCTCGACGTTTGCAATTTCTCAGCTCGTGTCTACGAGACGGAAAGAGAATGACCGTGACGCTTGGTGCCTAGAGAAGCGCAAAGCCCCAGTGTTGCTGCGCCTGTGAAAGCGCTTCCAAGGAAGGGTGCTGGCTAGCAACAGCTTTCAGTGCTGGCACTTTTCATCTCTGAGCAGTTGCTCGACGTTTGCAATTTCTCAGCTCGTGTCTACGAGACGGAAAGAGAATGACTGTGACGTTTGGTGGCTAGAGAAGCGCCAAGCCCCAGTGTTACTGCGCCTGTGAAAGCGCTTCCAAGGAAGGGTGCTGGCTAGCAACAGCTTTCAGTGCTGGCACTTTTCATCTCTGAGCAATTGCTCGACGTTTGCAATTTCTCAGCTCGTGTCTACGAGACGGAAAGAGAATGACCGTGACGTTTGGTGGCTAGAGAAGCGCAAAGCCCCAGTGTTGCTGCGCCTGTGAAAGCGCTTCCAAGGAAGGGTGCTGGCTAGCAACAGCTTTCAGTGCTGGCACTTTTCATCTCGGAGCAATTGCTCGACGTTTGCAATTTCCCACCTGAGCTCTCTTTAGAGTGCGCGAGAGGATGAGCAGAAGATTAGGTGGCTAGAGAAGCCCAGAGCCCCAGTGTTCTTCGGCCTACAAAAGCGCTTCCAAGGAAGGGGGCTGGCTAGCAACAGCTTTCAGTGCTGGCACTTTTCATCTCTGAGCAAGTGCTCGACGTTTGCAATTTCTCAGCTCGTGTCTACGAGACGGAAAGAGAATGACCGTGATGCTTGGTGCCTAGAGAAGCGCAAAGCCCCAGTGTTGCTGCGCCTGTGAAAGCGCTTCCAAGGAAGGGTGCTGGCTAGCAAGAGCTTTCAGTGCTGGCACTTTTCATCTCAGAGCAGTTGCTCGACGTTTGCAATTTCTCAGCTCGTGTCTACGAGACGGAAAGAGAATGACTGTGACGTTTGGTGGGTAGAGAAGCGCAAAGCCACAGTGTTACTGCGCCTGTGAAAGCGCTTCCAAGGAAGGGTGCTGGCTAGCAACAGCTTTCAGTGCTGGCACTTTTCATCTCTGAGCAATTGCTCGACGTTTGCAATTTCTCACCTGAGCTCTCTTTAGAGTGCGCGAGAGGATGAGCTGAAGATTAGGTGGCTAGAGAAGCCCAGAGCCCCAGTGTTCTTAGGCCTACAAAAGCGCTTCCAAGGAAGGGTGCTGGCTAGCAACAGCTTTCAGTGCTGGCACTTTTCATCTCTGAGCAATTGCTCGACGTTTGCAATTTCTCAGCTCGTGTCTACGAGATGGAAAGAGAAGGACCGTGACGTTTGGTGGCTAGAGAAGCGCAAAGCCCCAGTGTAGCTGCGCCTGTGAAAGCGCTTGCAAGGAAGGGGGCTGGCTAGCAACAGCTTTCAGTGCTGGCACTTTTCATCTCTGAGCAATTGCTCGACGTTTGCAATTTCCCACCTGAGCTCTCTTTAGAGTGCGCGAGAGGATGAGCAGAAGATTAGGTGGCTAGAGAAGCCCAGAGCCCCAGTGTTCTTAGGCCTACAAAAGCGCTTCCAAGGAAGGGGGCTGGCTAGCAAGAGCTTTCAGTGCTGGCACTTTTCATCTCTGAGCAATTGCTCGACGTTTGCAATTTCTCACCTGAGCTCTCTTTAGAGTGCGCGAGAGGATGAGCAGAAGATTAGGTGGCTAGAGAAGCCCAGAGCCCCAGTGTTCTTAGGCCTACAAAAGCGCTTCCAAGGAAGGGGGCTGGCTAGCAACAGCTTTCAGTGCTGGCACTTTTCATCTCTGAGCAATTGCTCGACGTTTGCAATTTCTCAGCTCGTGTCTACGAGACGGAAAGAGAATGACCGTGACGTTTGGTAGCTAGAGAAGCGCAAAGCCCCAGTGTTACTGCACCTGTGAAAGCGCTTCCAAGGAAGGGTGCTGGCTAGCAACAGCTTTCAGTGCTGGCACTTTTCATCTCTGAGCAATTGCTCAACGTTTGCAATTTCTCAGCTCGTGTCTACGAGACGGAAAGAGAAGGACCGTGGCATTTGGTGCGTATAGAAGCGCAAAGCCCCAGTGTTGCTGTGCCTGTGAAAGCGCTTCCAAGGAAGGGTGCTGGCTAGCAACAGCTTTCAGTGCTGGCACTTTTCATCTCTGAGCAATTGCTCGACGTTTGCAATTTCTCAGCTCGTGTCTATGAGACGGAAAGAGAATGACCGTGACGTTTGGTGGCTAGAGAAGCGCAAAGCCCCAGTGTTGCTGCGCCTGTGAAAGCGCTTCCAAGGAAGGGTGCTGGCTAGCAACAGCTTTCAGTGCTGGCACTTTTCATCTCTGAGCAGTTGCTCGACGTTTGCAATTTCTCAGCTCGTGTCTACGAGACGGAAAGAGAATGACTGTGACGTTTGGTGGGTAGAGAAGCGCAAAGCCCCAGTGTTGCTGCGCCTGTGAAAGCGCTTCCAAGGAAGGGTGCTGGCTAGCAACAGCTTTCAGTGCTGGCACTTTTCATCTCTGAGCAATTGCTCGACGTTTGCAATTTCTCACCTCAGCTCTCTTTAGAGTGCGCGAGAGGATGAGCAGAAGATTAGGTGGCTAGAGAAGCCCAGAGCCCCACTGTTCTTAGGCCTACAAAAGCGCTTCCAAGGAAGGGTGCTGGCTAGCAAGAGCTTTCAGTGCTGGCACTTTTCATCTCTGAGCAATTGCTCGACGTTTGCAATTTCTCAGCTCGTGTCTACGAGACGTAGAGATAGTGACCGTGACGTTTGGTGCGTATAGAAGCGCAAAGCCCCAGTGTTACTGTGCCTGTGAAAGCGCTTGCAAGGAAGGGGGCTGGCTAGCAACAGCTTTCAGGGCTGGCACTTTTCATCTCTGAGCAATTGCTCGTCGTTTGCAATTTCTCACCTGAGCTCTCTTTAGAGTGCGTGAGAGGATGAGCAGAAGATTACGTGGCTAAAGAAGCCCAGAGCCCCAGTGTTCTTAGGTCTACAAAAGCGCTTCCAAGGAAGGGTGCTGGCTAGCAACAGCTTTCAGTGCTGGCACTTTTCATCTCTGAGCAATTGCTCGACGTTTGCAATTTCTCAGCTCGTGTCTACGAGACGGAAAGAGAATGACCGTGACGTTTGGTGGGTAGAGAAGCGCAAAGCCCCAGTGTTACTGCGCCTGTGAAAGCGCTTCCAAGGAAGGGTGCTGGCTAGCAAGAGCTTTCAGTGCTGGCACTTTTCATCTCTGAGCAATTGCTCGACGTTTGCAATTTCTCACCTGAGCTCTCTTTAGAGTGCGCGAGAGGATGAGCAGAAGATTAGGTGGCTAGAGAAGCCCAGAGCCCCAGTGTTGTTAGGCCTACAAAAGCGCTTCCAAGGAAGGGGGCTGGCTAGCAACAGCTTTCAGTGCTGGCACTTTTCATCTCTGAGCAAGTGCTCGACGTTTGCAATTTCTCAGCTCGTGTCTACGAGACGGAAAGAGAAGGACCGTGACGTTTGGTGATAGAGAAGCGCAAAGCCCCAGTGTAGCTGCGCCTGTGAAAGCGCTTCCAAGGAAGGGTGCTGGCTAGCAACAGCTTTCAGTGCTGGCACTTTTCATCTCTGAGCAAGTGCTCGACGTTTGCAATTTCTCAGCTCGTGTCTAGGAGACGGAAAGAGAAGGACCGTGACGTTTGGCGATAGAGAAGCGCAAAGCCCCAGTGTTGCTGCGCCTGTGAAAGCGCTTCCAAGGAAGGGTGCTGGCTAGCAACAGCTTTCAGTGCTGGCACTTTTCATCTCTGAGCAATTGCTCGACGTTTGCAATTTCTCACCTGAGCTCTCTTTAGAGTGCGCGAGAGGATGAGCAGAATATTAGGTGGCTAGAGAAGCCCAGAGCCCCAGTGTTCTTAGGCCTACAAAAGCGCTTCCAAGGAAGGGGGCTGGCTAGCAACAGCTTTCAGTGCTGGCACTTTTCATCTCTGAGCAATTGCTCGACGTTTGCAATTTCTCAGCTCGTGTCTACGAGACGGAAAGAGAATGACCGTGACGTTTGGTGCGTATAGAAGCGCAAAGCCCCAGTGTTACTGCGCCTGTGAAAGCGCTTCCAAGGAAGGGGGCTGGCTAGCAACAGCTTTCAGTGCTGGCACTTTTCATCTCTGAGCAATTGCTCGACGTTTGCAATTTCTCAGCTCGTGTCTACGAGACGGAAAGAGAATGACCGTGACGTTTGGTGGCTAGAGAAGCGCAAAGCCCCAGTGTTGCTGCGCCTGTGAAAGCGCTTCCAAGGAAGGCTGCTGGCTAGCAACAGCTTTCAGTGCTGGCACTTTTCATCTCTGAGCAATTGCTCGACGTTTGCAATTTCCCACCTGAGCTCTCTTTAGAGTGCGCGAGAGCATGAGCAGAAGATTAGGTGGCTAGAGAAGCCCAGAGCCCCACTGTTCTTACGCCTACAAAAGCGCTTCCAAGGAAGAGTGCTGGCTAGCAAGAGCTTTCAGTGCTGGCACTTTTCATCTCGGAGCAATTGCTGGACGTTTGCAATTTCTCAGCTCGTGTCTACGAGACGGAGAGATAGTGACCGTGACGTTTGGTGGCTAGAGAAGCGCAAAGCGCCAGTGTTGCTGCACCGGCGAAAGCGCTTCCAAGGAAGGGGGCTGGCTAGCAACAGCTGTCAGTGCTGGCACTTTTCATCTCTGAGCAATTGCTCGACGTTTGCAATTTCTCAGCTCGTGTCTACGAGACGGAAAGAGAATGACCGTGACGTTTGGTGGGTAGAGAAGCGCAAAGCCACAGTGTTGCTGCGCCTGTGAAGGCGCTTCCAAGGAAGGGTGCTGGCTAGCAACAGCTTTCAGTGCTGGCACTTTTCCTCTCTGAGCAATTGCTCGACGTTTGCAATTTCTAGCTCGTGTCTACGAGACGGAAAGAGAATGACCGTGACGTTTGGTGTGTATAGAAGCGCAAAGCCCCAGTGTTGCTGTGCCTGTGAAAGCGCTTCCAAGGAAGGGGGCTGGCTAGCAACAGCTTTCAGTGCTGGCACTTTTCATCTCTGAGCAGTTGCTCGACGTTTGCAATTTCTCAGCTCGTGTCTACGAGACGGACAGAGAATGACTGTGACGTTTGGTGGGTAGAGAAGCGCAAAGCCCCAGTGTTGCTGCGCCTGTGAAAGCGCTTCCAAGGAAGGGTGCTGGCTAGCAACAGCTTTCAGTGCTGGCACTTTTCATCTCTGAGCAATTGCTCGACGTTTGCAATTTCCCACCTGAGCTCTCTTTAGAGTGCGCGAGAGGATGAGCAGAAGATTAGGTGGCTAGAGAAGCCCAGAGCCCCAGTGTTCTTCGGCCTACAAAAGCGCTTCCAAGGAAGGGTGCTGGCTAGCAACAGCTTTCAGTGCTGGCACTTTTCATCTCTGAGCAAGTGCTCGACGTTTGCAATTTCTCAGCTCGTGTCTACGAGACGGAAAGAGAATGACTGTGACGTTTGGTGGGTAGAGAAGCGCAAAGCCACAGTGTTACTGCGCCTGTGAAAGCGCTTCCAAGGAAGGGTGCTGGCTAGCAACAGCTTTCAGTGCTGGCACTTTTCATCTCTGAGCAATTGCTCGACGTTTGCAATTTCTCACCTGAGCTCTCTTTAGAGTGCGCGAGAGGATGAGCTGAAGATTAGGTGGCTAGAGAAGCCCAGAGCCCCAGTGTTCTTAGGCCTACAAAAGCGCTTCCAAGGAAGGGTGCTGGCTAGCAACAGCTTTCAGTGCTGGCACTTTTCATCTCTGAGCAATTGCTCGACGTTTGCAATTTCTCAGCTCGTGTCTACGAGATGGAAAGAGAAGGACCGTGACGTTTGGTGGCTAGAGAAGCGCAAAGCCCCAGTGTAGCTGCGCCTGTGAAAGCGCTTCCAAGGAAGGGTGCTGGCTAGCAACAGCTTTCAGTGCTGGCACTTTTCATCTCTGAGCAATTGCTCGACGTTTGCAATTTCCCACCTGAGCTCTCTTTAGAGTGCGCGAGAGGATGAGCAGAAGATTAGGTGGCTAGAGAAGCCCAGAGCCCCAGTGTTCTTAGGCCTACAAAAGCGCTTCCAAGGAAGGGTGCTGGCTAGCAAGAGCTTTCAGTGCTGGCACTTTTCATCTCTGAGCAATTGCTCGACGTTTGCAATTTCTCACCTGAGCTCTCTTTAGAGTGCGCGAGAGGATGAGCAGAAGATTAGGTGGCTAGAGAAGCCCAGAGCCCCAGTGTTCTTAGGCCTACAAAAGCGCTTCCAAGGAAGGGGGCTGGCTAGCAACAGCTTTCAGTGCTGGCACTTTTCATCTCTGAGCAATTGCTCGACGTTTGCAATTTCTCAGCTCGTGTCTACGAGACGGAAAGAGAATGACCGTGACGTTTGGTAGCTAGAGAAGCGCAAAGCCCCAGTGTTACTGCACCTGTGAAAGCGCTTCCAAGGAAGGGTGCTGGCTAGCAAGAGCTTTCAGTGCTGGCACTTTTCATCTCTGAGCAATTGCTCAACGTTTGCAATTTCTCAGCTCGTGTCTACGAGACGGAAAGAGAAGGACCGTGGCATTTGGTGCGTATAGAAGCGCAAAGCCCCAGTGTTGCTGTGCCTGTGAAAGCGCTTCCAAGGAAGGGTGCTGGCTAGCAACAGCTTTCAGTGCTGGCACTTTTCATCTCTGAGCAATTGCTCGACGTTTGCAATTTCTCAGCTCGTGTCTATGAGACGGAAAGAGAATGACCGTGACGTTTGGTGGCTAGAGAAGCGCAAAGCCCCAGTGTTGCTGCGCCTGTGAAAGCGCTTCCAAGGAAGGGTGCTGGCTAGCAACAGCTTTCAGTGCTGGCACTTTTCATCTCTGAGCAGTTGCTCGACGTTTGCAATTTCTCAGCTCGTGTCTACGAGACGGAAAGAGAATGACTGTGACGTTTGGTGGGTAGAGAAGCGCAAAGCCCCAGTGTTGCTGCGCCTGTGAAAGCGCTTCCAAGGAAGGGTGCTGGCTAGCAACAGCTTTCAGTGCTGGCACTTTTCATCTCTGAGCAATTGCTCGACGTTTGCAATTTCTCACCTGAGCTCTCTTTAGAGTGCGCGAGAGGATGAGCAGAAGATTAGGTGGCTAGAGAAGCCCAGAGCCCCACTGTTCTTAGGCCTACAAAAGCGCTTCCAAGGAAGGGGGCTGGCTAGCAAGAGCTTTCAGTGCTGGCACTTTTCCTCTCTGAGCAATTGCTCGACGTTTGCAATTTCTCAGCTCGTGTCTACGAGACGTAGAGATAGTGACCGTGACGTTTGGTGCGTATAGAAGCGCAAAGCCCCAGTGTTACTGTGCCTGTGAAAGCGCTTCCAAGGAAGGGGGCTGGCTAGCAACAGCTTTCAGGGCTGGCACTTTTCATCTCTGAGCAATTGCTCGTCGTTTGCAATTTCTCACCTGAGCTCTCTTTAGAGTGCGTGAGAGGATGAGCAGAAGATTACGTGGCTAAAGAAGCCCAGAGCCCCAGTGTTCTTAGGCCTACAAAAGCGCTTCCAAGGAAGGGTGCTGGCTAGCAACAGCTTTCAGTGCTGGCACTTTTCATCTCTGAGCAATTGCTCGACGTTTGCAATTTCTCAGCTCGTGTCTACGAGACGGAAAGAGAATGACCGTGACGTTTGGTGGGTAGAGAAGCGCAAAGCCCCAGTGTTACTGCGCCTGTGAAAGCGCTTCCAAGGAAGGGTGCTGGCTAGCAAGAGCTTTCAGTGCTGGCACTTTTCATCTCTGAGCAATTGCTCGACGTTTGCAATTTCTCACCTGAGCTCTCTTTAGAGTGCGCGAGAGGATGAGCAGAAGATTAGGTGGCTAGAGAAGCCCAGAGCCCCAGTGTTCTTAGGCCTACAAAAGCGCTTCCAAGGAAGGGGGCTGGCTAGCAACAGCTTTCAGTGCTGGCACTTTTCATCTCTGAGCAAGTGCTCGACGTTTGCAATTTCTCAGCTCGTGTCTACGAGACGGAAAGAGAAGGACCGTGACGTTTGGTGATAGAGAAGCGCAAAGCCCCAGTGTAGCTGCGCCTGTGAAAGCGCTTGCAAGGAAGGGGGCTGGCTAGCAACAGCTTTCAGTGCTGGCACTTTTCATCTCTGAGCAATTGCTCGACGTTTTCAATTTCTCAGCTCGTGTCTACGAGACGGAAAGAGAATGACCGTGACGTTTGGTGGGTAGAGAAGCGCAAAGCCCCAGTGTTGCTGCGCCTGTGAAAGCGCTTCCAAGGAAGGGTGCTGGCTAGCAACAGCTTTCAGTGCTGGCACTTTTCATCTCTGAGCAATTGCTCGACGTTTGCAATTTCTCACCTGAGCTCTCTTTAGAGTGCGCGAGAGGATGAGCAGAATATTAGGTGGCTAGAGAAGCCCAGAGCCCCAGTGTTCTTAGGCCTACAAAAGCGCTTCCAAGGAAGGGGGCTGGCTAGCAACAGCTTTCAGTGCTGGCACTTTTCATCTCTGAGCAATTGCTCGACGTTTGCAATTTCTCAGCTCGTGTCTACGAGACGGAAAGAGAATGACCGTGACGTTTGGTGCGTATAGAAGCGCAAAGCCCCAGTGTTACTGCGCCTGTGAAAGCGCTTCCAAGGAAGGGTGCTGGCTAGCAACAGCTTTCAGTGCTGGCACTTTTCATCTCTGAGCAAGTGCTCGACGTTTGCAATTTCTCAGCTCGTGTCTACGAGACGGAAAGAGAATGACCGTGACGTTTGGTGGCTAGAGAAGCGCAAAGCCCCAGTGTTGCTGCGCCTGTGAAAGCGCTTCCAAGGAAGGCTGCTGGCTAGCAACAGCTTTCAGTGCTGGCACTTTTCATCTCTGAGCAATTGCTCGACGTTTGCAATTTCCCACCTGAGCTCTCTTTAGAGTGCGCGAGAGGATGAGCAGAAGATTAGGTGGCTAGAGAAGCCCAGAGCCCCAGTGTTCTTAGGGCTACAAAAGCGCTTCCAAGGAAGGGTGCTGGCTAGCAAGAGCTTTCAGTGCTGGCACTTTTCATCTCGGAGCAATTGCTGGACGTTTGCAATTTCTCAGCTCGTGTCTATGAGACGGAGAGATAGTGACCGTGACGTTTGGTGGCTAGAGAAGCGCAAAGCGCCAGTGTTGCTGCACCGGCGAAAGCGCTTCCAAGGAAGGGGGCTGGCTAGCAACAGCTTTCAGTGCTGGCACTTTTCCTCTCTGAGCAATTGCTCGACGTTTGCAATTTCTAGCTCGTGTCTACGAGACGGAAAGAGAATGACCGTGACGTTTGGTGTGTATAGAAGCGCAAAGCCCCAGTGTTGCTGTGCCTGTGAAAGCGCTTCCAAGGAAGGGGGCTGGCTAGCAACAGCTTTCAGTGCTGGCACTTTTCATCTCTGAGCAGTTGCTCGACGTTTGCAATTTCTCAGCTCGTGTCTACGAGACGGACAGAGAATGACTGTGACGTTTGGTGGGTAGAGAAGCGCAAAGCCCCAGTGTTGCTGCGCCTGTGAAAGCGCTTCCAAGGAAGGGTGCTGGCTAGCAAGAGCTTTCAGTGCTGGCACTTTTCATCTCTGAGCAATTGCTCGACGTTTGCAATTTCTCACCTGAGCTCTCTTTAGAGTGCGCGAGAGGATGAGCAGAAGATTAGGTGGCTAGAGAAGCCCAGAGCCCCAGTGTTCTTAGGCCTACAAAAGCGCTTCCAAGGAAGGGTGCTGGCTAGCAACAGCTTTCAGTGCTGGCACTTTTCATCTCTGAGCAATTGCTCGACGTTTGCAATTTCTCACCTGAGCTCTCTTTAGAGTGCGCGAGAGGATGAGCAGAAGATTAGGTGGCTAGAGAAGCCCAGAGCCCCAGTGTTCCTAGGCCTACAAAAGCGCTTCCAAGGAAAGGTGCTGGCTAGCAACAGCTTTCAGTGCTGGCACTTTTCATCTCTGAGCAATTGCTCGACGTTTGCAATTTCTCACCTGAGCTCTCTTTAGAGTGCGCGAGAGGATGAGCAGAAGATTAGGTGGCTAGAGAAGCCCAGAGCCCCAGTGTTGTTAGGCCTACAAAAGCGCTTCCAAGGAAGGGGGCTGGCTAGCAACAGCTTTCAGTGCTGGCACTTTTCATCTCTGAGCAAGTGCTCGACGTTTGCAATTTCTCAGCTCGTGTCTACGAGACGGAAAGAGAAGGACCGTGACGTTTGGTGATAGAGAAGCGCAAAGCCCCAGTGTAGCTGCGCCTGTGAAAGCGCTTCCAAGGAAGGGGGCTGGCTAGCAACAGCTTTCAGTGCTGGCACTTTTCATCTCTGAGCAAGTGCTCGACGTTTGCAATTTCTCAGCTCGTGTCTACGAGACGGAAAGAGAAGGACCGTGACGTTTGGTGATAGAGAAGCGCAAAGCCCCAGTGTTGCTGCGCCTGTGAAAGCGCTTCCAAGGAAGGGTGCTGGCTAGCAACAGCTTTCAGTGCTGGCACTTTTCATCTCTGAGCAATTGCTCGACGTTTGCAATTTCTCACCTGAGCTCTCTTTAGAGTGCGCGAGAGGATGAGCAGAATATTAGGTGGCTAGAGAAGCCCAGAGCCCCAGTGTTCTTAGGCCTACAAAAGCGCTTCCAAGGAAGGGGGCTGGCTAGCAACAGCTTTCAGTGCTGGCACTTTTCATCTCTGAGCAATTGCTCGACGTTTGCAATTTCTCAGCTCGTGTCTACGAGACGGAAAGAGAATGACCGTGACGTTTGGTGCGTATAGAAGCGCAAAGCCCCAGTGTTACTGCGCCTGTGAAAGCGCTTCCAAGGAAGGGGGCTGGCTAGCAACAGCTTTCAGTGCTGGCACTTTTCATCTCTGAGCAATTGCTCGACGTTTGCAATTTCTCAGCTCGTGTCTACGAGACGGAAAGAGAAGGACCGTGACGTTTGGTGGCTAGAGAAGCGCAAAGCCCCAGTGTTGCTGCGCCTGTGAAAGCGCTTCCAAGGAAGGCTGCTGGCTAGCAACAGCTTTCAGTGCTGGCACTTTTCATCTCTGAGCAATTGCTCGACGTTTGCAATTTCCCACCTGAGCTCTCTTTAGAGTGCGCGAGAGGATGAGCAGAAGATTAGGTGGCTAGAGAAGCCCAGAGCCCCACTGTTCTTACGCCTACAAAAGCGCTTCCAAGGAAGGGTGCTGGCTAGCAAGAGCTTTCAGTGCTGGCACTTTTCATCTCTGAGCAATTGCTGGACGTTTGCAATTTCTCAGCTCGTGTCTACGAGACGGAGAGATAGTGACCGTGACGTTTGGTGGCTAGAGAAGCGCAAAGCGCCAGTGTTGCTGCACCGGCGAAAGCGCTTCCAAGGAAGGGGGCTGGCTAGCAACAGCTGTCAGTGCTGGCACTTTTCATCTCTGAGCAATTGCTCGACGTTTGCAATTTCTCAGCTCGTGTCTACGAGACGGAAAGAGAATGACCGTGACGTTTGGTGGGTAGAGAAGCGCAAAGCCACAGTGTTGCTGCGCCTGTGAAGGCGCTTCCAAGGAAGGGTGCTGGCTAGCAACAGCTTTCAGTGCTGGCACTTTTCCTCTCTGAGCAATTGCTCGACGTTTGCAATTTCTAGCTCGTGTCTACGAGACGGAAAGAGAATGACCGTGACGTTTGGTGTGTATAGAAGCGCAAAGCCCCAGTGTTGCTGTGCCTGTGAAAGCGCTTCCAAGGAAGGGGGCTGGCTAGCAACAGCTTTCAGTGCTGGCACTTTTCATCTCTGAGCAGTTGCTCGACGTTTGCAATTTCTCAGCTCGTGTCTACGAGACGGACAGAGAATGACTGTGACGTTTGGTGGGTAGAGAAGCGCAAAGCCCCAGTGTTGCTGCGCCTGTGAAAGCGCTTCCAAGGAAGGGTGCTGGCTAGCAACAGCTTTCAGTGCTGGCACTTTTCATCTCTGAGCAATTGCTCGACGTTTGCAATTTCTCACCTGAGCTCTCTTTAGAGTGCGCGAGAGGATGAGCAGAAGATTAGGTGGCTAGAGAAGCCCAGAGCCCCAGTGTTCTTCGGCCTACAAAAGCGCTTCCAAGGAAGGGTGCTGGCTAGCAACAGCTTTCAGTGCTGGCACTTTTCATCTCTGAGCAAGTGCTCGACGTTTGCAATTTCTCAGCTCGTGTCTACGAGACGGAAAGAGAATGACTGTGACGTTTGGTGGGTAGAGAAGCGCAAAGCCACAGTGTTACTGCGCCTGTGAAAGCGCTTCCAAGGAAGGGTGCTGGCTAGCAACAGCTTTCAGTGCTGGCACTTTTCATCTCTGAGCAATTGCTCGACGTTTGCAATTTCTCACCTGAGCTCTCTTTAGAGTGCGCGAGAGGATGAGCTGAAGATTAGGTGGCTAGAGAAGCCCAGAGCCCCAGTGTTCTTAGGCCTACAAAAGCGCTTCCAAGGAAGGGTGCTGGCTAGCAACAGCTTTCAGTGCTGGCACTTTTCATCTCTGAGCAATTGCTCGACGTTTGCAATTTCTCAGCTCGTGTCTACGAGATGGAAAGAGAAGGACCGTGACGTTTGGTGGCTAGAGAAGCGCAAAGCCCCAGTGTAGCTGCGCCTGTGAAAGCGCTTGCAAGGAAGGGGGCTGGCTAGCAACAGCTTTCAGTGCTGGCACTTTTCATCTCTGAGCAATTGCTCGACGTTTGCAATTTCCCACCTGAGCTCTCTTTAGAGTGCGCGAGAGGATGAGCAGAAGATTAGGTGGCTAGAGAAGCCCAGAGCCCCAGTGTTCTTAGGCCTACAAAAGCGCTTCCAAGGAAGGGGGCTGGCTAGCAAGAGCTTTCAGTGCTGGCACTTTTCATCTCTGAGCAATTGCTCGACGTTTGCAATTTCTCACCTGAGCTCTCTTTAGAGTGCGCGAGAGGATGAGCAGAAGATTAGGTGGCTAGAGAAGCCCAGAGCCCCACTGTTCTTAGGCCTACAAAAGCGCTTCCAAGGAAGGGGGCTGGCTAGCAACAGCTTTCAGTGCTGGCACTTTTCATCTCTGAGCAATTGCTCGACGTTTGCAATTTCTCAGCTCGTGTCTACGAGACGGAAAGAGAATGACCGTGACGTTTGGTAGCTAGAGAAGCGCAAAGCCCCAGTGTTACTGCACCTGTGAAAGCGCTTCCAAGGAAGGGTGCTGGCTAGCAAGAGCTTTCAGTGCTGGCACTTTTCATCTCTGAGCAATTGCTCAACGTTTGCAATTTCTCAGCTCGTGTCTACGAGACGGAAAGAGAAGGACCGTGGCATTTGGTGCGTATAGAAGCGCAAAGCCCCAGTGTTGCTGTGCCTGTGAAAGCGCTTCCAAGGAAGGGTGCTGGCTAGCAACAGCTTTCAGTGCTGGCACTTTTCATCTCTGAGCAATTGCTCGACGTTTGCAATTTCTCAGCTCGTGTCTATGAGACGGAAAGAGAATGACCGTGACGTTTGGTGGCTAGAGAAGCGCAAAGCCCCAGTGTTGCTGCGCCTGTGAAAGCGCTTCCAAGGAAGGGTGCTGGCTAGCAACAGCTTTCAGTGCTGGCACTTTTCATCTCTGAGCAGTTGCTCGACGTTTGCAATTTCTCACCTGAGCTCTCTTTAGAGTGCGCGAGAGGATGAGCAGAAGATTAGGTGGCTAGAGAAGCCCAGAGCCCCACTGTTCTTAGGCCTACAAAAGCGCTTCCAAGGAAGGGTGCTGGCTAGCAAGAGCTTTCAGTGCTGGCACTTTTCCTCTCTGAGCAATTGCTCGACGTTTGCAATTTCTCAGCTCGTGTCTACGAGACGTAGAGATAGTGACCGTGACGTTTGGTGCGTATAGAAGCGCAAAGCCCCAGTGTTACTGTGCCTGTGAAAGCGCTTCCAAGGAAGGGGGCTGGCTAGCAACAGCTTTCAGGGCTGGCACTTTTCATCTCTGAGCAATTGCTCGTCGTTTGCAATTTCTCACCTGAGCTCTCTTTAGAGTGCGTGAGAGGATGAGCAGAAGATTACGTGGCTAAAGAAGCCCAGAGCCCCAGTGTTCTTAGGTCTACAAAAGCGCTTCCAAGGAAGGGTGCTGGCTAGCAACAGCTTTCAGTGCTGGCACTTTTCATCTCTGAGCAATTGCTCGACGTTTGCAATTTCTCAGCTCGTGTCTACGAGACGGAAAGAGAATGACCGTGACGTTTGGTGGGTAGAGAAGCGCAAAGCCCCAGTGTTACTGCGCCTGTGAAAGCGCTTCCAAGGAAGGGTGCTGGCTAGCAAGAGCTTTCAGTGCTGGCACTTTTCATCTCTGAGCAATTGCTCGACGTTTGCAATTTCTCACCTGAGCTCTCTTTAGAGTGCGCGAGAGGATGAGCAGAAGATTAGGTGGCTAGAGAAGCCCAGAGCCCCAGTGTTCTTCGGCCTACAAAAGCGCTTCCAAGGAAGGGGGCTGGCTAGCAACAGCTTTCAGTGCTGGCACTTTTCATCTCTGAGCAAGTGCTCGACGTTTGCAATTTCTCAGCTCGTGTCTACGAGACGGAAAGAGAAGGACCGTGACGTTTGGTGATAGAGAAGCGCAAAGCCCCAGTGTAGCTGCGCCTGTGAAAGCGCTTGCAAGGAAGGGGGCTGGCTAGCAACAGCTTTCAGTGCTGGCACTTTTCATCTCTGAGCAATTGCTCGACGTTTTCAATTTCTCAGCTCGTGTCTACGAGATGGAAAGAGAATGACCGTGACGTTTGGTGGGTAGAGAAGCGCAAAGCCCCAGTGTTGCTGCGCCTGTGAAAGCGCTTCCAAGGAAGGGTGCTGGCTAGCAACAGCTTTCAGTGCTGGCACTTTTCATCTCTGAGCAATTGCTCGACGTTTGCAATTTCTCACCTGAGCTCTCTTTAGAGTGCGCGAGAGGATGAGCAGAATATTAGGTGGCTAGAGAAGCCCAGAGCCCCAGTGTTCTTAGGCCTACAAAAGCGCTTCCAAGGAAGGGGGCTGGCTAGCAACAGCTTTCAGTGCTGGCACTTTTCATCTCTGAGCAATTGCTCGACGTTTGCAATTTCTCAGCTCGTGTCTACGAGACGGAAAGAGAATGACCGTGACGTTTGGTGGCTAGAGAAGCGCAAAGCCCCAGTGTTACTGCGCCTGTGAAAGCGCTTCCAAGGAAGGGTGCTGGCTAGCAACAGCTTTCAGTGCTGGCACTTTTCATCTCTGAGCAATTGCTCGACGTTTGCAATTTCTCAGCTCGTGTCTACGAGACGGAAAGAGAATGACCGTGACGTTTGGTGGCTAGAGAAGCGCAAAGCCCCAGTGTTGCTGCGCCTGTGAAAGCGCTTCCAAGGAAGGCTGCTGGCTAGCAACAGCTTTCAGTGCTGGCACTTTTCATCTCTGAGCAATTGCTCGACGTTTGCAATTTCCCACCTGAGCTCTCTTTAGAGTGCGCGAGAGGATGAGCAGAAGATTAGGTGGCTAGAGAAGCCCAGAGCCCCACTGTTCTTAGGCCTACAAAAGCGCTTCCAAGGAAGGGTGCTGGCTAGCAAGAGCTTTCAGTGCTGGCACTTTTCATCTCGGAGCAATTGCTGGACGTTTGCAATTTCTCAGCTCGTGTCTATGAGACGGAGAGATAGTGACCGTGACGTTTGGTGGCTAGAGAAGCGCAAAGCGCCAGTGTTGCTGCACCGGCGAAAGCGCTTCCAAGGAAGGGGGCTGGCTAGCAAGAGCTTTCAGTGCTGGCACTTTTCATCTCTGAGCAATTGCTCGACGTTTGCAATTTCTCAGCTCGTGTCTACGAGACGGAAAGAGAATGACCGTGACGTTTGGTGGGTAGAGAAGCGCAAAGCCACAGTGTTGCTGCGCCTGTGAAAGCGCTTCCAAGGAAGGGTGCTGGCTAGCAAGAGCTTTCAGTGCTGGCACTTTTCCTCTCTGAGCAATTGCTCGACGTTTGCAATTTCTAGCTCGTGTCTACGAGACGGAAAGAGAATGACCGTGACGTTTGGTGTGTATAGAAGCGCAAAGCCCCAGTGTTGCTGTGCCTGTGAAAGCGCTTCCAAGGAAGGGTGCTGGCTAGCAACAGCTTTCAGTGCTGGCACTTTTCATCTCTGAGCAGTTGCTCGACGTTTGCAATTTCTCAGCTCGTGTCTACGAGACGGACAGAGAATGACTGTGACGTTTGGTGGGTAGAGAAGCGCAAAGCCCCAGTGTTGCTGCGCCTGTGAAAGCGCTTCCAAGGAAGGGTGCTGGCTAGCAAGAGCTTTCAGTGCTGGCACTTTTCATCTCTGAGCAATTGCTCGACGTTTGCAATTTCTCACCTGAGCTCTCTTTAGAGTGCGCGAGAGGATGAGCAGAAGATTAGGTGGCTAGAGAAGCCCAGAGCCCCAGTGTTCTTAGGCCTACAAAAGCGCTTCCAAGGAAGGGTGCTGGCTAGCAACAGCTTTCAGTGCTGGCACTTTTCATCTCTGAGCAATTGCTCGACGTTTGCAATTTCTCACCTGAGCTCTCTTTAGAGTGCGCGAGAGGATGAGCAGAAGATTAGGTGGCTAGAGAAGCCCAGAGCCCCAGTGTTCCTAGGCCTACAAAAGCGCTTCCAAGGAAAGGTGCTGGCTAGCAACAGCTTTCAGTGCTGGCACTTTTCATCTCTGAGCAATTGCTCGACGTTTGCAATTTCTCACCTGAGCTCTCTTTAGAGTGCGCGAGAGGATGAGCAGAAGATTAGGTGGCTAGAGAAGCCCAGAGCCCCAGTGTTCTTAGGCCTACAAAAGCGCTTCCAAGGAAGGGGGCTGGCTAGCAACAGCTTTCAGTGCTGGCACTTTTCATCTCTGAGCAATTGCTCGACGTTTGCAATTTCTCAGCTCGTGTCTACGAGACGGAAAGAGAATGACCGTGACATTTGGTGGCTAGAGAAGCGCAAAGCCCCAGTGTTACTGTGCCTGTGAAAGCGCTTCCAAGGAAGGGTGCTGGCTAGCAAGAGCTTTCAGTGCTGGCACTTTTCATCTCTGAGCAATTGCTCGACGTTTGCAATTTCTCAGCTCGTGTCTACGAGACGGAAAGAGAATGACCGTGACATTTGGTGGCTAGAGAAGCGCAAAGCCCCAGTGTTACTGTGCCTGTGAAAGCGCTTCCAAGGAAGGGTGCTGGCTAGCAACAGCTTTCAGTGCTGGCACTTTTCATCTCTGAGCAATTGCTGCACGTTTACAATTTCTCAGCTCGTGTCTACGAGACGGAAAGAGAAGGACCGTGACGTTTGGTGGGTAGAGAAGCGCAAAGCCCCAGTGTTGCTGTGCCTGTGAAAGCGCTTCCAAGGAAGGGTGCTGGCTAGCAAGAGCTTTCAGTGCTGGCACTTTTCATCTCTGAGCAATTGCTCGATGTTTGCAATTTCTCAGCTCGTGTCTACGAGACGGAAAGAGAATGACCGTGACGTTTGGTGCGTATAGAAGAGCAAAGCCCCAGTGTTGCTGCGCCTGTGAAAGCGCTTCCAAGGAAGGGTGCTGGCTAGCAAGAGCTTTCAGTGCTGGCACTTTTCATCTCTGAGCAATTGCTCGACGTTTGCAATTTCTCAGCTCGTGTCTACGAGACGGAAAGAGAAGGACCGTGATGTTTGGTGCGTATAGAAGCGCAAAGCCCCAGTGTTGCTGTGCCTGTGAAAGCGCTTCCAAGGAAGGGTGCTGGCTAGCAACAGCTTTCAGTGCTGGCACTTTTCATCTCTGAGCAATTGCTCGACGTTTGCAATTTCTCAGCTCGTGTCTACGAGACGGAAAGAGAATGACCGTGACGTTTGGTGGCTAGAGAAGCGCAAAGCCCCAGTGTTGCTGCGCCTGTGAAAGCGCTTCCAAGGAAGGGTGCTGGCTAGCAACAGCTTTCAGTGCTGGCACTTTTCATCTCTGAGCAGTTGCTCGACGTTTGCAATTTCTCAGCTCGTGTCTACGAGACGGAAAGAGAATGACTGTGACGTTTGGTGGGTAGAGAAGCGCAAAGCCCCAGTGTTGCTGCGCCTGTGAAAGCGCTTCCAAGGAAGGGTGCTGGCTAGCAACAGCTTTCAGTGCTGGCACTTTTCATCTCTGAGCAATTGCTCGACGTTTGCAATTTCTCACCTCAGCTCTCTTTTGAGTGCGCGAGAGGATGAGCAGAAGATTAGGTGGCTAGAGAAGCCCAGAGCCCCACTGTTCTTAGGCCTACAAAAGCGCTTCCAAGGAAGGGGGCTGGCTAGCAACAGCTTTCAGTGCTGGCACTTTTCATCTCTGAGCAATTGCTCGACGTTTGCAATTTCTCAGCTCGTGTCTACGAGACGGAAAGAGAATGACCGTGACGTTTGGTGCGTATAGAAGCGCAAAGCCCCAGTGTGGCTGTGCCTGTGAAAGCGCTTCCAAGGAAGGGTGCTGGCTAGCAACAGCTTTCAGTGCTGGCACTTTTCATCTCTGAGCAAGTGCTCGACGTTTGCAATTTCTCAGCTCGTGTCTACGAGACGGAAAGAGATTGACCGTGACGTTTGGTGCCTAGAGAAGCGCAAAGCCCCAGTGTTGCTGCGCCTGTGAAAGCGCTTCCAAGGAAGGGTGCTGGCTGGCAACAGCTTTCAGTGCTGGCACTTTTCATCTCTGAGCAATTGCTCGACGTTTGTAAATTCTCAGCTCGTGTCTACGAGATGGAAAGAGAATGACCGTGACGTTTGGTGAGTAGAGAAGCGCAAAGCCCCAGTGTTGCTGCGCCTGTGAAAGCGCTTCCAAGGAAGGGTGCTGGCTAGCAACAGCTTTCAGTGCTGGCACTTTTCATCTCTGAGCAATTGCTCGACGTTTGCAATTTCTCACCTGAGCTCTCTTTAGAGTGCGCGAGAGGATGAGCAGAAGATTAGGTGGCTAGAGAAGCCCAGAGCCCCACTGTTCTTAGGCCTACAAAAGCGCTTCCAAGGAAGGGGGCTGGCTAGCAAGAGCTTTCAGTGCTGGCACTTTTCCTCTCTGAGCAATTGCTCGACGTTTGCAATTTCTCAGCTCGTGTCTACGAGACGTAGAGATAGTGACCGTGACGTTTGGTGCGTATAGAAGCGCAAAGCCCCAGTGTTACTGTGCCTGTGAAAGCGCTTCCAAGGAAGGGGGCTGGCTAGCAACAGCTTTCAGGGCTGGCACTTTTCATCTCTGAGCAATTGCTCGTCGTTTGCAATTTCTCACCTGAGCTCTCTTTAGAGTGCGTGAGAGGATGAGCAGAAGATTACGTGGCTAAAGAAGCCCAGAGCCCCAGTGTTCTTAGGTCTACAAAAGCGCTTCCAAGGAAGGGTGCTGGCTAGCAACAGCTTTCAGTGCTGGCACTTTTCATCTCTGAGCAATTGCTCGACGTTTGCAATTTCTCAGCTCGTGTCTACGAGACGGAAAGAGAATGACCGTGACGTTTGGTGGGTAGAGAAGCGCAAAGCCCCAGTGTTACTGCGCCTGTGAAAGCGCTTCCAAGGAAGGGTGCTGGCTAGCAAGAGCTTTCAGTGCTGGCACTTTTCATCTCTGAGCAATTGCTCGACGTTTGCAATTTCTCACCTGAGCTCTCTTTAGAGTGCGCGAGAGGATGAGCAGAAGATTAGGTGGCTAGAGAAGCCCAGAGCCCCAGTGTTGTTAGGCCTACAAAAGCGCTTCCAAGGAAGGGGGCTGGCTAGCAACAGCTTTCAGTGCTGGCACTTTTCATCTCTGAGCAATTGCTCGACGTTTGCAATTTCTCAGCTCGTGTCTACGAGACGGAAAGAGAATGACCGTGACGTTTGGTGGGTAGAGAAGCGCAAAGCCACAGTGTTGCTGCGCCTGTGAAGGCGCTTCCAAGGAAGGGTGCTGGCTAGCAACAGCTTTCAGTGCTGGCACTTTTCCTCTCTGAGCAATTGCTCGACGTTTGCAATTTCTAGCTCGTGTCTACGAGACGGAAAGAGAATGACCGTGACGTTTGGTGTGTATAGAAGCGCAAAGCCCCAGTGTTGCTGTGCCTGTGAAAGCGCTTCCAAGGAAGGGGGCTGGCTAGCAACAGCTTTCAGTGCTGGCACTTTTCATCTCTGAGCAGTTGCTCGACGTTTGCAATTTCTCAGCTCGTGTCTACGAGACGGACAGAGAATGACTGTGACGTTTGGTGGGTAGAGAACCGCAAAGCCCCAGTGTTGCTGCGCCTGTGAAAGCGCTTCCAAGGAAGGGTGCTGGCTAGCAAGAGCTTTCAGTGCTGGCACTTTTCATCTCTGAGCAATTGCTCGACGTTTGCAATTTCCCACCTGAGCTCTCTTTAGAGTGCGCGAGAGGATGAGCAGAAGATTAGGTGGCTAGAGAAGCCCAGAGCCCCAGTGTTCTTAGGCCTACAAAAGCGCTTCCAAGGAAGGGTGCTGGCTAGCAACAGCTTTCAGTGCTGGCACTTTTCATCTCTGAGCAATTGCTCGACGTTTGCAATTTCTCACCTGAGCTCTCTTTAGAGTGCGCGAGAGGATGAGCAGAAGATTAGGTGGCTAGAGAAGCCCAGAGCCCCAGTGTTCCTAGGCCTACAAAAGCGCTTCCAAGGAAAGGTGCTGGCTAGCAACAGCTTTCAGTGCTGGCACTTTTCATCTCTGAGCAATTGCTCGACGTTTGCAATTTCTCACCTGAGCTCTCTTTAGAGTGCGCGAGAGGATGAGCAGAAGATTAGGTGGCTAGAGAAGCCCAGAGCCCCAGTGTTCTTAGGCCTACAAAAGCGCTTCCAAGGAAGGGGGCTGGCTAGCAACAGCTTTCAGTGCTGGCACTTTTCATCTCTGAGCAATTGCTCGACGTTTGCAATTTCTCAGCTCGTGTCTACGAGACGGAAAGAGAATGACCGTGACATTTGGTGGCTAGAGAAGCGCAAAGCCCCAGTGTTACTGTGCCTGTGAAAGCGCTTCCAAGGAAGGGTGCTGGCTAGCAACAGCTTTCAGTGCTGGCACTTTTCATCTCTGAGCAATTGCTCGACGTTTACAATTTCTCAGCTCGTGTCTACGAGACGGAAAGAGAAGGACCGTGACGTTTGGTGGGTAGAGAAGCGCAAAGCCCCAGTGTTGCTGTGCCTGTGAAAGCGCTTCCAAGGAAGGGTGCTGGCTAGCAAGAGCTTTCAGTGCTGGCACTTTTCATCTCTGAGCAATTGCTCGATGTTTGCAATTTCTCAGCTCGTGTTTACGAGACGGAAAGAGAATGACCGTGACGTTTGGTGCGTATAGAAGAGCAAAGCCCCAGTGTTGCTGCGCCTGTGAAAGCGCTTCCAAGGAAGGGTGCTGGCTAGCAAGAGCTTTCAGTGCTGGCACTTTTCATCTCTGAGCAATTGCTCGACGTTTGCAATTTCTCAGCTCGTGTCTACGAGACGGAAACAGAAGGACCGTGATGTTTGGTGCGTATAGAAGCGCAAAGCCCCAGTGTTGCTGTGCCTGTGAAAGCGCTTCCAAGGAAGGGTGCTGGCTAGCAACAGCTTTCAGTGCTGGCACTTTTCATCTCTGAGCAATTGCTCGACGTTTGCAATTTCTCAGCTCGTGTCTACGAGACGGAAAGAGAATGACCGTGACGTTTGGTGGCTAGAGAAGCGCAAAGCCCCAGTGTTGCTGCGCCTGTGAAAGCGCTTCCAAGGAAGGGTGCTGGCTAGCAACAGCTTTCAGTGCTGGCACTTTTCATCTCTGAGCAGTTGCTCGACGTTTGCAATTTCTCAGCTCGTGTCTACGAGACGGAAAGAGAATGACTGTGACGTTTGGTGGGTAGAGAAGCGCAAAGCCCCAGTGTTGCTGCGCCTGTGAAAGCGCTTCCAAGGAAGGGTGCTGGCTAGCAACAGCTTTCAGTGCTGGCACTTTTCATCTCTGAGCAATTGCTCGACGTTTGCAATTTCTCACCTCAGCTCTCTTTTGAGTGCGCGAGAGGATGAGCAGAAGATTAGGTGGCTAGAGAAGCCCAGAGCCCCACTGTTCTTAGGCCTACAAAAGCGCTTCCAAGGAAGGGGGCTGGCTAGCAACAGCTTTCAGTGCTGGCACTTTTCATCTCTGAGCAAGTGCTCGACGTTTGCAATTTCTCAGCTCGTGTCTACGAGACGGAAAGAGATTGACCGTGACGTTTGGTGCCTAGAGAAGCGCAAAGCCCCAGTGTTGCTGCGCCTGTGAAAGCGCTTCCAAGGAAGGGTGCTGGCTGGCAACAGCTTTCAGTGCTGGCACTTTTCATCTCTGAGCAATTGCTCGACGTTTGTAAATTCTCAGCTCGTGTCTACGAGATGGAAAGAGAATGACCGTGACGTTTGGTGAGTAGAGAAGCGCAAAGCCCCAGTGTTGCTGCGCCTGTGAAAGCGCTTCCAAGGAAGGGTGCTGGCTAGCAAGAGCTTTCAGTGCTGGCACTTTTCATCTCTGAGCAATTGCTCGACGTTTGCAATTTCCCACCTGAGCTCTCTTTAGAGTGCGCGAGAGGATGAGCAGAAGATTAGGTGGCTAGAGAAGCCCAGAGCCCCAGTGTTCTTAGGCCTACAAAAGCGCTTCCACGGAAGGGTGCTGGCTAGCAACAGCTTTCAGTGCTGGCACTTTTCATCTCTGAGCAATTGCTCGACGTTTGCAATTTCTCACCTGAGCTCTCTTTAGAGTGCGCGAGAGGATGAGCAGAAGATTAGGTGGCTAGAGAAGCCCAGAGCCCCAGTCTTCTTAGGCATACAAAAGCGCTTCCAAGGAAGGGGGCTGGCTAGCAACAGCTTTCAGTGCTGGCACTTTTCATCTCTGAGCAATTGCTCGACGTTTGCAATTTCTCAGCTCGTGTCTACGAGACGGAAAGAGAAGGACCGTGACGTTTGGTGGGTAGAGAAGCGCAAAGCCCCAGTGTTGCTGCGCCTGTGAAAGCGCTTCCAAGGAAGGGTGCTGGCTAGCAAGAGCTTTCAGTGCTGGCACTTTTCCTCTCTGAGCAATTGCTCGACGTTTGCAATTTTTCAGCTCGTGTCTACGAGACGGAAAGAGAAGGACCGTGACGTTTGGTGCGTATAGAAGCGCAAAGCCCCAGTGTTGCTGCGCCTGTGAAAGCGCTTCCAAGGAAGGGTGCTGGCTAGCAACAGCTTTCAGTGCTGGCACTTTTCATCTCTGAGCAATTGCTCGACGTTTGCAATTTCTCAGCTCGTGTCTATGAGACGGAAAGAGAATGACCGTGACGTTTGGTGCCTAGAGAAGCGCAAAGCCCCAGTGTTACTGCGCCTGTGAAAGCGCTTCCAAGGAAGGGTGCTGGCTAGCAACAGCTTTCAGTGCTGGCACTTTTCATCTCTGAGCAGTTGCTCGACGTTTGCAATTTCTCAGCTCGTGTCTACGAGACGGAAAGAGAATGACTGTGACGTTTGGTGGGTAGAGAAGCGCAAAGCCCCAGTGTTGCTGCGCCTCTGAAAGCGCTTCCAAGGAAGGGGGCTGGCTAGCAACAGCTTTCAGTGCTGGCACTTTTCATCTCTGAGCAATTGCTCGACGTTTGCAATTTCTCACCTCAGCTCTCTTTAGAGTGCGCGAGAGGATGAGCAGAAGATTAGGTGGCTAGAGAAGCCCAGAGCCCCAGTGTTCTTAGGCCTACAAAAGCGCTTCCAAGGAAGGGTGCTGGCTAGCAACAGCTTTCAGTGCTGGCACTTTTCATCTCTGAGCAATTGCTCGACGTTTGCAATTTCTCAGCTCGTGTCTACGAGACGTAGAGATAGTGACCGTGACGTTTGGTGCGTATAGAAGCGCAAAGCCCCAGTGTTGCTGTGCCTGTGAAAGCGCTTCCAAGGAAGGGTGCTGGCTAGCAAGAGCTTTCAGTGCTGGCACTTTTCATCTCTGAGCAATTGCTCGACGTTTGCAATTTCTCAGCTCGTGTCTACGAGACGGAAAGAGAATGACCGTGACGTTTGGTGGGTAGAGAAGCGCAAAGCACCAGTGTTGCTGCGCCTGTGAAAGCGCTTCCAAGGAAGGGTGCTGGTTAGCAAGAGCTTTCAGTGCTGGCACTTTTCATCTCTGAGCAATTGCTCGACGTTTGCAATTTCTCACCTGAGCTCTCTTTAGAGTGCGCGAGAGGATGAGCAGAAGATTAGGTGGCTAGAGAAGCCCAGAGCCCCAGTGTTCTTCGGCCTACAAAAGCGCTTCCAAGGAAGGGTGCTGGCTAGCAACAGCTTTCAGTGCTGGCACTTTTCATCTCTGAGCAAGTGCTCGACGTTTGCAATTTCTCAGCTCGTGTCTACGAGACGGAAAGAGAATGACCGTGACACTTGGTGCCTAGAGAAGCGCAAAGCCCCAGTGTTGCTGCGCCTGTGAAAGCGCTTCCAAGGAAGGGTGCTGGCTAGCAAGAGCTTTCAGTGCTGGCACTTTTCATCTCTGAGCAGTTGCTCGACGTTTGCAATTTCTCAGCTCGTGTCTACGAGACGGAAAGAGAATGACTGTGACGTTTGGTGGGTAGAGAAGCGCAAAGCCACAGTGTTACTGCGCCTGTGAAAGCGCTTCCAAGGAAGGGTGCTGGCTAGCAACAGCTTTCAGTGCTGGCACTTTTCATCTCTGAGCAATTGCTCGACGTTTGCAATTTCTCACCTGAGCTCTCTTTAGACTGCGCGAGAGGATGAGCAGAAGATTAGGTGGCTAGAGAAGCCCAGAGCCCCAGTGTTGTTAGGCCTACAAAAGCGCTTCCAAGGAAGGGTGCTGGCTAGCAACAGCTTTCAGTGCTGGCACTTTTCATCTCTGAGCAATTGCTCGACGTTTGCAATTTCTCAGCTCGTGTCTACGAGACGGAAAGAGAAGGACCGTGACGTTTGGTGGGTAGAGAAGCGCAAAGCCCCAGTGTTACTGCGCCTGTGAAAGCGCTTCCAAGGAAGGGTGCTGGCTAGCAAGAGCTTTCAGTGCTGGCACTTTTCATCTCTGAGCAAGTGCTCGACGTTTGCAATTTCTCAGCTCGTGTCTACGAGACGGAAAGAGAAGGACCGTGACGTTTGGTGCGTATAGAAGCGCAAAGCCCCAGTGTTGCTGTGCCTGTGAAAGCGCTTCCAAGGAAGGGTGCTGGCTAGCAAGAGCTTTCAGTGCTGGCACTTTTCATCTCTGAGCAATTGCTCGACGTTTGCAATTTCTCAGCTCGTGTCTATGAGACGGAAAGAGAATGACCGTGACGTTTGGTGGCTAGAGAAGCGCAAAGCCCCAGTGTTGCTGCGCCTGTGAAAGCGCTTCCAAGGAAGGGTGCTGGCTAGCAACAGCTTTCAGTGCTGGCACTTTTCATCTCTGAGCAATTGCTCGACGTTTGCAATTTCTCAGCTCGTGTCTACGAGACGGAAAGAGAATGACCGTGACGTTTGGTGGGTAGAGAAGTGCAAAGCCCCAGTGTTACTGCGCCTGTGAAAGCGCTTCCAAGGAAGGGTGCTGGCTAGCAAGAGCTTTCAGTGCTGGCACTTTTCATCTCTGAGCAAGTGCTCGACGTTTGCAATTTCTCAGCTCGTGTCTACGAGACGGAAAGAGAAGGACCGTGACGTTTGGTGCGTATAGAAGCGCAAAGCCCCAGTGTTGCTGTGCCTGTGAAAGCGCTTCCAAGGAAGGGTGCTGGCTAGCAAGAGCTTTCAGTGCTGGCACTTTTCATCTCTGAGCAATTGCTCGACGTTTGCAATTTCTCAGCTCGTGTCTATGAGACGGAAAGAGAATGACCGTGACGTTTGGTGGCTAGAGAAGCGCAAAGCCCCAGTGTTGCTGCGCCTGTGAAAGCGCTTCCAAGGAAGGGTGCTGGCTAGCAACAGCTTTCAGTGCTGGCACTTTTCATCTCTGAGCAATTGCTCGACGTTTGCAATTTCTCAGCTCGTGTCTACGAGACGGAAAGAGAATGACCGTGACGTTTGGTGGGTAGAGAAGCGCAAAGCGCCAGTGTTGCTGCGCCTGTGAAAGCGCTTCCAAGGAAGGGTGCTGGCTAGCAACAGCTTTCAGTGCTGGCACTTTTCATCTCTGAGCAATTGCTGGACGTTTGCAATTTCTCACCTGAGCTCTCTTTAGAGTGCGCGAGAGGATGAGCAGAAGATTAGGTGGCTAGAGAAGCCCAAAGCCCCAGTGTTCTTAGGCCTACAAAAGCGCTTCCAAGGAAGGGTGCTGGCTAGCAAGAGCTTTCAGTGCTGGCACTTTTCCTCTCTGAGCAATTGCTCGACGTTTGCAATTTCTCAGCTCGTGTCTACGAGACGTAGAGATAGTGACCGTGACGTTTGGTGCGTATAGAAGCGCAAAGCCCCAGTGTTGCTGTGCCTGTGAAAGCGCTTCCAAGGAAGGGTGCTGGCTAGCAACAGCTTTCAGGGCTGGCACTTTTCATCTCTGAGCAATTGCTCGACGTTTGCAATTTCTCACCTGAGCTCTCTTTAGAGTGCGTGAGAGGATGAGCAGAAGATTACGTGGCTAAAGAAGCCCAGAGCCCCAGTGTTCTAAGGGCTACAAAAGCGCTTCCAAGGAAGGGTGCTGGCTAGCAACAGCTTTCAGTGCTGGCACTTTTCATCTCTGAGCAATTGCTCGACGTTTGCAATCTCTCAGCTCGTGTCTAGGAGACGGAAAGAGAATGACCGTGACTTTTGGTGGGTAGAGAAGCGCAAAGCCCCAGTGTTGCTGCGCCTGTGAAAGCGCTTCCAAGGAAGGGTGCTGGCTAGCAACAGCTTTCAGTGCTGGCACTTTTCATCTCTGAGCAATTGCTCGACGTTTGCAATTTCTCACCTGAGCTCTCTTTAGAGTGCGCGAGAGGATGAGCAGAAGATTAGGTGGCTAGAGAAGCCCAGAGCCCCAGTGTTCTTAGGCCTACAAAAGCGCTTCCAAGGAAGGGTGCTGGCTAGCAACAGCTTTCAGTGCTGGCACTTTTCATCTCTGAGCAAGTGCTCGACGTTTGCAATTTCTCAGCTCGTGTCTACGAGACGGAAAGAGAATGACTGTGACGTTTGGTGGGTAGAGAAGCGAAAAGCCCCAGTGTTACTGCGCCTGTGAAAGCGCTTCCAAGGAAGGGTGCTGGCTAGCAACAGCTTTCAGTGCTGGCACTTTTCATCTCTGAGCAATTGCTCGACGTTTGCAATTTCTCACCTGAGCTCTCTTTAGAGTGCGCGAGAGGATGAGCAGAAGATTAGGTGGCTAGAGAAGCCCAGAGCCCCAGTGTTGTTAGGCCTACAAAAGCGCTTCCAAGGAAGGGTGCTGGCTAGCAACAGCTTTCAGTGCTGGCACTTTTCATCTCTGAGCAAGTGCTCGACGTTTGCAACTTCTCAGCTCGTGTCTACGAGACGGAAAGAGAAGGACCGT
Source organism: Sarcoramphus papa (assembly GCA_037962945.1). NCBI lineage: Eukaryota > Metazoa > Chordata > Aves > Accipitriformes > Cathartidae > Sarcoramphus > Sarcoramphus papa. Next base: position 1,594,952 of record JBBMRM010000053.1, read on the forward strand.
GACGTTTGGTGGGTAGAGAAGCGCAAAGCCCCAGTGTAGCTGCGCCTGTGAAAGCGCTTGCAAGGAAGGGGGCTGGCTAGCAACAGCTTTCAGTGCTGGCACTTTTCATCTCTGAGCAATTGCTCGACGTTTTCAATTTCTCAGCTCGTGTCTACGAGACGGAAAGAGAATGACCGTGACGTTTGGTGGCTAGAGAAGCGCAAAGCCCCAGTGTTGTTGCGCCTGTGAAAGCGCTTCCAAGGAAGGGGGCTGGCTAGCAACAGCTTTCAGTGCTGGCACTTTTCATCTCTGAGCAATTGCTCGACGTTTGCAATTTCTCAGCTCGTGTCTACGAGACGGAAAGAGAATGACCGTGACGTTTGGTGCCTAGAGAAGCGCAAAGCCCCAGTGTTACTGCGCCTGTGAAAGCGCTTCCAAGGAAGGGTGCTGGCTAGCAACAGCTTTCAGTGCTGGCACTTTTCATCTCTGAGCAATTGCTCGACGTTTGCAATTTCTCAGCTCGTGTCTACGAGATGGAAAGAGAATGACCGTGACGTTTGGTGAGTAGAGAAGCGCAAAGCCCCAGTGTTGCTGTGCCTGTGAAAGCGCTTCCAAGGAAGGGTGCTGGCTAGCAACAGCTTTCAGTGCTGGCACTTTTCATCTCTGAGCAAGTGCTCGACGTTTGCAATTTCTCAGCTCGTGTCTACGAGACGGAAAGAGATTGACCGTGACGTTTGGTGCCTAGAGAAGCGCAAAGCCCCAGTGTTGCTGCGCCTGTGAAAGCGCTTCCAAGGAAGGGTGCTGGCTAGCAACAGCTTTCAGTGCTGGCACTTTTCATCTCTGAGCAATTGCTCGACGTTTGCAATTTCTCACCTGAGCTCTCTTTAGAGTGCGCGAGAGGATGAGCTGAAGATTAGGTGGCTAGAGAAGCCCAGAGCCCCAGTGTTCTTAGGCCTACAAAAGCGCTTCCAAGGAAGGGTGCTGGCTAGCAAGAGCTTTCAGTGCTGGCACTTTTCATCTCTGAGCAATTGCTCGACGTTTGCAATTTCCCACCTGAGCTCTCTTTAGAGTGCGCGAGAGGATGAGCAGAAGATTAGGTGGCTAGAGAAGCCCAGAGCCCCAGTGTTCTTAGGCCTACAAAAGCGCTTCCAAGGAAGGGGGCTGGCTAGCAACAGCTTTCAGTGCTGGCACTTTTCATCTCTGAGCAATTGCTCGACGTTTGCAATTTCTCAGCTCGTGTCTACGAGACGGAAAGAGAATGACCGTGACATTTGGTGCGTATAGAAGCGCAAAGCCCCAGTGTTGCTGCGCCTGTGAAAGCGCTTCCAAGGAAGGGTGCTGGCTAGCAACAGCTTTCAGTGCTGGCACTTTTCATCTCTGAGCAATTGCTGCACGTTTACAATTTCTCAGCTTGTGTCTACGAGACGGAAAGAGAAGGACCGTGACGTTTGGTGGGTAGAGAAGCGCAAAGCCCCAGTGTTGCTGTGCCTGTGAAAGCGCTTCCAAGGAAGGGTGCTGGCTAGCAAGAGCTTTCAGTGCTGGCACTTTTCATCTCTGAGCAATTGCTCGACGTTTGCAATTTCTCAGCTCGTGTTTACGAGACGGAAAGAGAATGACCGTGACGTTTGGTGCGTATAGAAGCGCAAAGCCCCAGTGTTGCTGTGCCTGTGAAAGCGCTTCCACGGAAGGGTGCTGGCTAGCAACAGCTTTCAGTGCTGGCACTTTTCATCTCTGAGCAATTGCTGGACGTTTGCAATTTCTCAGCTCGTGTCTACGAGATGGAAAGAGAATGACCGTGACTTTTGGTGGGTAGAGAAGCGCAAAGCGCCAGTGTTGCTGCGCCTGTGAAAGCGCTTCCAAGGAAGGGTGCTGGCTAGCAAGAGCTTTCAGTGCTGGCACTTTTCCTCTCTGAGCAATTGCTCGACGTTTGCAATTTCTCAGCTCGTGTCTACGAGACGGAAAGAGAAGGACCGTGACGTTTGGTGGCTAGAGAAGCGCAAAGCCCCAGTGTTGCTGCGCCTGTGAAAGCGCTTCCAAGGAAGGGTGCTGGCTAGCAACAGCTTTCAGTGCTGGCACTTTTCATCTCTGAGCAATTGCTCGACGTTTGCAATTTCTCACCTCAGCTCTCTTTAGAGTGCGCGAGAGGATGAGCAGAAGATTAGGTGGCTAGAGAAGCCCAGAGCCCCAGTGTTCTTCGGCCTACAAAAGCGCTTCCAAGGAAGGGTGCTGGCTAGCAACAGCTTTCAGTGCTGGCACTTTTCATCTCTGAGCAAGTGCTCGACGTTTGCAATTTCTCAGCTCGTGTCTACGAGACGGAAAGAGAATGACCGTGACGCTTGGTGCCTAGAGAAGCGCAAAGCCCCAGTGTTGCTGCGCCTGTGAAAGCGCTTCCAAGGAAGGGTGCTGGCTAGCAAGAGCTTCCAGTGCTGGCACTTTTCATCTCTGAGCAGTTGCTCGACGTTTGCAATTTCTCAGCTCGTGTCTACGAGACGGAAAGAGAATGACTGTAACGTTTGGTGGGTAGAGAAGCGCAAAGCCACAGTGTTACTGCGCCTGTGAAAGCGCTTCCAAGGAAGGGTGCTGGCTAGCAACAGCTTTCAGTGCTGGCACTTTTCATCTCTGAGCAATTGCTCGACGTTTGCAATTTCTCACCCGAGCTCTCTTTAGAGTGCGCGAGAGGATGAGCTGAAGATGAGGTGGCTAGAGAAGCCCAGAGCCCCAGTGTTCTTAGGCCTACAAAAGCGCTTCCAAGGAAGGGGGCTGGCTAGCAACAGCTTTCAGTGCTGGCACTTTTCATCTCTGAGCAAGTGCTCGACGTTTGCAATTTCTCAGCTCATGTCTACGAGACGGAAAGAGAAGGACCGTGACGTTTGGTGGCTAGAGAAGCGCAAAGCCCCAGTGTAGCTGCGCCTGTGAAAGCGCTTCCAAGGAAGGGGGCTGGCTAGCAACAGCTTTCAGTGCTGGCACTTTTCATCTCTGAGCAATTGCTCGACGTTTGCAATTTCTCACCTGAGCTCTCTTTAGAGTGCGCGAGAGGATGAGCAGAAGATTAGGTGGCTAGAGAAGTCCAGAGCCCCAGTGTTGTTAGGCCTACAAAAGCGCTTCCAAGGAAGGGGGCTGGCTAGCAACAGCTTTCAGTGCTGGCACTTTTCATCTCTGAGCAATTGCTCGACGTTTGCAATTTCTCAGCTCGTGTCTACGAGACGGAAAGAGAATGACCGTGACGTTTGGTGCGTATAGAAGCGCAAAGCCCCAGTGTTGCTGTGCCTGTGAAAGCGCTTCCACGGAAGGGTGCTGGCTAGCAACAGCTTTCAGTGCTGGCACTTTTCATCTCTGAGCAATTGCTGGACGTTTGCAATTTCTCACCTGAGCTCTCTTTAGAGTGCGCGAGAGGATGAGCAGAAGATGAGGTGGCTAGAGAAGCCCAGAGCCCCAGTGTTCTTAGGCCTACAAAAGCGCTTCCAAGGAAGGGTGCTGGCTAGCAACAGCTTGCAGTGCTGGCACTTTTCCTCTCTGAGCAATTGCTCGACGTTTGCAATTTCTCAGCTCGTGTCTACGAGACGTAGAGATAGTGACCGTGACGTTTGGTGCGTATAGAAGCGCAAAGCCCCAGTGTTGCTGTGCCTGTGAAAGCGCTTCCAAGGAAGGGTGCTGGCTAGCAACAGCTTTCAGGGCTGGCACTTTTCATCTCTGAGCAATTGCTCGACGTTTGCAATTTCTCACCTGAGCTCTCTTTAGACTGCGCGAGAGGATGAGCAGAAGATTACGTGGCTAAAGAAGCCCAGAGCCCCAGTGTTCTTAGGTCTACAAAAGCGCTTCCAAGGAAGGGTGCTGGCTAGCAACAGCTTTCAGTGCTGGCACTTTTCATCTCTGAGCAATTGCTCGACGTTTGCAATTTCTCAGCTCGTGTCTACGAGACGGAAAGAGAAGGACCGTGACGTTTGGTGGCTAGAGAAGCGCAAAGCCCCAGTGTTACAGCGCCTGTGAAAGCGCTTCCAAGGAAGGGGGCTGGCTAGCAACAGCTTTCAGTGCTGGCACTTTTCATCTCTGAGCAATTGCTCGACGTTTGCAATTTCTCACCTGAGCTCTCTTTAGAGTGCGCGAGAGGATGAGCAGAAGATTAGGTGGCTAGAGAAGCCCAGAGCCCCACTGTTCTTACGCCTACAAAAGCGCTTCCAAGGAAGGGTGCTGGCTAGCAACAGCTTTCAGTGCTGGCACTTTTCATCTCTGAGCAATTGCTCGACGTTTGCAATTTCTCACCTGAGCTCTCTTTAGACTGCGCGAGAGGATGAGCAGAAGATTAGGTGGCTAGAGAAGCCCAGAGCCCCACTGTTCTTAGGCCTACAAAAGCGCTTCCAAGGAAGGGGGCTGGCTAGCAACAGCTTTCAGTGCTGGCACTTTTCATCTCTGAGCAATTGCTTGACATTTGCAACTTCTCAGCTCGTGTCTACGACACGGAGAGATAGTGACCGTGACGTTTGGTGGCTAGAGAAGCGCAAAGCCCCACTGTTGCTGCGCCTGTGAAAGCGCTTCCAAGGAAGGGTGCTGGCTAGCAACAGCTTTCAGTGCTGGCACTTTTCATCTCTGAGCAATTGCTCGACGTTTGCAATTTCTCAGCTCGTGTCTACGAGGTGGAGAGATAGTGACCGTGACGTTTGGTGGCTAGAGAAGTGCAAAGCCCCAGTGTTGCTGCGCCTGTGAAAGCGCTTCCAAGGAAGGGTGCTGGCTAGCAACAGCTTTCAGTGCTGGCACTTTTCATCTCTGAGCAATTGCTCGACGTTTGCAATTTCTCACCTGAGCTCTCTTTAGAGTGCGCGAGAGGATGAGCAGAAGATTAGGTGGCTAGAGAAGCCCAGAGCCCCACTGTACTTAGGCCTACAAAAGCGCTTCCAAGGAAGGGGGCTGGCTAGCAACAGCTCTCAGTGCTGGCACTTTTCATCTCTGAGCAATTGCTCGACGTTTGCAATTTCTCAGCTCGTGTCTACGAGACGGAGAGATAGTGACCGTGATGTTTGGTGGGTAGAGAAGCGCAAAGCCCCAGTGTTACTGCGCCTGTGAAAGCGATTCCAAGGAAGGGTGCTGGCTAGCAACAGCTTTCAGTGCTGGCACTTTTCATCTCTGAGCAATTGCTCGAAGTTTGCAATTTCTCACCTGAGCTCTCTTTAGAGTGCGCGAGAGGATGAGCAGAAGATTAGGTGGCTAGAGAAGCCCAGAGCACCAGTGTTCTTAGGCCTACAAAAGCACTTCCAAGGAAGGGTGCTGGCTAGCAACAGCTTTCAGTGCTGGCACTTTTCATCTCTGAGCAATTGCTCGACGTTTGCAATCTCTCAGCTCGTGTCTACGAGACAGAAAGAGAATGGCCGTGACGTTTGGTGGCTAGAGAAGCGCAAAGCCCCAGTGTTGCTGCGCCTGTGAAAGCGCTTCCAAGGAAGGGGGCTGGCTAGCAACAGCTTTCAGTGCTGGCACTTTTCATCTCTGAGCAATTGCTCGACGTTTGCAATTTCTCACCTGAGCTCTCTTTAGACTGCGCGAGAGGATGAGCAGAAGATTAGGTGGCTAGAGAAGCGCAAAGCCCCAGTGTTACTGCGCCTGTGAAAGCGCTTCCAAGGAAGGGTGCTGGCTAGCAACAGCTTTCAGTGCTGGCACTTTTCATCTCTGAGCAATTGCTCGACGTTTGCAATTTCTCACCTGAGCTCTCTTTAGACTGCGCGAGAGGATGAGCAGAAGATTAGGTGGCTAGAGAAGCCCAGAGCACCAGTGTTCTTAGGCCTACAAAAGCACTTCCAAGGAAGGGTGCTGGCTAGCAACAGCTTTCAGTGCTGGCACTTTTCATCTCTGAGCAATTGGTGGACGTTTGCAATCTCTCAGCTCGTGTCTATGAGACGGAAAGAGAATGACTGTGACGTTTGGTGGGTAGAGAAGCGCAAAGCCCCAGTGTTGCTGCGCCTGTGAAAGCGCTTCCAAGGAAGGGTGCTGGCTAGCAACAGCTTTCAGTGCTGGCACTTTTCATCTCTGAGCAATTGCTCGACGTTTGCAATTTCTCAGCTCGTGTCTACGAGACCGAAAGAGAATGACCGTGACGTTTGGTGGGTAGAGAAGCGCAAAGCCCCACTGTTGCTGCGCCTGTGAAAGCGCTTCCAAGGAAGGGTGCTGGCTAGCAAGAGCTTTCAGTGCTGGCACTTTTCATCTCTGAGCAATTGCTCGACGTTTGCAATTTCTCACCTGAGCTCTCTTTAGAGTGCGCGAGAGGATGAGCAGAAGATTAGGTGGCTAGAGAAGCCCAGAGCCCCACTGTTCTTAGGCCTACAAAAGCACTTCCAAGGAAGGGTGCTGGCTAGCAACAGCTTTCAGTGCTGGCACTTTTCCTCTCTGAGCAATTGCTCGACGTTTGCAATTTCTCAACTCGTGTCTATGAGACCGAAAGAGAATGACCGTAACGTTTGGTGGCTAGAGAAGCGCAAAGCCCCAGTGTTGCTGCGCCTGTGAAAGCGCTTCCAAGGAAGGGTGCTGGCTAGCAACAGCTTTCAGTGCTGGCACTTTTCATCTCTGAGCAATTGCTCGACGTTTGCAATCTCTCAGCTCGTGCCTAGGAGACGGAAAGAGAATGACCGTGACGTTTGGTGGGTAGAGAAGCGCAAAGCCCCAGTGTTGCTGCGCCTGTGAAAGCGCTTCCAAGGAAGGGTGCTGGCTGGCAAGAGCTTTCAGTGCTGGCACTTTTCATCTCTGAGCAATTGCTCGACGTTTGCAATTTCTCACCTCAGCTCTCTTTACAGTGCGCGAGAGGATGAGCAGAAGATTAGGTGGCTAGAGAAGCCCAGAGCCCCACTGTTCTTAGGCCTACAAAAGCGCTTCCAAGGAAGGGGGCTGGCTAGCAAGAGCTTTCAGTGCTGGCACTTTTCATCTCTGAGCAATTGCTCGACGTTTGCAATTTCTCAGCTCGTGTCTAGGAGACGGAAAGAGAATGACCGTGACGTTTGGTGGGTAGAGAAGCGCAAAGCCCCACTGTTGCTGCGCCTGTGAAAGCGCTTCCAAGGAAGGGTGCTGGCTAGCAACAGCTTTCAGTGCTGGCACTTTTCATCTCTGAGCAATTGCTCGACGTTTGCAATCTCTCAGCTCGTGTCTACGAGATGGAGAAATAGTGACCGTGACGTTTGGTGGCTAGAGAAGCGCAAAGCCCCAGTGTTGCTGCTCCTGTGAAAGCGCTTCCAAGGAAGGCTGCTGGCTAGCAACAGCTTTCAGTGCTGGCACTTTTCATCTCTGAGCAATTGCTCGACGTTTGCAATTTCTCACCTGAGCTCTCTTTAGAGTGCACGAGAGGATGAGCAGAAGATTAGGTGGCTATAGAAGCCCAGAGCCCCAGTGTTCTAAGGGCTACAAAAGCGCTTCCAAGGAAGGGTGCTGGCTAGCAACAGCTTTCAGTGCTGGCACTTTTCATCTCTGAGCAATTGCTCGACGTTTGCAATTTCACAGCTCGTGTCTACGAGACAGAAAGAGAATGACCGTGACGTTTGGTGGCTAGAGAAGCGCAAAGCCCCAGTGTTGCTGCGCCTTGAAAGCGCTTCCAAGGAAGGGTGCTGGCTAGCAAGAGCTTTCAGTGCTGGCACTTTTCATCTCTGAGCAATTGCTGGACGTTTGCAATTTCTCACCTGAGCTCTCTTTAGAGTGCGCGAGAGGATGAGCAGAAGATTAGGTGGCTAGAGAAGCCCAGAGCACCAGTGTTCTTAGGCCTACAAAAGCGCTTCCAAGGAAGGGGGCTGGCTAGCAACAGCTCTCAGTGCTGGCACTTTTCATCTCTGAGCAATTGCTCAACGTTTGCAATTTCTCAGCTCGTGTCTACGAGACGGAGAGATAGTGACCGTGATGTTTGGTGTGTAGAGAAGCGCAAAGCCCAAGTGTTACTGCGCCTGTGAAAGCGCTTCCAAGGAAGGGTGCTGGCTAGCAACAGCTTTCAGTGCTGGCACTTTTCATCTCTGAGCAATTGCTGGACGTTTGCAATTTATCACCTGAGCTCTCTTTAGAGTGCGCGAGAGGATGAGCAGAAGATTAGGTGGCTAGAGAAGCCCAGAGCCCCACTGTTCTTAGGCCTACAAAAGCACTTCCAAGGAAGGGTGCTGGCTAGCAACAGCTTTCAGTGCTGGCACTTTTCATCTCTGAGCAATTGCTCGACGTTTGCAATTTCTCAGCTCGTGTCTATGAGACGGAGAGATAGTGACCGTGACGTTTGGTGGCTAGAGAAGCGCAAAGCCCCAGTGTTGCTGCGCCTGCGAAAGCGCTTCCAAGGAAGGGTGCTGGCTAGCAACAGCTTTCAGTGCTGGCACTTTTCATCTCTGAGCAATTGCTCGACGTTTGCAATCTCTCAGCTCGTGCCTAGGAGACGGAAAGAGAATGACCGTGACGTTTGGTGGGTAGAGAAGCGCAAAGCCCCACTGTTGCTGCGCCTGTGAAAGCGCTTCCAAGGAAGGGTGCTGGCTGGCAAGAGCTTTCAGTGCTGGCACTTTTCATCTCTGAGCAATTGCTCGACGTTTGCAATTTCTCACCTCAGCTCTCTTTAGACTGCGCGAGAGGATGAGCAGAAGATTAGGTGGATAGAGAAGCCCAGAGCCCCACTGTTCTTAGGCCTACAAAAGCGCTTCCAAGGAAGGGTGCTGGCTAGCAACAGCTTTCAGTGCTGGCACTTTTCATCTCTGAGCAATTGCTCGACGTTTGCAATTTCTCAGCTCGTGTCTACGAGACGGAAAGAGAATGACCGTGACGTTTGGTGGGTAGAGAAGCGCAAAGCCCCACTGTTGCTGCGCCTGTGAAAGCGCTTCCAAGGAAGGGTGCTGGCTAGCAAGAGCTTTCAGTGCTGCCACTTTTCATCTCTGAGCAATTGCTCGACGTTTGCAATTTCTCACCTGAGCTCTCTTTAGACTGCGCGAGAGGATGAGCAGAAGATGAGGTGGCTAGAGAAGCCCAGAGCCCCACTGTTCTTAGGCCTACAAAAGCGCTTCCAAGGAAGGGGGCTGGCTAGCAACAGCTTTCAGTGCTGGCACTTTTCATCTCTGAGCAAGTGCTTGACGTTTGCAACTTCTCAGCTCGTGTCTACGAGACGGAGATATAGTGAAGATGACGTTTGGTGGCTAGAGAAGCACAAAGCCCTACTGTTGCTGCGCCTGTGAAAGCGCTTCCAAGGAAGGGGGCTGGCTAGCAACAGCTTTCAGTGCTGGCACTTTTCATCTCTGAGCAATTGCTCGACGTTTGCAATTTCTCAGCTCGTGTCTACGAGACGGAGAGATAGTGACCGTGATGTTTGGTGTGTAGAGAAGCGCAAAGCCCAAGTGTTACTGCGCCTGTGAAAGCGCTTCCAAGGAAGGGTGCTGGCTAGCAACAGCTTTCAGTGCTGGCACTTTTCATCTCTGAGCAATTGCTCGACGTTTGCAATTTCTCACCTGAGCTCTCTTTACAGTGCGCGAGAGGATGAGCAGAAGATTAGGTGGCTAGAGAAGCCCAGAGCCCCACTGTTCTTAGGCCTACAAAAGCACTTCCAAGGAAGGGTGCTGGCTAGCAACAGCTTTCAGTGCTGGCACTTTTCATCTCTGAGCAATTGCTCGACGTTTGCAATTTCTCAACTCGTGTCTATGAGACCGAAAGAGAATGACCGTAACGTTTGGTGGCTAGAGAAGCGCAAAGCCCCAGTGTTGCTGCGCCTGTGAAAGCGCTTCCAAGGAAGGGTGCTGGCTAGCAACAGCTTTCAGTGCTGGCACTTTTCATCTCTGAGCAATTGCTCGACGTTTGCAATCTCTCAGCTCGTGCCTAGGAGACGGAAAGAGAATGACCGTGACGTTTGGTGGGTAGAGAAGCGCAAAGCCCCAGTGTTGCTGCGCCTGTGAAAGCGCTTCCAAGGAAGGGTGCTGGCTGGCAACAGCTTTCAGTGCTGGCACTTTTCATCTCTGAGCAATTGCTCGACGTTTGCAATTTCTCACCTGAGCTCTCTTTAGAGTGCGCGAGAGGATGAGCAGAAGATTAGGTGGCTAGAGAAGCCCAGAGCCCCACTGTTCTTAGGCCTACAAAAGCGCTTCCAAGGAAGGGGGCTGGCTAGCAACAGCTTTCAGTGCTGGCACTTTTCATCTCTGAGCAATTGCTCGACGTTTGCAATTTCTCAGCTCGTGTCTAGGAGACGGAAAGAGAATGACCGTGACGTTTGGTGGGTAGAGAAGCGCAAAGCCCCACTGTTGCTGCGCCTGTGAAAGCGCTTCCAAGGAAGGGTGCTGGCTAGCAAGAGCTTTCAGTGCTGCCACTTTTCATCTCTGAGCAATTGCTCGACGTTTGCAATTTCTCACCTGAGCTCTCTTTAGAGTGCGCGAGAGGATGAGCAGAAGATTAGGTGGCTAGAGAAGCCCAGAGCCCCACTGTTCTTAGGCCTACAAAAGCGCTTCCAAGGAAGGGGGCTGGCTAGCAACAGCTTTCAGTGCTGGCACTTTTCATCTCTGAGCAAGTGCTTGACGTTTGCAACTTCTCAGCTCGTGTCTACGAGACGGAGATATAGTGAAGATGACGTTTGGTGGCTAGAGAAGCACAAAGCCCTACTGTTGCTGCGCCTGTGAAAGCGCTTCCAAGGAAGGGGGCTGGCTAGCAACAGCTTTCAGTGCTGGCACTTTTCATCTCTGAGCAATTGCTCGACGTTTGCAATTTCTCAGCTCGTGTCTACGAGGTGGAGAGATAGTGACCGTGACGTTTGGTGGCTAGAGAAGCGCAAAGCCCCAGTGTTACTGCGCCTGTGAAAGCGCTTCCAAGGAAGGGTGCTGGCTAGCAAGAGCTTTCAGTGCTGGCACTTTTCATCTCTGAGCAATTGCTCGACGTTTGCAATTTCTCACCTGAGCTCTCTTTACAGTGCGCGAGAGGATGAGCAGAAGATTAGGTGGCTAGAGAAGCCCAGAGCCCCAGTGTTCTTACGCCTACAAAAGCGCTTCCAAGGAAGGGTGCTGGCTAGCAACAGCTTTCAGTGCTGGCACTTTTCATCTCTGAGCAATTGCTTGACGTTTGCAATTTCTCACCTGAGCTCTCTTTAGAGTGCGCGAGAGGATGAGCAGAAGATGAGGTGGCTAGAGAAGCCCAGAGCCCCAGTGTTCTTACGCCTACAAAAGCGCTTCCAAGGAAGGGGGCTGGCTAGCAACAGCTTTCAGTGCTGCCACTTTTCATCTCTGAGCAATTGCTCGACGTTTGCAATGTCTCAGCTCGTGTCTACGAGACGGAGAGATAATGAAGATGACGTTTGGTGGCTAGAGAAGCGCAAAGCCCCAGTGTTGCTGCGCCTGTGAAAGCGCTTCCAAGGAAGGGTGCTGGCTAGCAACAGCTTTCAGTGCTGGCACTTTTCATCTCTGAGCAATTGCTCGACGTTTGCAATTTCTCAGCTCGTTTCTACGAGGTGGAGAGATAGTGACCGTGACGTTTGGTGGCTAGAGAAGCGCAAAGCCCCAGTGTTACTGCGCCTGTGAAAGCGCTTCCAAGGAAGGGTGCTGGCTAGCAACAGCTTTCAGTGCTGGCACTTTTCATCTCTGAGCAATTGCTCGACGTTTGCAATTTCTCAGCTCGTGTCTACGAGGTGGAGAGATAGTGACCGTGACGTTTGGTGGCTAGAGAAGCGCAAAGCCCCAGTGTTACTGCGCCTGTGAAAGCGCTTCCAAGGAAGGGTGCTGGCTAGCAACAGCTTTCAGTGCTGGCACTTTTCATCTCTGAGCAATTGCTCGACGTTTGCAATTTCTCACCTGAGCTCTCTTTAGAGTGCGCGAGAGGATGAGCAGAAGATTAGGTGGCTAGAGAAGCCCAGAGCCCCACTGTTCTTATGCCTACAAAAGCGCTTCCAAGGAAGGGTGCTGGCTAGCAACAGCTTTCAGTGCTGGCACTTTTCATCTCTGAGCAATTGCTCGACGTTTGCAATTTCTCAGCTCGTGTCTATGAGACGGAGAGATAGTGACCGTGACGTTTGGTGGCTAGAGAAGCGCAAAGCCCCAGTGTTGCTGCGCCTGCGAAAGCGCTTCCAAGGAAGGGTGCTGGCTAGCAACAGCTTTCAGTGCTGGCACTTTTCATCTCTGAGCAATTGCTCGACGTTTGCAATTTCTCACCTGAGCTCTCTTTAGAGTGCGCGAGAGGATGAGCAGAAGATTAGGTGGCTAGAGAAGCGCAAAGCCCCAGTGTTGCTGCGCCTGTGAAAGCGCTTCCAAGGAAGGGTGCTGGCTAGCAACAGCTTTCAGTGCTGGCACTTTTCATCTCTGAGCAACTGCTGGACGTTTGCAATCTCTCAGCTCGTGTCTACGAGACGGAAAGGGAATGACCGTGACGTTTGGTGGCTAGAGAAGCGCAAAGCCCCAGTGTTGCTGCGCCTGTGAAAGCGCTTCCAAGGAAGGGTGCTGGCTAGCAACAGCTTTCAGTGCTGGCACTTTTCATCTCTGAGCAATTGCTCGACGTTTGCAATTTCTCACCTGAGCTCTCTTTAGAGTGCGCGAGAGGATGAGCAGAAGATTAGGTGGCTAGAGAAGCCCAGAGCCCCAGTGATCTTAGGCCTACAAAAGCGCTTCCAAGGAAGGGTGCTGGCTAGCAACAGCTTTCAGTGCTGGCACTTTTCATCTCTGAGCAATTGCTTGACGTTTGCAACTTCTCAGCTCGTGTCTACGAGACGGAGAGATAGTGACCGTGACGTTTGGTGGCTAGAGAAGCGCAAAGCCCCAGTGTTGCTGCGCCTGTGAAAGCGCTTCCAAGGAAGGGTGCTGGCTAGCAAGAGCTTTCAGTGCTGGCACTTTTCATCTCTGAGCAATTGCTGGACGTTTGCAATTTCTCACCTGAGCTCTCTTTAGAGTGCGCGAGAGGATGAGCAGAAGATTAGGTGGCTAGAGAAGCCCAGAGCCCCACTGTTCTTACGCTACAAAAGCACTTCCAAGGAAGGGTGCTGGCTAGCAACAGCTTTCAGTGCTGGCACTTTTCATCTCTGAGCAATTGCTCGACTTTTGCAATTTCTCAGCTCGTGTCTACAAGACGGAAAGAGAATGACCGTGACGTTTGATGGGTAGAGAAGCGCAAAGCCCCAGTGTAGCTGCGCCTGTGAAAGCGCTTGCAAGGAAGGGGGCTGGCTAGCAACAGCTTTCAGTGCTGGCACTTTTCATCTCTGAGCAATTGCTCGACGTTTTCAATTTCTCACCTGAGCTCTCTTTAGACTGCACGAGAGGATGAGCAGAAGATTAGGTGGCTAGAGAAGCCCAGAGTACCAGTGTTACTGCGCCTGTGAAAGCGCTTCCAAGGAAGGGTGCTGGCTAGCAACAGCTTTCAGTGCTGGCACTTTTCATCTCTGAGCAATTGCTCGACGTTTGCAATTTCTCACCTGAGCTCTCTTTAGACTGCGCGAGAGGATGAGCAGAAGATTAGGTGGCTAGAGAAGCCCAGAGACCCACTGTTCTTAGGCCTACAAAAGCGCTTCCAAGGAAGGGTGCTGGCTAGCAACAGCTCTCAGTGCTGGCACTTTTCATCTCTGAGCAATTGCTCAACGTTTGCAATTTCTCAGCTCGTGTCTACAAGACGGAGAGATAGTGACCGTGATGTTTGGTGGGTAGAGAAGCGCAAAGCCCCAGTGTTGCTGCGCCTGTGAAAGCGCTTCCAAGGAAGGGTGCTGGCTAGCAACAGCTTTCAGTGCTGGCACTTTTCATCTCTGAGCAATTGCTCGACGTTTGCAATTTCTCACCTGAACTCTCTTTAGACTGCGCGAGAGGATGAGCAGAAGATTAGGTGGATAGAGAAGCCCAGAGACCCACTGTTCTTAGGCCTACAAAAGCACTTCCAAGGAAGGGTGCTGGCTAGCAACAGCTTTCAGTGCTGGCACTTTTCATCTCTGAGCAATTGCTCGACGTTTGCAATTTCTCAACTCGTGTCTATGAGACGGAAAGAGAATGACCGTGACGTTTGGTGGCTAGAGAAGCGCAAAGCCCCAGTGTTGCTGCGCCTGTGAAAGCGCTTCCAAGGAAGGGTGCTGGCTAGCAACAGCTTTCAGTGCTGGCACTTTTCATCTCTGAGCAATTGCTCGACGTTTGCAATCTCTCAGCTCGTGTCTAGGAGACGGAAAGAGAATGACTGTGACGTTTGGTGGGTAGAGAAGCGCAAAGCCCCACTGTTGCTGCGCCTGTGAAAGCGCTTCCAAGGAAGGGTGCTGACTGGCAAGAGCTTTCAGTGCTGGCACTTTTCATCTCTGAGCAATTGCTCGACGTTTGCAATTTCTCACCTGAGCTCTCTTTAGAGTGCGCGAGAGGATGAGCAGAAGATTAGGTGGCTAGAGAAGCCCAGAGCCCCAGTGTTCTTAGGCCTACAAAAGCGCTTCCAAGGAAGGGGGCTGGCTAGCAACAGCTTTCAGTGCTGGCACTTTTCATCTCTGAGCAATTGCTCGACGTTTGCAATTTCTCAGCTCGTGTCTAGGAGACGGAAAGAGAATGACCGTGATGTTTGGTGGGTAGAGAAGCGCAAAGCCCCACTGTTGCTGCGCCTGTGAAAGCGCTTCCAAGGAAGGGTGCTGGCTAGCAACAGCTTTCAGTGCTGGCACTTTTCATCTCTGAGCAATTGCTCGACGTTTGCAATTTCTCAGCTCGTGTCTACGAGGTGGAGAGAGAGTGACCGTGACGTTTGGTGGCTAGAGAAGCGCAAAGCCCCAGTGTTGCTGCGCCTGTGGAAGCGCTTCCAAGGAAGGGTGCTGGCTAGCAACAGCTTTCAGTGCTGGCACTTTTCATCTCTGAGCAATTGCTCGACGTTTGCAATTTCTCACCTGAGCTCTCTTTACAGTGCGCGAGAGGATGAGCAGAAGATTAGGTGGCTAGAGAAGCCCAGAGCCCCACTGTTCTTAGGCCTACAAAAGCGCTTCCAAGGAAGGGTGCTGGCTAGCAACAGCTTTCAGTGCTGGCACTTTTCATCTCTGAGCAATTGCTCGACGTTTGCAATTTCTCAGCTCGTGTCTATGAGACGGAGAGATAGTGACCGTGACGTTTGGTGGCTAGAGAAGCGCAAAGCCCCAGTGTTGCTGCGCCTGCGAAAGCGCTTCCAAGGAAGGGTGCTGGCTAGCAACAGCTTTCAGTGCTGGCACTTTTCATCTCTGAGCAACTGCTGGACGTTTGCAATCTCTCAGCTCGTGTCTAGGAGACGGAAAGAGAATGACTGTGACGTTTGGTGGGTAGAGAAGCGCAAAGCCCCAGTGTTGCTGCGCCTGTGAAAGCGCTTCCAAGGAAGGGTGCTGGCTAGCAACAGCTTTCAGTGCTGGCACTTTTCATCTCTGAGCAATTGCTCGACGTTTGCAATCTCTCAGCTCGTGTCTACGAGATGGAAAGAGAATGACCGTGACGTTTGGTGGCTAGAGAAGCGCAAAGCCCCAGTGTTGCTGCTCCTGTGAAAGCGCTTCCAAGGAAGGCTGCTGGCTAGCAACAGCTTTCAGTGCTGGCACTTTTCATCTCTGAGCAATTGCTCGACGTTTGCAATTTCTCACCTGAGCTCTCTTTAGAGTGCACGAGAGGATGAGCAGAAGATTAGGTGGCTAGAGAAGCCCAGAGCCCCACTGTTCTTAGGCCTACAAAAGCGCTTCCAAGGAAGGGGGCTGGCTAGCAACAGCTTTCAGTGCTGGCACTTTTCATCTCTGAGCAATTGCTCGACGTTTGCAATTTCACAGCTCGTGTCTACGAGACAGAAAGAGAATGACCGTGACGTTTGGTGGCTAGAGAAGCGCAAAGCCCCAGTGTTGCTGCGCCTTGAAAGCGCTTCCAAGGAAGGGTGCTGGCTAGCAAGAGCTTTCAGTGCTGGCACTTTTCATCTCTGAGCAATTGCTCGACGTTTGCAATTTCTCACCTGAGCTCTCTTTAGACTGCGCGAGAGGATGAGCAGAAGATTAGGTGGCTAGAGAAGCCCAGACCCCCAGTGTTCTTAGGCCTACAAAAGCGCTTCCAAGGAAGGGGGCTGGCTAGCAACAGCTCTCAGTGCTGGCACTTTTCATCTCTGAGCAATTGCTCAACGTTTGCAATTTCTCAGCTCGTGTCTACGAGACGGAGAGATAGTGACCGTGATGTTTGGTGTGTAGAGAAGCGCAAAGCCCCAGTGTTGCTGCGCCTGTGAAAGCGCTTCCAAGGAAGGGTGCTGGCTAGCAACAGCTTTCAGTGCTGGCACTTTTCATCTCTGAGCAATTGCTCGACGTTTGCAATTTCTCACCTGAGCTCTCTTTAGACTGCGCGAGAGGATGAGCAGAAGATTAGGTGGATAGAGAAGCCCAGAGCCCCACTGTTCTTAGGCCTACAAAAGCACTTCCAAGGAAGGGTGCTGGCTAGCAACAGCTTTCAGTGCTGGCACTTTTCATCTCTGAGCAATTGCTCGACGTTTGCAATTTCTCAACTCGTGTCTATCAGACGGAAAGAGAATGACCGTGACGTTTGGTGGCTAGAGAAGCGCAAAGCCCCAGTGTTGCTGCGCCTGTGAAAGCGCTTCCAAGGAAGGGTGCTGGCTAGCAACAGCTTTCAGTGCTGGCACTTTTCATCTCTGAGCAATTGCTCGACGTTTGCAATCTCTCAGCTCGTGTCTAGGAGACGGAAAGAGAATGACTGTGACGTTTGGTGGGTAGAGAAGCGCAAAGCCCCACTGTTGCTGCGCCTGTGAAAGCGCTTCCAAGGAAGGGTGCTGGCTGGCAAGAGCTTTCAGTGCTGGCACTTTTCATCTCTGAGCAATTGCTCGACGTTTGCAATTTCTCACCTGAGCTCTCTTTAGAGTGCGCGAGAGGATGAGCAGAAGATTAGGTGGCTAGAGAAGCCCAGAGCCCCAGTGTTCTTAGGCCTACAAAAGCGCTTCCAAGGAAGGGGGCTGGCTAGCAACAGCTTTCAGTGCTGGCACTTTTCATCTCTGAGCAATTGCTCGACGTTTGCAATTTCTCAGCTCGTGTCTAGGAGACGGAAAGAGAATGACCGTGATGTTTGGTGGGTAGAGAAGCGCAAAGCCCCACTGTTGCTGCGCCTGTGAAAGCGCTTCCAAGGAAGGGTGCTGGCTAGCAACAGCTTTCAGTGCTGGCACTTTTCATCTCTGAGCAATTGCTCGACGTTTGCAATTTCTCAGCTCGTGTCTACGAGGTGGAGAGAGAGTGACCGTGACGTTTGGTGGCTAGAGAAGCGCAAAGCCCCAGTGTTGCTGCGCCTGTGGAAGCGCTTCCAAGGAAGGGTGCTGGCTAGCAACAGCTTTCAGTGCTGGCACTTTTCATCTCTGAGCAATTGCTCGACGTTTGCAATTTCTCACCTGAGCTCTCTTTACAGTGCGCGAGAGGATGAGCAGAAGATTAGGTGGCTAGAGAAGCCCAGAGCCCCACTGTTCTTAGGCCTACAAAAGCGCTTCCAAGGAAGGGTGCTGGCTAGCAACAGCTTTCAGTGCTGGCACTTTTCATCTCTGAGCAATTGCTCGACGTTTGCAATTTCTCAGCTCGTGTCTATGAGACGGAGAGATAGTGACCGTGACGTTTGGTGGCTAGAGAAGCGCAAAGCCCCAGTGTTGCTGCGCCTGCGAAAGCGCTTCCAAGGAAGGGTGCTGGCTAGCAACAGCTTTCAGTGCTGGCACTTTTCATCTCTGAGCAACTGCTGGACGTTTGCAATCTCTCAGCTCGTGTCTAGGAGACGGAAAGAGAATGACTGTGACGTTTGGTGGGTAGAGAAGCGCAAAGCCCCAGTGTTGCTGCGCCTGTGAAAGCGCTTCCAAGGAAGGGTGCTGGCTAGCAACAGCTTTCAGTGCTGGCACTTTTCATCTCTGAGCAATTGCTCGACGTTTGCAATCTCTCAGCTCGTGTCTACGAGATGGAAAGAGAATGACCGTGACGTTTGGTGGCTAGAGAAGCGCAAAGCCCCAGTGTTGCTGCTCCTGTGAAAGCGCTTCCAAGGAAGGCTGCTGGCTAGCAACAGCTTTCAGTGCTGGCACTTTTCATCTCTGAGCAATTGCTCGACGTTTGCAATTTCTCACCTGAGCTCTCTTTAGAGTGCACGAGAGGATGAGCAGAAGATTAGGTGGCTAGAGAAGCCCAGAGCCCCACTGTTCTTAGGCCTACAAAAGCGCTTCCAAGGAAGGGGGCTGGCTAGCAACAGCTTTCAGTGCTGGCACTTTTCATCTCTGAGCAATTGCTCGACGTTTGCAATTTCACAGCTCGTGTCTACGAGACAGAAAGAGAATGACCGTGACGTTTGGTGGCTAGAGAAGCGCAAAGCCCCAGTGTTGCTGCGCCTTGAAAGCGCTTCCAAGGAAGGGTGCTGGCTAGCAAGAGCTTTCAGTGCTGGCACTTTTCATCTCTGAGCAATTGCTCGACGTTTGCAATTTCTCACCTGAGCTCTCTTTAGACTGCGCGAGAGGATGAGCAGAAGATTAGGTGGCTAGAGAAGCCCAGAGCCCCACTGTTCTTAGGCCTACAAAAGCGCTTCCAAGGAAGGGGGCTGGCTAGCAACAGCTCTCAGTGCTGGCACTTTTCATCTCTGAGCAATTGCTCAACGTTTGCAACGTCTCAGCTCGTGTCTACGAGACGGAGAGATAGTGACCGTGATGTTTGGTGTGTAGAGAAGCGCAAAGCCCCAGTGTTGCTGCGCCTGTGAAAGCGCTTCCAAGGAAGGGTGCTGGCTAGCAACAGCTTTCAGTGCTGGCACTTTTCATCTCTGAGCAATTGCTCGACGTTTGCAATTTCTCACCTGAGCTCTCTTTAGACTGCGCGAGAGGATGAGCAGAAGATTAGGTGGATAGAGAAGCCCAGAGCCCCACTGTTCTTAGGCCTACAAAAGCACTTCCAAGGAAGGGTGCTGGCTAGCAACAGCTTTCAGTGCTGGCACTTTTCATCTCTGAGCAATTGCTCGACGTTTGCAATTTCTCAACTCGTGTCTATGAGACGGAAAGAGAATGACCGTGACGTTTGGTGGCTAGAGAAGCGCAAAGCCCCAGTGTTGCTGCGCCTGTGAAAGCGCTTCCAAGGAAGGGTGCTGGCTAGCAACAGCTTTCAGTGCTGGCACTTTTCATCTCTGAGCAATTGCTCGACGTTTGCAATCTCTCAGCTCGTGTCTACGAGACGGAAAGAGAATGACCGTGACGTTTGGTGGCTAGAGAAGCGCAAAGCCCCAGTGTTGCTGCGCCTGTGAAAGCGCTTCCAAGGAAGGGTGCTGGCTGGCAAGAGCTTTCAGTGCTGGCACTTTTCATCTCTGAGCAATTGCTCGACGTTTGCAATTTCTCACCTGAGCTCTCTTTAGAGTGCGCGAGAGGATGAGCTGAAGATTAGGTGGCTAGAGAAGCCCAGAGCCCCAGTGTTCTTAGGCCTACAAAAGCGCTTCCAAGGAAGGGGGCTGGCTAGCAACAGCTTTCAGTGCTGGCACTTTTCATCTCTGAGCAATTGCTCAACGTTTGCAATTTCTCAGCTCGTGTCTACGAGACGGAGAGATAGTGACCGTGATGTTTGGTGTGTAGAGAAGCGCAAAGCCCCAGTGTTACTGCGCCTGTGAAAGCGCTTCCAAGGAAGGGTGCTGGCTAGCAACAGCTTTCAGTGCTGGCACTTTTCATCTCTGAGCAATTGCTCGACGTTTGCAATTTCACAGCTCGTGTCTACGAGACAGAAAGAGAATGACCGTGACGTTTGGTGGCTAGAGAAGCGCAAAGCCCCAGTGTTGCTGCGCCTTGAAAGCGCTTCCAAGGAAGGGTGCTGGCTAGCAAGAGCTTTCAGTGCTGGCACTTTTCATCTCTGAGCAATTGCTCGACGTTTGCAATTTCTCACCTGAGCTCTCTTTAGAGTGCGCGAGAGGATGAGCAGAAGATTAGGTGGCTAGAGAAGCCCAGAGCCCCAGTGTTCTTAGGCCTACAAAAGCGCTTCCAAGGAAGGGTGCTGGCTAGCAACAGCTCTCAGTGCTGGCACTTTTCATCTCTGAGCAATTGCTCAACGTTTGCAATTTCTCAGCTCGTGTCTACGAGACGGAGAGATAGTGACCGTGATGTTTGGTGTGTAGAGAAGCGCAAAGCCCCAGTGTTGCTGCGCCTGTGAAAGCGCTTCCAAGGAAGGGTGCTGGCTAGCAACAGCTTTCAGTGCTGGCACTTTTCATCTCTGAGCAATTGCTCGACGTTTGCAATTTCTCACCTGAGCTCTCTTTAGACTGCGCGAGAGGATGAGCAGAAGATTAGGTGGATAGAGAAGCCCAGAGCCCCACTGTTCTTAGGCCTACAAAAGCACTTCCAAGGAAGGGTGCTGGCTAGCAACAGCTTTCAGTGCTGGCACTTTTCATCTCTGAGCAATTGCTCGACGTTTGCAATTTCTCAACTCGTGTCTATGAGACGCAAAGAGAATGACCGTGACGTTTGGTGGCTAGAGAAGCGCAAAGCCCCAGTGTTGCTGCGCCTGTGAAAGCGCTTCCAAGGAAGGGTGCTGGCTAGCAACAGCTTTCAGTGCTGGCACTTTTCATCTCTGAGCAATTGCTCGACGTTTGTAATCTCTCAGCTCGTGTCTAGGAGACGGAAAGAGAATGACTGTGACGTTTGGTGGGTAGAGAAGCGCAAAGCCCCAGTGTTGCTGCGCCTGTGAAAGCGCTTCCAAGGAAGGGTGCTGGCTGGCAAGAGCTTTCAGTGCTGGCACTTTTCATCTCTGAGCAATTGCTCGACGTTTGCAATTTCTCACCTGAGCTCTCTTTAGAGTGCGCGAGAGGATGAGCAGAAGATTAGGTGGCTAGAGAAGCCCAGAGCCCCAGTGTTGTTAGGCCTACAAAAGCGCTTCCAAGGAAGGGGGCTGGCTAGCAACAGCTTTCAGTGCTGGCACTTTTCATCTCTGAGCAATTGCTCGACGTTTGCAATTTCTCAGCTCGTGTCTAGGAGACGGAAAGAGAATGACCGTGATGTTTGGTGGGTAGAGAAGCGCAAAGCCCCACTGTTGCTGCGCCTGAGAAAGCGCTTCCAAGGAAGGGTGCTGGCTAGCAAGAGCTTTCAGTGCTGGCACTTTTCATCTCTGAGCAATTGCTTGACGTTTGCAATTTCTCAGCTCGTGTCTACGAGGTGGAGAGAGAGTGACCGTGACGTTTGGTGGCTAGAGAAGCGCAAAGCCCCAGTGTTGCTGCGCCTGTGAAAGCGCTTCCAAGGAAGGGTGCTGGCTAGCAACAGCTTTCAGTGCTGGCACTTTTCATCTCTGAGCAATTGCTCGACGTTTGCAATTTCTCACCTGAGCTCTCTTTAGAGTGCGCGAGAGGATGAGCAGAAGATTAGGTGGCTAGAGAAGCCCAGAGCCCCACTGTTCTTACGCCTACAAAAGCGCTTCCAAGGAAGGGTGCTGGCTAGCAACAGCTTTCAGTGCTGGCACTTTTCATCTCTGAGCAATTGCTCGACGTTTGCAATTTCTCAGCTCGTGTCTATGAGACGGAGAGATAGTGACCGTGACGTTTGGTGGCTAGAGAAGCGCAAAGCCCCAGTGTTGCTGCGCCTGCGAAAGCGCTTCCAAGGAAGGGTGCTGGCTAGCAACAGCTTTCAGTGCTGGCACTTTTCATCTCTGAGCAATTGCTCGACGTTTGCAATTTCTCACCTGAGCTCTCTTTAGACTGCGCGAGAGGATGAGCAGAAGATTAGGTGGCTAGAGAAGCGCAAAGCCCCAGTGTTGCTGCGCCTGTGAAAGCGCTTCCAAGGAAGGGTGCTGGCTAGCAACAGCTTTCAGTGCTGGCACTTTTCATCTCTGAGCAACTGCTGGACGTTTGCAATCTCTCAGCTCGTGTCTACGAGACGGAAAGAGAATGACTGTGACGTTTGGTGGGTAGAGAAGCGCAAAGCCCCACTGTTGCTGCGCCTGTGAAAGCGCTTCCAAGGAAGGGTGCTGGCTAGCAACAGCTTTCAGTGCTGGCACTTTTCATCTCTGAGCAATTGCTCGACGTTTGCAATCTCTCAGCTCGTGTCTACGAGATGGAAAGAGAATGACCGTGACGTTTGGTGGCTAGAGAAGCGCAAAGCCCCAGTGTTGCTGCTCCTGTGAAAGCGCTTCCAAGGAAGGCTGCTGGCTAGCAACAGCTTTCAGTGCTGGCACTTTTCATCTCTGAGCAATTGCTCGACGTTTGCAATTTCTCACCTGAGCTCTCTTTAGAGTGCACGAGAGGATGAGCAGAAGATTAGGTGGCTAGAGAAGCCCAGAGCCCCACTGTTCTAAGGGCTACAAAAGCGCTTCCAAGGAAGGGGGCTGGCTAGCAACAGCTTTCAGTGCTGGCACTTTTCATCTCTGAGCAATTGCTCGACGTTTGCAATTTCACAGCTCGTGTCTACGAGACAGAAAGAGAATGACCGTGACGTTTGGTGGCTAGAGAAGCGCAAAGCCCCAGTGTTGCTGCGCCTTGAAAGCGCTTCCAAGGAAGGGTGCTGGCTAGCAAGAGCTTTCAGTGCTGGCACTTTTCATCTCTGAGCAATTGCTCGACGTTTGCAATTTCTCACCTGAGCTCTCTTTAGAGTGCGCGAGAGGATGAGCAGAAGATTAGGTGGCTAGAGAAGCCCAGAGCACCAGTGTTCTTAGGCCTACAAAAGCGCTTCCAAGGAAGGGTGCTGGCTAGCAACAGCTCTCAGTGCTGGCACTTTTCATCTCTGAGCAATTGCTCAACGTTTGCAATTTCTCAGCTCGTGTCTACGAGACGGAGAGATAGTGACCGTGATGTCTGGTGTGTAGAGAAGCGCAAAGCCCCAGTGTTACTGCGCCTGTGAAAGCGCTTCCAAGGAAGGGTGCTGGCTAGCAACAGCTTTCAGTGCTGGCACTTTTCATCTCTGAGCAATTGCTGGACGTTTGCAATTTATCACCTGAGCTCTCTTTAGAGTGCGCGAGAGGATGAGCAGAAGATTAGGTGGCTAGAGAAGCCCAGAGCCCCACTGTTCTTAGGCCTACAAAAGCACTTCCAAGGAAGGGTGCTGGCTAGCAACAGCTTTCAGTGCTGGCACTTTTCATCTCTGAGCAATTGCTCGACGTTTGCAATTTCACAGCTCGTGTCTACGAGACAGAAAGAGAATGACCGTGACGTTTGGTGGCTAGAGAAGCGCAAAGCCCCAGTGTTGCTGCGCCTTGAAAGCGCTTCCAAGGAAGGGTGCTGGCTAGCAAGAGCTTTCAGTGCTGGCACTTTTCATCTCTGAGCAATTGCTCGACGTTTGCAATTTCTCACCTGAGCTCTCTTTAGACTGCGCGAGAGGATGAGCAGAAGATTAGGTGGCTAGAGAAGCCCAGACCCCCAGTGTTCTTAGGCCTACAAAAGCGCTTCCAAGGAAGGGGGCTGGCTAGCAACAGCTCTCAGTGCTGGCACTTTTCATCTCTGAGCAATTGCTCAACGTTTGCAATTTCTCAGCTCGTGTCTACGAGACGGAGAGATAGTGACCGTGATGTTTGGTGGGTAGAGAAGCGCAAAGCCCCAGTGTTGCTGCGCCTGTGAAAGCGCTTCCAAGGAAGGGTGCTGGCTAGCAACAGCTTTCAGTGCTGGCACTTTTCATCTCTGAGCAATTGCTCGACGTTTGCAATTTCTCACCTGAGCTCTCTTTAGACTGCGCGAGAGGATGAGCAGAAGATTAGGTGGATAGAGAAGCCCAGAGCCCCACTGTTCTTAGGCCTACAAAAGCACTTCCAAGGAAGGGTGCTGGCTAGCAACAGCTTTCAGTGCTGGCACTTTTCATCTCTGAGCAATTGCTCGACGTTTGCAATTTCTCAACTCGTGTCTATGAGACGCAAAGAGAATGACCGTGACGTTTGGTGGCTAGAGAAGCGCAAAGCCCCACTGTTGCTGCGCCTGTGAAAGCGCTTCCAAGGAAGGGTGCTGGCTAGCAACAGCTTTCAGTGCTGGCACTTTTCATCTCTGAGCAATTGCTCGACGTTTGCAATCTCTCAGCTCGTGTCTAGGAGACGGAAAGAGAATGACCGTGATGTTTGGTGGGTAGAGAAGCGCAAAGCCCCAGTGTTGCTGCGCCTGTGAAAGCGCTTCCAAGGAAGGGTGCTGGCTGGCAAGAGCTTTCAGTGCTGGCACTTTTCATCTCTGAGCAATTGCTCGACGTTTGCAATTTCTCACCTGAGCTCTCTTTAGAGTGCGCGAGAGGATGAGCAGAAGATTAGGTGGCTAGAGAAGCCCAGAGCCCCAGTGTTCTTAGGGCTACAAAAGCGCTTCCAAGGAAGGGTGCTGGCTAGCAACAGCTTTCAGTGCTGGCACTTTTCATCTCTGAGCAATTGCTCGACGTTTGCAATTTCTCAGCTCGTGTCTAGGAGACGGAAAGAGAATGACCGTGATGTTTGGTGGGTAGAGAAGCGCAAAGCCCCACTGTTGCTGCGCCTGTGAAAGCGCTTCCAAGGAAGGGTGCTGGCTAGCAAGAGCTTTCAGTGCTGGCACTTTTCATCTCTGAGCAATTGCTTGACGTTTGCAATTTCTCAGCTCGTGTCTACGAGGTGGAGAGAGAGTGACCGTGACGTTTGGTGGCTAGAGAAGCGCAAAGCCCCAGTGTTACTGCGCCTGTGAAAGCGCTTCCAAGGAAGGGTGCTGGCTAGCAACAGCTTTCAGTGCTGGCACTTTTCATCTCTGAGCAATTGCTCGACGTTTGCAATTTCTCACCTGAGCTCTCTTTAGAGTGCGCGAGAGGATGAGCAGAAGATTAGGTGGCTAGAGAAGCCCAGAGCCCCACTGTTCTTAGGCCTACAAAAGCGCTTCCAAGGAAGGGTGCTGGCTAGCAACAGCTTTCAGTGCTGGCACTTTTCATCTCTGAGCAATTGCTCGACGTTTGCAATTTCTCAGCTCGTGTCTATGAGACGGAGAGATAGTGACCGTGACGTTTGGTGGCTAGAGAAGCGCAAAGCCCCAGTGTTGCTGCGCCTGCGAAAGCGCTTCCAAGGAAGGGTGCTGGCTAGCAACAGCTTTCAGTGCTGGCACTTTTCATCTCTGAGCAATTGCTCGACGTTTGCAATTTCTCACCTGAGCTCTCTTTAGACTGCGCGAGAGGATGAGCAGAAGATTAGGTGGCTAGAGAAGCGCAAAGCCCCAGTGTTGCTGCGCCTGTGAAAGCGCTTCCAAGGAAGGGTGCTGGCTAGCAACAGCTTTCAGTGCTGGCACTTTTCATCTCTGAGCAACTGCTGGACGTTTGCAATCTCTCAGCTCGTGTCTAGGAGACGGAAAGAGAATGACTGTGAGGTTTGGTGGGTAGAGAAGCGCAAAGCCCCAGTGTTGCTGCGCCTGTGAAAGCGCTTCCAAGGAAGGGTGCTGGCTAGCAACAGCTTTCAGTGCTGGCACTTTTCATCTCTGAGCAATTGCTCGACGTTTGCAATTTCTCACCTCAGCTCTCTTTAGAGTGCGCGAGAGGATGAGCAGAAGATTAGGTGGCTAGAGAAGCCCAGAGCCCCAGTGATCTTAGGCCTACAAAAGCGCTTCCAAGGAAGGGTGCTGGCTAGCAACAGCTTTCAGTGCTGGCACTTTTCATCTCTGAGCAATTGCTTGACGTTTGCAACTTCTCAGCTCGTGTCTACGAGACGGAGAGATAGTGACCGTGACGTTTGGTGGCTAGAGAAGCGCAAAGCCCCAGTATTCCTGCGCCTGTGAAAGCACTTCCAAGGAAGGCTGCTGGCTAGCAAGAGGTTTCAGTTCTGGCACTTTTCATCTCTGAGCAATTGCTCGACGTTTGCAATTTCTCACCTGAGCTCTCTTTAGACTGCACGAGAGGATGAGCAGAAGATTAGGTGGCTAGAGAAGCCCAGAGTACCAGTGTTGCTGCGCCTGTGAAAGCGCTTCCAAGGAAGGGTGCTGGCTAGCAACAGCTTTCAGTGCTGGCACTTTTCATCTCTGAGCAATTGCTCGACGTTTGCAATTTCTCACCTGAGCTCTCTTTAGAGTGCGCGAGAGGATGAGCAGAAGATGAGGTGGCTAGAGAAGCCCAGAGCCCCAGTGTTCTTAGGCCTACAAAAGCGCTTCCAAGGAAGGGTGCTGGCTAGCAACAGCTCTCAGTGCTGGCACTTTTCATCTCTGAGCAATTGCTCAACGTTTGCAATTTCTCAGCTCGTGTCTACAAGACGGAGAGATAGTGACCGTGATGTTTGGTGGGTAGAGAAGCGCAAAGCCCCAGTGTTGCTGCGCCTGTGAAAGCGCTTCCAAGGAAGGGTGCTGGCTAGCAACAGCTTTCAGTGCTGGCACTTTTCATCTCTGAGCAATTGCTCGATGTTTGCAATTTCTCACCTGAGCTCTCTTTAGACTGCGCGAGAGGATGAGCAGAAGATTAGGTGGCTAGAGAAGCCCAGAGCCCCACTGTTCTTAGGCCTACAAAAGCACTTCCAAGGAAGGGTGCTGGCTAGCAACAGCTTTCAGTGCTGGCACTTTTCATCTCTGAGCAATTGCTCGACGTTTGCAATTTCTCAACTCGTGTCTATGAGACGCAAAGAGAATGACCGTGACGTTTGGTGGCTAGAGAAGCGCAAAGCCCCAGTGTTGCTGCGCCTGTGAAAGCGCTTCCAAGGAAGGGTGCTGGCTAGCAACAGCTTTCAGTGCTGGCACTTTTCATCTCTGAGCAATTGCTCGACGTTTGCAATCTCTCAGCTCGTGTCTGCGAGACGGAGAGAGAGTGACTGTGACGTTTGGTGGGTAGAGAAGCGCAAAGCCCCAGTGTTGCTGCGCCTGTGAAAGCGCTTCCAAGGAAGGGTGCTGGCTGGCAAGAGCTTTCAGTGCTGGCACTTTTCATCTCTGAGCAATTGCTCGACGTTTGCAATTTCTCACCTGAGCTCTCTTTAGAGTGCGCGAGAGGATGAGCAGAAGATTAGGTGGCTAGAGAAGCCCAGAGCCCCAGTGTTCTTAGGCCTACAAAAGCGCTTCCAAGGAAGGGTGCTGGCTAGCAACAGCTTTCAGTGCTGGCACTTTTCATCTCTGAGCAATTGCTCGACGTTTGCAACTTCTCAGCTCGTGTCTAGGAGACGGAAAGAGAATGACCGTGACGTTTGGTGGGTAGAGAAGCGCAAAGCCCCACTGTTGCTGCGCCTGTGAAAGCGCTTCCAAGGAAGGGTGCTGGCTAGCAAGAGCTTTCAGTGCTGGCACTTTTCATCTCTGAGCAATTGCTCGACGTTTGCAATTTCTCACCTGAGCTCTCTTTAGAGTGCGCGAGAGGATGAGCAGAAGATTAGGTGGCTAGAGAAGCCCAGAGTACCAGTGTTCTTAGGCCTACAAAAGCGCTTCCAAGGAAGGGTGCTGGCTAGCAACAGCTTTCAGTGCTGGCACTTTTCATCTCTGAGCAATTGCTCAACGTTTGCAATTTCTCACCTGAGCTGCCTTTAGACTGCGCGAGAGGATGAGCAGAAGATTAGGTGGCTAGAGAAGCGCAAAGCCCCAGTGTTACTGCGCCTGTGAAAGCGTTTCCAAGGAAGGCTGCTGGCTAGCAACAGCTTTCAGTGCTGGCACTTTTCATCTCTGAGCAATTGCTCGACGTTTGCAATTTCTCACCTGAGCTCTCTTTAGAGTGCGCGAGAGGATGAGCAGAAGATTAGGTGGCTAGAGAAGCCCAGAGCCCCACTGTTCTTAGGCCTACAAAAGCACTTCCAAGGAAGGGTGCTGGCTAGGAACAGCTTTCAGTGCTGCCACTTTTCATCTCTGAGCAATTGCTCGACGTTTGCAATCTCTCAGCTCGTGTCTAGGAGACGGAAAGAGAATGACCGTGACGTTTGGTGGCTAGAGAAGCGCAAAGCCCCAGTGTTACTGCGCCTGGGAAAGCGCTTCCAAGGAAGGGTGCTGGCTAGCAACAGCTTTCAGTGCTGGCACTTTTCATCTCTGAGCAATTGCTCGACGTTTGCAATTTCTCACCTGAGCTCTCTTTAGAGTGCGCGAGAGGATGAGCAGAAGATTAGGTGGCTAGAGAAGCCCAGAGCCCCACTGTTCTTAGGCCTACAAAAGCGCTTCCAAGGAAGGGGGCTGGCTAGCAACAGCTTTCAGTGCTGGCACTGTTCATCTCTGAGCAATTGCTTGACGTTTGCAACTTCTCAGCTCGTGTCTACGAGACGGAGAGATAGTGAAGATGACGTTTGGTGGGTAGAGAAGCGCAAAGCCCCAGTGTTGCTGCGCCTGTGAAAGCGCTTCCAAGGAAGGGGGCTGGCTAGCAACAGCTTTCAGTGCTGGCACTTTTCATCTCTGAGCAATTGGTGGACGTTTGCAATCTCTCAGCTCGTGTCTACGAGGTGGAGAGATAGTGACCGTGACGTTTGGTGGCTAGAGAAGCGCAAAGCCCCAGTGTTGCTGCGCCTGTGAAAGCGCTTCCAAGGAAGGGGGCTGGCTAGCAACAGCTTTCAGTGCTGGCACTTTTCATCTCTGAGCAATTGCTTGACGTTTGCAACTTCTCACCTGAGCTCTCTTTAGACTGCGCGAGAGGATGAGCAGAAGATTAGGTGGCTAGAGAAGCCCAGAGCCCCACTGTTCTTAGGCCTACAAAAGCGCTTCCAAGGAAGGGGGCTGGCTAGCAACAGCTTTCAGTGCTGGCACTTTTCATCTCTGAGCAATTGCTTGACGTTTGCAACTTCTCAGCTCGTGTCTACGAGACGGAGAGATAGTGAAGATGACGTTTGGTGGCTAGAGAAGCGCAAAGCCCCAGTGTTGCTGTGCCTGTGAAAGCGCTTCCAAGGAAGGGTGCTGGCTAGCAACAGCTTTCAGTGCTGGCACTTTTCATCTCTGAGCAATTGCTCGACGTTTGCAATTTCTCAGCTCGTGTCTACGAGGTGGAGAGATAGTGACCGTGATGTTTGGTGGCTAGAGAAGCGCAAAGCCCCAGTGTTACTGCGCCTGTGAAAGCGCTTCCAAGGAAGGGTGCTGGCTAGCAACAGCTTTCAGTGCTGGCACTTTTCATCTCTGAGCAATTGCTCGACGTTTGCAATTTCTCACCTGAGCTCTCTTTAGAGTGCGCGAGAGGATGAGCAGAAGATTAGGTGGCTAGAGAAGCCCAGAGCACCAGTGTTCTTAGGCCTACAAAAGCGCTTCCAAGGAAGGGTGCTGGCTAGCAACAGCTTTCAGTGCTGGCACTTTTCATCTCTGAGCAATTGCTCGACGTTTGCAATTTCTCAGCTCGTGTCTATGAGACGGAGAGATAGTGACCGTGACGTTTGGTGGCTAGAGAAGCGCAAAGCCCCAGTGTTGCTGCGCCTGCGAAAGCGCTTCCAAGGAAGGGTGCTGGCTAGCAACAGCTTTCAGTGCTAGCACTTTTCATCTCTGAGCAATTGCTCGACGTTTGCAATTTCTCACCTGAGCTCTCTTTAGACTGCGCGAGAGGATGAGCAGAAGATTAGGTGGCTAGAGAAGCGCAAAGCCCCAGTGTTGCTGCGCCTGTGAAAGCGCTTCCAAGGAAGGGGGCTGGCTAGCAACAGCTTTCAGTGCTGGCACTTTTCATCTCTGAGCAATTGCTCGACGTTTGCAATTTCTCACCTGAGCTCTCTTTAGACTGCGCGACAGGATGAGCAGAAGATTAGGTGGCTAGAGAAGCCCAGAGCCCTAGTGATCTTAGGCCTACAAAAGCACTTCCAAGGAAGGGTGCTGGCTAGCAACAGCTTTCAGTGCTGGCACTTTTCATCTCTGAGCAATTGGTGGACGTTTGCAATCTCTCAGCTCGTGTCTAGGAGACGGAAAGGGAATGACCGTGACGTTTGGTGGGTAGAGAAGCGCAAAGCCCCACTGTTGCTGCGCCTGTGAAAGCGCTTCCAAGGAAGGGTGCTGGCTAGCAACAGCTTTCAGTGCTGGCACTTTTCATCTCTGAGCAATTGCTCGACGTTTGCAATCTCTCAGCTCGTGTCTACGAGATGGAAAGAGAATGACCGTGACGTTTGGTGGGTAGAGAAGCGCAAAGCCCCAGTGTTGCTGCGCCTGTGAAAGCGCTTCCAAGAAAGGCTGCTGGCTAGCAACAGCTTTCAGTGCTGGCACTTTTCATCTCTGAGCAATTGCTCGACGTTTGCAATTTCTCACCTGAGCTCTCTTTAGAGTGCACGAGAGGATGAGCAGAAGATTAGGTGGCTAGAGAAGCCCAGAGCCCCAGTGTTCTAAGGGCTACAAAAGCGCTTCCAAGGAAGGGTGCTGGCTAGCAACAGCTTTCAGTGCTGGCACTTTTCATCTCTGAGCAATTGCTCGACGTTTGCAATTTCACAGCTCGTGTCTACGAGATGGAAAGAGAATGACCGTGACGTTTGGTGGCTAGAGAAGCGCAAAGCCCCAGTGTTGCTGCGCCTTGAAAGCGCTTCCAAGGATGGGTGCTGGCTAGCAAGAGCTTTCAGTGCTGGCACTTTTCATCTCTGAGCAATTGCTCGACGTTTGCAATCTCTCAGCTCGTGTCTACGAGACGGAGAGATAGTGACCGTGACGTTTGGTGGGTAGAGAAGCGCAAAGCCCCACTGTTGCTGCGCCTGTGAAAGCGCTTCCAAGGAACGGAGCTGGCTAGCGACAGCTTTCAGTGCTGGCACTTTTCATCTCTGAGCAATTGCTCGACGTTTGCAATTTCTCAGCTCGTGTCTACAAGACGGAAAGAGAATGACCGTGACATTTGGTGGCTAGAGAAGCGCAAAGCCCCAGTGTTGCTGCGCCTGTGAAAGCGCTTCCAAGGAAGGCTGCTGGCTAGCAACAGCTTTCAGTGCTGGCACTTTTCATCTCTGAGCAATTGCTCGACGTTTGCAATTTCTCACCTGAGCTCTCTTTAGAGTGCGCGAGAGGATGAGCAGAAGATTAGGTGGCTAGAGAAGCCCAGAGCCCCACTGTTCTTACGCCTACAAAAGCACTTCCAAGGAAGGCTGCTGGCTAGCAACAGCTTTCAGTGCTGGCACTTTTCATCTCTGAGCAATTGCTCGACGTTTGCAATTTCTCAGCTCGTGTCTACAAGACGGAAAGAGAATGACCGTGACGTTTGGTGGGTAGAGAAGCGCAAAGCCCCAGTGTTACTGCGCCTGTGAAAGCGCTTCCAAGGAAGGGTGCTGGCTAGCAACAGCTTTCAGTGCTGGCACTTTTCATCTCGGAGCAATTGCTCGACGTTTGCAATTTCTCACCTGAGCTCTCTTTAGAGTGCGCGAGAGGATGAGCAGAAGATTAGGTGGCTAGAGAAGCCCAGAGCACCAGTGTTCTTAGGCCTACAAAAGCGCTTCCAAGGAAGGGTGCTGGCTAGCAACAGCTTTCAGTGCTGGCACTTTTCATCTCTGAGCAATTGCTCGACGTTTGCAACTTCTCAGCTCGTGTCTACGAGACGGAGAGATAGTGACCGTGACGTTTGGTGGGTAGAGAAGCGCAAAGCCCCAGTGTTGCTGCGCCTGTGAAAGCGCTTCCAAGGAAGGCTGCTGGCTAGCAACAGCTTTCAGTGCTGGCACTTTTCATCTCTGAGCAATTGCTCGACGTTTGCAATTTCTCAGCTCATGTCTACGAGACAGAAAGAGAATGACCGTGACGTTTGGTGGGTAGAGAAGCGGAAACCCCCAGTGTTCTTAGGGCTACAAAAGCGCTTCCAAGGAAGGGTGCTGGCTAGCAACAGCTTTCAGTGCTCTTCTTCCTCTTCTTCCTCTTCCTCCTCTTCTTCCAGCTCCTCCTCTTCTTCCTGTTCTTCCTCTTCTTCCTCCTCGTCCGCCTGTTCCTCCTCCTCCTCGTCCTCCTCCTCCTCCTCGTCTTCTTCCTCTTCTTCCTCTTGTTCCTCTACTTCCTCTTGCTCCGCCTCCTCCTCCTCCTCCTATCCGACTCCTCCTCCTCCTCCTCCTTTGCTTGTTCTTCCTCCTCCTCCTCCTCCTCCGCCTCCTCCGCCTCCTGTTCTTCTTCTTCCTCCTCCTCCTCCTCCTCTTCGTCCTACTGTTCTTCCTGTTCTTCTTGTTCTTCCTCCTCCTGCTCCTCCTGTTCGTCCTGTTCTTCCTCTTCTTCCTCTTCTTCCTCCTCCTCCTGCTCTTCTCCCTCTTCTTCCTGTTGCTCCTCTTCTTCCTCTTCTTCCTCCACCTCCTCCTCTTCCCCCTCTTCCTCTTTTTCCTCTTCTTCCTCCTCCTCCTCCTCCTCTTTCTCCTCCTCCTGTTCTTCATCCTCCTCCACCTCCTCCTCCTCTTCCTCTTCTTCCTCCTCCTCCTCCTGTTCTTCATCCTCCTCCTCCTGATCCTCCTCCACTTCCTCCTCCGCCTCCGCCTCCGCCTCCTCCTCCTCCTCCTGTTCTTCCTGTTCTTCTTGTCCTTTCTCCTCCTCCTCCTCCTCCTGTTCTTCCTGTTCTTCCTCAGCCACCTCCTCCTGTTCTTCCTCTTCTTCCTCTTCTTCCCCCTGCGCCTCCTCCTCCTCCTGTTCTTCATCCTCCTGCTCCTCCTCTCCTCCTTCGCCTCCTCTTCCTCCTCCTCCTCCTGTTCTTCCTGTACTTCCTGTTCTTCCTCCTCCTCCTCCTCCTCTTCCTTTTCTTCCTGTTCTTCCTCTTCTTCCTCCTCCTCCTCCTCCTCTTCTCCATCTTCTTCCTGTTCCTCCTCTTCTTCCTCTTCTTCCTCCTCCTCCACCTCTTCCCCCTCTTCCTCTTCTTACTCTTCTTCCTCCTCCTCCTCCTCCTCTTCCCCTTCTTCCTCTTTTTCCTCTTCTTCCTCCTCCTCCTCCTCCTCTTCCTCCTCCTCCTGTTCTTCATCCTCCTCCACATCCTCCTCCTGCTCCTCCTCGTCCTCCTCCTCTTCCTCTTCTTCTTCTGTTTCCTCTTCTTCCTCCTCCTCCTCCTGTTCTTCCTCCTCATCTTCCTCCTCCTCCGCCTACTCCGCCTGCTCCCCCTCCGACTCCTCTTTCTCCTCCTCCTCCTCCTCCTCCTCCTGCTGTTCTTCCTGTTCTTCTTGTTCTTCCTCTGCCTTCTCCTCCTCCTGTTCGTCCTGTTCTTCCTGTTCTTCCTCCTATTCCTCCTTCTCCTCCTGTTCTTTCTGTTCTTGCTCTTCTTCCTCCTCCTCCTCCTCCTCCTCCTCCTCCTCTCCTCCCTCTTCTTCCTCTACTTCCTCTTCTTCCTCTTCTTCCTCCTCCTCTTCCTCCTCCGCCTCCTCCTCCTCCGTCTCCAGCTCGTGTCTACAACACAGAGAGATAGTGACCATGATGTTAGGTGGCTAGAGAAGCACAGAGCCCCAGTATTCCTGCGCCTGTGAAAGCGCTTCCAAGGAAGGGTGCTGGCTAGCAACAGCTTTCAGTGCTGGCGCTTTTCATCTCTGAGCAATGCTGGACATTTTCAATTTCTCACCTCAGCTCTCTTTAGACTGCACGAGAGGATGAGCAGAACATTAGGTGGCTAGAGAAGCCCAGAGCCCCAGTGATCTAAGGGCTACAAAAGTGCTTCCAAGGAAGGGTGCTGGCTCGAAATAGCTTTCAGTGCTGGCACTTTTAATGTCTGAGCAATTGCTCGACGTTTGCAATTTCTCAGCTCGTGTCTACGAGACGGAAAGAGAATGACAGTGACGTTTGGTGGCTAGAGAAGCGCAAAGCCCCAGTGTTACTGCGCCTGTGAAAGCGCTTCCAAGGAAGGGTGCTGGCTAGCAAGAGCTTTCAGTGCTGGCACTTTTCATCTCTGAGCAATTGCTCGACGTTTGCAATTTCTCAGCTCGTGTCTACGAGATGGAAAGAGAATGACCGTGACGTTTGGTGGCTAGAGAAGCGCAAAGCCCCAGTGTTACTGCGCCTGTGAAAGCGCTTCCAAGGAAGGGTGCTGGCTAGCAACAGCTTTCAGTGCTGGCACTTTTCATCTCTGAGCAATTGCTCGACGTTTGCAATTTCTCACCTGAGCTCTCTTTAGAGTGCGCGAGAGGATGAGCAGAAGATTAGGTGGCTAGAGAAGCCCAGAGCCCCACTGTTCTTACGCCTACAAAAGCGCTTCCAAGGAAGGCTGCTGGCTAGCAACAGCTTTCAGTGCTGGCACTTTTCATCTCTGAGCAATTGCTCGACGTTTGCAATGTCTCAGCTCGTGTCTACGAGACGGAAAGAGAATGACCGTGACGTTTGGTGGCTAGAGAAGCGCAAAGCCCCAGTGTTGCTGCGCCTGTGAAAGCGCTTCCAAGGAAGGGTGCTGGCTAGCAACAGCTTTCAGTGCTGCCACTTTTCATCTCTCAGCAATTGCTCGACGTTTGCAATTTCTCAGCTCGTGTCTACGAGACGGAAAGAGAATGACCGTGACGTTTGGTGGGTAGAGAAGAGCAAAGCCCCAGTGTTGCTGCGCCTGTGAAAGCGCTTCCAAGGAAGGGTGCTGGCTAGCAACAGCTTTCAGTGCTGGCACTTTTCATCTCTGAGCAATTGCTCGACGTTTGCAATTTCTCAGCTCGTGTCTACGAGATGGAAAGAGAATGACCGTGACGTTTGGTGGGTAGAGAAGCGCAAAGCCCCAGTGTTGCTGCGCCTGTGAAAGCGCTTCCAAGGAAGGGTGCTGGCTAGCAACAGCTTTCAGTGCTGGCACTTTTCATCTCTCAGCAATTGCTCGACGTTTGCAATTTCTCACCTGAGCTCTCTTTAGAGTGCGCGAGAGGATGAGCAGAAGATTAGGTGGCTAGAGAAGCGCAAAGCCCCACTGTTGCTGCGCCTGTGAAAGCGCTTCCAAGGAAGGGTGCTGGCTAGCAACAGCTTTCAGTGCTGGCACTTTTCATCTCTGAGCAATTGCTCGACGTTTGCAATTTCTCAGCTCGTGTCTACGAGATGGAAAGAGAATGACCGTGACGTTTGGTGGGTAGAGAAGCGCAAAGCCCCAGTGTTCTTACGCCTACAAAAGCGCTTCCAAGGAAGGCTGCTGGCTAGCAACAGCTTTCAGTGCTGGCACTTTTCATCTCTGAGCAATTGCTCGACGTTTGCAATTTCTCACCTGAGCTCTCTTTAGAGTGCGCGAGAGGATGAGCAGAAGATGAGGTGGCTAGAGAAGCCCAG
The DNA here is from genome assembly GCA_037962945.1 of Sarcoramphus papa. Classification (NCBI taxonomy): domain Eukaryota; kingdom Metazoa; phylum Chordata; class Aves; order Accipitriformes; family Cathartidae; genus Sarcoramphus; species Sarcoramphus papa. The sequence continues at coordinate 1,629,754 of JBBMRM010000053.1, forward strand.
AGCCCCAGTGTTCTTAGGCCTACAAAAGCGCTTCCAAGGAAGGGTGCTGGCTAGCAACAGCTCTCAGTGCTGGCACTTTTCATCTCTGAGCAATTGCTCAACGTTTGCAATTTCTCAGCTCGTGTCTACAAGACGGAGAGATAGTGACCGTGATGTTTGGTGGGTAGAGAAGCGCAAAGCCCCAGTGTTGCTGCGCCTGTGAAAGCGCTTCCAAGGAAGGGTGCTGGCTAGCAACAGCTTTCAGTGCTGGCACTTTTCATCTCTGAGCAATTGCTCGATGTTTGCAATTTCTCACCTGAGCTCTCTTTAGACTGCGCGAGAGGATGAGCAGAAGATTAGGTGGCTAGAGAAGCCCAGAGCCCCACTGTTCTTAGGCCTACAAAAGCACTTCCAAGGAAGGGTGCTGGCTAGCAACAGCTTTCAGTGCTGGCACTTTTCATCTCTGAGCAATTGCTCGACGTTTGCAGTTTCTCAACTCGTGTCTATGAGACGCAAAGAGAATGACCGTGACGTTTGGTGGCTAGAGAAGCGCAAAGCCCCAGTGTTGCTGCGCCTGTGAAAGCGCTTCCAAGGAAGGGTGCTGGCTAGCAACAGCTTTCAGTGCTGGCACTTTTCATCTCTGAGCAATTGCTCGACGTTTGCAATCTCTCAGCTCGTGTCTGCGAGACGGAGAGAGAGTGACTGTGACGTTTGGTGGGTAGAGAAGCGCAAAGCCCCAGTGTTGCTGCGCCTGTGAAAGCGCTTCCAAGGAAGGGTGCTGGCTGGCAAGAGCTTTCAGTGCTGGCACTTTTCATCTCTGAGCAATTGCTCGACGTTTGCAATTTCTCACCTGAGCTCTCTTTAGAGTGCGCGAGAGGATGAGCAGAAGATTAGGTGGCTAGAGAAGCCCAGAGCCCCAGTGTTCTTAGGCCTACAAAAGCGCTTCCAAGGAAGGGTGCTGGCTAGCAACAGCTTTCAGTGCTGGCACTTTTCATCTCTGAGCAATTGCTCGACGTTTGCAACTTCTCAGCTCGTGTCTAGGAGACGGAAAGAGAATGACCGTGACGTTTGGTGGGTAGAGAAGCGCAAAGCCCCACTGTTGCTGCGCCTGTGAAAGCGCTTCCAAGGAAGGGTGCTGGCTAGCAAGAGCTTTCAGTGCTGGCACTTTTCATCTCTGAGCAATTGCTCGACGTTTGCAATTTCTCACCTGAGCTCTCTTTAGAGTGCGCGAGAGGATGAGCAGAAGATTAGGTGGCTAGAGAAGCCCAGAGTACCAGTGTTCTTAGGCCTACAAAAGCGCTTCCAAGGAAGGGTGCTGGCTAGCAACAGCTTTCAGTGCTGGCACTTTTCATCTCTGAGCAATTGCTCAACGTTTGCAATTTCTCACCTGAGCTGCCTTTAGACTGCGCGAGAGGATGAGCAGAAGATTAGGTGGCTAGAGAAGCGCAAAGCCCCAGTGTTACTGCGCCTGTGAAAGCGTTTCCAAGGAAGGCTGCTGGCTAGCAACAGCTTTCAGTGCTGGCACTTTTCATCTCTGAGCAATTGCTCGACGTTTGCAATTTCTCACCTGAGCTCTCTTTAGAGTGCGCGAGAGGATGAGCAGAAGATTAGGTGGCTAGAGAAGCCCAGAGCCCCACTGTTCTTAGGCCTACAAAAGCACTTCCAAGGAAGGGTGCTGGCTAGGAACAGCTTTCAGTGCTGCCACTTTTCATCTCTGAGCAATTGCTCGACGTTTGCAATCTCTCAGCTCGTGTCTAGGAGACGGAAAGAGAATGACCGTGACGTTTGGTGGCTAGAGAAGCGCAAAGCCCCAGTGTTACTGCGCCTGGGAAAGCGCTTCCAAGGAAGGGTGCTGGCTAGCAACAGCTTTCAGTGCTGGCACTTTTCATCTCTGAGCAATTGCTCGACGTTTGCAATTTCTCACCTGAGCTCTCTTTAGAGTGCGCGAGAGGATGAGCAGAAGATTAGGTGGCTAGAGAAGCCCAGAGCCCCACTGTTCTTAGGCCTACAAAAGCGCTTCCAAGGAAGGGGGCTGGCTAGCAACAGCTTTCAGTGCTGGCACTGTTCATCTCTGAGCAATTGCTTGACGTTTGCAACTTCTCAGCTCGTGTCTACGAGACGGAGAGATAGTGAAGATGACGTTTGGTGGGTAGAGAAGCGCAAAGCCCCAGTGTTGCTGCGCCTGTGAAAGCGCTTCCAAGGAAGGGGGCTGGCTAGCAACAGCTTTCAGTGCTGGCACTTTTCATCTCTGAGCAATTGGTGGACGTTTGCAATCTCTCAGCTCGTGTCTACGAGGTGGAGAGATAGTGACCGTGACGTTTGGTGGCTAGAGAAGCGCAAAGCCCCAGTGTTGCTGCGCCTGTGAAAGCGCTTCCAAGGAAGGGGGCTGGCTAGCAACAGCTTTCAGTGCTGGCACTTTTCATCTCTGAGCAATTGCTTGACGTTTGCAACTTCTCACCTGAGCTCTCTTTAGACTGCGCGAGAGGATGAGCAGAAGATTAGGTGGCTAGAGAAGCCCAGAGCCCCACTGTTCTTAGGCCTACAAAAGCGCTTCCAAGGAAGGGGGCTGGCTAGCAACAGCTTTCAGTGCTGGCACTTTTCATCTCTGAGCAATTGCTTGACGTTTGCAACTTCTCAGCTCGTGTCTACGAGACGGAGAGATAGTGAAGATGACGTTTGGTGGCTAGAGAAGCGCAAAGCCCCAGTGTTGCTGTGCCTGTGAAAGCGCTTCCAAGGAAGGGTGCTGGCTAGCAACAGCTTTCAGTGCTGGCACTTTTCATCTCTGAGCAATTGCTCGACGTTTGCAATTTCTCAGCTCGTGTCTACGAGGTGGAGAGATAGTGACCGTGATGTTTGGTGGCTAGAGAAGCGCAAAGCCCCAGTGTTACTGCGCCTGTGAAAGCGCTTCCAAGGAAGGGTGCTGGCTAGCAACAGCTTTCAGTGCTGGCACTTTTCATCTCTGAGCAATTGCTCGACGTTTGCAATTTCTCACCTGAGCTCTCTTTAGAGTGCGCGAGAGGATGAGCAGAAGATTAGGTGGCTAGAGAAGCCCAGAGCACCAGTGTTCTTAGGCCTACAAAAGCGCTTCCAAGGAAGGGTGCTGGCTAGCAACAGCTTTCAGTGCTGGCACTTTTCATCTCTGAGCAATTGCTCGACGTTTGCAATTTCTCAGCTCGTGTCTATGAGACGGAGAGATAGTGACCGTGACGTTTGGTGGCTAGAGAAGCGCAAAGCCCCAGTGTTGCTGCGCCTGCGAAAGCGCTTCCAAGGAAGGGTGCTGGCTAGCAACAGCTTTCAGTGCTAGCACTTTTCATCTCTGAGCAATTGCTCGACGTTTGCAATTTCTCACCTGAGCTCTCTTTAGACTGCGCGAGAGGATGAGCAGAAGATTAGGTGGCTAGAGAAGCGCAAAGCCCCAGTGTTGCTGCGCCTGTGAAAGCGCTTCCAAGGAAGGGGGCTGGCTAGCAACAGCTTTCAGTGCTGGCACTTTTCATCTCTGAGCAATTGCTCGACGTTTGCAATTTCTCACCTGAGCTCTCTTTAGACTGCGCGACAGGATGAGCAGAAGATTAGGTGGCTAGAGAAGCCCAGAGCCCTAGTGATCTTAGGCCTACAAAAGCACTTCCAAGGAAGGGTGCTGGCTAGCAACAGCTTTCAGTGCTGGCACTTTTCATCTCTGAGCAATTGGTGGACGTTTGCAATCTCTCAGCTCGTGTCTAGGAGACGGAAAGGGAATGACCGTGACGTTTGGTGGGTAGAGAAGCGCAAAGCCCCACTGTTGCTGCGCCTGTGAAAGCGCTTCCAAGGAAGGGTGCTGGCTAGCAACAGCTTTCAGTGCTGGCACTTTTCATCTCTGAGCAATTGCTCGACGTTTGCAATCTCTCAGCTCGTGTCTACGAGATGGAAAGAGAATGACCGTGACGTTTGGTGGCTAGAGAAGCGCAAAGCCCCAGTGTTGCTGCGCCTGTGAAAGCGCTTCCAAGAAAGGCTGCTGGCTAGCAACAGCTTTCAGTGCTGGCACTTTTCATCTCTGAGCAATTGCTCGACGTTTGCAATTTCTCACCTGAGCTCTCTTTAGAGTGCACGAGAGGATGAGCAGAAGATTAGGTGGCTAGAGAAGCCCAGAGCCCCAGTGTTCTAAGGGCTACAAAAGCGCTTCCAAGGAAGGGTGCTGGCTAGCAACAGCTTTCAGTGCTGGCACTTTTCATCTCTGAGCAATTGCTCGACGTTTGCAATTTCACAGCTCGTGTCTACGAGATGGAAAGAGAATGACCGTGACGTTTGGTGGCTAGAGAAGCGCAAAGCCCCAGTGTTGCTGCGCCTTGAAAGCGCTTCCAAGGATGGGTGCTGGCTAGCAAGAGCTTTCAGTGCTGGCACTTTTCATCTCTGAGCAATTGCTCGACGTTTGCAATCTCTCAGCTCGTGTCTACGAGACGGAGAGATAGTGACCGTGACGTTTGGTGGGTAGAGAAGCGCAAAGCCCCACTGTTGCTGCGCCTGTGAAAGCGCTTCCAAGGAACGGAGCTGGCTAGCGACAGCTTTCAGTGCTGGCACTTTTCATCTCTGAGCAATTGCTCGACGTTTGCAATTTCTCAGCTCGTGTCTACAAGACGGAAAGAGAATGACCGTGACATTTGGTGGCTAGAGAAGCGCAAAGCCCCAGTGTTGCTGCGCCTGTGAAAGCGCTTCCAAGGAAGGCTGCTGGCTAGCAACAGCTTTCAGTGCTGGCACTTTTCATCTCTGAGCAATTGCTCGACGTTTGCAATTTCTCACCTGAGCTCTCTTTAGAGTGCGCGAGAGGATGAGCAGAAGATTAGGTGGCTAGAGAAGCCCAGAGCCCCACTGTTCTTACGCCTACAAAAGCACTTCCAAGGAAGGGTGCTGGCTAGCAACAGCTTTCAGTGCTGGCACTTTTCATCTCTGAGCAATTGCTCGACGTTTGCAATTTCTCAGCTCGTGTCTACAAGACGGAAAGAGAATGACCGTGACGTTTGGTGGCTAGAGAAGCGCAAAGCCCCAGTGTTACTGCGCCTGTGAAAGCGCTTCCAAGGAAGGGTGCTGGCTAGCAACAGCTTTCAGTGCTGGCACTTTTCATCTCGGAGCAATTGCTCGACGTTTGCAATTTCTCACCTGAGCTCTCTTTAGAGTGCGCGAGAGGATGAGCAGAAGATTAGGTGGCTAGAGAAGCCCAGAGCACCAGTGTTCTTAGGCCTACAAAAGCGCTTCCAAGGAAGGGTGCTGGCTAGCAACAGCTTTCAGTGCTGGCACTTTTCATCTCTGAGCAATTGCTCGACGTTTGCAACTTCTCAGCTCGTGTCTACGAGACGGAGAGATAGTGACCGTGACGTTTGGTGGGTAGAGAAGCGCAAAGCCCCAGTGTTGCTGCGCCTGTGAAAGCGCTTCCAAGGAAGGCTGCTGGCTAGCAACAGCTTTCAGTGCTGGCACTTTTCATCTCTGAGCAATTGCTCGACGTTTGCAATTTCTCAGCTCATGTCTACGAGACAGAAAGAGAATGACCGTGACGTTTGGTGGGTAGAGAAGCGGAAACCCCCAGTGTTCTTAGGGCTACAAAAGCGCTTCCAAGGAAGGGTGCTGGCTAGCAACAGCTTTCAGTGCTCTTCTTCCTCTTCTTCCTCTTCCTCCTCTTCTTCCAGCTCCTCCTCTTCTTCCTGTTCTTCCTCTTCTTCCTCCTCGTCCGCCTGTTCCTCCTCCTCCTCGTCCTCCTCCTCCTCCTCGTCTTCTTCCTCTTCTTCCTCTTGTTCCTCTACTTCCTCTTGCTCCGCCTCCTCCTCCTCCTCCTATCCGACTCCTCCTCCTCCTCCTCCTTTGCTTGTTCTTCCTCCTCCTCCTCCTCCTCCGCCTCCTCCGCCTCCTGTTCTTCTTCTTCCTCCTCCTCCTCCTCCTCTTCGTCCTACTGTTCTTCCTGTTCTTCTTGTTCTTCCTCCTCCTGCTCCTCCTGTTCGTCCTGTTCTTCCTCTTCTTCCTCTTCTTCCTCCTCCTCCTGCTCTTCTCCCTCTTCTTCCTGTTGCTCCTCTTCTTCCTCTTCTTCCTCCACCTCCTCCTCTTCCCCCTCTTCCTCTTTTTCCTCTTCTTCCTCCTCCTCCTCCTCCTCTTTCTCCTCCTCCTGTTCTTCATCCTCCTCCACCTCCTCCTCCTCTTCCTCTTCTTCCTCCTCCTCCTCCTGTTCTTCATCCTCCTCCTCCTGATCCTCCTCCACTTCCTCCTCCGCCTCCGCCTCCGCCTCCTCCTCCTCCTCCTGTTCTTCCTGTTCTTCTTGTCCTTTCTCCTCCTCCTCCTCCTCCTGTTCTTCCTGTTCTTCCTCAGCCACCTCCTCCTGTTCTTCCTCTTCTTCCTCTTCTTCCCCCTGCGCCTCCTCCTCCTCCTGTTCTTCATCCTCCTGCTCCTCCTCTCCTCCTTCGCCTCCTCTTCCTCCTCCTCCTCCTGTTCTTCCTGTACTTCCTGTTCTTCCTCCTCCTCCTCCTCCTCTTCCTTTTCTTCCTGTTCTTCCTCTTCTTCCTCCTCCTCCTCCTCCTCTTCTCCATCTTCTTCCTGTTCCTCCTCTTCTTCCTCTTCTTCCTCCTCCTCCACCTCTTCCCCCTCTTCCTCTTCTTACTCTTCTTCCTCCTCCTCCTCCTCCTCTTCCCCTTCTTCCTCTTTTTCCTCTTCTTCCTCCTCCTCCTCCTCCTCTTCCTCCTCCTCCTGTTCTTCATCCTCCTCCACATCCTCCTCCTGCTCCTCCTCGTCCTCCTCCTCTTCCTCTTCTTCTTCTGTTTCCTCTTCTTCCTCCTCCTCCTCCTGTTCTTCCTCCTCATCTTCCTCCTCCTCCGCCTACTCCGCCTGCTCCCCCTCCGACTCCTCTTTCTCCTCCTCCTCCTCCTCCTCCTCCTGCTGTTCTTCCTGTTCTTCTTGTTCTTCCTCTGCCTTCTCCTCCTCCTGTTCGTCCTGTTCTTCCTGTTCTTCCTCCTATTCCTCCTTCTCCTCCTGTTCTTTCTGTTCTTGCTCTTCTTCCTCCTCCTCCTCCTCCTCCTCCTCCTCCTCTCCTCCCTCTTCTTCCTCTACTTCCTCTTCTTCCTCTTCTTCCTCCTCCTCTTCCTCCTCCGCCTCCTCCTCCTCCGTCTCCAGCTCGTGTCTACAACACAGAGAGATAGTGACCATGATGTTAGGTGGCTAGAGAAGCACAGAGCCCCAGTATTCCTGCGCCTGTGAAAGCGCTTCCAAGGAAGGGTGCTGGCTAGCAACAGCTTTCAGTGCTGGCGCTTTTCATCTCTGAGCAATGCTGGACATTTTCAATTTCTCACCTCAGCTCTCTTTAGACTGCACGAGAGGATGAGCAGAACATTAGGTGGCTAGAGAAGCCCAGAGCCCCAGTGATCTAAGGGCTACAAAAGTGCTTCCAAGGAAGGGTGCTGGCTCGAAATAGCTTTCAGTGCTGGCACTTTTAATGTCTGAGCAATTGCTCGACGTTTGCAATTTCTCAGCTCGTGTCTACGAGACGGAAAGAGAATGACAGTGACGTTTGGTGGCTAGAGAAGCGCAAAGCCCCAGTGTTACTGCGCCTGTGAAAGCGCTTCCAAGGAAGGGTGCTGGCTAGCAAGAGCTTTCAGTGCTGGCACTTTTCATCTCTGAGCAATTGCTCGACGTTTGCAATTTCTCAGCTCGTGTCTACGAGATGGAAAGAGAATGACCGTGACGTTTGGTGGCTAGAGAAGCGCAAAGCCCCAGTGTTACTGCGCCTGTGAAAGCGCTTCCAAGGAAGGGTGCTGGCTAGCAACAGCTTTCAGTGCTGGCACTTTTCATCTCTGAGCAATTGCTCGACGTTTGCAATTTCTCACCTGAGCTCTCTTTAGAGTGCGCGAGAGGATGAGCAGAAGATTAGGTGGCTAGAGAAGCCCAGAGCCCCACTGTTCTTACGCCTACAAAAGCGCTTCCAAGGAAGGCTGCTGGCTAGCAACAGCTTTCAGTGCTGGCACTTTTCATCTCTGAGCAATTGCTCGACGTTTGCAATGTCTCAGCTCGTGTCTACGAGACGGAAAGAGAATGACCGTGACGTTTGGTGGCTAGAGAAGCGCAAAGCCCCAGTGTTGCTGCGCCTGTGAAAGCGCTTCCAAGGAAGGGTGCTGGCTAGCAACAGCTTTCAGTGCTGCCACTTTTCATCTCTCAGCAATTGCTCGACGTTTGCAATTTCTCAGCTCGTGTCTACGAGACGGAAAGAGAATGACCGTGACGTTTGGTGGGTAGAGAAGAGCAAAGCCCCAGTGTTGCTGCGCCTGTGAAAGCGCTTCCAAGGAAGGGTGCTGGCTAGCAACAGCTTTCAGTGCTGGCACTTTTCATCTCTGAGCAATTGCTCGACGTTTGCAATTTCTCAGCTCGTGTCTACGAGATGGAAAGAGAATGACCGTGACGTTTGGTGGGTAGAGAAGCGCAAAGCCCCAGTGTTGCTGCGCCTGTGAAAGCGCTTCCAAGGAAGGGTGCTGGCTAGCAACAGCTTTCAGTGCTGGCACTTTTCATCTCTCAGCAATTGCTCGACGTTTGCAATTTCTCACCTGAGCTCTCTTTAGAGTGCGCGAGAGGATGAGCAGAAGATTAGGTGGCTAGAGAAGCGCAAAGCCCCACTGTTGCTGCGCCTGTGAAAGCGCTTCCAAGGAAGGGTGCTGGCTAGCAACAGCTTTCAGTGCTGGCACTTTTCATCTCTGAGCAATTGCTCGACGTTTGCAATTTCTCAGCTCGTGTCTACGAGATGGAAAGAGAATGACCGTGACGTTTGGTGGGTAGAGAAGCGCAAAGCCCCAGTGTTGCTGCGCCTGTGAAAGCGCTTCCAAGGAAGGCTGCTGGCTAGCAACAGCTTTCAGTGCTGGCACTTTTCATCTCTGAGCAATTGCTCGACGTTTGCAATTTCTCACCTGAGCTCTCTTTAGAGTGCGCGAGAGGATGAGCAGAAGATTAGGTGGCTAGAGAAGCCCAGAGCCCCAGTGTTCTTAAGCCTACAAAAGCGCTTCCAAGGAAGGGTGCTGGCTAGCAACAGCTCTCAGTGCTGGCGCTTTTCATCTCTGAGCAATTGCTCGACGTTTGCAATTTCTCAGCTCGTGTCTACGAGACGGAGAGATAGTGACCGTGATGTTTGGTGGGTAGAGAAGCGCAAAGCCCCAGTGTTACTGCGCCTGTGAAAGCGCTTCCAAGGAAGGGTGCTGGCTAGCAACAGCTTTCAGTGCTGGCACTTTTCATCTCTGAGCAATTGCTCGACGTTTGCAATTTCTCACCTGAGCTCTCTTTAGAGTGCGCGAGAGGATGAGCAGAAGATTAGGTGGCTAGAGAAGCCCAGAGCCCCACTGTTCTTAGGCCTACAAAAGCGCTTCCAAGGAAGGGCGCTGGCTAGCAACAGCTTTCAGTGCTGGCACTTTTCATCTCTGAGCAATTGCTCGACGTTTGCAATCTCTCAGCTCGTGTCTAGGAGACGGAAAGAGAATGACCGTGACGTTTGGTGGCTAGAGAAGCGCAAAGCCCCAGTGTTACTGCGCCTGTGAAAGCGCTTCCAAGGAAGGGTGCTGGCTAGCAACAGCTTTCAGTGCTGGCACTTTTCATCTCTGAGCAATTGCTCGACATTTGCAATTTCTCACCTCAGCTCTCTTTAGAGTGCGCGAGAGGATGAGCAGAAGATTAGGTGGCTAGAGAAGCCCAGAGCCCCCGTGTTCTTAGGCCTACAAAAGCACTTCCAAGGAAGGGTGCTGGCTAGCAACAGCTTTCAGTGCTGCCACTTTTCATCTCTGAGCAATTGCTCGACGTTTGCAATCTCTCAGCTCGTGTCTACGAGACAGAAAGAGAATGGCCGTGACGTTTGGTGGCTAGAGAAGAGCAAAGCCCCAGTGTTGCTGCGCCTGTGAAAGCGCTTCCAAGGAAGGGTGCTGGCTAGCAAGAGCTTTCAGTGCTGGCACTTTTCATCTCTGAGCAATTGCTCGACGTTTGCAATTTCTCACCTGAGCTCTCTTTAGAGTGCGCGAGAGGATGAGCAGAAGATTAGGTGGCTAGAGAAGCCCAGAGCCCCAGTCTTCTTAGGCCTACAAAAGCGCTTCCAAGGAAGGGGGCTGGCTAGCAAGAGCTTTCAGTGCTGGCACTTTTCATCTCTGAGCAATTGCTCGACGTTTGCAATTTCTCAGCTCGTGTCTAGGAGACCGAATGAGAATGACCGTGACGTTTGGTGGCTAGAGAAGCGCAAAGCCCCAGTGTTGCTGCGCCTGTGAAAGCGCTTCCAAGGAAGGGTGCTGGCTAGCAACAGCTTTCAGTGCTGGCACTTTTCATCTCTGAGCAATTGCTCGACGTTTGCAATTTCTCACCTTAGCTCTCTTTAGAGTGCGCGAGAGGATGAGCAGAAGATTAGGTGGCTAGAGAAGCGCAAAGCCCCAGTGTTACTGCGCCTGTGAAAGCGTTTCCAAGGAAGGGTGCTGGCTAGCAACAGCTTTCAGTGCTGGCACTTTTCATCTCTGAGCAATTGCTCGACGTTTGCAATGTCTCACCTGAGCTCTCTTTAGACTGCGCGAGAGGATGAGCAGAAGATTAGGTGGCTAGAGAAGCCCAGAGCCCCACTGTTCTTAGGCCTACAAAAGCACTTCCAAGGAAGGGTGCTGGCTAGCAACAGCTTTCAGTGCTGGCACTTTTCATCTCTGAGCAATTGCTCGACGTTTGCAATCTCTCAGCTCGTGTCTAGGAGACGGAAAGAGAATGACCGTGACGTTTGGTGGCTAGAGAAGCGCAAAGCCCCAGTGTAACTGCGCCTGTGAAAGCGCTTCCAAGGAAGGGTGCTGGCTGGCAACAGCTTTCAGTGCTGGCACTTTTCATCTCTGAGCAATTGCTCGACGTTTGCAATTTCTCACCTGAGCTCTCTTTAGACTGCGCGAGAGGATGAGCAGAAGATTAGGTGGCTAGAGAAGCCCAGAGCCCCACTGTTCTTACGCCTACAAAAGCACTTCCAAGGAAGGGGGCTGGCTAGCAACAGCTTTCAGTGCTGGCACTTTTCATCTCTGAGCAATTGCTCGACGTTTGCAATTTCTCAGCTCGTGTCTACGAGACGGAAAGAGAATGACCGTGACGTTTGGTGGGTAGAGAAGCGCAAAGCCCCACTGTTGCTGCGCCTGTGAAAGCGCTTCCAAGGAAGGGTGCTGGCTAGCAACAGCTTTCAGTGCTGGCACTTTTCATCTCTGAGCAATTGCTCGACGTTTGCAATGTCTCACCTGAGCTCTCTTTAGACTGCGCGAGAGGATGAGCAGAAGATTAGGTGGCTCGAGAAGCCCAGAGCCCCACTGTTCTTAGGCCTACAAAAGCACTTCCAAGGAAGGGTGCTGGCTAGCAACAGCTTTCAGTGCTGGCACTTTTCATCTCTGAGCAATTGCTCGACGTTTGCAATCTCTCAGCTCGTGTCTAGGAGACGGAAAGAGAATGACCGTGACGTTTGGTGGCTAGAGAAGCGCAAAGCCCCAGTGTTACTGCGCCTGTGAAAGCGCTTCCAAGGAAGGGTGCTGGCTAGCAACAGCTTTCAGTGCTGGCACTTTTCATCTCTGAGCAATTGCTCGACATTTGCAATTTCTCACCTCAGCTCTCTTTAGAGTGCGCGAGAGGATGAGCAGAAGATTAGGTGGCTAGAGAAGCCCAGAGCCCCCGTGTTCTTAGGCCTACAAAAGCACTTCCAAGGAAGGGTGCTGGCTAGCAACAGCTTTCAGTGCTGCCACTTTTCATCTCTGAGCAATTGCTCGACGTTTGCAATCTCTCAGCTCGTGTCTACGAGACAGAAAGAGAATGGCCGTGACGTTTGGTGGCTAGAGAAGAGCAAAGCCCCAGTGTTGCTGCGCCTGTGAAAGCGCTTCCAAGGAAGGGTGCTGGCTAGCAAGAGCTTTCAGTGCTGGCACTTTTCATCTCTGAGCAATTACTCGACGTTTGCAATTTCTCACCTGAGCTCTCTTTAGAGTGCGCGAGAGGATGAGCAGAAGATTAGGTGGCTAGAGAAGCCCAGAGCCCCAGTCTTCTTAGGCCTACAAAAGCGCTTCCAAGGAAGGGGGCTGGCTAGCAAGAGCTTTCAGTGCTGGCACTTTTCATCTCTGAGCAATTGCTCGACGTTTGCAATTTCTCAGCTCGTGTCTAGGAGACCGAAAGAGAATGACCGTGACGTTTGGTGGCTAGAGAAGCGCAAAGCCCCAGTGTTGCTGCGCCTGTGAAAGCGCTTCCAAGGAAGGGTGCTGGCTAGCAACAGCTTTCAGTGCTGGCACTTTTCATCTCTGAGCAATTGCTCGACGTTTGCAATTTCTCACCTGAGCTCTCTTTAGAGTGCGCGAGAGGATGAGCAGAAGATTAGGTGGCTAGAGAAGCGCAAAGCCCCAGTGTTACTGCGCCTGTGAAAGCGTTTCCAAGGAAGGGTGCTGGCTAGCAACAGCTTTCAGTGCTGGCACTTTTCATCTCTGAGCAATTGCTCGACGTTTGCAATCTCTCAGCTCGTGTCTAGGAGACGGAAAGAGAATGACCGTGACGTTTGGTGGCTAGAGAAGCGCAAAGCCCCAGTGTAACTGCGCCTGTGAAAGCGCTTCCAAGGAAGGGTGCTGGCTGGCAACAGCTTTCAGTGCTGGCACTTTTCATCTCTGAGCAATTGCTCGACGTTTGCAATTTCTCACCTGAGCTCTCTTTAGACTGCGCGAGAGGATGAGCAGAAGATTAGGTGGCTAGAGAAGCCCAGAGCCCCACTGTTCTTACGCCTACAAAAGCACTTCCAAGGAAGGGGGCTGGCTAGCAACAGCTTTCAGTGCTGGCACTTTTCATCTCTGAGCAATTGCTCGACGTTTGCAATTTCTCAGCTCGTGTCTACGAGACGGAAAGAGAATGACCGTGACGTTTGGTGGGTAGAGAAGCGCAAAGCCCCACTGTTGCTGCGCCTGTGAAAGCGCTTCCAAGGAAGGGTGCTGGCTAGCAACAGCTTTCAGTGCTGGCACTTTTCATCTCTGAGCAATTGCTCGACGTTTGCAATGTCTCACCTGAGCTCTCTTTAGACTGCGCGAGAGGATGAGCAGAAGATTAGGTGGCTCGAGAAGCCCAGAGCCCCACTGTTCTTAGGCCTACAAAAGCACTTCCAAGGAAGGGTGCTGGCTAGCAACAGCTTTCAGTGCTGGCACTTTTCATCTCTGAGCAATTGCTCGACGTTTGCAATCTCTCAGCTCGTGTCTAGGAGACGGAAAGAGAATGACCGTGACGTTTGGTGGCTAGAGAAGCGCAAAGCCCCAGTGTTACTGCGCCTGTGAAAGCGCTTCCAAGGAAGGGTGCTGGCTGGCAACAGCTTTCAGTGCTGGCACTTTTCATCTCTGAGCAATTGCTCGACGTTTGCAATTTCTCACCTGAGCTCTCTTTAGAGTGCGCGAGAGGATGAGCAGAAGATTAGGTGGCTAGAGAAGCGCAAAGCCCCAGTGTTGCTGCGCCTGTGAAAGCGCTTCCAAGGAAGGGTGCTGGCTAGCAACAGCTTTCAGTGCTGGCACTTTTCATCTCTGAGCAACTGCTGGACGTTTGCAATCTCTCAGCTCGTGTCTACGAGACGGAAAGAGAATGACCGTGACGTTTGGTGGCTAGAGAAGCGCAAAGCCCCAGTGTTACTGCGCCTGTGAAAGCGCTTCCAAGGAAGGGGGCTGGCTAGCAACAGCTTTCAGTGCTGGCACTTTTCATCTCTGAGCAATTGCTCGACGTTTGCAATTTCTCACCTGAGCTCTCTTTAGAGTGCGCGAGAGGATGAGCAGAAGATTAGGTGGCTAGAGAAGCCCAGAGCCCCAGTGTTCTTAAAACTACAAAAGCACCTCCAAGGAAGGGTGCTGGCTAGCAACAGCTTTCAGTGCTGGCACTTTTCATCTCTGAGCAATTGCTCGACGTTTGCAATCTCTCAGCTCGTGTCTACGAGACGGAAAGAGAATGACTGTGACGTTTGGTGGCTAGAGAAGCGCAAAGCCCCAGTGTTGCTGCGCCTGTGAAAGCGCTTCCAAGGAAGGGGGCTGGCTAGCAAGAGCTTTCAGTGCTGGCACTTTTCATCTCTGAGCAATTGCTCGACGTTTGCAATTTCTCACCTCAGCTCTCCTTCGACTGCACGAGAGGATGAGCAGAAGATTAGGTGGCTAGAGAAGCCCAGAGCCCCACTGTTGTTACGCCTACAAAAGCACTTCCAAGGAAGGGTGCTGGCTAGCAACAGCTTTCAGTGCTGGCACTTTTCATCTCTGAGCAATTGCTCGACGTTTGCAATTTCTCACCTGAGCTCTCTTTAGAGTGCGCGAGAGGATGAGCAGAAGATTAGGTGGCTAGAGAAGCCCAGAGCCCCACTGTTCTTACGCCTACAAAAGCACTTCCAAGGAAGGGTGCTGGCTAGCAACAGCTTTCAGTGCTGCCACTTTTCATCTCTGAGCAATTGCTCGACGTTTGCAATCTCTCAGCTCGTGTCTAGGAGACGGAAAGAGAATGGCCGTGACGTTTGGTGGCTAGAGAAGAGCAAAGCCCCTCTGTTGCTGCGCCTGTGAAAGCGCTTCCAAGGAAGGGTGCTGGCTAGCAAGAGCTTTCAGTGCTGGCACTTTTCATCTCTGAGCAATTGCTCGACGTTTGCAATTTCTCACCTGAGCTCTCTTTAGAGTGCGCGAGAGGATGAGCAGAAGATTAGGTGGCTAGAGAAGCCCAGAGCCCCACTGTTCTTACGCCTACAAAAGCACTTCCAAGGAAGGGGGCTGGCTAGCAACAGCTTTCAGTGCTGGCACTTTTCATCTCTGAGCAATTGCTCGACGTTTGCAATCTCTCAGCTCGTGTCTAGGAGACGGAAAGAGAATGACCGTGACGTTTGGTGGCTAGAGAAGCGCAAAGCCCCAGTGTTACTGCGCCTGTGAAAGCGCTTCCAAGGAAGGGTGCTGGCTGGCAACAGCTTTCAGTGCTGGCACTTTTCATCTCTGAGCAATTGCTCGACGTTTGCAATTTCTCACCTGAGCTCTCTTTAGAGTGCGCGAGAGGATGAGCAGAAGATTAGGTGGCTAGAGAAGCGCAAAGCCCCAGTGTTGCTGCGCCTGTGAAAGCGCTTCCAAGGAAGGCTGCTGGCTAGCAACAACTTTCAGTGCTGGCACTTTTCATCTCTGAGCAACTGCTGGACGTTTGCAATCTCTCAGCTCGTGTCTACGAGACGGAAAGAGAATGACCGTGACGTTTGGTGGCTAGAGAAGCGCAAAGCCCCAGTGTTACTGCGCCTGTGAAAGCGCTTCCAAGGAAGGGTGCTGGCTAGCAACAGCTTTCAGTGCTGGCACTTTTCATCTCTGAGCAATTGCTCGACGTTTGCAATTTCTCACCTGAGCTCTCTTTAGAGTGCGCGAGAGGATGAGCAGAAGATTAGGTGGCTAGAGAAGCCCAGAGCCCCAGTGTTCTTAAGCCTACAAAAGCGCTTCCAAGGAAGGGTGCTGGCTAGCAACAGCTTTCAGTGCTGGCACTTTTCATCTCTGAGCAATTGCTCGACGTTTGCAATCTCTCAGCTCGTGTCTACGAGACGGAGAGATAGTGACTGTGACGTTTGGTGGGTAGAGAAGCGCAAAGCCCCAGTGTTACTGCGCCTGTGAAAGCGCTTCCAAGGAAGGGTGCTGGCTAGCAACAGCTTTCAGTGCTGGCACTTTTCATCTCTGAGCAATTGCTCGACGTTTGCAATTTCTCACCTGAGCTCTCTTTAGAGTGCGCGAGAGGATGAGCAGAAGATTAGGTGGCTAGAGAAGCCCAGAGCCCCACTGTTCTTAGGCCTACAAAAGCACTTCCAAGGAAGGGTGCTGGCTAGCAACAGCTTTCAGTGCTGGCACTTTTCATCTCTGAGCAATTGCTTGACGTTTGCAACTTCTCAGCTCGTGTCTACGAGACGGAGAGATAGTGACCGTGACGTTTGGTGGGTAGAGAAGCGCAAAGCCCCAGTGTTACTGCGCCTGTGAAAGCGCTTCCAAGGAAGGGTGCTGGCTAGCAACAGCTTTCAGTGCTGCCACTTTTCATCTCTGAGCAATTGCTCGACGTTTGCAATCTCTCAGCTCGTGTCTACGAGACGGAAAGAGAATGACTGTGACGTTTGGTGGCTAGAGAAGCGCAAAGCCCCACTGTTGCTGCGCCTGTGAAAGCGCTTCCAAGGAAGGGGGCTGGCTAGCAAGAGCTTTCAGTGCTGGCACTTTTCATCTCTGAGCAATTGCTCGACGTTTGCAATTTCTCACCTCAGCTCTCCTTCGACTGCACGAGAGGATGAGCAGAAGATTAGGTGGCTAGAGAAGCCCAGAGCCCCACTGTTGTTACGCCTACAAAAGCACTTCCAAGGAAGGGTGCTGGCTAGCAACAGCTTTCAGTGCTGGCACTTTTCATCTCTGAGCAATTGCTCGACGTTTGCAATTTCTCAGCTCGTGTCTACGAGACGGAAAGAGAATGACCGTGACGTTTGGTGGGTAGAGAAGCGCAAAGCCCCAGTGTTACTGCGCCTGTGGAAGCGCTTCCAAGGAAGGGTGCTGGCTAGCAAGAGCTTTCAGTGCTGGCACTTTTCATCTCTGAGCAATTGCTGGACGTTTGCAATTTCTCACCTGAGCTCTCTTTAGAGTGCGCGAGAGGATGAGCAGAAGATTAGGTGGCTAGAGAAGCCCAGAGCCCCACTGTTCTTAGGCCTACAAAAGCACTTCCAAGGAAGGGTGCTGGCTAGCAACAGCTTCCAGTGCTGGCACTTTTCATCTCTGAGCAATTGCTCGACGTTTGCAATTTCTCACCTGAGCTCTCTTTAGAGTGCGCGAGAGGATGAGCAGAAGATTAGGTGGCTAGAGAAGCCCAGAGCCCCACTGTTCTTAGGCCTACAAAAGCACTTCCAAGGAAGGGTGCTGGCTAGCAACAGCTTTCAGTGCTGGCACTTTTCATCTCTGAGCAATTGCTCGACGTTTGCAATCTCTCAGCTCGTGTCTAGGAGACGGAAAGAGAATGACCGTGACGTTTGGTGGGTAGAGAAGCGCAAAGCCCCAGTGTTACTGCGCCTGTGAAAGCGCTTCCAAGGAAGGGTGCTGGCTGGCAACAGCTTTCAGTGCTGGCACTTTTCATCTCTGAGCAATTGCTCGACGTTTGCAATTTCTCACCTGAGCTCTCTTTAGAGTGCGCGAGAGGATGAGCAGAAGATTAGGTGGCTAGAGAAGCGCAAAGCCCCAGTGTTCTTAGGCCTACAAAAGCGCTTCCAAGGAAGGGGGCTGGCTAGCAACAGCTTTCAGTGCTGGCACTTTTCATCTCTGAGCAATTGCTCGACGTTTGCAATTTCTCAGCTCGTGTCTACGAGATGGAAAGAGAATGACCGTGACGTTTGGTGGCTAGAGAAGCGCAAAGCCCCAGTGTTGCTGCGCCTGTGAAAGCGCTTCCAAGGAAGGGTGCTGGCTAGCAACAGCTTTCAGTACTGGCACTTTTCATCTCTCAGCAATTGCTCGACGTTTGCAATTTCTCACCTGAGCTCTCTTTAGTGTGCGCGAGAGGATGAGCAGAAGATTAGGTGGCTAGAGAAGCCCAGAGCCCCAGTGTTACTGCGCCTGTGAAAGCGTTTCCAAGGAAGGGTGCTGGCTAGCAACAGCTTTCAGTGCTGGCACTTTTCATCTCTGAGCAATTGCTCGACGTTTGCAATGTCTCACCTGAGCTCTCTTTAGACTGCGCGAGAGGATGAGCAGAAGATTAGGTGGCTCGAGAAGCCCAGAGCCCCACTGTTCTTACGCCTACAAAAGCACTTCCAAGAAAGGGGGCTGGCTAGCAAGAGCTTTCAGTGCTGGCACTTTTCATCTCTGAGCAATTGCTCGACGTTTGCAATCTCTCAGCTCGTGTCTACAAGACGGAAAGAGAATGACCGTGACGTTTGGTGGCTAGAGAAGCGCAAAGCCCCAGTGTTACTGCGCCTGTGAAAGCGCTTCCAAGGAAGGGTGCTGGCTGGCAACAGCTTTCAGTGCTGGCACTTTTCATCTCTGAGCAATTGCTCGACGTTTGCAATTTCTCACCTGAGCTCTCTTTAGAGTGCGCGAGAGGATGAGCAGAAGATTAGGTGGCTAGAGAAGCGCAAAGCCCCAGTGTTGCTGCGCCTGTGAAAGCGCTTCCAAGGAAGGGTGCTGGCTAGCAACAGCTTTCAGTGCTGGCACTTTTCATCTCTGAGCAACTGCTGGACGTTTGCAATCTCTCAGCTCGTGTCTACGAGACGGAAAGAGAATGACCGTGACGTTTGGTGGGTAGAGAAGCGCAAAGCCCCAGTGTTGCTGCGCCTGCGAAAGCGCTTCCAAGGAAGGGGGCTGGCTAGCAACAGCTTTCAGTGCTGGCACTTTTCATCTCTGAGCAATTGCTCGACGTTTGCAATTTCTCACCTGAGCTCTCTTTAGAGTGCGCGAGAGGATGAGCAGAAGATTAGGTGGCTAGAGAAGCCCAGAGCCCCACTGTTCTTAGGCCTACAAAAGCGCTTCCAAGGAAGGGTGCTGGCTAGCAACAGCTTTCAGTGCTGGCACTTTTCATCTCTGAGCAATTGCTCGACGTTTGCAATCTCTCAGCTCGTGTCTACGAGACGGAGAGATAGTGACCGTGACGTTTGGTGGGTAGAGAAGCGCAAAGCCCCAGTGTTACTGCGCCTGTGAAAGCGCTTCCAAGGAAGGGTGCTGGCTAGCAAGAGCTTTCAGTGCTGGCACTTTTCATCTCTGAGCAATTGCTCGACGTTTGCAATTTCTCACCTGAGCTCTCTTTAGAGTGCGCGAGAGGATGAGCAGAAGATTAGGTGGCTAGAGAAGCCCAGAGCCCCACTGTTCTTAAGCCTACAAAAGCGCTTCCAAGGAAGGGTGCTGGCTAGCAACAGCTTTCAGTGCTGGCACTTTTCATCTCTGAGCAATTGCTCGACGTTTGCAATCTCTCAGCTCGTGTCTACGAGACGGAGAGATAGTGACCGTGACGTTTGGTGGGTAGAGAAGCGCAAAGCCCCAGTGTTACTGCGCCTGTGAAAGCGCTTCCAAGGAAGGCTGCTGGCTAGCAACAGCTTTCAGTGCTGGCACTTTTCATCTCTGAGCAATTGCTCGACGTTTGCAATTTCTCACCTGAGCTCTCTTTAGAGTGCGCGAGAGGATGAGCAGAAGATTAGGTGGCTAGAGAAGCCCAGAGCCCCAGTGTTCTTAGGCCTACAAAAGCACTTCCAAGGAAGGGTGCTGGCTAGCAACAGCTTTCAGTGCTGGCACTTTTCATCTCTGAGCAATTGCTCGACGTTTGCAATCTCTCAGCTCGTGTCTACGAGACAGAAAGAGAATGGCCGTGACGTTTGGTGGTTAGAGAAGAGCAAAGCCCCACTGTTGCTGCGCCTGTGAAAGTGCTTCCAAGGAAGGGTGCTGGCTAGCAAGAGCTTTCAGTGCTGGCACTTTTCATCTCTGAGCAATTGCTCGACGTTTGCAATTTCTCACCTGAGCTCTCTTTAGAGTGCGCGAGAGGATGAGCAGAAGATTAGGTGGCTAGAGAAGCCCAGAGCCCCACTGTTCTTAGGCCTACAAAAGCGCTTCCAAGGAAGGGTGCTGGCTAGCAACAGCTTTCAGTGCTGGCACTTTTCATCTCTGAGCAATTGCTCGACGTTTGCAATTTCTCAGCTCGTGTCTACGAGACGGAAAGAGAATGACCGTGACGTTTGGTGGGTAGAGAAGCGCAAAGCCCCACTGTTGCTGCGCCTGTGAAAGCGCTTCCAAGGAAGGGTGCTGGCTAGCAACAGCTTTCAGTGCTGGCACTTTTCATCTCTGAGCAATTGCTCGACGTTTGCAATGTCTCACCTGAGCTCTCTTTAGACTGCGCGAGAGGATGAGCAGAAGATTAGGTGGCTCGAGAAGCCCAGAGCCCCACTGTTCTTAGGCCTACAAAAGCACTTCCAAGGAAGGGTGCTGGCTAGCAACAGCTTTCAGTGCTGGCACTTTTCATCTCTGAGCAATTGCTCGACGTTTGCAATCTCTCAGCTCGTGTCTAGGAGACGGAAAGAGAATGACCGTGACGTTTGGTGGGTAGAGAAGCGCAAAGCCCCAGTGTTACTGCGCCTGTGAAAGCGCTTCCAAGGAAGGGTGCTGGCTGGCAACAGCTTTCAGTGCTGGCACTTTTCATCTCTGAGCAATTGCTCGACGTTTGCAATTTCTCACCTGAGCTCTCTTTAGAGTGCGCGAGAGGATGAGCAGAAGATTAGGTGGCTAGAGAAGCGCAAAGCCCCAGTGTTGCTGCGCCTGTGAAAGCGCTTCCAAGGAAGGGTGCTGGCTAGCAACAGCTTTCAGTGCTGGCACTTTTCATCTCTGAGCAACTGCTCGACGTTTGCAATCTCTCAGCTCGTGTCTACGAGACGGAAAGAGAAGGACCGTGACGTTTGGTGGCTAGAGAAGCGCAAAGCCCCAGTGTTACTGCGCCTGTGAAAGCGCTTCCAAGGAAGGGGGCTGGCTAGCAACAGCTTTCAGTGCTGGCACTTTTCATCTCTGAGCAATTGCTCGACGTTTGCAATTTCTCACCTGAGCTCTCTTTAGAGTGCGCGAGAGGATGAGCAGAAGATTAGGTGGCTAGAGAAGCCCAGAGCCCCACTGTTCTTAAGCCTACAAAAGCGCTTCCAAGGAAGGGTGCTGGCTAGCAACAGCTTTCAGTGCTGGCACTTTTCATCTCTGAGCAATTGCTCGACGTTTGCAATCTCTCAGCTCGTGTCTACGAGACGGAAAGAGAATGACCGTGACGTTTGGTGGGTAGAGAAGCGCAAAGCCCCACTGTTGCTGCGCCTGTGAAAGCGCTTCCAAGGAAGGGTGCTGGCTAGCAACAGCTTTCAGTGCTGGCACTTTTCATCTCTGAGCAATTGCTCGACGTTTGCAATTTCTCACCTGAGCTCTCTTTAGAGTGCGCGAGAGGATGAGCAGAAGATTAGGTGGCTAGAGAACCACAAAGCCCCAGTGATCTTAGGCCTACAAAAGCACTTCCAAGGAAGGGTGCTGGCTAGCAACAGCTTTCAGTGCTGGCACTTTTCATCTCGGAGCAATTGCTTGACGTTTGCAATTTCTCAGCTCGTGTCTACGAGACGGAGAGATAGTGACCGTGACGTTTGGTGGCTAGAGAAGCGCAAAGCCCCAGTGTTACTGCGCCTGTGAAAGCGCTTCCAAGGAAGGGTGCTGGCTAGCAACAGCTTTCAGTGCTGCCACTTTTCATCTCTGAGCAATTGCTCGACGTTTGCAATCTCTCAGCTCGTGTCTACGAGACGGAAAGAGAATGACTGTGACGTTTGGTGGCTAGAGAAGCGCAAAGCCCCAGTGTTGCTGCGCCTGTGAAAGCGCTTCCAAGGAAGGGGGCTGGCTAGCAAGAGCTTTCAGTGCTGGCACTTTTCATCTCTGAGCAATTGCTCGACGTTTGCAATTTCTCACCTGAGCTCTCTTTAGAGTGCGCGAGAGGATGAGCAGAAGATTAGGTGGCTAGAGAAGCCCAGAGCCCCACTGTTCTTAGGCCTACAAAAGCACTTCCAAGGAAGGGTGCTGGCTAGCAACAGCTTTCAGTGCTGGCACTTTTCATCTCTGAGCAATTGCTCGACGTTTGCAATTTCTCAGCTCGTGTCTACGAGACGGAAAGAGAATGACCGTGACGTTTGGTGGGTAGAGAAGCGCAAAGCCCCAGTGTTACTGCGCCTGTGGAAGCGCTTCCAAGGAAGGGTGCTGGCTAGCAAGAGCTTTCAGTGCTGGCACTTTTCATCTCTGAGCAATTGCTGGACGTTTGCAATTTCTCACCTGAGCTCTCTTTAGAGTGCGCGAGAGGATGAGCAGAAGATTAGGTGGCTAGAGAAGCCCAGAGCCCCACTGTTCTTAGGCCTACAAAAGCACTTCCAAGGAAGGGTGCTGGCTAGCAACAGCTTTCAGTGCTGGCACTTTTCATCTCTGAGCAATTGCTGGACGTTTGCAATTTCTCACCTGAGCTCTCTTTAGAGTGCGCGAGAGGATGAGCAGAAGATTAGGTGGCTAGAGAAGCCCAGAGCCCCACTGTTCTTAGGCCTACAAAAGCACTTCCAAGGAAGGGTGCTGGCTAGCAACAGCTTTCAGTGCTGCCACTTTTCATCTCTGAGCAATTGCTCGACGTTTGCAATCTCTCAGCTCGTGTCTAGGAGACGGAAAGAGAATGACCGTGACGTTTGGTGGGTAGAGAAGCGCAAAGCCCCACTGTTACTGCGCCTGTGAAAGCGCTTCCAAGGAAGGGTGCTGGCTGGCAACAGCTCTCAGTGCTGGCACTTTTCATCTCTGAGCAATTGCTGGACGTCTGCAATTTCTCACCTGAGCTCTCTTTAGAGTGCGCGAGAGGATGAGCAGAAGATTAGGTGGCTAGAGAAGCGCAAAGCCCCAGTGTTCTTAGGCCTACAAAAGCGCTTCCAAGGAAGGGTGCTGGCTAGCAACAGCTTTCAGTGCTGGCACTTTTCATCTCTGAGCAATTGCTCGACGTTTGCAATTTCTCACCTGAGCTCTCTTTAGAGTGCGCGAGAGGATGAGCAGAAGATTAGGTGGCTAGAGAAGCGCAAAGCCCCAGTGTTACTGCGCCTGTGAAAGCGTTTCCAAGGAAGGGTGCTGGCTAGCAACAGCTTTCAGTGCTGGCACTTTTCATCTCTGAGCAATTGCTCGACGTTTGCAATGTCTCACCTGAGCTCTCTTTAGACTGCGCGAGAGGATGAGCAGAAGATTAGGTGGCTCGAGAAGCCCAGAGCCCCACTGTTCTTACGCCTACAAAAGCACTTCCAAGGAAGGGTGCTGGCTAGCAACAGCTTTCAGTGCTGGCACTTTTCATCTCTGAGCAATTGCTCGACGTTTGCAATCTCTCAGCTCGTGTCTAGGAGACGGAAAGAGAATGACCGTGACGTTTGGTGGCTAGAGAAGCGCAAAGCCCCAGTGTTACTGCGCCTGTGAAAGCGCTTCCAAGGAAGGCTGCTGGCTGGCAACAGCTTTCAGTGCTGGCACTTTTCATCTCTGAGCAATTGCTCGACGTTTGCAATTTCTCACCTGAGCTCTCTTTAGAGTGCGCGAGAGGATGAGCAGAAGATTAGGTGGCTAGAGAAGCGCAAAGCCCCAGTGTTGCTGCGCCTGTGAAAGCGCTTCCAAGGAAGGGTGCTGGCTAGCAACAGCTTTCAGTGCTGGCACTTTTCATCTCTGAGCAACTGCTGGACGTTTGCAATCTCTCAGCTCGTGTCTATGAGACGGAAAGAGAATGACCGTGACGTTTGGTGGCTAGAGAAGCGCAAAGCCCCAGTGTTGCTGCGCCTGTGAAAGCGCTTCCAAGGAAGGGTGCTGGCTAGCAACAGCTTTCAGTGCTGGCACTTTTCATCTCTGAGCAATTGCTCGACGTTTGCAATCTCTCAGCTCGTGTCTACGAGACGGAGAGATAGTGACCGTGACGTTTGGTGGCTAGAGAAGCGCAAAGCCCCAGTGTTACTGCGCCTGTGAAAGCGCTTCCAAGGAAGGGTGCTGGCTAGCAAGAGCTTTCAGTGCTGGCACTTTTCATCTCTGAGCAATTGCTCGACGTTTGCAATTTCTCACCCGAGCTCTCTTTCGACTGCACGAGAGGATGAGCAGAAGATTAGGTGGCTAGAGAAGCCCAGAGCCCCAGTGTTCTTAGGCCTACAAAAGCACTTCCAAGGAAGGGGGCTGGCTAGCAACAGCTTTCAGTGCTGGCACTTTTCATCTCTGAGCAATTGCTGGACGTTTGCAATTTCTCAGCTCGTGTCTCCGAGACATACAGATAGCAACCATGACTTTAGGTAACTAGGGAAGCACAGAACCCCAGTGTTGCTGCGCCTGCGAAAGCGCTTCCAAGGAAGGCTGCTGGCTAGCAACAGCTTTCAGTGCTGGCACTTTTCATCTCTGAGCAATTGCTCGACGTTTGCAATTTCTCACCTCAGCTCTCTTTAGAGTGCGCGAGAGGATGAGCAGAAGATTAGGTGGCTAGAGAAGCACAGAGCCCCGGTGTTCTTAGGGCTACAAAAGCGCTTCCAAGGAAGGGTGCTGGCTAGCAACAGCTTTCAGTGCTGGCACATTTAATATGTGAGCAATTGCTGGACATTTTCGATTTCTCACCGCTTGTCTACAAGACGGAAATATAGTGACCGTGACATAAGGTGGCTAGAGAAGCACAAACAGCCAGCCTTGCTGTGCCTGTGAAAGCGCTTCCAAGGAACGGTGCTGGCTAGCAACAGCTTTCAGTGCTGGCACATTTAATGTGTGAGCAATTGCTGGACGTTTTCGATTTCTCAGTTCGTGTCTATGAGACGGAAAGATAGTGACCATGACGTTAGGTGGCAAGAGAAGCACAGAGCTCCAGTGTTCTTAGGCCTACAAAAGCACTTCCAAGGAAGGGTGCTGGCTAGCAACAGCTTTCAGTGCTGGCACTTTTCATCTCTGAGCAATTGCTCAACGTTTGCAATGTCTCAGCTCGTGTCTACGAGGTGGAGAGATAGTGACCGTGACGTTTGGTGGGTAGAGAAGCGCAAAGCCCCAGTGTTGCTGCGCCTGTGAAAGCGCTTCCAAGGAAGGGTGCTGGCTAGCAACAGCTTTCAGTGCTGGCACTTTTCATCTCTGAGCAATTGCTCGACGTTTGCAAGTTCTCAGCTCGTGTCTCCGAGACATAGAGATAGTGACCATGACTTTAGGTGGCTAGGGAAGCACAGAGCCCCACTGTTGCTGCGCCTGTGAAAGTGCTTCCAAGGAAGGGTGCTGGCTAGCAACAGCTTTCAGTGCTGGCACTTTTCATCTCTGAGCAATTGCTTGACGTTTGCAATCTCTCAGCTCGTGTCTAGGAGACGGAAAGAGAATGACCGTGACGTTTGGTGGCTAGAGAAGCGCAAAGCCCCAGTGTTGCTGCGCCTGTGAAAGCGCTTCCAAGGAAGGGTGCTGGCTAGCAACAGCTTTCAGTGCTGGCACTTTTCATCTCTGAGCAACTGCTCGACGTTTGCAATCTCTCAGCTCGTGTCTACGAGACGGAAAGAGAAGGACCGTGACGTTTGGTGGCTAGAGAAGCGCAAAGCCCCAGTGTTACTGCGCCTGTGAAAGCGCTTCCAAGGAAGGGGGCTGGCTAGCAACAGCTTTCAGTGCTGGCACTTTTCATCTCTGAGCAATTGCTCGACGTTTGCAATTTCTCACCTGAGCTCTCTTTAGAGTGCGCGAGAGGATGAGCAGAAGATTAGGTGGCTAGAGAAGCCCAGAGCCCCACTGTTCTTAAGCCTACAAAAGCGCTTCCAAGGAAGGGTGCTGGCTAGCAACAGCTTTCAGTGCTGGCACTTTTCATCTCTGAGCAATTGCTCGACGTTTGCAATCTCTCAGCTCGTGTCTACGAGACGGAAAGAGAATGACCGTGACGTTTGGTGGGTAGAGAAGCGCAAAGCCCCACTGTTGCTGCGCCTGTGAAAGCGCTTCCAAGGAAGGGTGCTGGCTAGCAACAGCTTTCAGTGCTGGCACTTTTCATCTCTGAGCAATTGCTCGACGTTTGCAATTTCTCACCTGAGCTCTCTTTAGAGTGCGCGAGAGGATGAGCAGAAGATTAGGTGGCTAGAGAACCACAAAGCCCCAGTGATCTTAGGCCTACAAAAGCACTTCCAAGGAAGGGTGCTGGCTAGCAACAGCTTTCAGTGCTGGCACTTTTCATCTCGGAGCAATTGCTTGACGTTTGCAATTTCTCAGCTCGTGTCTACGAGACGGAGAGATAGTGACCGTGACGTTTGGTGGCTAGAGAAGCGCAAAGCCCCAGTGTTACTGCGCCTGTGAAAGCGCTTCCAAGGAAGGGTGCTGGCTAGCAACAGCTTTCAGTGCTGCCACTTTTCATCTCTGAGCAATTGCTCGACGTTTGCAACTTCTCAGCTCGTGTCTACGAGACGGAAAGAGAATGACTGTGACGTTTGGTGGCTAGAGAAGCGCAAAGCCCCAGTGTTGCTGCGCCTGTGAAAGCGCTTCCAAGGAAGGGGGCTGGCTAGCAAGAGCTTTCAGTGCTGGCACTTTTCATCTCTGAGCAATTGCTCGACGTTTGCAATTTCTCACCTGAGCTCTCTTTAGAGTGCGCGAGAGGATGAGCAGAAGATTAGGTGGCTAGAGAAGCCCAGAGCCCCACTGTTCTTAGGCCTACAAAAGCACTTCCAAGGAAGGGTGCTGGCTAGCAACAGCTTTCAGTGCTGGCACTTTTCATCTCTGAGCAATTGCTCGACGTTTGCAATTTCTCAGCTCGTGTCTACGAGACGGAAAGAGAATGACCGTGACGTTTGGTGGGTAGAGAAGCGCAAAGCCCCAGTGTTACTGCGCCTGTGGAAGCGCTTCCAAGGAAGGGTGCTGGCTAGCAAGAGCTTTCAGTGCTGGCACTTTTCATCTCTGAGCAATTGCTGGACGTTTGCAATTTCTCACCTGAGCTCTCTTTAGAGTGCGCGAGAGGATGAGCAGAAGATTAGGTGGGTAGAGAAGCCCAGAGCCCCACTGTTCTTAGGCCTACAAAAGCACTTCCAAGGAAGGGTGCTGGCTAGCAACAGCTTTCAGTGCTGGCACTTTTCATCTCTGAGCAATTGCTCGACGTTTGCAATTTCTCACCTGAGCTCTCTTTAGAGTGCGCGAGAGGATGAGCAGAAGATTAGGTGGCTAGAGAAGCCCAGAGCCCCACTGTTCTTAGGCCTACAAAAGCACTTCCAAGGAAGGGTGCTGGCTAGCAACAGCTTTCAGTGCTGCCACTTTTCATCTCTGAGCAATTGCTCGACGTTTGCAATCTCTCAGCTCGTGTCTAGGAGACGGAAAGAGAATGACCGTGACGTTTGGTGGGTAGAGAAGCGCAAAGCCCCACTGTTACTGCGCCTGTGAAAGCGCTTCCAAGGAAGGGTGCTGGCTGGCAACAGCTCTCAGTGCTGGCACTTTTCATCTCTGAGCAATTGCTGGACGTCTGCAATTTCTCACCTGAGCTCTCTTTAGAGTGCGCGAGAGGATGAGCAGAAGATTAGGTGGCTAGAGAAGCGCAAAGCCCCAGTGTTCTTAGGCCTACAAAAGCGCTTCCAAGGAAGGGGGCTGGCTAGCAACAGCTTTCAGTGCTGGCACTTTTCATCTCTGAGCAATTGCTCGACGTTTGCAATTTCTCACCTGAGCTCTCTTTAGAGTGCGCGAGAGGATGAGCAGAAGATTAGGTGGCTAGAGAAGCGCAAAGCCCCAGTGTTACTGCGCCTGTGAAAGCGTTTCCAAGGAAGGGTGCTGGCTAGCAACAGCTTTCAGTGCTGGCACTTTTCATCTCTGAGCAATTGCTCGACGTTTGCAATGTCTCACCTGAGCTCTCTTTAGACTGCGCGAGAGGATGAGCAGAAGATTAGGTGGCTCGAGAAGCCCAGAGCCCCACTGTTCTTACGCCTACAAAAGCACTTCCAAGGAAGGGTGCTGGCTAGCAACAGCTTTCAGTGCTGGCACTTTTCATCTCTGAGCAATTGCTCGACGTTTGCAATCTCTCAGCTCGTGTCTACGACACGGAAAGAGAATGACCGTGACGTTTGGTGGCTAGAGAAGCGCAAAGCCCCAGTGTTACTGCGCCTGTGAAAGCGCTTCCAAGGAAGGCTGCTGGCTGGCAACAGCTTTCAGTGCTGGCACTTTTCATCTCTGAGCAATTGCTCGACGTTTGCAATTTCTCACCTGAGCTCTCTTTAGAGTGCGCGAGAGGATGAGCAGAAGATTAGGTGGCTAGAGAAGCGCAAAGCCCCAGTGTTGCTGCGCCTGTGAAAGCGCTTCCAAGGAAGGGTGCTGGCTAGCAACAGCTTTCAGTGCTGGCACTTTTCATCTCTGAGCAACTGCTGGACGTTTGCAATCTCTCAGCTCGTGTCTATGAGACGGAAAGAGAATGACCGTGACGTTTGGTGGCTAGAGAAGCGCAAAGCCCCAGTGTTGCTGCGCCTGCGAAAGCGCTTCCAAGGAAGGGTGCTGGCTAGCAACAGCTTTCAGTGCTGGCACTTTTCATCTCTGAGCAATTGCTCGACGTTTGCAATTTCTCACCTGAGCTCTCTTTAGAGTGCGCGAGAGGATGAGCAGAAGATTAGGTGGCTAGAGAAGCCCAGAGCCCCACTGTTCTTACGCCTACAAAAGCGCTTCCAAGGAAGGCTGCTGGCTAGCAACAGCTTTCAGTGCTGGCACTTTTCATCTCTGAGCAATTGCTCGACGTTTGCAATCTCTCAGCTCGTGTCTACGAGACGGAGAGATAGTGACCGTGACGTTTGGTGGCTAGAGAAGCGCAAAGCCCCAGTGTTACTGCGCCTGTGAAAGCGCTTCCAAGGAAGGGTGCTGGCTAGCAAGAGCTTTCAGTGCTGGCACTTTTCATCTCTGAGCAATTGCTCGACGTTTGCAATTTCTCACCTGAGCTCTCTTTCGACTGCACGAGAGGATGAGCAGAAGATTAGGTGGCTAGAGAAGCCCAGAGCCCCAGTGTTCTTAGGCCTACAAAAGCACTTCCAAGGAAGGGGGCTGGCTAGCAACAGCTTTCAGTGCTGGCACTTTTCATCTCTGAGCAATTGCTGGACGTTTGCAATTTCTCAGCTCGTGTCTCCGAGACATACAGATAGCAACCATGACTTTAGGTAACTAGGGAAGCACAGAACCCCAGTGTTGCTGCGCCTGCGAAAGCGCTTCCAAGGAAGGCTGCTGGCTAGCAACAGCTTTCAGTGCTGGCACTTTTCATCTCTGAGCAATTGCTCGACGTTTGCAATTTCTCACCTCAGCTCTCTTTAGAGTGCGCGAGAGGATGAGCAGAAGATTAGGTGGCTAGAGAAGCACAGAGCCCCGGTGTTCTTAGGGCTACAAAAGCGCTTCCAAGGAAGGGTGCTGGCTAGCAACAGCTTTCAGTGCTGGCACATTTAATATGTGAGCAATTGCTGGACATTTTCGATTTCTCACCGCTTGTCTACAAGACGGAAATATAGTGACCGTGACATAAGGTGGCTAGAGAAGCACAAACAGCCAGCCTTGCTGTGCCTGTGAAAGCGCTTCCAAGGAACGGTGCTGGCTAGCAACAGCTTTCAGTGCTGGCACATTTAATGTGTGAGCAATTGCTGGACGTTTTCGATTTCTCAGTTCGTGTCTATGAGACGGAAAGATAGTGACCATGACGTTAGGTGGCAAGAGAAGCACAGAGCTCCAGTGTTCTTAGGCCTACAAAAGCGTTTCCAAGGAAGGGTGCTGGCTAGCAACAGCTTTCAGTGCTGGCACTTTTCATCTCTGAGCAATTGCTCAACGTTTGCAATGTCTCAGCTCGTGTCTACGAGGTGGAGAGATAGTGACCGTGACGTTTGGTGGGTAGAGAAGCGCAAAGCCCCAGTGTTGCTGCGCCTGTGAAAGCGCTTCCAAGGAAGGGTGCTGGCTAGCAACAGCTTTCAGTGCTGGCACTTTTCATCTCTGAGCAATTGCTCGACGTTTGCAAGTTCTCAGCTCGTGTCTCCGAGACATAGAGATAGTGACCATGACTTTAGGTGGCTAGGGAAGCACAGAGCCCCACTGTTGCTGCGCCTGTGAAAGTGCTTCCAAGGAAGGGTGCTGGCTAGCAACAGCTTTCAGTGCTGGCACTTTTCATCTCTGAGCAATTGCTCGACGTTTCCAATTTCTCAGCTCGTCTCTACGAGACGGAAAGAGAATGACTGTGACGTTAGGTGGCTAGAGAAGCACAAACCCCCAGTGTTGCTGCCCCTGTGAAAGCGCTTCCAAGGAAGGGTGCTGGCTAGCAACAGCTTTCAGTGCTGGCACTTTTCATCTCTGAGCTATTGCTCGACGTTTGCAATTTCTCAGCTCGTGTCTACGAGACGGAAAGAGAGTGACCGTCACGTTTGGTGGGTAGAGAAGCGCAAAGCCCCAGTGTTGCTGCGCCTGTGAAAGCGCTTCCAAGGAAGGGTGCTGGCTAGCAACAGCTTTCAGTGCTGGCACTTTTCATCTCTGAGCAATTGCTCGACGTTTGCAATTTCTCACCTGAGCTCTCTTTAGAGTGCGCGAGAGGATGAGCAGAAGATGAGGTGGCTAGAGAAGCCCAGAGCCCCAGTGTTCTTAGGCCTACAAAAGCGCTTCCAAGGAAGGGTGCTGGCTAGCAACAGCTTTCAGTGCTGGCACTTTTCATCTCTGAGCAATTGCTCGACGTTTGCAATTTCACAGCTCATGTCTACGAGACGGAAAGAGAATGACCGTGACGTTTGGTGGCTAGAGAAGCGCAAAGCCCCAGTGTTGCTGCGCCTTGAAAGCGCTTCCAAGGAAGGGTGCTGGCTAGCAACAGCTTTCAGTGCTGGCACTTTTCATCTCTGAGCAATTGCTGGACGTTTGCAATTTCTCACCTGAGCTCTCTTTAGAGTGCGCGAGAGGATGAGCAGAAGATTAGGTGGCTAGAGAAGCCCAGAGCCCCACTGTTCTTAGGCCTACAAAAGCGCATCCAAGGAAGGGTGCTGGCTAGCAACAGCTTTCAGTGCTGGCACTTTTCCTCTCTGAGCAATTGCTCGACGTTTGCAATTTCTCAGCTCGTGTCTACGAGACGGAGAGATAGTGACCGTGACATTTGGTGGGTAGAGAAGCGCAAAGCCCCAGTGTTACTGCGCCTGTGAAAGCGCTTCCAAGGAAGGGTGCTGGCTAGCAAGAGCTTTCAGTGCTGGCACTTTTCATCTCTGAGCAATTGCTCGACGTTTGCAATTTCTCACCTGAGCTCTCTTTAGACTGCGCGAGAGGATGAGCAGAAGATTAGGTGGCTAGAGAAGCCCAGAGCCCCCGTGTTCTTAGGCCTACAAAAGCGCTTCCAAGGAAGGGTGCTGGCTAGCAACAGCTTTCAGTGCTGCCACTTTTCATCTCTGAGCAATTGCTCGACGTTTGCAATCTCTCAGCTCGTGTCTAGGAGACGGAAAGAGAATGACCGTGACGTTTGGTGGGTAGAGAAGCGCAAAGCCCCAGTGTTACTGCGCCTGTGAAAGCGCTTCCAAGGAAGGGTGCTGGCTGGCAACAGCTTTCAGTGCTGGCACTTTTCATCTCTGAGCAATTGCTGGACGTTTTCGATTTCTCAGTTCGTGTCTATGAGACGGAAAGATAGTGACCATGACGTTAGGTGGCTAGAGAAGCACAGAGCTCCAGTGTTCTTAGGCCTACAAAAGCGTTTCCAAGGAAGGGGGCTGGCTAGCAACAGCTTTCAGTGCTGGCACTTTTCACCTCTGAGCAATTGCTCGACGTTTGCAATTTCTCAGCTCGTGGCTACGAGGTGGAGAGATAGTGACCGTGACGTTTGGTGGCTAGAGAAGCGCAAAGCCCCACTGTTGCTGCGCCTGTGAAAGCGCTTCCAAGGAAGGGGGCTGGCTAGCAACAGCTTTCAGTGCTGGCACTTTTCATCTCTCAGCAATTGCTCGACGTTTGCAAGTTCTCAGCTCGTGTCTCCGAGACATAGAGATAGTGACCATGACGTTAGGTGGCTAGGGAAGCACAGAGTCCCACTGTTGCTGCGCCTGTGAAAGCGCTTCCAAGGAAGGGTGCTGGCTAGCAACAGCTTTCAGTGCTGGCACTTTTCATCTCTGAGCAATTGCTCGACATTTGCAATTTCTCAGCTCGTCTCTACGAGACGGAAAGATAGTGACCATGACGTTAGGTGGCTACGGAAGCGCAAAGCCCCAGTGTTGCTGCGCCTGTGAAAGCGCTTCCAAGGAAGGGGGCTGGCTCGCAACAGCTTTCAGTGCTGGCAATTTTCATCTCTCAGCAATGCTGGACATTTTCAATTTCTCACCTGAGCTCTCTTTAGACTGCACGAGAGGATGAGCAGAACATTATGTGGCTAGAGAAGGCCAGAGCCCCAGTGATCTAAGGGCTACAAAAGCGCTTCCAAGGAAGGGTGCTGGCTCGAAATAGCTTTCAGTGCTGGCACTTTTCATCTCTGAGCAACTGCTGGACGTTTGCAATCTCTCAGCTCGTGTCTACGAGACGGAAAGAGAATGACCGTGACCTTTGGTGGCTAGAGAAGCGCAAAGCCCCAGTGTTGCTGCGCCTGTGAAAGCGCTTCCAAGGAAGGGTGCTGGCTAGCAACAGCTTTCAGTGCTGGCACTTTTCATCTCTGAGCAATTGCTCGACGTTTGCAATTTCTCACCTGAGCTCTCTTTAGACTGCGCGAGAGGATGAGCAGAAGATTAGGTGGCTAGAGAAGCCCAGAGCCCCACTGTTCTTAGGCCTACAAAAGCGCTTCCAAGGAAGGGTGCTGGCTAGCAACAGCTCTCAGTGCTGGCACTTTTCATCTCTGAGCAATTGCTCAACGTTTGCAATTTCTCAGCTCGTGTCTACGAGACGGAGAGATAGTGACCGTGATGTTTGGTGGGTAGAGAAGCGCAAAGCCCCAGTGTTACTGCGCCTGTGAAAGCGCTTCCAAGGAAGGGTGCTGGCTAGCAACAGCTTTCAGTGCTGGCACTTTTCATCTCTGAGCAATTGCTCGACGTTTGCAATTTCTCACCTGAGCTCTCTTTAGACTGCGCGAGAGGATGAGCAGAAGATTAGGTGGCTAGAGAAGCCCAGAGCCCCAGTCTTCTTAGGCCTACAAAAGCACTTCCAAGGAAGGGTGCTGGCTAGCAACAGCTTTCAGTGCTGCCACTTTTCATCTCTGAGCAATTGCTCGACGTTTGCAATCTCTCAGCTCGTGTCTACGAGACGGAGAGATAGTGACCGTGACGTTTGGTGGCTAGAGAAGAGCAAAGCCCCAGTGTTGCTGTGCCTGTGAAAGCGCTTCCAAGGAAGGGTGCTGGCTAGCAACAGCTTTCAGTGCTGGCACTTTTCATCTCTGAGCAATTACTCGACGTTTGCAATTTCTCACCTGAGCTCTCTTTAGAGTGCGCGAGAGGATGAGCAGAAGATTAGGTGGCTAGAGAAGCCCAGAGCACCAGTGTTCTTAGGCCTACAAAAGCGCTTCCAAGGAAGGGGGCTGGCTAGCAACAGCTTTCAGTGCTGGCACTTTTCATCTCTGAGCAATTGCTCGACGTTTGCAATTTCTCAGCTCGTGTCTAGGAGACGGAAAGAGAATGACCGTGACGTTTGGTGGGTAGAGAAGCGCAAAGCCCCAGTGTTGCTGCGCCTGTGAAAGCGCTTCCAAGGAAGGGTGCTGGCTAGCAAGAGCTTTCAGTGCTGGCACATTTCATCTCTGACCAATTGCTCGACGTTTGCAATTTCTCACCTCAGCTCTCTTTAGAGTGCGCGAGAGGATGAGCAGAAGATTAGGTGGCTAGAGAAGCCCAGAGTACTAGTGTTCTTAGGCCTACAAAAGCGCTTCCAAGGAAGGGGGCTGGCTAGCAACAGCTTTCAGTGCTGGCACTTTTCATCTCTGAGCAATTGCTCGACGTTTGCAATTTCTCACCTGAGCTGCCTTTAGAGTGCGCGAGAGGATGAGCAGAAGATTAGGTGGCTAGAGAAGCGCAAAGCCCCAGTCTTACTGCGCCTGTGAAAGCGCTTCCAAGGAAGGGTGCTGGCTAGCAACAGCTTTCAGTGCTGGCACTTTTCATCTCTGAGCAATTGCTCGACGTTTGCAATGTCTCACCTGAGCTCTCTTTAGACTGCGCGAGAGGATGAGCAGAAGATTAGGTGGCTAGAGAAGCCCAGAGCCCCACTGTTCTTAGGCCTACAAAAGCGCTTCCAAGGAAGGCTGCTGGCTAGCAACAGCTTTCAGTGCTGGCACTTTTCATCTCTGAGCAATTGCTCGACGTTTGCAATCTCTCAGCTCGTGTCTACGAGACGGAAAGAGAATGACCGTGACGTTTGGTGGCTAGAGAAGCGCAAAGCCCCAGTGTTGCTGCGCCTGTGAAAGCGCTTCCAAGGAAGGGTGCTGGCTAGCAAGAGCTTTCAGTGCTGGCACTTTTCATCTCTGAGCAATTGCTCGACGTTTGCAATTTCTCACCTGAGCTCTCTTTAGACTGCGCGAGAGGATGAGCAGAAGATTAGGTGGCTAGAGAAGCGCAAAGCCCCAGTGTTGCTGCGCCTGTGAAAGCGCTTCCAAGGAAGGCTGCTGGCTAGCAAGAGCTTTCAGTGCTGGCACTTTTCATCTCTGAGCAATTGCTCGACGTTTGCAATTTCTCACCTGAGCTCTCTTTAGAGTGTGCGAGAGGATGAGCAGAAGATTAGGTGGCTAGAGAAGCGCAAAGCCCCAGTGTTGCTGCGCCTGTGAAAGCGCTTCCAAGGAAGGGGGCTGGCTAGCAACAGCTTTCAGTGCTGGCACTTTTCATCTCTGAGCAACTGCTGGACGTTTGCAATCTCTCAGCTCGTGTCTACGAGACAGAAAGAGAATGACCGTGACGTTTGGTGGCTAGAGAAGCGCAAAGCCCCAGTGTTGCTGCGCCTGTGAAAGCGCTTCCAAGGAAGGCTGCTGGCTAGCAAGAGCTTTCAGTGCTGGCACTTTTCATCTCTGAGCAATTGCTCGACGTTTGCAATTTCTCACCTGAGCTCTCTTTAGAGTGCGCGAGAGGATGAGCAGAAGATTAGGTGGCTAGAGAAGCCCAGAGCCCCAGTGATCTTAGGCCTACAAAAGCACTTCCAAGGAAGGGTGCTGGCTAGCAACAGCTTTCAGTGCTGGCACTTTTCATCTCTGAGCAATTGCTCGACGTTTGCAATCTCTCAGCTCGTGTCTACGAGACGGAGAGATAGTGACCGTGACGTTTGGTGGGTAGAGAAGCGCAAAGCCCCAGTGTTACTGCGCCTGTGAAAGCGCTTCCAAGGAAGGGTGCTGGCTGGCAACAGCTTTCAGTGCTGGCACTTTTCATCTCTGAGCAATTGCTCGACGTTTGCAATTTCTCACCTGAGCTCTCTTTAGACTGCACGAGAGAATGAGCAGAAGATTAGGTGGCTAGAGAAGCCCAGAGTACCAGTGTTACTGCGCCTCTGAAAGCGCTTCCAAGGAAGGGTGCTGGCTAGCAACAGCTTTCAGTGCTGGCACTTTTCATCTCTGAGCAATTGCTCGACGTTTGCAATTTCTCACCTGAGCTCTCTTTAGACTGCGCGAGAGGATGAGCAGAAGATTAGGTGGCTAGAGAAGCCCAGAGCACCAGTCTTCTTAGGCCTACAAAAGCGCTTCCAAGGAAGGGTGCTGGCTAGCAACAGCTTTCAGTGCTGCCACTTTTCATCTCTGAGCAATTGCTCGACGTTTGCAATCTCTCAGCTCGTGTCTAGGAGACGGAAAGAGAATGACCGTGACGTTTGGTGGCTAGAGAAGCGCAAAGCCCCAGTGTTGCTGCGCCTGTGAAAGCGCTTCCAAGGAAGGGTGCTGGCTAGCAACAGCTTTCAGTGCTGCCACTTTTCATCTCTGAGCAATTGCTTGACGTTTGCAATTTCTCACCTGAGCTCTCTTTAGAGTGCGCGAGAGGATGAGCAGAAGATTAGGTGGCTAGAGAAGCGCAAAGCCCCAGTGTTGCTGCGCCTGTGAAAGCGCTTCCAAGGAAGGCTGCTGGCTAGCAACAGCTTTCAGTGCTGGCACTTTTCATCTCTGAGCAATTGCTCGACGTTTGCAATGTCTCACCTGAGCTCTCTTTAGACTGCGCGAGAGGATGAGCAGAAGATTAGGTGGCTAGAGAAGCCCAGAGCCCCACTGTTCTTAGGCCTACAAAAGCGCTTCCAAGGAAGGGTGCTGGCTAGCAACAGCTTTCAGTGCTGGCACTTTTCATCTCTGAGCAATTGCTCGACGTTTGCAATTTCTCACCTGAGCTCTCTTTAGAGTGTGCGAGAGGATGAGCAGAAGATTAGGTGGCTAGAGAAGCCCAGAGCCCCACTGTTCTTACGCCTACAAAAGCACTTCCAAAGAAGGGTGGTGGCTAGCAACAGCTTTCAGTGCTGGCACTTTTCATCTCTGAGCAATTGCTCGACGTTTGCAATTTCTCAGCTCGTGTCTACGAGACGGAAACAGAATGACCGTGACGTTTGGTGGCTAGAGAAGCGCAAAGCCCCAGTGTTACTGCGCCTGTGGAAGCGCTTCCAAGGAAGGGTGCTGGCTGGCAACAGCTTTCAGTGCTGGCACTTTTCATCTCTGAGCAATTGCTCGACGTTTGCAATTTCTCACCTGAGCTCTCTTTAGACTGCGCGAGAGGATGAGCAGAAGATTAGGTGGCTAGAGAAGCCCAGAGCCCCAGTGTTACTACGCCTGTGAAAGCGCTTCCAAGGAAGGGTGCTGGCTAGCAACAGCTTTCAGTGCTGGCACTTTTCATCTCTGAGCAATTGCTCTACGTTTGCAATTTCTCACCTGAGCTCTCTTTAGACTGCGCGAGAGGATGAGCAGAAGATTAGGTGGCTAGAGAAGCCCAGAGCCCCAGTCTTCTTAGGCCTACAAAAGAGCTTCCAAGGAAGGGTGCTGGCTAGCAACAGCTTTCAGTGCTGGCACTTTTCATCTCTGAGCAATTGCTCGACGTTTGCAATCTCTCAGCTCGTGTCTAGGAGACGGAAAGAGAATGACCGTGACGTTTGGTGGCTAGAGAAGCGCAAAGCCCCAGTGTTGCTGCGCCTGTGAAAGCGCTTCCAAGGAAGGGTGCTGGCTAGCAAGAGCTTTCAGTGCTGGCACTTTTCATCTCTGAGCAATTGCTTGACGTTTGCAATTTCTCACCTGAGCTCTCTTTAGAGTGCGCGAGAAGATGAGCAGAAGATTAGGTGGCTAGAGAAGCGCAAAGCCCCAGTGTTGCTGCGCCTGTGAAAGCGCTTCCAAGGAAGGCTGCTGGCTAGCAACAGCTTTCAGTGCTGGCACTTTTCATCTCTGAGCAATTGCTCGACGTTTGCAATGTCTCACCTGAGCTCTCTTTAGACTGCGCGAGAGGATGAGCAGAAGATTAGGTGGCTAGAGAAGCCCAGAGCCCCACTGTTCTTAGGCCTACAAAAGCGCTTCCAAGGAAGGGTGCTGGCTAGCAACAGCTTTCAGTGCTGGCACTTTTCATCTCTGAGCAATTGCTCGACGTTTGCAATCTCTCAGCTCGTGTCTAGGAGACGGAAAGAGAATGACCGTGACGTTTGGTGGGTAGAGAAGCGCAAAGCCCCAGTGTTGCTGCGCCTGTGAAAGCGCTTCCAAGGAAGGGTGCTGGCTGGCAACAGCTTTCAGTGCTGGCACTTTTCATCTCTGAGCAATTGCTCGACGTTTGCAATTTCTCACCTGAGCTCTCTTTAGAGTGCGCGAGAGGATGAGCAGAAGATTAGGTGGCTAGAGAAGCGCAAAGCCCCAGTGTTGCTGCGCCTGTGAAAGCGCTTCAAAGGAAGGGTGCTGGCTAGCAACAGCTTTCAGTGCTGGCACTTTTCATCTCTGAGCAATTGCTCGACGTTTGCAATTTCTCAGCTCGTGTCTACGAGACGGAGAGATAGTGACCGTGACGTTTGGTGGCTAGAGAAGCACAAAGCCCCAGTGTTGCTGCGCCTGTGAAAGCGCTTCCAAGGAAGGGTGCTGGCTAGCAACAGCTTTCAGTGCTGCCACTTTTCATCTCTGAGCAATTGCTCGACGTTTGCAATTTCTCACCTGAGCTCTCTTTAGAGTGCGCGAGAGGATGAGCAGAAGATTAGGTGGCTAGAGAAGCCCAGAGCCCCACTGTTCTTAGGCCTACAAAAGCGCTTCCAAGGAAGGGTGCTGGCTAGCAACAGCTTTCAGTGCTGGCACTTTTCATCTCTGAGCAATTGCTCGACGTTTGCAATTTCACAGCTCGTGTCTACGAGACGGAAAGAGAATGACCGTGACGTTTGGTGGCTAGAGAAGCGCAAAGCCCCAGTGTTGCTGCGCCTGTGAAAGCGCTTCCAAGGAAGGGTGCTGGTTAGCAACAGCTTTCAGTGCTGGCACTTTTCATCTCTGAGCAATTGCTCGACGTTTGCAATTTCTCACCTGAGCTCTCTTTAGACTGCGCGAGAGGATGAGCAGAAGATTAGGTGGCTAGAGAAGCCCAGAGCCCCACTGTTCTTAGGCCTACAAAAGCGCTTCCAAGGAAGGGTGCTGGCTAGCAACAGCTCTCAGTGCTGGCACTTTTCATCTCTGAGCAATTGCTCAACGTTTGCAATTTCTCAGCTCGTGTCTACGAGACGGAGAGATAGTGACCGTGATGTTTGGTGGGTAGAGAAGCGCAAAGCCCCAGTGTTACTGCGCCTGTGAAAGCGCTTCCAAGGAAGGGTGCTGGCTAGCAACAGCTTTCAGTGCTGGCACTTTTCATCTCTGAGCAATTGCTCGACGTTTGCAATTTCTCACCTGAGCTCTCTTTAGACTGCGCGAGAGGATGAGCAGAAGATTAGGTGGCTAGAGAAGCCCAGAGCCCCAGTCTTCTTAGGCCTACAAAAGCACTTCCAAGGAAGGGTGCTGGCTAGCAACAGCTTTCAGTGCTGCCACTTTTCATCTCTGAGCAATTGCTCGACGTTTGCAATCTCTCAGCTCGTGTCTAGGAGACGGAAAGAGAATGACCGTGACGTTTGGTGGGTAGAGAAGCGCAAAGCCCCAGTGTTACTGCGCCTGTGAAAGCGCTTCCAAGGAAGGGTGCTGGCTGGCAACAGCTTTCAGTGCTGGCACTTTTCATCTCTGAGCAATTGCTGGACATTTGCAATTTCTCACCTGAGCTCTCTTTAGAGTGCGCGAGAGGATGAGCAGAAGATTAGGTGGCTAGAGAAGCCCAGAGCACCAGTGTTCTTAGGCCTACAAAAGCACTTCCAAGGAAGGGTGCTGGCTAGCAACAGCTTTCAGTGCTGGCACTTTTCATCTCTGAGCAATTGCTCGACGTTTGCAATCTCTCAGCTCGTGTCTACGAGACGGAGAGATAGTGACCGTGACGTTTGGTGGCTAGAGAAGAGCAAAGCCCCAGTGTTGCTGCGCCTGTGAAAGCGCTTCCAAGGAAGGCTGCTGGCTAGCAACAGCTTTCAGTGCTGGCACTTTTCG
This sequence comes from Sarcoramphus papa, assembly GCA_037962945.1. Taxonomy (NCBI): domain Eukaryota; kingdom Metazoa; phylum Chordata; class Aves; order Accipitriformes; family Cathartidae; genus Sarcoramphus; species Sarcoramphus papa. The sequence goes on from JBBMRM010000053.1 coordinate 1,668,583, forward strand.
TCTCTGAGCAATTACTTGACGTTTGCAATTTCTCACCTGAGCTCTCTTTAGAGTGCGCGAGAGGATGAGCAGAAGATTAGGTGGCTAGAGAAGCCCAGAGCACCAGTGTTCTTAGGCCTACAAAAGCGCTTCCAAGGAAGGGGGCTGGCTAGCAACAGCTTTCAGTGCTGGCACTTTTCATCTCTGAGCAATTGCTCGACGTTTGCAATTTCTCAGCTCGTGTCTACGAGACGGAAAGAGAATGACCGTGACGTTTGGTGGGTAGAGAAGCGCAAAGCCCCAGTGTTGCTGCGCCTGTGAAAGCGCTTCCAAGGAAGGGTGCTGGCTAGCAACAGCTTTCAGTGCTGGCACTTTTCATCTCTGAGCAATTGCTCGACGTTTGCAATTTCTCACCTCAGCTCTCTTTAGAGTGCGCGAGAGGATGAGCAGAAGATTAGGTGGCTAGAGAAGCCCAGAGTACTAGTGTTCTTAGGCCTACAAAAGCGCTTCCAAGGAAGGGGGCTGGCTAGCAACAGCTTTCAGTGCTGGCACTTTTCATCTCTGAGCAATTGCTCGACGTTTGCAATTTCTCACCTGAGCTGCCTTTAGAGTGCGCGAGAGGATGAGCAGAAGATTAGGTGGCTAGAGAAGCGCAAAGCCCCAGTCTTACTGCGCCTGTGAAAGCGCTTCCAAGGAAGGGTGCTGGCTAGCAACAGCTTTCAGTGCTGGCACTTTTCATCTCTGAGCAATTGCTCGACGTTTGCAATGTCTCACCTGAGCTCTCTTTAGACTGCGCGAGAGGATGAGCAGAAGATTAGGTGGCTAGAGAAGCCCAGAGCCCCACTGTTCTTAGGCCTACAAAAGCGCTTCCAAGGAAGGGTGCTGGCTAGCAACAGCTTTCAGTGCTGGCACTTTTCATCTCTGAGCAATTGCTCGACGTTTGCAATCTCTCAGCTCGTGTCTACGAGACGGAAAGAGAATGACCGTGACCTTTGGTGGCTAGAGAAGCGCAAAGCCCCAGTGTTGCTGCGCCTGTGAAAGCGCTTCCAAGGAAGGGTGCTGGCTAGCAACAGCTTTCAGTGCTGGCACTTTTCATCTCTGAGCAATTGCTCGACGTTTGCAATTTCTCACCTGAGCTCTCTTTAGAGTGCGCGAGAGGATGAGCAGAAGATTAGGTGGCTAGAGAAGCGCAAAGCCCCAGTGTTGCTGCGCCTGTGAAAGCGCTTCCAAGGAAGGCTGCTGGCTAGCAACAGCTTTCAGTGCTGGCACTTTTCATCTCTGAGCAATTGCTCGACGTTTGCAATCTCTCAGCTCGTGTCTACGAGACGGAAAGAGAATGACCGTGACGTTTGGTGGCTAGAGAAGCGCAAAGCCCCAGTGTTACTGCGCCTGTGAAAGCGCTTCCAAGGAAGGCTGCTGGCTAGCAAGAGCTTTCAGTGCTGGCACTTTTCATCTCTGAGCAATTGCTCGACGTTTGCAATTTCTCACCTGAGCTCTCTTTAGAGTGTGCGAGAGGATGAGCAGAAGATTAGGTGGCTAGAGAAGCGCAAAGCCCCAGTGTTGCTGCGCCTGTGAAAGCGCTTCCAAGGAAGGGGGCTGGCTAGCAACAGCTTTCAGTGCTGGCACTTTTCATCTCTGAGCAACTGCTGCACGTTTGCAATCTCTCAGCTCGTGTCTACGAGACAGAAAGAGAATGACCGTGACGTTTGGTGGCTAGAGAAGCGCAAAGCCCCAGTGTTGCTGCGCCTGTGAAAGCGCTTCCAAGGAAGGGTGCTGGCTAGCAACAGCTTTCAGTGCTGGCACTTTTCATCTCTGAGCAATTGCTCGACGTTTGCAATTTCTCACCTGAGCTCTCTTTAGAGTGCGCGAGAGGATGAGCAGAAGATTAGGTGGCTAGAGAAGCGCAAAGCCCCAGTGTTGCTGCTCCTGTGAAAGCGCTTCCAAGGAAGGCTGCTGGCTAGCAAGAGCTTTCAGTGCTGGCACTTTTCATCTCTCAGCAATTGCTCGACGTTTGCAATTTCTCACCTGAGCTCTCTTTAGACTGCACGAGAGAATGAGCAGAAGATTAGGTGGCTAGAGAAGCCCAGAGCCCCAGTGATCTTAGGCCTACAAAAGCACTTCCAAGGAAGGGTGCTGGCTAGCAACAGCTTTCAGTGCTGCCACTTTTCATCTCTGAGCAATTGCTCGACGTTTGCAATCTCTCAGCTCGTGTCTACGAGACGGAGAGATAGTGACCGTGACGTTTGGTGGCTAGAGAAGAGCAAAGCCCCAGTGTTGCTGCGCCTGTGAAAGCGCTTCCAAGGAAGGCTGCTGGCTAGCAACAGCTTTCAGTGCTGGCACTTTTCGTCTCTGAGCAATTACTTGACGTTTGCAATTTCTCACCTGAGCTCTCTTTAGAGTGCGCGAGAGGATGAGCAGAAGATTAGGTGGCTAGAGAAGCCCAGAGCACCAGTGTTCTTAGGCCTACAAAAGCGCTTCCAAGGAAGGGGGCTGGCTAGCAACAGCTTTCAGTGCTGGCACTTTTCATCTCTGAGCAATTGCTCGACGTTTGCAATTTCTCAGCTCGTGTCTAGGAGACGGAAAGAGAATGACCGTGACGTTTGGTGGGTAGAGAAGCGCAAAGCCCCAGTGTTGCTGCGCCTGTGAAAGCGCTTCCAAGGAAGGGTGCTGGCTAGCAAGAGCTTTCAGTGCTGGCACTTTTCATCTCTGAGCAATTGCTCGACGTTTGCAATTTCTCACCTCAGCTCTCTTTAGAGTGCGCGAGAGGATGAGCAGAAGATTAGGTGGCTAGAGAAGCCCAGAGTACTAGTGTTCTTAGGCCTACAAAAGCGTTTCCAAGGAAGGGGGCTGGCTAGCAACAGCTTTCAGTGCTGGCACTTTTCATCTCTGAGCAATTGCTCGATGTTTGCAATTTCTCACCTGAGCTGCCTTTAGAGTGCGCGAGAGGATGAGCAGAAGATTAGGTGGCTAGAGAAGCGCAAAGCCCCAGTCTTACTGCGCCTGTGAAAGCGCTTCCAAGGAAGGGTGCTGGCTAGCAACAGCTTTCAGTGCTGGCACTTTTCATCTCTGAGCAATTGCTCGACGTTTGCAATGTCTCACCTGAGCTCTCTTTAGACTGCGCGAGAGGATGAGCAGAAGATTAGGTGGCTAGAGAAGCCCAGAGCCCCACTGTTCTTAGGCCTACAAAAGCGCTTCCAAGGAAGGGTGCTGGCTAGCAACAGCTTTCAGTGCTGGCACTTTTCATCTCTGAGCAATTGCTCGACGTTTGCAATCTCTCAGCTCGTGTCTACGAGACGGAAAGAGAATGACCGTGACCTTTGGTGGCTAGAGAAGCGCAAAGCCCCAGTGTTGCTGCGCCTGTGAAAGCGCTTCCAAGGAAGGCTGCTGGCTAGCAACAGCTTTCAGTGCTGGCACTTTTCATCTCTGAGCAATTGCTCGACGTTTGCAATTTCTCACCTGAGCTCTCTTTAGAGTGCGCGAGAGGATGAGCAGAAGATTAGGTGGCTAGAGAAGCGCAAAGCCCCAGTGTTGCTGCGCCTGTGAAAGCGCTTCCAAGGAAGGCTGCTGGCTAGCAACAGCTTTCAGTGCTGGCACTTTTCATCTCTGAGCAATTGCTCGACGTTTGCAATCTCTCAGCTCGTGTCTACGAGACGGAAAGAGAATGACCGTGACGTTTGGTGGCTAGAGAAGCGCAAAGCCCCAGTGTTACTGCGCCTGTGAAAGCGCTTCCAAGGAAGGCTGCTGGCTAGCAAGAGCTTTCAGTGCTGGCACTTTTCATCTCTGAGCAATTGCTCGACGTTTGCAATTTCTCACCTGAGCTCTCTTTAGAGTGTGCGAGAGGATGAGCAGAAGATTAGGTGGCTAGAGAAGCGCAAAGCCCCAGTGTTGCTGCGCCTGTGAAAGCGCTTCCAAGGAAGGGGGCTGGCTAGCAACAGCTTTCAGTGCTGGCACTTTTCATCTCTGAGCAACTGCTGCACGTTTGCAATCTCTCAGCTCGTGTCTACGAGACAGAAAGAGAATGACCGTGACGTTTGGTGGCTAGAGAAGCGCAAAGCCCCAGTGTTGCTGCGCCTGTGAAAGCGCTTCCAAGGAAGGCTGCTGGCTAGCAAGAGCTTTCAGTGCTGGCACTTTTCATCTCTGAGCAATTGCTCGACGTTTGCAATTTCTCACCTGAGCTCTCTTTAGAGTGCGCGAGAGGATGAGCAGAAGATTAGGTGGCTAGAGAAGCGCAAAGCCCCAGTGTTGCTGCTCCTGTGAAAGCGCTTCCAAGGAAGGCTGCTGGCTAGCAAGAGCTTTCAGTGCTGGCACTTTTCATCTCTCAGCAATTGCTCGACGTTTGCAATTTCTCACCTGAGCTCTCTTTAGACTGCACGAGAGAATGAGCAGAAGATTAGGTGGCTAGAGAAGCCCAGAGCCCCAGTGATCTTAGGCCTACAAAAGCACTTCCAAGGAAGGGTGCTGGCTAGCAACAGCTTTCAGTGCTGGCACTTTTCATCTCTGAGCAATTGCTCGACGTTTGCAATCTCTCAGCTCGTGTCTACGAGACGGAGAGATAGTGACCGTGACGTTTGGTGGGTAGAGAAGCGCAAAGCCCCAGTGTTACTGCGCCTGTGAAAGCGCTTCCAAGGAAGGGTGCTGGCTGGCAACAGCTTTCAGTGCTGGCACTTTTCATCTCTGAGCAATTGCTCGACGTTTGCAATTTCTCACCTGAGCTCTCTTTAGACTGCACGAGAGAATGAGCAGAAGATTAGGTGGCTAGAGAAGCCCAGAGCCCCACTGTTCTTAGGCCTACAAAAGCACTTCCAAGGAAGGGTGCTGGCTAGCAACAGCTTTCAGTGCTGGCACTTTTCATCTCTGAGCAATTGCTCGACGTTTGCAATCTCTCAGCTCGTGTCTAGGAGACGGAAAGAGAATGACCGTGACGTTTGGTGGCTAGAGAAGCGCAAAGCCCCAGTGTTGCTGCGCCTGTGAAAGCGCTTCCAAGGAAGGCTGCTGGCTAGCAACAGCTTTCAGTGCTGCCACTTTTCATCTCTGAGCAATTGCTTGACGTTTGCAATTTCTCACCTGAGCTCTCTTTAGAGTGCGCGAGAGGATGAGCAGAAGATTAGGTGGCTAGAGAAGCGCAAAGCCCCAGTGTTGCTGCGCCTGTGAAAGCGCTTCCAAGGAAGGCTGCTGGCTAGCAACAGCTTTCAGTGCTGGCACTTTTCATCTCTGAGCAATTGCTCGACGTTTGCAATGTCTCACCTGAGCTCTCTTTAGACTGCGCGAGAGGATGAGCAGAAGATTAGGTGGCTAGAGAAGCCCAGAGCCCCACTGTTCTTAGGCCTACAAAAGCGCTTCCAAGGAAGGGTGCTGGCTAGCAACAGCTTTCAGTGCTGGCACTTTTCATCTCTGAGCAATTGCTCGACGTTTGCAATTTCTCACCTGAGCTCTCTTTAGAGTGCGCGAGAGGATGAGCAGAAGATTAGGTGGCTAGAGAAGCCCAGAGCCCCACTGTTCTTACGCCTACAAAAGCACTTCCAAAGAAGGGTGGTGGCTAGCAACAGCTTTCAGTGCTGGCACTTTTCATCTCTGAGCAATTGCTCGACGTTTGCAATTTCTCAGCTCGTGTCTACGAGACGGAAAGAGAATGACCGTGACGTTTGGTGGCTAGAGAAGCGCAAAGCCCCAGTGTTACTGCGCCTGTGGAAGCGCTTCCAAGGAAGGGTGCTGGCTGGCAACAGCTTTCAGTGCTGGCACTTTTCATCTCTGAGCAATTGCTCGACGTTTGCAATTTCTCACCTGAGCTCTCTTTAGACTGCGCGAGAGGATGAGCAGAAGATTAGGTGGCTAGAGAAGCCCAGAGCCCCAGTGTTACTACGCCTGTGAAAGCGCTTCCAAGGAAGGGTGCTGGCTAGCAACAGCTTTCAGTGCTGGCACTTTTCATCTCTGAGCAATTGCTCTACGTTTGCAATTTCTCACCTGAGCTCTCTTTAGACTGCGCGAGAGGATGAGCAGAAGATTAGGTGGCTAGAGAAGCCCAGAGCCCCAGTCTTCTTAGGCCTACAAAAGAGCTTCCAAGGAAGGGTGCTGGCTAGCAACAGCTTTCAGTGCTGGCACTTTTCATCTCTGAGCAATTGCTCGACGTTTGCAATCTCTCAGCTCGTGTCTAGGAGACGGAAAGAGAATGACCGTGACGTTTGGTGGCTAGAGAAGCGCAAAGCCCCAGTGTTGCTGCGCCTGTGAAAGCGCTTCCAAGGAAGGGTGCTGGCTAGCAACAGCTTTCAGTGCTGCCACTTTTCATCTCTGAGCAATTGCTTGACGTTTGCAATTTCTCACCTGAGCTCTCTTTAGAGTGCGCGAGAAGATGAGCAGAAGATTAGGTGGCTAGAGAAGCGCAAAGCCCCAGTGTTGCTGCGCCTGTGAAAGCGCTTCCAAGGAAGGCTGCTGGCTAGCAACAGCTTTCAGTGCTGGCACTTTTCATCTCTGAGCAATTGCTCGACGTTTGCAATTTCTCACCTGAGCTCTCTTTAGACTGCGCGAGAGGATGAGCAGAAGATTAGGTGGCTAGAGAAGCCCAGAGCCCCACTGTTCTTAGGCCTACAAAAGCGCTTCCAAGGAAGGGTGCTGGCTAGCAACAGCTTTCAGTGCTGGCACTTTTCATCTCTGAGCAATTGCTCGACGTTTGCAGTTTCTCAACTCGTGTCTATGAGACGGAAAGAGAATGACCGTGACGTTTGGTGGCTAGAGAAGCGCAAAGCCCCAGTGTTGCTGCGCCTGTGAAAGCGCTTCCAAGGAAGGGTGCTGGCTGGCAACAGCTTTCAGTGCTGGCACTTTTCATCTCTGAGCAATTGCTCGACGTTTGCAATTTCTCACCTGAGCTCTCTTTAGAGTGCGCGAGAGGATGAGCAGAAGATTAGGTGGCTAGAGAAGCGCAAAGCCCCAGTGTTGCTGCGCCTGTGAAAGCGCTTCAAAGGAAGGGTGCTGGCTAGCAACAGCTTTCAGTGCTGGCACTTTTCATCTCTGAGCAATTGCTCGACGTTTGCAATTTCTCAGCTCGTGTCTACGAGACGGAGAGATAGTGACCGTGACGTTTGGTGGCTAGAGAAGCACAAAGCCCCAGTGTTGCTGCGCCTGTGAAAGCGCTTCCAAGGAAGGGTGCTGGCTAGCAACAGCTTTCAGTGCTGCCACTTTTCATCTCTGAGCAATTGCTCGACGTATGCAATCTCTCAGCTCGTGTCTGCGAGACGGAGAGATAGTGACCGTGACGTTTGGTGGGTAGAGAAGCGCAAAGCCCCAGTGTTGCTGCGCCTGCGAAAGCGCTTCCAAGGAAGGGTGCTGGCTAGCAACAGCTTTCAGTGCTGGCACTTTTCATCTCTCAGCAATTACTCGACGTTTGCAATTTCTCACCTGAGCTCTCTTTAGACTGCGCGAGAGGATGAGCAGAAGATTAGGTGGCTAGAGAAGCCCAGAGCACCAGTGTTCTTAGGCCTACAAAAGCACTTCCAAGGAAGGGTGCTGGCTAGCAACAGCTTTCAGTGCTGCCACTTTTCATCTCTGAGCAATTGCTCGACGTTTGCAATCTCTCAGCTCGTGTCTACGAGACAGAAAGAGAATGGCCGTGACGTTTGGTGGCTAGAGAAGAGCAAAACCCCAGTGTTGCTGCGCCTGTGAAAGCGCTTCCAAGGAAGGGTGCTGGCTAGCAACAGCTTTCAGTGCTGGCACTTTTCATCTCTCAGCAATTACTCGACGTTTGCAATTTCTCACCTGAGCTCTCTTTAGAGTGCGCGAGAGGATGAGCAGAAGATTAGGTGGCTAGAGAAGCCCAGAGCCCCACTGTTCTTAGGCCTACAAAAGCGCTTCCAAGGAAGGGTGCTGGCTAGCAACAGCTTTCAGTGCTGCCACTTTTCATCTCTGAGCAATTGCTCGACGTTTGCAATCTCTCAGCTCGTGTCTACGAGACAGAAAGAGAATGACCGTGACGTTTGGTGGCTAGAGAAGAGCAAAGCCCCAGTGTTGCTGCGCCTGTGAAAGCGCTTCCAAGGAAGGCTGCTGGCTAGCAACAGCTTTCAGTGCTGGCACTTTTCATCTCTGAGCAATTGCTCGACGTTTGCAATTTCTCACCTCAGCTCTCTTTAGAGTGCGCGAGAGGATGAGCAGAAGATTAGGTGGCTAGAGAAGCCCAGAGCCGCAGTCTTGTTAGGCCTACAAAAGCGCTTCCAAGGAAGGGTGCTGGCTAGCAACAGCTTTCAGTGCTGGCACTTTTCATCTCTGAGCAATTGCTCGACGTTTGCAATTTCTCACCTGAGCTCTCTTTAGACTGTGCGAGAGGATGAGCAGAAGATTAGGTGGCTACAGAAGCCCAGAGCCCCACTGTTCTTAGGCCTACAAAACCACTTCCAAGGAAGGGTGCTGGCTAGCAACAGCTTTCAGTGCTGCCACTTTTCATCTCTGAGCAGTTGCTCGACGTTTGCAATTTCTCAGCTCGTGTCTACGAGACGGAGAGATAGTGACCGTGATGTTTGGTGGCTAGAGAAGCGCAAAGCCCCAGTGTTGCTGCGCCTTGAAAGCGCTTCCAAGGAAGGGTGCTGGCTAGCAACAGCTTTCAGTGCTGGCACTTTTCATCTCTGAGCAATTGCTCGACGTTTGCAATTTCTCACCTGAGCTCTCTTTAGAGTGCGCGAGAGGATGAGCTGAAGATTAGGTGGCTAGAGAAGCGCAAAGCCCCAGTCTTACTGCGCCTGTGAAAGCGTTTCCAAGGAAGGGTGCTGGCTAGCAACAGCTTTCAGTGCTGGCACTTTTCATCTCTGAGCAATTGCTCGACGTTTGCAATGTCTCACCTGAGCTCTCTTTAGACTGCGCGAGAGGATGAGCAGAAGATTAGGTGGCTAGAGAAGCCCAGAGCCCCAGTCTTCTTAGGCCTACAAAAGCACTTCCAAGGAAGGGTGCTGGCTAGCAACAGCTTTCAGTGCTGGCACTTTTCATCTCTGAGCAATTGCTCGACGTTTGCAATCTCTCAGCTCGTGTCTACGAGACGGAGAGATAGTGACCGTGACGTTTGGTGGGTAGAGAAGCGCAAAGCCCCAGTGTTACTGCGCCTGTGAAAGCGCTTCCAAGGAAGGGTGCTGGCTGGCAACAGCTTTCAGTGCTGGCACTTTTCATCTCTGAGCAATTGCTCTACGTTTGCAATTTCTCACCTGAGCTCTCTTTAGAGTGCGCGAGAGGATGAGCAGAAGATTAGGTGGCTAGAGAAGCCCAGAGCCCCACTGTTCTTACGCCTACAAAAGCGCTTCCAAGGAAGGGTGCTGGCTAGCAACAGCTTTCAGTGCTGGCACTTTTCATCTCTGAGCAATTGCTCGACGTTTGCAATCTCTCAGCTCGTGTCTACGAGACGGAAAGAGAATGACCGTGACGTTTGGTGGGTAGAGAAGCGCAAAGCCCCACTGTTGCTGCGCCTGTGAAAGCGCTTCCAAGGAAGGGTGCTGGCTAGCAACAGCTTTCAGTGCTGGCACTTTTCATCTCTGAGCAATTGCTCGACGTTTGCAATTTCTCACCTGAGCTCTCTTTAGAGTGCGCGAGAGGATGAGCAGAAGATTAGGTGGCTAGAGAAGCGCAAAGCCCCAGTGTTGCTGCGCCTGTGAAAGCGCTTCCAAGGAAGGCTGCTGGCTAGCAACAGCTTTCAGTGCTGGCACTTTTCATCTCTGAGCAATTGCTCGACGTTTGCAATTTCTCAGCTCGTGTCTAGGAGACGGAAAGAGAATGACCGTGACGTTTGGTGGGTAGAGAAGCGCAAAGCCCCAGTGTTGCTGCGCCTGTGAAAGCGCTTCCAAGGAAGGGTGCTGGCTAGCAACAGCTTTCAGTGCTGGCACTTTTCATCTCTGAGCAATTGCTCGACGTTTGCAATTTCTCACCTCAGCTCTCTTTAGAGTGCGCGAGAGGATGAGCAGAAGATTAGGTGGCTAGAGAAGCCCAGAGCCCCACTGTTCTTAGGCCTACAAAAGCGCTTCCAAGGAAGGGGGCTGGCTAGCAACAGCTTTCAGTGCTGGCACTTTTCATCTCTGAGCAATTGCTCGACGTTTGCAACTTCTCAGCTCGTGTCTACGAAACGGAGAGATAGTGACCGTGACGTTTGGTGGGTAGAGAAGCGCAAAGCCCCAGTGTTACTGCGCCTGTGAAAGCGCTTCCAAGGAAGGGTGCTGGCTAGCAACAGCTTTCAGTGCTGGCACTTTTCATCTCTGAGCAGTTGCTCGACGTTTGCAATTTCTCAGCTCGTGTCTACGAGACGGAGAGATAGTGACCGTGATGTTTGGTGGCTAGAGAAGCGCAAAGCCCCAGTGTTACTGCGCCTTGAAAGCGCTTCCAAGGAAGGGGGCTGGCTAGCAACAGCTTTCAGTGCTGGCACTTTTCATCTCTGAGCAATTGCTCGACGTTTGCAATTTCTCACCTGAGCTCTCTTTAGAGTGCGCGAGAGGATGAGCAGAAGATTAGGTGGCTAGAGAAGCCCAGAGCCCCACTGTTCTTAGGCCTACAAAAGCGCTTCCAAGGAAGGGTGCTGGCTAGCAACAGCTTTCAGTGCTGGCACTTTTCATCTCTGAGCAATTGCTCAACGTTTGCAATTTCTCAGCTCGTGTCTACGAGACGGAAAGAGAATGACCGTGACGTTTGGTGGCTAGAGAAGCGCAAAGCCCCAGTGTTACTGCGCCTGGGAAAGCGCTTCCAAGGAAGGGTGCTGGCTGGCAACAGCTTTCAGTGCTGCCACTTTTCATCTCTGAGCAATTGCTCGACGTTTGCAATCTCTCAGCTTGTGCCTACGAGACAGAAAGAGAATGACCGTGACGTTTGGTGGCTAGAGAAGAGCAAAGCCCCAGTGTTGCTGCGCCTGTGAAAGCGCTTCCAAGGAAGGCTGCTGGCTAGCAACAGCTTTCAGTGCTGGCACTTTTCATCTCTGAGCAATTGCTCGACGTTTGCATTTTCTCACCTGAGCTCTCTTTAGAGTGCGCGAGAGGATGAGCAGAAGATTAGGTGGCTAGAGAAGCCCAGAGCCCCACTGTTCTTAGGCCTACAAAAGCGCTTCCAAGGAAGGGTGCTGGCTAGCAACAGCTTTCAGTGCTGGCACTTTTCATCTCTGAGCAATTGCTCGACGTTTGCAATTTCTCACCTGAGCTCTCTTTAGAGTGCGCGAGAGGATGAGCAGAAGATTAGGTGGCTAGAGAAGCCCAGAGCCCCACTGTTCTTAGGCCTACAAAAGCGCTTCCAAGGAAGGGGGCTGGCTAGCAACAGCTTTCAGTGCTGGCACTTTTCATCTCCGAGCAGTTGCTCGACGTTTGCAATTTCTCAGCTCGTGTCTAGGAGACGGAGAGATAGTGACCGTGATGTTTGGTGGCTAGAGAAGCGCAAAGCCCCAGTGTTGCTGCGCCTTGAAAGCGCTTCCAAGGAAGGGGGCTGGCTAGCAACAGCTTTCAGTGCTGGCACTTTTCATCTCTGAGCAATTGCTCGACGTTTGCAATTTCTCACCTGAGCTCTCTTTAGAGTGCGCGAGAGGATGAGCTGAAGATTAGGTGGCTAGAGAAGCGCAAAGCCCCAGTCTTACTGCGCCTGTGAAAGCGTTTCCAAGGAAGGGTGCTGGCTAGCAACAGCTTTCAGTGCTGGCACTTTTCATCTCTGAGCAATTGCTCGACGTTTGCAATGTCTCACCTGAGCTCTCTTTAGACTGCGCGAGAGGATGAGCAGAAGATTAGGTGGCTAGAGAAGCCCAGAGCCCCAGTCTTCTTAGGCCTACAAAAGCACTTCCAAGGAAGGGTGCTGGCTAGCAACAGCTTTCAGTGCTGGCACTTTTCATCTCTGAGCAATTGCTCGACGTTTGCAATGTCTCAGCTCGTGTCTACGAGACGGAGAGATAGTGACCGTGACGTTTGGTGGCTAGAGAAGCGCAAAGCCCCAGTGTTACTGCGCCTGTGAAAGCGCTTCCAAGGAAGGGTGCTGGCTGGCAACAGCTTTCAGTGCTGGCACTTTTCATCTCTGAGCAATTGCTCAACGTTTGCAATTTCTCACCTGAGCTCTCTTTAGAGTGCGCGAGAGGATGAGCAGAAGATTAGGTGGCTAGAGAAGCCCAGAGCCCCACTGTTCTTACGCCTACAAAAGCGCTTCCAAGGAAGGGTGCTGGCTAGCAACAGCTTTCAGTGCTGGCACTTTTCATCTCTGAGCAATTGCTCGACGTTTGCAATCTCTCAGCTCGTGTCTACGAGACGGAAAGAGAATGACCGTGACGTTTGGTGGGTAGAGAAGCGCAAAGCCCCACTGTTGCTGCGCCTGTGAAAGCGCTTCCAAGGAAGGGTGCTGGCTAGCAACAGCTTTCAGTGCTGGCACTTTTCATCTCTGAGCAATTGCTCGACGTTTGCAATTTCTCACCTGAGCTCTCTTTAGAGTGCGCGAGAGGATGAGCAGAAGATTAGGTGGCTAGAGAAGCGCAAAGCCCCAGTGTTGCTGCGCCTGTGAAAGCGCTTCCAAGGAAGGCTGCTGGCTAGCAACAGCTTTCAGTGCTGGCACTTTTCATCTCTGAGCAATTGCTCGACGTTTGCAATTTCTCAGCTCGTGTCTAGGAGACGGAAAGAGAATGACCGTGACGTTTGGTGGGTAGAGAAGCGCAAAGCCCCAGTGTTGCTGCGCCTGTGAAAGCGCTTCCAAGGAAGGGTGCTGGCTAGCAACAGCTTTCAGTGCTGGCACTTTTCATCTCTGAGCAATTGCTCGACGTTTGCAATTTCTCACCTGAGCTCTCTTTAGACTGCGCGAGAGGATGAGCAGAAGATTAGGTGGCTAGAGAAGCCCAGAGCCCCACTGTTCTTAGGCCTACAAAAGCGCTTCCAAGGAAGGGGGCTGGCTAGCAACAGCTTTCAGTGCTGGCACTTTTCATCTCTGAGCAATTGCTCGACGTTTGCAACTTCTCAGCTCGTGTCTACGAAACGGAGAGATAGTGACCGTGACGTTTGGTGGGTAGAGAAGCGCAAAGCCCCAGTGTTACTGCGCCTGTGAAAGCGCTTCCAAGGAAGGGTGCTGGCTAGCAACAGCTTTCAGTGCTGGCACTTTTCATCTCTGAGCAGTTGCTCGACGTTTGCAATTTCTCAGCTCGTGTCTACGAGACGGAGAGATAGTGACCGTGATGTTTGGTGGCTAGAGAAGCGCAAAGCCCCAGTGTTACTGCGCCTTGAAAGCGCTTCCAAGGAAGGGGGCTGGCTAGCAACAGCTTTCAGTGCTGGCACTTTTCATCTCTGAGCAATTGCTCGACGTTTGCAATTTCTCACCTGAGCTCTCTTTAGAGTGCGCGAGAGGATGAGCAGAAGATTAGGTGGCTAGAGAAGCCCAGAGCCCCACTGTTCTTAGGCCTACAAAAGCGCTTCCAAGGAAGGGTGCTGGCTAGCAACAGCTTTCAGTGCTGGCACTTTTCATCTCTGAGCAATTGCTCAACGTTTGCAACTTCTCAGCTCGTGTCTACGAGACGGAGAGATAGTGACCGTGACGTTTGGTGGCTAGAGAAGCGCAAAGCCCCAGTGTTGCTGTGCCTGTGAAAGCGCTTCCAAGGAAGGGTGCTGGCTAGCAAGAGCTTTCAGTGCTGGCACTTTTCATCTCTGAGCAATTGCTTGGCGTTTGCAATTTCTCACCTGAGCTCTCTTTAGACTGCGCGAGAGGATGAGCAGAAGATTAGGTGGCTAGAGAAGCCCAGAGCCCCACTGTTCTTAGGCCTACAAAAGCACTTCCAAGGAAGGCTGCTGGCTAGCAACAGCTTTCAGTGCTGGCACTTTTCATCTCTGAGCAATTGCTCGACGTTTGCAATCTCTCAGCTCGTGTCTGCGAGACCGAAAGAGAATGACCGTGACGTTTGGTGGGTAGAGAAGCGCAAAGCCCCAGTGTTACTGCGCCTGGGAAAGCGCTTCCAAGGAAGGGTGCTGGCTGGCAACAGCTTTCAGTGCTGCCACTTTTCATCTCTGAGCAATTGCTCGACGTTTGCAATCTCTCAGCTTGTGCCTACGAGACAGAAAGAGAATGACCGTGACGTTTGGTGGCTAGAGAAGAGCAAATTCCCAGTGTTGCTGCGCCTGTGAAAGCGCTTCCAAGGAAGGCTGCTGGCTAGCAACAGCTTTCAGTGCTGGCACTTTTCATCTCTGAGCAATTGCTCGACGTTTGCAATTTCTCACCTGAGCTCTCTTTAGAGTGCGCGAGAGGATGAGCAGAAGATTAGGTGGCTAGAGAAGCCCAGAGCCCCACTGTTCTTAGGCCTACAAAAGCGCTTCCAAGGAAGGGTGCTGGCTAGCAACAGCTTTCAGTGCTGGCACTTTTCATCTCTGAGCAATTGCTCGACGTTTGCAATTTCTCACCTGAGCTCTCTTTAGAGTGCGCGAGAGGATGAGCAGAAGATTAGGTGGCTAGAGAAGCCCAGAGCCCCACTGTTCTTAGGCCTACAAAAGCGCTTCCAAGGAAGGGGGCTGGCTAGCAACAGCTTTCAGTGCTGGCACTTTTCATCTCCGAGCAGTTGCTCGACGTTTGCAATTTCTCAGCTCGTGTCTACGAGACGGAGAGATAGTGACCGTGATGTTTGGTGGCTAGAGAAGCGCAAAGCCCCAGCGTTGCTGCGCCTTGAAAGCGCTTCCAAGGAAAGGTGATGGCTAGCAACAGCTTTCAGTGCTGCCACTTTTCATCTCTGAGCAATTGCTCGACGTTTGCAATTTCTCACCTGAGCTCTCTTTAGAGTGCGCGAGAGGATGAGCAGAAGATTAGGTGGCTAGAGAAGCGCAAAGCCCCAGTGTTGCTGCGCCTGTGAAAGCGTTTCCAAGGAAGGGTGCTGGCTAGCAACAGCTTTCAGTGCTGGCACTTTTCATCTCTGAGCAATTGCTCGACGTTTGCAATGTCTCACCTGAGCTCTCTTTAGACTGCGCGAGAGGATGAGCAGAAGATTAGGTGGCTAGAGAAGCCCAGAGCCCCAGTCTTCTTAGGCCTACAAAAGCACTTCCAAGGAAGGGTGCTGGCTAGCAACAGCTTTCAGTGCTGCCACTTTTCATCTCTGAGCAATTGCTCGACGTTTGCAATGTCTCAGCTCGTGTCTACGAGACGGAGAGATAGTGACCATGACGTTTGGTGGGTAGAGAAGCGCAAAGCCCCACTGTTGCTGCGCCTGTGAAAGCGCTTCCAAGGAAGGGTGCTGGCTAGCAACAGCTTTCAGTGCTGGCACTTTTCATCTCTGAGCAATTGCTCGACGTTTGCAATTTCTCACCTGAGCTCTCTTTAGAGTGCGCGAGAGGATGAGCAGAAGATTAGGTGGCTAGAGAAGCCCAGAGCCCCACTGTTCTTAGGCCTACAAAAGCACTTCCAAGGAAGGGTGCTGGCTAGCAACAGCTTTCAGTGCTGCCACTTTTCATCTCTGAGCAATTGCTCGACGTTTGCAATCTCTCAGCTCGTGTCTAGGAGACGGAAAGAGAATGACCGTGACGTTTGGTGGCTAGAGAAGCGCAAAGCCCCAGTGTTGCTGCGCCTGTGAAAGCGCTTCCAAGGAAGGCTGCTGGCTAGCAACAGCTTTCAGTGCTGGCACTTTTCATCTCTGAGCAATTGCTCGACGTTTGCAATTTCTCACCTGAGCTCTCTTTAGAGTGCGCGAGAGGATGAGAAGAAGATTAGGTGGCTAGAGAAGCGCAAAGCCCCAGTGTTGCTGCGCCTGTGAAAGCGCTTCCAAGGAAGGGTGCTGGCTAGCAACAGCTTTCAGTGCTGGCACTTTTCATCTCTGAGCAATTGCTCGACGTTTGCAATTTCTCAGCTCGTGTCTAGGAGACGGAAAGAGAATGACCGTGACATTTGGTGGCTAGAGAAGCGCAAAGCCCCAGTGTTGCTGCGCCTGTGAAAGCGCTTCCAGGGAAGGGTGCTGGCTAGCAACAGCTTTCAGTGCTGCCACTTTTCATCTCTGAGCAGTTGCTCGACGTTTGCAATTTCTCAGCTCGTGTCTACGAGACGGAGAGATAGTGACCGTGATGTTTGGTGGCTAGAGAAGCGCAAAGCCCCAGTGTTGCTGCGCCTGTGAAAGCGCTTCCAAGGAAGGGGGCTGGCTAGCAACAGCTTTCAGTGCTGGCACTTTTCATCTCTGAGCAATTGCTCAACGTTTGCAATTTCTCAGCTCGTGTCTACGAGACGGAGAGATAGTGACCGTGACGTTTGGTGGGTAGAGAAGCGCAAAGCCCCACTGTTGCTGCGCCTGTGAAAGCGCTTCCAGGGAAGGGTGCTGGCTAGCAAGAGCTTTCAGTGCTGGCACTTTTCATCTCTGAGCAATTGCTGGACGTTTGCAATTTCTCACCTGAGCTCTCTTTAGACTGCGCGAGAGGATGAGCAGAAGATTAGGTGGCTAGAGAAGCCCAGAGACCCACTGTTCTTAGGTCTACAAAAGCACTTCCAAGGAAGGGTGCTGGCTAGCAACAGCTTTCAGTGCTGGCACTTTTCATCTCTGAGCAATTGCTCGACGTTTGCAATCTCTCAGCTCGTGTCTGCGAGACCGAAAGAGAATGACCGTGACGTTTGATGGGTAGAGAAGCGCAAAGCCCCAGTGTTACTGCGCCTGGGAAAGCGCTTCCAAGGAAGGGTGCTGGCTGGCAAGAGCTTTCAGTGCTGGCACTTTTCATCTCTCAGCAATTGCTGGACGTTTGCAATTTCTCACCTGAGCTCTCTTTAGAGTGCGCGAGAGGATGAGCAGAAGATTAGGTGGCTAGAGAAGCCCAGAGCCCCACTGTTCTTAGGTCTACAAAAGCACTTCCAAGGAAGGGTGCTGGCTAGCAACAGCTTTCAGTGCTGCCACTTTTCATCTCTGAGCAATTGCTCGACGTTTGCAATCTCTCAGCTCGTGTCTACGAGACAGAAAGAGAATGACCGTGACCTTTGGTGGCTAGAGAAGAGCAAAGCCCCAGTGTTGCTGCGCCTGTGAAAGCGCTTCCAAGGAAGGGTGCTGGCTAGCAAGAGCTTTCAGTGCTGGCACTTTTCATCTCTGAGCAATTACTCGACGTTTGCAATTTCTCACCTGAGCTCTCTTTAGAGTGCGCGAGAGGATGAGCAGAAGATTAGGTGGCTAGAGAAGCCCAGAGCCCCAGTCTTCTTAGGCCTACAAAAGCGCTTCCAAGGAAGGGGGCTGGCTAGCAACAGCTTTCAGTGCTGGCACTTTTCATCTCTGAGCAATTGCTCGACGTTTGCAATTTCTCAGCTCGTGTCTACGAGACGGAAAGAGAATGACCGTGACGTTTGGTGGCTAGAGAAGCGCAAAGCCCCAGTGTTGCTGCGCCTGTGAAAGCGCTTCCAAGGAAGGGTGCTGGCTGGCAACAGCTTTCAGTGCTGGCACTTTTCATCTCTGAGCAATTGCTCGACGTTTGCAATTTCTCACCTCAGCTCTCTTTAGAGTGCGCGAGAGGATGAGCAGAAGATTAGGTGGCTAGAGAAGCCCAGAGCCCCAGTGTTCTTAGGCCTACAAAAGCGCTTCCAAGGAAGGGTGCTGGCTAGCAACAGCTTTCAGTGCTGGCACTTTTCATCTCTGAGCAATTGCTCGACGTTTGCAATTTCTCACCTGAGCTCTCTTTAGACTGTGCGAGAGGATGAGCAGAAGATTAGGTGGCTAGAGAAGCCCAGAGCCCCACTGTTCTTAGGCCTACAAAAGCGCTTCCAAGGAAGGGTGCTGGCTAGCAACAGCTTTCAGTGCTGGCACTTTTCATCTCTGAGCAGTTGCTCGACGTTTGCAATTTCTCAGCTCGTGTCTACGAGACGGAGAGAGAGTGACCGTGATGTTTGGTGGCTAGAGAAGCGCAAAGCCCCAGTGTTGCTGCGCCTTGAAAGCGCTTCCAAGGAAGGGTGCTGGCTAGCAACAGCTTTCAGTGCTGCCACTTTTCATCTCTGAGCAATTGCTCGACGTTTGCAATTTCTCACCTGAGCTCTCTTTAGAGTGCGCGAGAGGATGAGCAGAAGATTAGGTGGCTAGAGAAGCGCAAAGCCCCAGTCTTACTGCGCCTGTGAAAGCGTTTCCAAGGAAGGGTGCTGGCTAGCAACAGCTTTCAGTGCTGGCACTTTTCATCTCTGAGCAATTGCTGGACGTTTGCAATCTCTCAGCTCATGTCTGCGAGACCGAAAGAGAATGACCGTGACGTTTGGAGGTTAGAGAAGCGCAAAGCCCCAGTGTTACTGCGCCTGGGAAAGCGCTTCCAAGGAAGGGTGCTGGCTGGCAACAGCTTTCAGTGCTGGCACTTTTCATCTCTGAGCAATTGCTCGACGTTTGCAATCTCTCAGCTCGTGTCTACGAGACAGAAAGAGAATGACCGTGACGTTTGGTGGCTAGAGAAGAGCAAAGCCCCAGTGTTGCTGCGCCTGTGAAAGCGCTTCCAAGGAAGGCTGCTGGCTAGCAACAGCTTTCAGTGCTGGCACTTTTCATCTCTCAGCAATTACTCGACGTTTGCAATTTCTCACCTGAGCTCTCTTTAGAGTGCGCGAGAGGATGAGCAGAAGATTAGGTGGCTAGAGAAGCCCAGAGCCCCACTGTTCTTAGGCCTACAAAAGCGCTTCCAAGGAAGGGTGCTGGCTAGCAACAGCTTTCAGTGCTGCCACTTTTCATCTCTGAGCAATTGCTCGACGTTTGCAATTTCTCAGCTCGTGTCTACGAGACGGAAAGAGAATGACCGTGACGTTTGGTGGCTAGAGAAGCGCAAAGCCCCAGTGTTGCTGCGCCTGTGAAAGCGCTTCCAAGGAAGGGTGCTGGCTGGCAACAGCTTTCAGTGCTGGCACTTTTCATCTCTGAGCAATTGCTCGACGTTTGCAATTTCTCACCTGAGCTCTCTTTAGAGTGCGCGAGAGGATGAGCAGAAGATTAGGTGGCTAGAGAAGCCCAGAGCCCCACTGTTCTTAGGCCTACAAAAGCGCTTCCAAGGAAGGGTGCTGGCTAGCAACAGCTTTCAGTGCTGGCACTTTTCATCTCTGAGCAATTGCTCGACGTTTGCAATTTCTCACCTGAGCTCTCTTTAGAGTGCGCGAGAGGATGAGCAGAAGATTAGGTGGCTAGAGAAGCCCAGAGCCCCACTGTTCTTAGGCCTACAAAAGCACTTCCAAGGAAGGGTGCTGGCTAGCAACAGTTTCAGTGCTGGCACTTTTCATCTCTGAGCAGTTGCTCGACGTTTGCAATTTCTCAGCTCGTGTCTACGAGACGGAGAGATAGTGACCGTGATGTTTGGTGGCTAGAGAAGCGCAAAGCCCCAGTGTTGCTGCGCCTTGAAAGCGCTTCCAAGGAAGGGTGCTGGCTAGCAACAGCTTTCAGTGCTGGCACTTTTCATCTCTGAGCAATTGCTCGACGTTTGCAATTTCTCACCTGAGCTCTCTTTAGAGTGCGCGAGAGGATGAGCAGAAGATTAGGTGGCTAGAGAAGCGCAAAGCCCCAGTCTTACTGCGCCTGTGAAAGCGTTTCCAAGGAAGGGTGCTGGCTAGCAACAGCTTTCAGTGCTGGCACTTTTCATCTCTGAGCAATTGCTCGACGTTTGCAATGTCTCACCTGAGCTCTCTTTAGACTGCGCGAGAGGATGAGCAGAAGATTAGGTGGCTAGAGAAGCCCAGAGCCCCACTGTTCTTACGCCTACAAAAGCACTTCCAAGGAAGGGTGCTGGCTAGCAACAGCTTTCAGTGCTGCCACTTTTCATCTCTGAGCAATTGCTCGACGTTTGCAATGTCTCAGCTCGTGTCTACGAGACGGAGAGATAGTGACCGTGACGTTTGGTGGGTAGAGAAGCGCAAAGCCCCAGTGTTACTGCGCCTGTGAAAGTGCTTCCAAGGAAGGGTGCTGGCTGGCAACAGCTTTCAGTGCTGGCACTTTTCATCTCTGAGCAATTGCTCAACGTTTGCAATTTCTCACCTGAGCTCTCTTTAGAGTGCGCGAGAGGATGAGCAGAAGATTAGGTGGCTAGAGAAGCCCAGAGCCCCACTGTTCTTAGGCCTACAAAAGCACTTCCAAGGAAGGGTGCTGGCTAGCAACAGCTTTCAGTGCTGGCACTTTTCATCTCTGAGCAATTGCTCGACGTTTGCAATCTCTCAGCTCGTGTCTACGAGACCGAAAGAGAATGACCGTGACGTTTGGTGGGTAGAGAAGCGCAAAGCCCCAGTGTTACTGCGCCTGTGAAAGCGCTTCCAAGGAAGGGGGCTGGCTAGCAACAGCTTTCAGTGCTGGCACTTTTCATCTCTGAGCAATTGCTCGACGTTTGCAATTTCTCACCTGAGCTCTCTTTAGAGTGCGCGAGAGGATGAGCAGAAGATTAGGTGGCTAGAGAAGCCCAGAGCCCCAGTCTTCTTAGGCCTACAAAAGCACTTCCAAGGAAGGGTGCTGGCTAGCAACAGCTTTCAGTGCTGGCACTTTTCATCTCTGAGCAATTGCTCGACGTTTGCAATGTCTCAGCTCGTGTCTACGAGACGGAGAGATAGTGACCGTGACGTTTGGTGGGTAGAGAAGCGCAAAGCCCCAGTGTTACTGCGCCTGTGAAAGCGCTTCCAAGGAAGGCTGCTGGCTAGCAACAGCTTTCAGTGCTGGCACTTTTCATCTCTGAGCAATTGCTCGACGTTTGCAATTTCTCACCTGAGCTCTCTTTAGACTGCGCGAGAGGATGAGCAGAAGATTAGGTGGCTAGAGAAGCCCAGAGCCCCACTGTTCTTAGGCCTACAAAAGCGCTTCCAAGGAAGGGTGCTGGCTAGCAACAGCTTTCAGTGCTGCCACTTTTCATCTCTGAGCAATTGCTCGACGTTTGCAATTTCTCAGCTCGTGTCTACGAGACGGAAAGAGAATGACCGTGACGTTTGGTGGGTAGAGAAGCGCAAAGCCCCAGTGTTACTGTGCCTGTGAAAGCGCTTCCAAGGAAGGGTGCTGGCTGGCAACAGCTTTCAGTGCTGGCACTTTTCATCTCTGAGCAATTGCTCGACGTTTGCAATTTCTCACCTGAGCTCTCTTTAGAGTGCGCGAGAGGATGAGCAGAAGATTACGTGGGCAGAGAAGCCCAGAGCCCCAGTGTTCTAAGGGCTACAAAAGCACTTCCAAGGAAGGGTGCTGGCTAGCAACAGCTTTCAGTGCTGCCACTTTTCATCTCTGAGCAATTGCTCGACGTTTGCAATTTCTCAGCTCGTGTCTACGAGACCAAAAGAGAATGACCGTGATGTTTGGTGGGTAGAGAAGCGCAAAGCCCCAGTGTTGCTGCGCCTGTGAAAGCGCTTCCAAGGAAGGGTGCTGGCTAGCAACAGCTTTCAGTGCTGGCACTTTTCATCTCTGAGCAATTGCTCGACGTTTGCAATTTCTCACCTGAGCTCTCTTTAGACTGCGCGAGAGGATGAGCAGAAGATTAGGTGGCTAGAGAAGCCCAGAGCCCCACTGTTCTTAGGCCTACAAAAGCGCTTCCAAGGAAGGGGGCTGGCTAGCAACAGCTTTCAGTGCTGGCACTTTTCATCTCTGAGCAATTGCTTGACGTTTGCAACTTCTCAGCTCGTGTCTACGAGACGGAGAGATAGTGACCGTGACGTTTGGTGGCTAGAGAAGCGCAAAGCCCCAGTGTTACTGCGCCTGTGAAAGCGCTTCCAAGGAAGGGTGCTGGCTAGCAACAGCTTTCAGTGCTGGCACTTTTCATCTCTGAGCAATTGCTCGACGTTTGCAATTTCTCAGCTCATGTCTAGGAGACGGAAAGAGAATGACCGTGACGTTTGGTGGGTAGAGAAGCGCAAAGCCCCAGTGTTGCTGCGCCTGTGAAAGCGCTTCCAAGGAAGGGGGCTGGCTAGCAACAGCTTTCAGTGCTGGCACTTTTCATCTCTGAGCAATTGCTCGACGTTTGCAATTTCTCACCTGAGCTCTCTTTAGACTGCGCGAGAGGATGAGCAGAAGATTAGGTGGCTAGAGAAGCCCAGAGCCCCACTGTTCTTAGGCCTACAAAAGCGCTTCCAAGGAAGGGTGCTGGCTAGCAACAGCTTTCAGTGCTGGCACTTTTCATCTCTGAGCAATTGCTCGACGTTTGCAACTTCTCAGCTCGTGTCTACGAGACGGAGAGATAGTGACCGTGACGTTTGGTGGCTAGAGAAGCGCAAAGCCCCAGTGTTACTGCGCCTGTGAAAGCGCTTCCAAGGAAGGGTGCTGGCTAGCAACAGCTTTCAGTGCTGCCACTTTTCATCTCTGAGCAATTGCTCGACGTTTGCAATCTCTCAGCTCGTGTCTACGAGACGGAGAGATAGTGACCGTGACGTTTGGTGGCTAGAGAAGCGCAAAGCCCCAGTGTTACTGCGCCTGTGAAAGCGCTTCCAAGGAAGGGGGCTGGCTAGCAACAGCTTTCAGTGCTGGCACTTTTCATCTCTGAGCAATTGCTCGACGTTTGCAATCTCTCAGCTCGTGTCTACGAGACGGAGAGATAGTGACCGTGACGTTTGGTGGGTAGAGAAGCGCAAAGCCCCAGTGTTACTGCGCCTGTGAAAGCGCTTCCAAGGAAGGGTGCTGGCTAGCAAGAGCTTTCAGTGCTGGCACTTTTCATCTCTGAGCAATTGCTCGACGTTTGCAATTTCTCACCTGAGCTCTCTTTAGAGTGCGCGAGAGGATGAGCAGAAGATTAGGTGGCTAGAGAAGCCCAGAGCCCCAGTGTTCTTAGGCCTACAAAAGCGCTTCCAAGGAAGGGTGCTGGCTAGCAACAGCTTTCAGTGCTGGCACTTTTCATCTCTGAGCAATTGCTCGACGTTTGCAATTTCTCAGCTCATGTCTAGGAGACGGAAAGAGAATGACCGTGACGTTTGGTGGGTAGAGAAGCGCAAAGCCCCAGTGTTGCTGCGCCTCTGAAAGCGCTTCCAAGGAAGGGTGCTGGCTAGCAACAGCTTTCAGTGCTGGCACTTTTCATCTCTGAGCAATTGCTCAACGTTTGCAATTTCTCACCTGAGCTCTCTTTAGACTGCACGAGAGGATGAGCAGAAGATTAGGTGGCTAGAGAAGCCCAGAGCCCCACTGTTCTTAGGCCTACAAAAGCACTTCCAAGGAAGGGGGCTGGCTAGCAACAGCTTTCAGTGTTGGCACTTTTCATCTCTGAGCAATTGCTCGACGTTTGCAACTTCTCAGCTCGTGTCTACGAGACGGAGAGATAGTGACCGTGACGTTTGGTGGCTAGAGAAGCGCAAAGCCCCAGTGTTACTGCGCCTGTGAAAGCGCTTCCAAGGAAGGGTGCTGGCTAGCAACAGCTTTCAGTGCTGGCACTTTTCATCTCTGAGCAATTGCTCGACGTTTGCAATCTCTCAGCTCGTGTCTACGAGACAGAAAGAGAATGACCGTGACGTTTGGTGGCTAGAGAAGCGCAAAGCCCCAGTGTTACTGCGCCTGTGAAAGCGCTTCCAAGGAAGGGTGCTGGCTGGCAACAGCTTTCAGTGCTGGCACTTTTCATCTCTGAGCAATTGCTCGACGTTTGCAATTTCTCACCTGAGCTTTCTTTAGAGTGCGCGAGAGGATGAGCAGAAGATTAGGTGGCTAGAGAAGCCCAGAGCCCCAGTGTTCTAATGGCTACAAAAGCACTTCCAAGGAAGGGTGCTGGCTAGCAACAGCTTTCAGTGCTGGCACTTTTCATCTCTGAGCAATTGCTCGACGTTTGCAATGTCTCAGCTCGTGTCTACGAGACGGAGAGATAGTGACCGTGACATTTGGTGGCTAGAGAAGCGCAAAGCCCCAGTGTTACTGCGCCTGTGAAAGCGCTTCCAAGGAAGGCTGCTGGCTAGCAACAGCTTTCAGTGCTGGCACTTTTCATCTCTGAGCAATTGCTCGACGTTTGCAATTTCTCACCTGAGCTCTCTTTAGACTGCGCGAGAGGATGAGCAGAAGATTAGGTGGCTAGAGAAGCCCAGAGCCCCACTGTTCTTAGGCCTACAAAAGCGCTTCCAAGGAAGGGTGCTGGCTAGCAACAGCTTTCAGTGCTGGCACTTTTCATCTCTGAGCAATTGCTCGACGTTTGCAATCTCTCAGCTCGTGTCTAGGAGACAGAAAGAGAATGACCGTGACGTTTGGTGGCTAGAGAAGCGCAAAGCCCCAGTGTTACTGCGCCTGTGAAAGCGCTTCCAAGGAAGGGTGCTGGCTGGCAACAGCTTTCAGTGCTGGCACTTTTCATCTCTGAGCAATTGCTCGACGTTTGCAATTTCTCACCTGAGCTCTCTTTAGAGTGCGCGAGAGGATGAGCAGAAGATTAGGTGGCTAGAGAAGCCCAGAGCCCCAGTCTTCTTAGGCCTACAAAAGCACTTCCAAGGAAGGGTGCTGGCTAGCAACAGCTTTCAGTGCTGGCACTTTTCATCTCTGAGCAATTGCTCGACGTTTGCAATTTCTCAGCTCGTGTCTACGAGACCGAAAGAGAATGACCGTGATGTTTGGTGGGTAGAGAAGCGCAAAGCCCCAGTGTTGCTGCGCCTGTGAAAGCGCTTCCAAGGAAGGGGGCTGGCTAGCAACAGCTTTCAGTGCTGGCACTTTTCATCTCTGAGCAATTGCTCGACGTTTGCAATTTCTCACCTGAGCTCTCTTTAGAGTGCGCGAGAGGATGAGCAGAAGATTAGGTGGCTAGAGAAGCGCAAAGCCCCAGTGTTGCTGCGCCTGGGAAAGCGCTTCCAAGGAAGGGGGCTGGCTAGCAACAGCTTTCAGTGCTGGCACTTTTCATCTCTGAGCAATTGCTCGACGTTTGCAATTTCTCAGCGCGTGTCTACGAGACGGAAAGAGAATGACCGTGACGTTTGGTGGGTAGAGAAGCGCAAAGCCCCAGTGTTACTGCGCCTGTGAAAGCGCTTCCAAGGAAGGGTGCTGGCTAGCAACAGCTTTCAGTGCTGGCACTTTTCATCTCTGAGCAATTGCTCGACGTTTGCAATTTCTCACCTGAGCTCTCTTTAGAGTGCGCGAGAGGATGAGCAGAAGATTAGGTGGCTAGAGAAGCCCAGAGCCCCACTGTTCTTAGGCCTACAAAAGCGCTTCCAAGGAAGGGGGCTGGCTAGCAACAGCTTTCAGTGCTGGCACTTTTCATCTCTGAGCAATTGCTTGACGTTTGCAACTTCTCAGCTCGTGTCTACGAGACGGAGAGATAGTGACCGTGACGTTTGGTGGCTAGAGAAGCGCAAAGCCCCAGTGTTACTGCGCCTGTGAAAGCGTTTCCAAGGAAGGGTGCTGGCTAGCAACAGCTCTCAGTGCTGGCACTTTTCATCTCTGAGCAATTGCTCGACGTTTGCAATTTCTCAGCTCGTGTCTAGGAGACGGAAAGAGAATGACCGTGACGTTTGGTGGCTAGAGAAGCGCAAAGCCCCAGTGTTGCTGCGCCTGTGAAAGCGCTTCCAAGGAAGGGTGCTGGCTAGCAACAGCTTTCAGTGCTGGCACTTTTCATCTCTGAGCAATTGCTCGACGTTTGCAATTTCTCACCTGAGCTCTCTTTAGAGTGCGCGAGAGGATGAGCAGAAGATTAGGTGGCTAGAGAAGCCCAGAGCCCCACTGTTCTTAGGCCTACAAAAGCGCTTCCAAGGAAGGGTGCTGGCTAGCAACAGCTTTCAGTGCTGGCACTTTTCATCTCTGAGCAATTGCTCGACGTTTGCAACTTCTCAGCTCGTGTCTACGAGACGGAGAGATAGTGACCGTGACATTTGGTGGCTAGAGAAGCGCAAAGCCCCAGTGTTACTGCGCCTGTGAAAGCGCTTCCAAGGAAGGGTGCTGGCTAGCAACAGCTTTCAGTGCTGGCACTTTTCATCTCTGAGCAATTGCTCAACGTTTGCAATTTCTCACCTGAGCTCTCTTTAGACTGCGCGAGAGGATGAGCAGAAGATTAGGTGGCTAGAGAAGCCCAGAGCCCCACTGTTCTTAGGCCTACAAAAGCGCTTCCAAGGAAGGGTGCTGGCTAGCAACAGCTTTCAGTGCTGGCACTTTTCATCTCTGAGCAATTGCTCGACGTTTGCAATTTCTCAGCTCGTGTCTACGAGACCGAAAGAGAATGACCGTGATGTTTGGTGGGTAGAGAAGCGCAAAGCCCCAGTGTTGCTGCGCCTGTGAAAGCGCTTCCAAGGAAGGGTGCTGGCTAGCAACAGCTTTCAGTGCTGGCACTTTTCATCTCTGAGCAATTGCTCGACGTTTGCAATTTCTCACCTGAGCTCTCTTTAGAGTGCGCGAGAGGATGAGCAGAAGATTAGGTGGCTAGAGAAGCGCAAAGCCCCAGTGTTGCTGCGCCTGTGAAAGCGCTTCCAAGGAAGGGGGCTGGCTAGCAACAGCTTTCAGTGCTGGCACTTTTCATCTCTGAGCAATTGCTCGACGTTTGCAATTTCTCACCTGAGCTCTCTTTAGACTGCGCGAGAGGATGAGCAGAAGATTAGGTGGCTAGAGAAGCCCAGAGCCCCACTGTTCTTAGGCCTACAAAAGCGCTTCCAAGGAAGGGGGCTGGCTAGCAACAGCTTTCAGTGCTGGCACTTTTCATCTCTGAGCAATTGCTTGACGTTTGCAACTTCTCAGCTCGTGTCTACGAGACGGAGAGATAGTGACCGTGACGTTTGGTGGCTAGAGAAGCGCAAAGCCCCAGTGTTACTGCGCCTGTGAAAGCGTTTCCAAGGAAGGGTGCTGGCTAGCAACAGCTCTCAGTGCTGGCACTTTTCATCTCTGAGCAATTGCTCGACGTTTGCAATTTCTCAGCTCGTGTCTAGGAGACGGAAAGAGAATGACCGTGACGTTTGGTGGCTAGAGAAGCGCAAAGCCCCAGTGTTGCTGCGCCTGTGAAAGCGCTTCCAAGGAAGGGTGCTGGCTAGCAACAGCTTTCAGTGCTGGCACTTTTCATCTCTGAGCAATTGCTCGACGTTTGCAATTTCTCACCTGAGCTCTCTTTAGACTGCGCGAGAGGATGAGCAGAAGATTAGGTGGCTAGAGAAGCCCAGAGCCCCACTGTTCTTAGGCCTACAAAAGCGCTTCCAAGGAAGGGGGCTGGCTAGCAACAGCTTTCAGTGCTGGCACTTTTCATCTCTGAGCAATTGCTCGACGTTTGCAACTTCTCAGCTCGTGTCTACGAGACGGAGAGATAGTGACCGTGACATTTGGTGGCTAGAGAAGCGCAAAGCCCCAGTGTTACTGCGCCTGTGAAAGCGCTTCCAAGGAAGGGTGCTGGCTAGCAACAGCTTTCAGTGCTGGCACTTTTCATCTCTGAGCAATTGCTCGACGTTTGCAATTTCTCAGCTCGTGTCTACGAGGTGGAGAGATAGTGACCGTGACGTTTGGTGGCTAGAGAAGCGCAAAGCCCCAGTGTTACTGCGCCTGTGAAAGCGCTTCCAAGGAAGGCTGCTGGCTAGCAACAGCTTTCAGTGCTGGCACTTTTCATCTCTGAGCAATTGCTCGACGTTTGCAATTTCTCACCTGAGCTCTCTTTAGAGTGCGCGAGAGGATGAGCAGAAGATTAGGTGGCTAGAGAAGCCCAGAGCCCCAGTGTTCTTAGGCCTACAAAAGCGCTTCCAAGGAAGGGTGCTGGCTAGCAACAGCTTTCAGTGCTGGCACTTTTCATCTCTGAGCAATTGCTCGACGTTTGCAATTTCTCAGCTCGTGTCTAAGAGATGGAGAGATAGTGACCGTGACGTTTGGTGGCTAGAGAAGCGCAAAGCCCCAGTGTTGCTGCGCCTGCGAAAGCGCTTCCAAGGAAGGCTGCTGGCTAGCAACAGCTTTCAGTGCTGGCACTTTTCATCTCTGAGCAATTGCTCGACGTTTGCAATTTCTCACCTGAGCTCTCTTTAGACTGCGCGAGAGGATGAGCAGAAGATTAGGTGGCTAGAGAAGCCCAGAGCCCCACTGTTCTTAGGCCTACAAAAGCGCTTCCAAGGAAGGGTGCTGGCTAGCAAGAGCTTTCAGTGCTGGCACTTTTCATCTCTGAGCAATTGCTCGACGTTTGCAATTTCTCACCTGAGCTGCCTTTAGAGTGCACGAGAGGATGAGCAGAAGATTAGGTGGCTAGAGAAGCGCAAAGCCCCAGTGTTGCTGCGCCTGTGAAAGCGCTTCCAAGGAAGGGGGCTGGCTAGCAACAGCTTTCAGTGCTGGCACTTTTCATCTCTGAGCAATTGCTCGACGTTTGCAATTTCTCAGCGCGTGTCTACGAGACGGAAAGAGAATGACCGTGACGTTTGGTGGGTAGAGAAGCGCAAAGCCCCAGTGTTACTGCGCCTGTGAAAGCGCTTCCAAGGAAGGGTGCTGGCTAGCAACAGCTTTCAGTGCTGGCACTTTTCATCTCTGAGCAATTGCTCGACGTTTGCAATTTCTCACCTGAGCTCTCTTTAGACTGCGCGAGAGGATGAGCAGAAGATTAGGTGGCTAGAGAAGCCCAGAGCCCCACTGTTCTTAGGCCTACAAAAGCGCTTCCAAGGAAGGGGGCTGGCTAGCAACAGCTTTCAGTGCTGGCACTTTTCATCTCTGAGCAATTGCTTGACGTTTGCAACTTCTCAGCTCGTGTCTACGAGACGGAGAGATAGTGACCGTGACGTTTGGTGGCTAGAGAAGCGCAAAGCCCCAGTGTTACTGCGCCTGTGAAAGCGCTTCCAAGGAAGGGTGCTGGCTAGCAACAGCTCTCAGTGCTGGCACTTTTCATCTCTGAGCAATTGCTCGACGTTTGCAGTTTCTCAGCTCGTGTCTAGGAGACGGAAAGAGAATGACCGTGACGTTTGGTGGGTAGAGAAGCGCAAAGCCCCAGTGTTGCTGCGCCTGTGAAAGCGCTTCCAAGGAAGGGTGCTGGCTAGCAACAGCTTTCAGTGCTGACACTTTTCATCTCTGAGCAATTGCTCGACGTTTGCAATTTCTCACCTGAGCTCTCTTTAGACTGCGCGAGAGGATGAGCAGAAGATTAGGTGGCTAGAGAAGCCCAGAGCCCCACTGTTCTTAGGCCTACAAAAGCGCTTCCAAGGAAGGGGGCTGGCTAGCAACAGCTTTCAGTGCTGGCACTTTTCATCTCTGAGCAATTGCTCGACGTTTGCAATCTCTCAGCTCGTGTCTACGAGACGGAGAGATAGTGACCGTGACATTTGGTGGCTAGAGAAGCGCAAAGCCCCAGTGTTACTGCGCCTGTGAAAGCGCTTCCAAGGAAGGGTGCTGGCTAGCAACAGCTTTCAGTGCTGGCACTTTTCATCTCTGAGCAATTGCTCGACGTTTGCAATTTCTCAGCTCGTGTCTACGAGGTGGAGAGATAGTGACCGTGACGTTTGGTGGCTAGAGAAGCGCAAAGCCCCAGTGTTACTGCGCCTGTGAAAGCGCTTCCAAGGAAGGCTGCTGGCTAGCAACAGCTTTCAGTGCTGGCACTTTTCATCTCTGAGCAATTGCTCGACGTTTGCAATTTCTCACCTGAGCTCTCTTTAGAGTGCGCGAGAGGATGAGCAGAAGATTAGGTGGCTAGAGAAGCCCAGAGCCCCAGTGTTCTTAGGCCTACAAAAGCGCTTCCAAGGAAGGCTGCTGGCTAGCAACAGCTTTCAGTGCTGGCACTTTTCATCTCTGAGCAATTGCTCGACGTTTGCAATTTCTCAGGTCGTGTCTAAGAGATGGAGAGATAGTGACCGTGACGTTTGGTGGCTAGAGAAGCGCAAAGCCCCAGTGTTGCTGCGCCTGTGAAAGCGCTTCCAAGGAAGGGTGCTGGCTAGCAACAGCTTTCAGTGCTGGCACTTTTCATCTCTGAGCAATTGCTCGACGTTTGCAATTTCTCAGCTCGTGTCTACGAGGTGGAGAGATAGTGACCGTGACGTTTGGTGGCTAGAGAAGCGCAAAGCCCCAGTGTTACTGCGCCTGTGAAAGCGCTTCCAAGGAAGGCTGCTGGCTAGCAACAGCTTTCAGTGCTGGCACTTTTCATCTCTGAGCAATTGCTCGACGTTTGCAATTTCTCACCTGAGCTCTCTTTAGAGTGCGCGAGAGGATGAGCAGAAGATTAGGTGGCTAGAGAAGCCCAGAGCCCCAGTGTTCTTAGGCCTACAAAAGCGCTTCCAAGGAAGGGTGCTGGCTAGCAACAGCTTTCAGTGCTGGCACTTTTCATCTCTGAGCAATTGCTCGACGTTTGCAATTTCTCAGCTCGTGTCTAAGAGATGGAGAGATAGTGACCGTGACGTTTGGTGGCTAGAGAAGCGCAAAGCCCCAGTGTTGCTGCGCCTGCGAAAGCGCTTCCAAGGAAGGCTGCTGGCTAGCAACAGCTTTCAGTGCTGGCACTTTTCATCTCTGAGCAATTGCTCGACGTTTGCAATTTCTCACCTGAGCTCTCTTTAGACTGCGCGAGAGGATGAGCAGAAGATTAGGTGGCTAGAGAAGCCCAGAGCCCCACTGTTCTTAGGCCTACAAAAGCGCTTCCAAGGAAGGGTGCTGGCTAGCAAGAGCTTTCAGTGCTGGCACTTTTCATCTCTGAGCAATTGCTCGACGTTTGCAATTTCTCACCTGAGCTGCCTTTAGAGTGCACGAGAGGATGAGCAGAAGATTAGGTGGCTAGAGAAGCGCAAAGCCCCAGTGTTGCTGCGCCTGTGAAAGCGCTTCCAAGGAAGGGGGCTGGCTAGCAACAGCTTTCAGTGCTGGCACTTTTCATCTCTGAGCAATTGCTCGACGTTTGCAATTTCTCAGCGCGTGTCTACGAGACGGAAAGAGAATGACCGTGACGTTTGGTGGGTAGAGAAGCGCAAAGCCCCAGTGTTACTGCGCCTGTGAAAGCGCTTCCAAGGAAGGGTGCTGGCTAGCAACAGCTTTCAGTGCTGGCACTTTTCATCTCTGAGCAATTGCTCGACGTTTGCAATTTCTCACCTGAGCTCTCTTTAGACTGCGCGAGAGGATGAGCAGAAGATTAGGTGGCTAGAGAAGCCCAGAGCCCCACTGTTCTTAGGCCTACAAAAGCGCTTCCAAGGAAGGGGGCTGGCTAGCAACAGCTTTCAGTGCTGGCACTTTTCATCTCTGAGCAATTGCTTGACGTTTGCAACTTCTCAGCTCGTGTCTACGAGACGGAGAGATAGTGACCGTGACGTTTGGTGGCTAGAGAAGCGCAAAGCCCCAGTGTTACTGCGCCTGTGAAAGCGCTTCCAAGGAAGGGTGCTGGCTAGCAACAGCTCTCAGTGCTGGCACTTTTCATCTCTGAGCAATTGCTCGACGTTTGCAGTTTCTCAGCTCGTGTCTAGGAGACGGAAAGAGAATGACCGTGACGTTTGGTGGGTAGAGAAGCGCAAAGCCCCAGTGTTGCTGCGCCTGTGAAAGCGCTTCCAAGGAAGGGTGCTGGCTAGCAACAGCTTTCAGTGCTGACACTTTTCATCTCTGAGCAATTGCTCGACGTTTGCAATTTCTCACCTGAGCTCTCTTTAGACTGCGCGAGAGGATGAGCAGAAGATTAGGTGGCTAGAGAAGCCCAGAGCCCCACTGTTCTTAGGCCTACAAAAGCGCTTCCAAGGAAGGGGGCTGGCTAGCAACAGCTTTCAGTGCTGGCACTTTTCATCTCTGAGCAATTGCTCGACGTTTGCAATCTCTCAGCTCGTGTCTACGAGACGGAGAGATAGTGACCGTGACATTTGGTGGCTAGAGAAGCGCAAAGCCCCAGTGTTACTGCGCCTGTGAAAGCGCTTCCAAGGAAGGGTGCTGGCTAGCAACAGCTTTCAGTGCTGGCACTTTTCATCTCTGAGCAATTGCTCGACGTTTGCAATTTCTCAGCTCGTGTCTACGAGGTGGAGAGATAGTGACCGTGACGTTTGGTGGCTAGAGAAGCGCAAAGCCCCAGTGTTACTGCGCCTGTGAAAGCGCTTCCAAGGAAGGCTGCTGGCTAGCAACAGCTTTCAGTGCTGGCACTTTTCATCTCTGAGCAATTGCTCGACGTTTGCAATTTCTCACCTGAGCTCTCTTTAGAGTGCGCGAGAGGATGAGCAGAAGATTAGGTGGCTAGAGAAGCCCAGAGCCCCAGTGTTCTTAGGCCTACAAAAGCGCTTCCAAGGAAGGCTGCTGGCTAGCAACAGCTTTCAGTGCTGGCACTTTTCATCTCTGAGCAATTGCTCGACGTTTGCAATTTCTCAGGTCGTGTCTAAGAGATGGAGAGATAGTGACCGTGACGTTTGGTGGCTAGAGAAGCGCAAAGCCCCAGTGTTGCTGCGCCTGTGAAAGCGCTTCCAAGGAAGGGTGCTGGCTAGCAACAGCTTTCAGTGCTGGCACTTTTCATCTCTGAGCAATTGCTCGACGTTTGCAATTTCTCACCTGAGCTCTCTTTAGAGTGCGCGAGAGGATGAGCCGAAGATTAGGTGGCTAGAGAAGCGCAAAGCCCCAGTGTTGCTGCGCCTGTGAAAGCGCTTCCAAGGAAGGCTGCTGGCTAGCAAGAGCTTTCAGTGCTGGCACTTTTCATCTCTGAGCAACTGCTGGACGTTTGCAATCTCTCAGCTCGTGTCTACGAGACGGAAAGAGAATGACCGTGACGTTTGGTGGCTAGAGAAGCGCAAAGCCCCAGTGTTGCTGCGCCTGTGAAAGCGCTTCCAAGGAAGGGTGCTGGCTAGCAACAGCTTTCAGTGCTGGCACTTTTCATCTCTGAGCAATTGCTCGACGTTTGCAATTTCTCACCTGAGCTCTCTTTAGAGTGCGCGAGAGGATGAGCAGAAGATTAGGTGGCTAGAGAAGCCCAGAGTACCAGTGTTCTTAGGCCTACAAAAGCGCTTCCAAGGAAGGGGGCTGGCTAGCAACAGCTTTCAGTGCTGGCACTTTTCATCTCTGAGCAATTGCTCGACGTTTGCAATTTCTCAGCTCGTGTCTACGAGACGGAGAGATAGTGACCGTGACGTTTGGTGGCTAGAGAAGCGCAAAGCCCCAGTGTTACTGCGCCTGTGAAAGCGCTTCCAAGGAAGGGTGCTGGCTAGCAACAGCTTTCAGTGCTGGCACTTTTCATCTCTGAGCAATTGCTCGACGTTTGCAATTTCTCACCTGAGCTCTCTTTAGAGTGCGCGAGAGGATGAGCAGAAGATTAGGTGGCTAGAGAAGCCCAGAGCCCCACTGTTCTTAGGCCTACAAAAGCGCTTCCAAGGAAGGGTGCTGGCTAGCAACAGCTTTCAGTGCTGGCACTTTTCATCTCTGAGTAGTTGCTCGACGTTTGCAATTTCTCAGCTCGTGTCTACGAGACGGAGAGATAGTGACCGTGATGTTTGGTGGCTAGAGAAGCGCAAAGCCCCAGTGTTGCTGCGCCTTGAAAGCGCTTCCAAGGAAGGGTGCTGGCTAGCAACAGCTTTCAGTGCTGGCACTTTTCATCTCTGAGCAATTGCTCGACGTTTGCAATTTCTCACCTGAGCTCTCTTTAGACTGCGCGAGAGGATGAGCAGAAGATTAGGTGGCTAGAGAAGCCCAGAGCCCCACTGTTCTTAGGCCTACAAAAGCGCTTCCAAGGAAGGGGGCTGGCTAGCAACAGCTCTCAGTGCTGGCACTTTTCATCTCTGAGCAATTGCTCAACGTTTGCAATTTCTCAGCTCGTGTCTACGAGACGGAGAGATAGTGACCGTGACGTTTGGTGGCTAGAGAAGCGCAAAGCCCCACTGTTGCTGCGCCTGTGAAAGCGCTTCCAAGGAAGGGGGCTGGCTAGCAAGAGCTTTCAGTGCTGGCACTTTTCATCTCTGAGCAATTGCTGGACGTTTGCAATTTCTCACCTGAGCTCTCTTTAGAGTGCGCGAGAGGATGAGCAGAAGATTAGGTGGCTAGAGAAGCCCAGAGCCCCACTGTTCTTAGGCCTACAAAAGCACTTCCAAGGAAGGGTGCTGGCTAGCAACAGCTTTCAGTGCTGCCACTTTTCATCTCTGAGCAATTGCTCGACGTTTGCAATCTCTCAGCTCGTGTCTACGAGACGGAAAGAGAATGACCGTGACGTTTGATGGGTAGAGAAGCGCAAAGCCCCAGTGTTACTGCGCCTGGGAAAGCGCTTCCAAGGAAGGGTGCTGGCTGGCAACAGCTTTCAGTGCTGGCACTTTTCATCTCTCAGCAATTGCTGGACGTTTGCAATTTCTCACCTGAGCTCTCTTTAGAGTGCGCGAGAGGATGAGCAGAAGATTAGGTGGCTAGAGAAGCCCACAGCCCCAGTCTTCTTAGGCCTACAAAAGCACTTCCAAGGAAGGGTGCTGGCTAGCAACAGCTTTCAGTGCTGCCACTTTTCATCTCTGAGCAATTGCTCGACGTTTGCAATCTCTCAGCTCGTGTCTACGAGACAGAAAGAGAATGACCGTGACGTTTGGTGGCTAGAGAAGAGCAAAGCCCCAGTGTTGCTGCGCCTGTGAAAGCGCTTCCAAGGAAGGCTGCTGGCTAGCAACAGCTTTCAGTGCTGGCACTTTTCATCTCTCAGCAATTACTCGACGTTTGCAATTTCTCACCTCAGCTCTCTTTAGAGTGCGCGAGAGGATGAGCAGAAGATTAGGTGGCTAGAGAAGCCCAGAGCCCCAGTCTTCTTAGGCCTACAAAAGCACTTCCAAGGAAGGGTGCTGGCTAGCAACAGCTTTCAGTGCTGCCACTTTTCATCTCTGAGCAATTGCTCGACGTTTGCAATTTCTCAGCTCGTGTCTACGAGACGGAAAGAGAATGACCGTGACGTTTGGTGGGTAGAGAAGCGCAAAGCCCCAGTGTTGCTGCGCCTGTGAAAGCGCTTCCAAGGAAGGGTGCTGGCTGGCAACAGCTTTCAGTGCTGGCACTTTTCATCTCTGAGCAATTGCTCGACGTTTGCAATTTCTCACCTGAGCTCTCTTTAGAGTGCGCGAGAGGATGAGCAGAAGATTAGGTGGCTAGAGAAGCCCAGAGCCCCACTGTTCTTAGGCCTACAAAAGCGCTTCCAAGGAAGGGTGCTGGCTAGCAACAGCTTTCAGTGCTGGCACTTTTCATCTCTGAGCAATTGCTCGACGTTTGCAATTTCTCACCTGAGCTCTCTTTAGACTGTGCGAGAGGATGAGCAGAAGATTAGGTGGCTAGAGAAGCCCAGAGCCCCACTGTTCTTAGGCCTACAAAAGCGCTTCCAAGGAAGGGGGCTGGCTAGCAACAGCTTTCAGTGCTGGCACTTTTCATCTCTGAGCAGTTGCTCGACGTTTGCAATTTCTCAGCTCGTGTCTACGAGACGGAGAGATAGTGACCGTGATGTTTGGTGGCTAGAGAAGCGCAAAGCCCCAGTGTTGCTGCGCCTTGAAAGCGCTTCCAAGGAAGGGTGCTGGCTAGCAACAGCTTTCAGTGCTGGCACTTTTCATCTCTGAGCAATTGCTCGACGTTTGCAATTTCTCACCTGAGCTCTCTTTAGAGTGCGCGAGAGGATGAGCAGAAGATTAGGTGGCTAGAGAAGCGCAAAGCCCCAGTCTTACTGCGCCTGTGAAAGCGTTTCCAAGGAAGGGTGCTGGCTAGCAACAGCTTTCAGTGCTGGCACTTTTCATCTCTGAGCAATTGCTCGACGTTTGCAATTTCTCACCTCAGATCTCTTTAGACTGCGCGAGAGGATGAGCAGAAGATTAGGTGGCTAGAGAAGCCCAGAGCCCCAGTCTTCTTAGGCCTACAAAAGCGCTTCCAAGGAAGGGGGCTGGCTAGCAACAGCTTTCAGTGCTGCCACTTTTCATCTCTGAGCAATTGCTCAACGTTTGCAATGTCTCAGCTCGTGTCTACGAGACGGAGAGATAGTGACCGTGACGTTTGGTGGGTAGAGAAGCGCAAAGCCCCAGTGTTACTGCGCCTGTGAAAGCGCTTCCAAGGAAGGGTGCTGGCTGGCAACAGCTTTCAGTGCTGGCACTTTTCATCTCTGAGCAATTGCTCAACGTTTGCAATTTCTCACCTGAGCTCTCTTTAGAGTGCGCGAGAGGATGAGCAGAAGATTAGGTGGCTAGAGAAGCCCAGAGCCCCAGTCTTCTGAGGCCTACAAAAGCACTTCCAAGGAAGGGTGCTGGCTAGCAACAGCTTTCAGTGCTGCCACTTTTCATCTCTGAGCAATTGCTCGACGTTTGCAATCTCTCAGCTCGTGTCTAGGAGACGGAAAGAGAATGACCGTGACGTTTGGTGGGTAGAGAAGCGCAAAGCCCCAGTGTTGCTGCGCCTGTGAAAGCGCTTCCAAGGAAGGGTGCTGGCTAGCAACAGCTTTCAGTGCTGGCACTTTTCATCTCTGAGCAATTGCTCGACGTTTGCAATTTCTCACCTGAGCTCTCTTTAGAGTGCGCGAGAGGATGAGCAGAAGATTAGGTGGCTAGAGAAGCGCAAAGCCCCAGTGTTGCTGCGCCTGTGAAAGCGCTTCCAAGGAAGGCTGCTGGCTAGCAACAGCTTTC
The DNA here is from genome assembly GCA_037962945.1 of Sarcoramphus papa. NCBI lineage: Eukaryota > Metazoa > Chordata > Aves > Accipitriformes > Cathartidae > Sarcoramphus > Sarcoramphus papa. The sequence continues at coordinate 1,704,799 of JBBMRM010000053.1, forward strand.
AGTGCTGGCACTTTTCATCTCTGAGCAATTGCTCGACGTTTGCAATTTCTCAGCTCGTGTCTAGGAGACGGAAAGAGAATGACCGTGACGTTTGGTGGCTAGAGAAGCGCAAAGCCCCAGTGTTGCTGCGCCTGTGAAAGCGCTTCCAAGGAAGGGTGCTGGCTAGCAAGAGCTTTCAGTGCTGGCACTTTTCATCTCTGAGCAATTGCTCGACGTTTGCAATTTCTCACCTGAGCTCTCTTTAGACTGCGCGAGAGGATGAGCAGAAGATTAGGTGGCTAGAGAAGCCCAGAGCCCCACTGTTCTTAGGCCTACAAAAGCGCTTCCAAGGAAGGGTGCTGGCTAGCAACAGCTTTCAGTGCTGGCACTTTTCATCTCTGAGCAATTGCTCGACGTTTGCAACTTCTCAGCTCGTGTCTACAAAACGGAGAGATAGTGACCGTGACGTTTGGTGGGTAGAGAAGCGCAAAGCCCCAGTGTTACTGCGCCTGTGAAAGCGCTTCCAAGGAAGGGGGCTGGCTAGCAACAGCTTTCAGTGCTGGCACTTTTCATCTCTGAGCAGTTGCTCGACGTTTGCAATTTCTCAGCTCGTGTCTACGAGACGGAGAGATAGTGACTGTGATGTTTGGTGGGTAGAGAAGCGCAAAGCCCCAGTGTTACTGCGCCTGTGAAAGCGCTTCCAAGGAAGGGGGCTGGCTAGCAACAGCTTTCAGTGCTGGCACTTTTCATCTCTGAGCAATTGCTCGACGTTTGCAATTTCTCACCTGAGCTCTCTTTAGAGTGCGCGAGAGGATGAGCAGAAGATTAGGTGGCTAGAGAAGCCCAGAGCCCCACTGTTCTTAGGCCTACAAAAGCGCTTCCAAGGAAGGGTGCTGGCTAGCAACAGCTTTCAGTGCTGGCACTTTTCATCTCTGAGCAATTGCTCGACGTTTGCAATTTCTCACCTGAGCTCTCTTTAGACTGTGCGAGAGGATGAGCAGAAGATTAGGTGGCTAGAGAAGCCCAGAGCCCCACTGTTCTTAGGCCTACAAAAGCGCTTCCAAGGAAGGGGGCTGGCTAGCAACAGCTTTCAGTGCTGGCACTTTTCATCTCTGAGCAGTTGCTCGACGTTTGCAATTTCTCAGCTCGTGTCTACGAGACGGAGAGATAGTGACCGTGATGTTTGGTGGCTAGAGAAGCGCAAAGCCCCAGTGTTGCTGCGCCTTGAAAGCGCTTCCAAGGAAGGGGGCTGGCTAGCAACAGCTTTCAGTGCTGGCACTTTTCATCTCTGAGCAATTGCTCGACGTTTGCAATTTCTCACCTGAGCTCTCTTTAGAGTGCGCGAGAGGATGAGCAGAAGATTAGGTGGCTAGAGAAGCGCAAAGCCCCAGTCTTACTGCGCCTGTGAAAGCGTTTCCAAGGAAGGGTGCTGGCTAGCAACAGCTTTCAGTGCTGGCACTTTTCATCTCTGAGCAATTGCTCGACGTTTGCAATTTCTCACCTCAGATCTCTTTAGACTGCGCGAGAGGATGAGCAGAAGATTAGGTGGCTAGAGAAGCCCAGAGCCCCAGTCTTCTTAGGCCTACAAAAGCGCTTCCAAGGAAGGGGGCTGGCTAGCAACAGCTTTCAGTGCTGCCACTTTTCATCTCTGAGCAATTGCTCAACGTTTGCAATGTCTCAGCTCGTGTCTACGAGACGGAGAGATAGTGACCGTGACGTTTGGTGGGTAGAGAAGCGCAAAGCCCCAGTGTTACTGCGCCTGTGAAAGCGCTTCCAAGGAAGGGTGCTGGCTGGCAACAGCTTTCAGTGCTGGCACTTTTCATCTCTGAGCAATTGCTCAACGTTTGCAATTTCTCACCTGAGCTCTCTTTAGAGTGCGCGAGAGGATGAGCAGAAGATTAGGTGGCTAGAGAAGCCCAGAGCCCCAGTCTTCTGAGGCCTACAAAAGCACTTCCAAGGAAGGGTGCTGGCTAGCAACAGCTTTCAGTGCTGGCACTTTTCATCTCTGAGCAATTGCTCGACGTTTGCAATCTCTCAGCTCGTGTCTAGGAGACGGAAAGAGAATGACCGTGACGTTTGGTGGGTAGAGAAGCGCAAAGCCCCAGTGTTGCTGCGCCTGTGAAAGCGCTTCCAAGGAAGGGTGCTGGCTAGCAACAGCTTTCAGTGCTGGCACTTTTCATCTCTGAGCAATTGCTCGACGTTTGCAATTTCTCACCTGAGCTCTCTTTAGAGTGCGCGAGAGGATGAGCAGAAGATTAGGTGGCTAGAGAAGCGCAAAGCCCCAGTGTTGCTGCGCCTGTGAAAGCGCTTCCAAGGAAGGGTGCTGGTTAGCAAGAGCTTTCAGTGCTGGCACTTTTCATCTCTGAGCAATTGCTCGACGTTTGCAATTTCTCAGCTCGTGTCTAGGAGACGGAAAGAGAATGACCGTGACGTTTGGTGGCTAGAGAAGCGCAAAGCCCCAGTGTTGCTGCGCCTGTGAAAGCGCTTCCAAGGAAGGGTGCTGGCTAGCAAGAGCTTTCAGTGCTGGCACTTTTCATCTCTGAGCAATTGCTCGACGTTTGCAATTTCTCACCTGAGCTCTCTTTAGACTGCGCGAGAGGATGAGCAGAAGATTAGGTGGCTAGAGAAGCCCAGAGCCCCACTGTTCTTAGGCCTACAAAAGCGCTTCCAAGGAAGGGGGCTGGCTAGCAACAGCTTTCAGTGCTGGCACTTTTCATCTCTGAGCAATTGCTCGACGTTTGCAACTTCTCAGCTCGTGTCTACGAAACGGAGAGATAGTGACCGTGACGTTTGGTGGGTAGAGAAGCGCAAAGCCCCAGTGTTACTGCGCCTGTGAAAGCGCTTCCAAGGAAGGGGGCTGGCTAGCAACAGCTTTCAGTGCTGGCACTTTTCATCTCTGAGCAGTTGCTCGACGTTTGCAATTTCTCAGCTCGTGTCTACGAGACGGAGAGATAGTGACTGTGATGTTTGGTGGGTAGAGAAGCGCAAAGCCCCAGTGTTACTGCGCCTGTGAAAGCGCTTCCAAGGAAGGGGGCTGGCTAGCAACAGCTTTCAGTGCTGGCACTTTTCATCTCTGAGCAATTGCTCGACGTTTGCAATTTCTCACCTGAGCTCTCTTTAGACTGCGCGAGAGGATGAGCAGAAGATTAGGTGGCTAGAGAAGCCCAGAGCCCCACTGTTCTTAGGCCTACAAAAGCGCTTCCAAGGAAGGCTGCTGGCTAGCAACAGCTTTCAGTGCTGGCACTTTTCATCTCTGAGCAAGTGCTCAACGTTTGCAATTTCTCAGCTCGTGTCTACGAGACGGAGAGATAGTGACCGTGACGTTTGGTGGGTAGAGAAGCGCAAAGCCCCACTGTTGCTGCGCCTGTGAAAGCGCTTCCAAGGAAGGGTGCTGGCTAGCAAGAGCTTTCAGTGCTGCCACTTTTCATCTCTGAGCAATTGCTTGACGTTTGCAATTTCTCACCTGAGCTCTCTTTAGAGTGCGCGAGAGGATGAGCAGAAGATTAGGTGGCTAGAGAAGCCCAGAGCCCCACTGTTCTTAGGCCTACAAAAGCACTTCCAAGGAAGGGGGCTGGCTAGCAACAACTTTCAGTGCTGGCACTTTTCATCTCTGAGCAATTGCTCGACGTTTGCAATCTCTCAGCTCGTGTCTGCGAGACCGAAAGAGAAAGACCGTGACGTTTGGTGGCTAGAGAAGCGCAAAGCCCCAGTGTTACTGCGCCTGGGAAAGCGCTTCCAAGGAAGGGTGCTGGCTGGCAACAGCTTTCAGTGCTGGCACTTTTCATCTCTGAGCAATTGCTCGACGTTTGCAATCTCTCAGCTCGTGTCTACGAGACAGAAAGAGAATGACCGTGACATTTGGTGGCTAGAGAAGAGCAAAGCCCCAGTGTTGCTGCGCCTGTGAAAGCGCTTCCAAGGAAGGGTGCTGGCTAGCAACAGCTTTCAGTGCTGGCACTTTTCATCTCTGAGCAATTGCTCGACGTTTGCAATCTCTCAGCTCGTGTCTACGAGACAGAAAGAGAATGACCGTGACATTTGGTGGCTAGAGAAGAGCAAAGCCCCAGTGTTGCTGCGCCTGTGAAAGCGCTTCCAAGGAAGGGTGCTGGCTAGCAAGAGCTTTCAGTGCTGCCACTTTTCATCTCTGAGCAATTGCTTGACGTTTGCAATTTCTCACCTGAGCTCTCTTTAGAGTGCGCGAGAGGATGAGCAGAAGATTAGGTGGCTAGAGAAGCCCAGAGCCCCACTGTTCTTAGGCCTACAAAAGCGCTTCCAAGGAAGGGTGCTGGCTAGCAACAGCTTTCAGTGCTGGCACTTTTCATCTCTGAGCAATTGCTCGACGTTTGCAATTTCTCAGCTCGTGTCTACGAGACGGAAAGAGAATGACCGTGACGTTTGGTGGCTAGAGAAGCGCAAAGCCCCAGTGTTGCTGCGCCTGTGAAAGCGCTTCCAAGGAAGGGTGCTGGCTGGCAACAGCTTTCAGTGCTGGCACTTTTCATCTCTGAGCAATTGCTCGACGTTTGCAATTTCTCACCTGAGCTCTCTTTAGAGTGCGCGAGAGGATGAGCAGAAGATTAGGTGGCTAGAGAAGCCCAGAGCCCCACTGTTCTTAGGCCTACAAAAGCGCTTCCAAGGAAGGGTGCTGGCTAGCAACAGCTTTCAGTGCTGGCACTTTTCATCTCTGAGCAGTTGCTCGACGTTTGCAATTTCTCAGCTCGTGTCTACGAGACGGAGAGAGAGTGACCGTGATGTTTGGTGGCTAGAGAATCGCAAAGCCCCAGTGTTGCTGCGCCTTGAAAGCGCTTCCAAGGAAGGGTGCTGGCTAGCAACAGCTTTCAGTGCTGCCACTTTTCATCTCTGAGCAATTGCTCGACGTTTGCAATTTCTCACCTGAGCTCTCTTTAGAGTGCGCGAGAGGATGAGCAGAAGATTAGGTGGCTAGAGAAGCGCAAAGCCCCAGTCTTACTGCGCCTGTGAAAGCGTTTCCAAGGAAGGGTGCTGGCTAGCAACAGCTTTCAGTGCTGGCACTTTTCATCTCTGAGCAATTGCTCGACGTTTGCAATGTCTCACCTGAGCTCTCTTTAGACTGCGCGAGAGGATGAGCAGAAGATTAGGTGGCTAGAGAAGCCCAGAGCCCCACTGTTCTTAGACCTACAAAAGCACTTCCAAGGAAGGGTGCTGGCTAGCAACAGCTTTCAGTGCTGGCACTTTTCATCTCTGAGCAATTGCTCGACGTTTGCAATGTCTCAGCTCGTGTCTACGAGACGGAGAGATAGTGACCGTGACGTTTGGTGGGTAGAGAAGCGCAAAGCCCCAGTGTTACTGCGCCTGTGAAAGCGCTTCCAAGGAAGGGTGCTGGCTGGCAACAGCTTTCAGTGCTGGCACTTTTCATCTCTGAGCAATTGCTCAACGTTTGCAATTTCTCACCTGAGCTCTCTTTAGAGTGCGCGAGAGGATGAGCAGAAGATTAGGTGGCTAGAGAAGCCCAGAGCCCCAGTCTTCTTAGGCCTACAAAAGCACTTCCAAGGAAGGGTGCTGGCTAGCAACAGCTTTCAGTGCTGGCACTTTTCATCTCTGAGCAATTGCTCGACGTTTGCAATCTCTCAGCTCGTGTCTACGAGACGGAGAGATAGTGACCGTGACGTTTGGTGGCTAGAGAAGCGCAAAGCCCCAGTGTTACTGCGCCTGTGAAAGCGCTTCCAAGGAAGGCTGCTGGCTAGCAAGAGCTTTCAGTGCTGGCACTTTTCATCTCTGAGCAATTGCTCGACGTTTGCAATTTCTCACCTGAGCTCTCTTTAGAGTGCGCGAGAGGATGAGCAGAAGATTAGGTGGCTAGAGAAGCGCAAAGCCCCAGTGTTGCTGCGCCTGTGAAAGCGCTTCCAAGGAAGGGGGCTGGCTAGCAACAGCTTTCAGTGCTGGCACTTTTCATCTCTGAGCAATTGCTTGACGTTTGCAACTTCTCAGCTCGTGTCTACGAGACGGAGAGATAGTGACCGTGACGTTTGGTGGCTAGAGAAGCGCAAAGCCCCAGTGTTACTGCGCCTGTGAAAGCGCTTCCAAGGAAGGCTGCTGGCTAGCAACAGCTTTCAGTGCTGGCACTTTTCATCTCTGAGCAATTGCTCGACGTTTGCAATTTCTCAGCTCATGTCTAGGAGACGGAAAGAGAATGACCGTGACGTTTGGTGGGTAGAGAAGCGCAAAGCCCCAGTGTTGCTGCGCCTGTGAAAGCGCTTCCAAGGAAGGGTGCTGGCTAGCAACAGCTTTCAGTGCTGGCACTTTTCATCTCTGAGCTATTGCTCGACGTTTGCAATTTCTCACCTGAGCTCTCTTTAGACTGCGCGAGAGGATGAGCAGAAGATTAGGTGGCTAGAGAAGCCCAGAGCCCCACTGTTCTTAGGCCTACAAAAGCGCTTCCAAGGAAGGCTGCTGGCTAGCAACAGCTTTCAGTGCTGGCACTTTTCATCTCTGAGCAATTGCTCGACGTTTGCAACTTCTCAGCTCGTGTCTACGAGACGGAGAGATAGTGACCGTGACGTTTGGTGGCTAGAGAAGCGCAAAGCCCCAGTGTTACTGCGCCTGTGAAAGCGCTTCCAAGGAAGGGTGCTGGCTAGCAACAGCTTTCAGTGCTGCCACTTTTCATCTCTGAGCAATTGCTCGACGTTTGCAATGTCTCAGCTCGTGTCTACGAGACGGAGAGATAGTGACCGTGACGTTTGGTGGGTAGAGAAGCGCAAAGCCCCAGTGTTACTGCGCCTGTGAAAGCGCTTCCAAGGAAGGGGGCTGGCTAGCAACAGCTTTCAGTGCTGGCACTTTTCATCTCTGAGCAATTGCTCGACGTTTGCAATTTCTCACCTGAGCTCTCTTTAGAGTGCGCGAGAAGATGAGCAGAAGATTAGGTGGCTAGAGAAGCCCAGAGCCCCAGTCTTCTTAGGCCTACAAAAGCACTTCCAAGGAAGGGTGCTGGCTAGCAACAGCTTTCAGTGCTGGCACTTTTCATCTCTGAGCAATTGCTCGACGTTTGCAATCTCTCAGCTCGTGTCTAGGAGACGGAAAGAGAATGACCGTGACGTTTGGTGGGTAGAGAAGCGCAAAGCCCCAGTGTTACTGCGCCTGTGAAAGCGCTTCCAAGGAAGGGTGCTTGCTGGCAACAGCTTTCAGTGCTGGCACTTTTCATCTCTGAGCAATTGCTGGACGTTTGCAATTTCTCACCTGAGCTCTCTTTAGAGTGCGCGAGAGGATGAGCAGAAGAGTAGGTGGCTAGAGAAGCCCAGAGCCCCAGTGTTGCTGCGCCTGTGAAAGCGCTTCCAAGGAAGGGTGCTGGCTAGCAACAGCTTTCAGTGCTGGCACTTTTCATCTCTGAGCAATTGCTCGACGTTTGCAATCTCTCAGCTCGTGTCTAGGAGACGGAAAGAGAATGACCGTGACGTTTGGTGGGTAGAGAAGCGCAAAGCCCCAGTGTTGCTGCGCCTGTGAAAGCGTTTCCAAGGAAGGGTGCTGGCTAGCAACAGCTTTCAGTGCTGGCACTTTTCATCTCTGAGCAATTGCTCGACGTTTGCAATTTCTCACCTGAGCTCTCTTTAGACTGCACGAGAGGATGAGCAGAAGATTAGGTGGCTAGAGAAGCCCAGAGCCCCACTGTTCTTAGGCCTACAAAAGCGCTTCCAAGGAAGGGGGCTGGCTAGCAACAGCTTTCAGTGTTGGCACTTTTCATCTCTGAGCAATTGCTCGACGTTTGCAACTTCTCAGCTCGTGTCTACGAGACGGAGAGATAGTGACCGTGACGTTTGGTGGCTAGAGAAGCCCAGAGCCCCACTGTTCTTACGCCTACAAAAGCACTTCCAAGGAAGGGTGCTGGCTAGCAACAGCTTTCAGTGCTGCCACTTTTCATCTCTGAGCAATTGCTCGACGTTTGCAATCTCTCAGCTCGTGTCTACGAGACAGAAAGAGAATGACCGTGACGTTTGGTGGGTAGAGAAGCGCAAAGCCCCAGTGTTACTGCGCCTGTGAAAGCGCTTCCAAGGAAGGGGGCTGGCTAGCAACAGCTTTCAGTGCTGGCACTTTTCATCTCTCAGCAATTGCTCGACGTTTGCAATTTCTCACCTGAGCTCTCTTTAGAGTGCGCGAGAGGATGAGCAGAAGATTAGGTGGCTAGAGAAGCCCAGAGCCCCAGTCTTCTTAGGCCTACAAAAGCACTTCCAAGGAAGGGTGCTGGCTAGCAACAGCTTTCAGTGCTGCCACTTTTCATCTCTGAGCAATTGCTCGACGTTTGCAATGTCTCAGCTCGTGTCTACGAGACGGAGAGATAGTGACCGTGACGTTTGGTGGCTAGAGAAGCGCAAAGCCCCAGTGTTACTGCGCCTGTGAAAGCGCTTCCAAGGAAGGCTGCTGGCTAGCAACAGCTTTCAGTGCTGGCACTTTTCATCTCTGAGCAATTGCTCGACGTTTGCAATTTCTCACCTGAGCTCTCTTTAGAGTGCGCGAGAGGATGAGCAGAAGATTAGGTGGCTAGAGAAGCCCAGAGCCCCACTGTTCTTAGGCCTACAAAAGCGCTTCCAAGGAAGGGTGCTGGCTAGCAACAGCTTTCAGTGCTGGCACTTTTCATCTCTGAGCAATTGCTCGACGTTTGCAATCTCTCAGCTCGTGTCTAGGAGACGGAAAGAGAATGACCGTGACGTTTGGTGGGTAGAGAAGCGCAAAGCCCCAGTGTTACTGCGCCTGTGAAAGCGCTTCCAAGGAAGGGTGCTGGCTGGCAACAGCTTTCAGTGCTGGCACTTTTCATCTCTGAGCAATTGCTCGACGTTTGCAATTTCTCACCTGAGCTCTCTTTAGAGTGCGCGAGAGGATGAGCAGAAGATTAGGTGGCTAGAGAAGCCCAGAGCCCCAGTCTTCTTAGGCCTACAAAAGCACTTCCAAGGAAGGGTGCTGGCTAGCAACAGCTTTCAGTGCTGGCACTTTTCATCTCTGAGCAATTGCTCGACGTTTGCAATTTCTCAGCTCGTGTCTACGAGACCGAAAGAGAATGACCGTGATGTTTGGTGGCTAGAGAAGCGCAAAGCCCCAGTGTTGCTGCGCCTGTGAAAGCGCTTCCAAGGAAGGGTGCTGGCTAGCAACAGCTTTCAGTGCTGGCACTTTTCATCTCTGAGCAATTGCTCGACGTTTGCAATTTCTCAGCTCGTGTCTACGATACGGAGAGATAGTGACCGTGACGTTTGGTGGCTAGAGAAGCGCAAAGCCCCAGTGTTGCTGCGCCTGCGAAAGCGCTTCCAAGGAAGGGTGCTGGCTAGCAAGAGCTTTCAGTGCTGGCACTTTTCATCTCTGAGCAATTGCTCGACGTTTGCAATTTCTCACCTGAGCTCTCTTTAGACTGCGCGAGAGGATGAGCAGAAGATTAGGTGGCTAGAGAAGCCCAGAGCCCCACTGTTCTTAGGCCTACAAAAGCGCTTCCAAGGAAGGGGGCTGGCTAGCAACAGCTTTCAGTGCTGGCACTTTTCATCTCTGAGCAATTGCTTGACGTTTGCAATCTCTCAGCTCGTGTCTACGAGACGGAGAGATAGTGACCGTGACGTTTGGTGGCTAGAGAAGCGCAAAGCCCCAGTGTTGCTGCGCCTGTGAAAGCGCTTCCAAGGAAGGGTGCTGGCTAGCAACAGCTTTCAGTGCTGACACTTTTCATCTCTGAGCAATTGCTCAACGTTTGCAATTTCTCACCTGAGCTCTCTTTAGACTGCGCGAGAGGATGAGCAGAAGATTAGGTGGCTAGAGAAGCCCAGAGCCCCACTGTTCTTAGGCCTACAAAAGCGCTTCCAAGGAAGGGGGCTGGCTAGCAACAGCTTTCAGTGCTGGCACTTTTCATATCTGAGCAATTGCTCGACGTTTGCAATCTCTCAGCTCGTGTCTACGAGACGGAGAGATAGTGACCGTGACGTTTGGTGGCTAGAGAAGCGCAAAGCCCCAGTGTTACTGCGCCTGTGAAAGCGCTTCCAAGGAAGGGTGCTGGCTAGCAACAGCTTTCAGTGCTGGCACTTTTCATCTCTGAGCAATTGCTCGACGTTTGCAATTTCTCAGCTCGTGTCTACGAGGTGGAGAGATAGTGACCGTGACGTTTGGTGGCTAGAGAAGCGCAAAGCCCCAGTGTTACTGCGCCTGTGAAAGCGCTTCCAAGGAAGGCTGCTGGCTAGCAACAGCTTTCAGTGCTGGCACTTTTCATCTCTGAGCAATTGCTCGACGTTTGCAATTTCTCACCTGAGCTCTCTTTAGAGTGCGCGAGAGGATGAGCAGAAGATTAGGTGGCTAGAGAAGCCCAGAGCCCCACTGTTCTTAGGCCTACAAAAGCGCTTCCAAGGAAGGCTGCTGGCTAGCAACAGCTTTCAGTGCTGGCACTTTTCATCTCTGAGCAATTGCTCGACGTTTGCAATTTCTCAGCTCGTGTCTACGAGACGGAGAGATAGTGACCGTGACGTTTGGTGGCTAGAGAAGCGCAAAGCCCCAGTGTTGCTGCGCCTGCGAAAGCGCTTCCAAGGAAGGGTGCTGGCTAGCAAGAGCTTTCAGTGCTGGCACTTTTCATCTCTGAGCAATTGCTGGACGTTTGCAATTTCTCACCTGAGCTCTCTTTAGACTGCGCGAGAGGATGAGCAGAAGATTAGGTGGCTAGAGAAGCCCAGAGCCCCAGTCTTCTTAGGCCTACAAAAGCACTTCCAAGGAAGGGTGCTGGCTAGCAACAGCTTTCAGTGCTGGCACTTTTCATCTCTGAGCAATTGCTCGACGTTTGCAATTTCTCACCTGAGCTGCCTTTAGAGTGCACGAGAGGATGAGCAGAAGATTAGGTGGCTAGAGAAGCGCAAAGCCCCAGTGTTGCTGCGCCTGTGAAAGCGCTTCCAAGGAAGGCTGCTGGCTAGCAACAGCTTTCAGTGCTGGCACTTTTCATCTCTGAGCAACTGCTGGACGTTTGCAATCTCTCAGCTCGTGTCTACGAGACGGAAAGAGAATGACCGTGACGTTTGGTGGCTAGAGAAGCGCAAAGCCCCAGTGTTGCTGCGCCTGTGAAAGCGCTTCCAAGGAAGGCTGCTGGCTAGCAACAGCTTTCAGTGCTGGCACTTTTCATCTCTGAGCAATTGCTCGACGTTTGCAATTTCTCACCTGAGCTCTCTTTAGAGTGCGCGAGAGGATGAGCAGAAGATTAGGTGGCTAGAGAAGCCCAGAGTACCAGTGTTCTTAGGCCTACAAAAGCGCTTCCAAGGAAGGGGGCTGGCTAGCAACAGCTTTCAGTGCTGGCACTTTTCATCTCTGAGCAATTGCTCGACGTTTGCAATTTCTCACCTGAGCTGCCTTTAGAGTGCACGAGAGGATGAGCAGAAGATTAGGTGGCTAGAGAAGCGCAAAGCCCCAGTGTTGCTGCGCCTGTGAAAGCGCTTCCAAGGAAGGCTGCTGGCTAGCAACAGCTTTCAGTGCTGGCACTTTTCATCTCTGAGCAATTGCTCGACGTTTGCAATTTCTCACCTGAGCTCTCTTTAGAGTGCGCGAGAGGATGAGCAGAAGATTAGGTGGCTAGAGAAGCCCAGAGCCCCAGTCTTCTTAGGCCTACAAAAGCGCTTCCAAGGAAGGCTGCTGGCTAGCAACAGCTTTCAGTGCTGGCACTTTTCATCTCTGAGCAATTGCTCGACGTTTGCAATTTCTCAGCTCGTGTCTACGAGACGGAGAGATAGTGACCGTGACGTTTGGTGGCTAGAGAAGCGCAAAGCCCCAGTGTTGCTGCGCCTGCGAAAGCGCTTCCAAGGAAGGGTGCTGGCTAGCAACAGCTTTCAGTGCTGGCACTTTTCATCTCTGAGCAATTGCTCGACGTTTGCAATTTCTCACCTGAGCTCTCTTTAGAGTGCGCGAGAGGATGAGCAGAAGATTAGGTGGCTAGAGAAGCCCAGAGCCCCACTGTTCTTAGGCCTACAAAAGCACTTCCAAGGAAGGGTGCTGGCTAGCAACAGCTTTCAGTGCTGGCACTTTTCACCTCTGAGCAATTGCTCGACGTTTGCAATTTCTCACCTGAGCTGCCTTTAGAGTGCACGAGAGGATGAGCAGAAGATTAGGTGGCTAGAGAAGCGCAAAGCCCCAGTGTTGCTGCGCCTGTGAAAGCGCTTCCAAGGAAGGGTGCTGGCTAGCAACAGCTTTCAGTGCTGGCACTTTTCATCTCTGAGCAACTGCTGGACGTTTGCAATTTCACAGCTCGTGTCTAGGAGACCGAAAGAGAATGACCGTGACGTTTGGTGGCTAGAGAAGCGCAAAGCCCCAGTGTTGCTGCGCCTGTGAAAGCGCTTCCAAGGAAGGCTGCTGGCTAGCAACAGCTTTCAGTGCTGGCACTTTTCATCTCTGAGCAATTGCTCGACGTTTGCAATTTCTCACCTCAGCTCTCTTTAGAGTGCGCGAGAGGATGAGCAGAAGATTAGGTGGCTAGAGAAGCCCAGAGTACCAGTGTTCTTAGGCCTACAAAAGCGCTTCCAAGGAAGGGGGCTGGCTAGCAACAGCTTTCAGTGCTGGCACTTTTCATCTCTGAGCAATTGCTCGACGTTTGCAATTTCTCACCTGAGCTGCCTTTAGAGTGCACGAGAGGATGAGCAGAAGATTAGGTGGCTAGAGAAGCGCAAAGCCCCAGTGTTGCTGCGCCTGTGAAAGCGCTTCCAAGGAAGGCTGCTGGCTAGCAACAGCTTTCAGTGCTGGCACTTTTCATCTCTGAGCAACTGCTGGACGTTTGCAATCCCTCAGCTCGTGTCTACGAGACGGAAAGAGAATGACCGTGACGTTTGGTGGCTAGAGAAGCGCAAAGCCCCAGTGTTGCTGCGCCTGTGAAAGCGCTTCCAAGGAAGGGTGCTGGCTGGCAACAGCTTTCAGTGCTGGCACTTTTCATCTCTGAGCAATTGCTCGACGTTTGCAATTTCTCACCTGAGCTCTCTTTAGAGTGCGCGAGAGGATGAGCAGAAGATTAGGTGGCTAGAGAAGCCCAGAGCCCCAGTCTTCTTAGGCCTACAAAAGCACTTCCAAGGAAGGGTGCTGGCTAGCAAGAGCTTTCAGTGCTGGCACTTTTCATCTCTGAGCAATTGCTCGACGTTTGCAATGTCTCAGCTCGTGTCTACGAGACGGAGAGATAGTGACCGTGACGTTTGGTGGGTAGAGAAGCGCAAAGCCCCACTGTTGCTGCTGCGCCTGTGAAAGCGCTTCCAAGGAAGGGTGCTGGCTAGCAACAGCTTTCAGTGCTGGCACTTTTCATCTCTGAGCAATTGCTCGACGTTTGCAATTTCTCACCTCAGCTCTCTTTAGAGTGCGCGAGAGGATGAGCAGAAGATTAGGTGGCTAGAGAAGCCCAGAGCCCCACTGTTCTTAGGCCTACAAAAGCACTTCCAAGGAAGGGTGCTGGCTAGCAACAGCTTTCAGTGCTGGCACTTTTCATATCTGAGCAATTGCTCGACGTTTGCAATCTCTCAGCTCGTGTCTACGAGACGGAAAGAGAATGACCGTGACGTTTGGTGGCTAGAGAAGCGCAAAGCCCCAGTGTTACTGCGCCTGTGAAAGCACTTCCAAGGAAGGGTGCTGGCTAGCAACAGCTTTCAGTGCTGGCACTTTTCATCTCTGAGCAATTGCTCGACGTTTGCAATTTCTCACCTGAGCTCTCTTTAGAGTGCGCGAGAGGATGAGCAGAAGATTAGGTGGCTAGAGAAGCCCAGAGCCCCACTGTTCTTAGGCCTACAAAAGCGCTTCCAAGGAAGGGGGCTGGCTAGCAACAGCTTTCAGTGCTGGCACTTTTCATCTCTGAGCAATTGCTCGACGTTTGCAATTTCTCAACTCGTGTCTACGAGACGGAGAGATAGTGACCGTGACGTTTGGTGGCTAGAGAAGCGCAAAGCCCCAGTGTTGCTGCGCCTGTGAAAGCGCTTCCAAGGAAGGGTGCTGGCTAGCAACAGCTTTCAGTGCTGGCACTTTTCGTCTCTGAGCAATTGCTCGACGTTTGCAATTTCTCACCTGAGCTCTCTTTAGAGTGCGCGAGAGGATGAGCAGAAGATTAGGTGGCTAGAGAAGCCCAGAGCACCAGTGTTCTTAGGCCTACAAAAGCGCTTCCAAGGAAGGGTGCTGGCTAGCAACAGCTTTCAGTGCTGCCACTTTTCATCTCTGAGCAATTGCTGGACATTTGCAATTTCTCACCTGAGCTCTCTTTAGAGTGCGCGAGAGGATGAGCAGAAGATTAGGTGGCTAGAGAAGCCCAGAGCCCCACTGTTCTTAGGCCTACAAAAGCACTTCCAAGGAAGGGTGCTGGCTAGCAACAGCTTTCAGTGCTGGCACTTTTCATCTCTGAGCAATTGCTCGACGTTTGCAATCTCTCAGCTCGTGTCTACGAGACGGAAAGAGAATGACCGTGACGTTTGGTGGGTAGAGAAGCGCAAAGCCCCAGTGTTACTGCGCCTGTTAAAGCGCTTCCAAGGAAGGCTGCTGGCTAGCAACAGCTTTCAGTGCTGGCACTTTTCATCTCTGAGCAATTGCTCGACGTTTGCAATTTCTCAGCTCGTGTCTACAAGACGGAAAGAGAATGACCGTGACGTTTGGTGGCTAGAGAAGCGCAAAGCCCCAGTGTTACTGCGCCTGTGAAAGCGCTTCCAAGGAAGGCTGCTGGCTAGCAACAGCTTTCAGTGCTGGCACTTTTCGTCTCTGAGCAATTGCTCGACGTTTGCAATTTCTCACCTGAGCTCTCTTTAGAGTGCGCGAGAGGATGAGCAGAAGATTAGGTGGCTAGAGAAGCCCAGAGCACCAGTGTTCTTAGGCCTACAAAAGCGCTTCCAAGGAAGGGTGCTGGCTAGCAACAGCTTTCAGTGCTGGCACTTTTCATCTCTGAGCAATTGCTCGACGTTTGCAATTTCTCAGCTCGTGTCTACGATACGGAGAGATAGTGACCGTGACGTTTGGTGGCTAGAGAAGCGCAAAGCCCCAGTGTTGCTGCGCCTGCGAAAGCGCTTCCAAGGAAGGGTGCTGGCTAGCAACAGCTTTCAGTGCTGGCACTTTTCATCTCTGAGCAATTGCTCGACGTTTGCAATTTCTCACCTGAGCTCTCTTTAGAGTGCGCGAGAGGATGAGCAGAAGATTAGGTGGCTAGAGAAGCCCAGAGCCCCAGTCTTCTTAGGCCTACAAAAGCACTTCCAAGGAAGGGTGCTGGCTAGCAACAGCTTTCAGTGCTGCCACTTTTCATCTCTGAGCAATTGCTCGACGTTTGCAATTTCTCACCTGAGCTCTCTTTAGAGTGCGCGAGAGGATGAGCAGAAGATTAGGTGGCTAGAGAAGCCCAGAGACCCAGTGTTCTTAGGCCTACAAAAGCGCTTCCAAGGAAGGGGGCTGGCTAGCAACAGCTTTCAGTGCTGGCACTTTTCATCTCTGAGCAATTGCTCGACGTTTGCAACTTCTCAGCTCGTGTCTACGAAACGGAGAGATAGTGACCGTGACGTTTGGTGGGTAGAGAAGCGCAAAGCCCCAGTGTTACTGCGCCTGTGAAAGCGCATCCAAGGAAGGGTGCTGGCTAGCAACAGCTTTCAGTGCTGGCACTTTTCATCTCTGAGCAATTGCTCGACGTTTGCAATTTCTCAGCTCGTGTCTACGAGGTGGAGAGATAGTGACCGTGATGTTTGGTGGGTAGAGAAGCGCAAAGCCCCAGTGTTACTGCGCCTGTGAAAGCGCTTCCAAGGAAGGCTGCTGGCTAGCAACAGCTTTCAGTGCTGGCACTTTTCATCTCTGAGCAATTGCTCGACGTTTGCAATTTCTCACCTGAGCTCTCTTTAGAGTGCGCGAGAGGATGAGCAGAAGATTAGGTGGCTAGAGAAGCCCAGAGCCCCAGTCTTCTTAGGCCTACAAAAGCACTTCCAAGGAAGGGTGCTGGCTAGCAACAGCTTTCAGTGCTGGCACTTTTCATCTCTGAGCAATTGCTCGACGTTTGCAATTTCTCACCTGAGCTCTCTTTAGAGTGCGCGAGAGGATGAGCAGAAGATTAGGTGGCTAGAGAAGCCCAGAGCCCCACTGTTCTTAGGCCTACAAAAGCGCTTCCAAGGAAGGGTGCTGGCTAGCAACAGCTTTCAGTGCTGGCACTTTTCATCTCTGAGCAATTGCTCGACGTTTGCAACTTCTCAGCTCGTGTCTACGAAACGGAGAGATAGTGACCGTGACGTTTGGTGGCTAGAGAAGCGCAAAGCCCCAGTGTTACTGCGCCTGTGAAAGCGCATCCAAGGAAGGGTGCTGGCTAGCAACAGCTTTCAGTGCTGGCACTTTTCATCTCTGAGCAATTGCTCGACGTTTGCAATTTCTCAGCTCGTGTCTACGAGGTGGAGAGATAGTGACCGTGATGTTTGGTGGGTAGAGAAGCGCAAAGCCCCAGTGTTACTGCGCCTGTGAAAGCGCTTCCAAGGAAGGCTGCTGGCTAGCAACAGCTTTCAGTGCTGGCACTTTTCATCTCTGAGCAATTGCTCGACGTTTGCAATTTCTCACCTGAGCTCTCTTTAGAGTGCGCGAGAGGATGAGCAGAAGATTAGGTGGCTAGAGAAGCCCAGAGCCCCAGTCTTCTTAGGCCTACAAAAGCACTTCCAAGGAAGGGTGCTGGCTAGCAACAGCTTTCAGTGCTGCCACTTTTCATCTCTGAGCAATTGCTCGACGTTTGCAATCTCTCAGCTCGTGTCTACAAGACGTAAAGAGAATGACCGTGACGTTTGGTGGGTAGAGAAGCGCAAAGCCCCAGTGTTGCTGCGCCTGTGAAAGCGCTTCCAAGGAAGGGTGCTGGCTGGCAACAGCTTTCAGTGCTGGCACTTTTCATCTCTGAGCAATTGCTCGACGTTTGCAATTTCTCACCTGAGCTCTCTTTAGAGTGCGCGAGAGGATGAGCAGAAGATTAGGTGGCTAGAGAAGCCCAGAGCCCCAGTGTTCTAATGGCTACAAAAGCACTTCCAAGGAAGGCTGCTGGCTAGCAACAGCTTTCAGTGCTGGCACTTTTCATCTCTGAGCAATTGCTCGACGTTTGCAATTTCTCAGCTCGTGTCTACGAGACGGAAAGAGAATGACCGTGACGTTTGGTGGCTAGAGAAGCGCAAAGCCCCAGTGTTACTGCGCCTGTGAAAGCGCTTCCAAGGAAGGGTGCTGGCTAGCAACAGCTTTCAGTGCTGGCACTTTTCATCTCTCAGCAATTGCTCGACGTTTGCAATTTCTCACCTGAGCTCTCTTTAGACTGCGCGAGAGGATGAGCAGAAGATTAGGTGGCTAGAGAAACCCAGAGCCCCACTGTTCTTAGGCCTACAAAAGCGCTTCCAAGGAAGGGGGCTGGCTAGCAACAGCTTTCAGTGCTGGTACTTTTCATCTCTGAGCAATTGCTTGACGTTTGCAACTTCTCAGCTCGTGTCTACGAGACGGAGAGATAGTGACCGTGACGTTTGGTGGCTAGAGAAGCGCAAAGCCCCAGTGTTACTGCGCCTGTGAAAGCGCTTCCAAGGAAGGGTGCTGGCTAGCAAGAGCTTTCAGTGCTGGCACTTTTCATCTCTGAGCAATTGCTCGACGTTTGCAATGTCTCAGCTCGTGTCTACGAGACGGAGAGATAGTGACCGTGACGTTTGGTGGGTAGAGAAGCGCAAAGCCCCAGTGTTACTGCGCCTGTGAAAGCGCTTCCAAGGAAGGGTGCTGGCTAGCAACAGCTTTCAGTGCTGGCACTTTTCATCTCTGAGCAATTGCTCGACGTTTGCAATCTCTCAGCTCGTGTCTAGGAGACGGAAAGAGAATGACCGTGACGTTTGGTGGGTAGAGAAGCGCAAAGCCCCAGTGTTACTGCGCCTGTGAAAGCGCTTCCAAGGAAGGGTGCTTGCTGGCAACAGCTTTCAGTGCTGGCACTTTTCATCTCTGAGCAATTGCTCGACGTTTGCAATTTCTCACCTGAGCTCTCTTTAGAGTGCGCGAGAGGATGAGCAGAAGAGTAGGTGGCTAGAGAAGCCCAGAGCCCCAGTGTTGCTGCGCCTGTGAAAGCGCTTCCAAGGAAGGGTGCTGGCTAGCAACAGCTTTCAGTGCTGGCACTTTTCATCTCTGAGCAATTGCTCGACGTTTGCAATCTCTCAGCTCGTGTCTAGGAGACGGAAAGAGAATGACCGTGACGTTTGGTGGGTAGAGAAGCGCAAAGCCCCAGTGTTGCTGCGCCTGTGAAAGCGTTTCCAAGGAAGGGTGCTGGCTAGCAACAGCTTTCAGTGCTGGCACTTTTCATCTCTGAGCAATTGCTCGACGTTTGCAATTTCTCACCTGAGCTCTCTTTAGACTGCACGAGAGGATGAGCAGAAGATTAGGTGGCTAGAGAAGCCCAGAGCCCCACTGTTCTTAGGCCTACAAAAGCGCTTCCAAGGAAGGGGGCTGGCTAGCAACAGCTTTCAGTGTTGGCACTTTTCATCTCTGAGCAATTGCTCGACGTTTGCAACTTCTCAGCTCGTGTCTACGAGACGGAGAGATAGTGACCGTGACGTTTGGTGGCTAGAGAAGCCCAGAGCCCCACTGTTCTTACGCCTACAAAAGCACTTCCAAGGAAGGGTGCTGGCTAGCAACAGCTTTCAGTGCTGGCACTTTTCATCTCTGAGCAATTGCTCGACGTTTGCAATCTCTCAGCTCGTGTCTACGAGACAGAAAGAGAATGACCGTGACGTTTGGTGGGTAGAGAAGCGCAAAGCCCCAGTGTTACTGCGCCTGTGAAAGCGCTTCCAAGGAAGGGGGCTGGCTAGCAACAGCTTTCAGTGCTGGCACTTTTCATCTCTCAGCAATTGCTCGACGTTTGCAATTTCTCACCTGAGCTCTCTTTAGAGTGCGCGAGAGGATGAGCAGAAGATTAGGTGGCTAGAGAAGCCCAGAGCCCCAGTCTTCTTAGGCCTACAAAAGCACTTCCAAGGAAGGGTGCTGGCTAGCAACAGCTTTCAGTGCTGCCACTTTTCATCTCTGAGCAATTGCTCGACGTTTGCAATGTCTCAGCTCGTGTCTACGAGACGGAGAGATAGTGACCGTGACGTTTGGTGGCTAGAGAAGCGCAAAGCCCCAGTGTTACTGCGCCTGTGAAAGCGCTTCCAAGGAAGGCTGCTGGCTAGCAACAGCTTTCAGTGCTGGCACTTTTCATCTCTGAGCAATTGCTCGACGTTTGCAATTTCTCACCTCAGCTCTCTTTAGAGTGCGCGAGAGGATGAGCAGAAGATTAGGTGGCTAGAGAAGCCCAGAGCCCCACTGTTCTTAGGCCTACAAAAGCGCTTCCAAGGAAGGGTGCTGGCTAGCAACAGCTTTCAGTGCTGGCACTTTTCATCTCTGAGCAATTGCTCGACGTTTGCAATCTCTCAGCTCGTGTCTAGGAGACGGAAAGAGAATGACCGTGACGTTTGGTGGGTAGAGAAGCGCAAAGCCCCAGTGTTACTGCGCCTGTGAAAGCGCTTCCAAGGAAGGGTGCTGGCTGGCAACAGCTTTCAGTGCTGGCACTTTTCATCTCTGAGCAATTGCTCGACGTTTGCAATTTCTCACCTGAGCTCTCTTTAGAGTGCGCGAGAGGATGAGCAGAAGATTAGGTGGCTAGAGAAGCCCAGAGCCCCAGTCTTCTTAGGCCTACAAAAGCACTTCCAAGGAAGGGTGCTGGCTAGCAACAGCTTTCAGTGCTGGCACTTTTCATCTCTGAGCAATTGCTCGACGTTTGCAATTTCTCAGCTCGTGTCTACGAGACCGAAAGAGAATGACCGTGATGTTTGGTGGCTAGAGAAGCGCAAAGCCCCAGTGTTGCTGCGCCTGTGAAAGCGCTTCCAAGGAAGGGTGCTGGCTAGCAACAGCTTTCAGTGCTGGCACTTTTCATCTCTGAGCAATTGCTCGACGTTTGCAATTTCTCAGCGCGTGTCTACGAGACGGAAATAGAATGACCGTGATGTTTGGTGGGTAGAGAAGCGCAAAGCCCCAGTGTTACTGCGCCTGTGAAAGCGCTTCCAAGGAAGGGTGCTGGCTAGCAACAGCTTTCAGTGCTGGCACTTTTCATCTCTGAGCAATTGCTCGACGTTTGCAATTTCTCACCTGAGCTCTCTTTAGACTGCGCGAGAGGATGAGCAGAAGATTAGGTGGCTAGAGAAGCCCAGAGCCCCACTGTTCTTAGGCCTACAAAAGCGCTTCCAAGGAAGGGGGCTGGCTAGCAACAGCTTTCAGTGCTGGCACTTTTCATCTCTGAGCAATTGCTTGACGTTTGCAACTTCTCAGCTCGTGTCTACGAGACGGAGAGATAGTGACCGTGACGTTTGGTGGCTAGAGAAGCGCAAAGCCCCAGTGTTGCTGCGCCTGTGAAAGCGCTTCCAAGGAAGGGTGCTGGCTAGCAACAGCTTTCAGTGCTGACACTTTTCATCTCTGAGCAATTGCTCGACGTTTGCAATTTCTCACCTGAGCTCTCTTTAGACTGCGCGAGAGGATGAGCAGAAGATTAGGTGGCTAGAGAAGCCCAGAGCCCCACTGTTCTTAGGCCTACAAAAGCGCTTCCAAGGAAGGGGGCTGGCTAGCAACAGCTTTCAGTGCTGGCACTTTTCATCTCTGAGCAATTGCTCGACGTTTGCAACTTCTCAGCTCGTGTCTACGAGACGGAGAGATAGTGACCGTGACGTTTGGTGGCTAGAGAAGCGCAAAGCCCCAGTGTTACTGCGCCTGTGAAAGCGCTTCCAAGGAAGGGTGCTGGCTAGCAACAGCTTTCAGTGCTGGCACTTTTCATCTCTGAGCAATTGCTCGACGTTTGCAATTTCTCAGCTCGTGTCTACGAGGTGGAGAGATAGTGACCGTGACGTTTGGTGGCTAGAGAAGCGCAAAGCCCCAGTGTTACTGCGCCTGTGAAAGCGCTTCCAAGGAAGGCTGCTGGCTAGCAACAGCTTTCAGTGCTGGCACTTTTCATCTCTGAGCAATTGCTCGACGTTTGCAATTTCTCACCTGAGCTCTCTTTAGAGTGCGCGAGAGGATGAGCAGAAGATTAGGTGGCTAGAGAAGCCCAGAGCCCCAGTGTTCTTAGGCCTACAAAAGCGCTTCCAAGGAAGGCTGCTGGCTAGCAACAGCTTTCAGTGCTGGCACTTTTCATCTCTGAGCAATTGCTCGACGTTTGCAATTTCTCAGCTCGTGTCTACGAGACGGAGAGATAGTGACCGTGACGTTTGGTGGCTAGAGAAGCGCAAAGCCCCAGTGTTGCTGCGCCTGCGAAAGCGCTTCCAAGGAAGGGTGCTGGCTAGCAACAGCTTTCAGTGCTGGCACTTTTCATCTCTGAGCAATTGCTCGACGTTTGCAATTTCTCACCTGAGCTCTCTTTAGACTGCGCGAGAGGATGAGCAGAAGATTAGGTGGCTAGAGAAGCCCAGAGCCCCAGTCTTCTTAGGCCTACAAAAGCACTTCCAAGGAAGGGTGCTGGCTAGCAACAGCTTTCAGTGCTGGCACTTTTCATCTCTGAGCAATTGCTCGACGTTTGCAATTTCTCACCTGAGCTGCCTTTAGAGTGCACGAGAGGATGAGCAGAAGATTAGGTGGCTAGAGAAGCGCAAAGCCCCAGTGTTGCTGCGCCTGTGAAAGCGCTTCCAAGGAAGGCTGCTGGCTAGCAACAGCTTTCAGTGCTGGCACTTTTCATCTCTGAGCAACTGCTGGACGTTTGCAATCTCTCAGCTCGTGTCTACGAGACGGAAAGAGAATGACCGTGACGTTTGGTGGCTAGAGAAGCGCAAAGCCCCAGTGTTGCTGCGCCTGTGAAAGCGCTTCCAAGGAAGGCTGCTGGCTAGCAACAGCTTTCAGTGCTGGCACTTTTCATCTCTGAGCAATTGCTCGACGTTTGCAATTTCTCACCTGAGCTCTCTTTAGAGTGCGCGAGAGGATGAGCAGAAGATTAGGTGGCTAGAGAAGCCCAGAGTACCAGTGTTCTTAGGCCTACAAAAGCGCTTCCAAGGAAGGGGGCTGGCTAGCAACAGCTTTCAGTGCTGGCACTTTTCATCTCTGAGCAATTGCTCGACGTTTGCAATTTCTCACCTGAGCTGCCTTTAGAGTGCACGAGAGGATGAGCAGAAGATTAGGTGGCTAGAGAAGCGCAAAGCCCCAGTGTTGCTGCGCCTGTGAAAGCGCTTCCAAGGAAGGCTGCTGGCTAGCAACAGCTTTCAGTGCTGGCACTTTTCATCTCTGAGCAATTGCTCGACGTTTGCAATTTCTCACCTGAGCTCTCTTTAGAGTGCGCGAGAGGATGAGCAGAAGATTAGGTGGCTAGAGAAGCCCAGAGCCCCAGTCTTCTTAGGCCTACAAAAGCGCTTCCAAGGAAGGCTGCTGGCTAGCAACAGCTTTCAGTGCTGGCACTTTTCATCTCTGAGCAATTGCTCGACGTTTGCAATCTCTCAGCTCGTGTCTACGAGACGGAGAGATAGTGACCGTGACGTTTGGTGGCTAGAGAAGCGCAAAGCCCCAGTGTTGCTGCGCCTGCGAAAGCGCTTCCAAGGAAGGGTGCTGGCTAGCAACAGCTTTCAGTGCTGGCACTTTTCATCTCTGAGCAATTGCTCGACGTTTGCAATTTCTCACCTGAGCTCTCTTTAGACTGCGCGAGAGGATGAGCAGAAGATTAGGTGGCTAGAGAAGCCCAGAGCCCCACTGTTCTTAGGCCTACAAAAGCACTTCCAAGGAAGGGTGCTGGCTAGCAACAGCTTTCAGTGCTGGCACTTTTCACCTCTGAGCAATTGCTCGACGTTTGCAATTTCTCACCTGAGCTGCCTTTAGAGTGCACGAGAGGATGAGCAGAAGATTAGGTGGCTAGAGAAGCGCAAAGCCCCAGTGTTGCTGCGCCTGTGAAAGCGCTTCCAAGGAAGGCTGCTGGCTAGCAACAGCTTTCAGTGCTGGCACTTTTCATCTCTGAGCAACTGCTGGACGTTTGCAATTTCACAGCTCGTGTCTACGAGACGGAAAGAGAATGACCGTGACGTTTGGTGGCTAGAGAAGCGCAAAGCCCCAGTGTTGCTGCGCCTGTGAAAGCGCTTCCAAGGAAGGCTGCTGGCTAGCAACAGCTTTCAGTGCTGGCACTTTTCATCTCTGAGCAATTGCTCGACGTTTGCAATTTCTCACCTCAGCTCTCTTTAGAGTGCGCGAGAGGATGAGCAGAAGATTAGGTGGCTAGAGAAGCCCAGAGTACCAGTGTTCTTAGGCCTACAAAAGCGCTTCCAAGGAAGGGGGCTGGCTAGCAACAGCTTTCAGTGCTGGCACTTTTCATCTCTGAGCAATTGCTCGACGTTTGCAATTTCTCACCTGAGCTGCCTTTAGAGTGCACGAGAGGATGAGCAGAAGATTAGGTGGCTAGAGAAGCGCAAAGCCCCAGTGTTGCTGCGCCTGTGAAAGCGCTTCCAAGGAAGGCTGCTGGCTAGCAACAGCTTTCAGTGCTGGCACTTTTCATCTCTGAGCAACTGCTGGACGTTTGCAATCCCTCAGCTCGTGTCTACGAGACGGAAAGAGAATGACCGTGACGTTTGGTGGCTAGAGAAGCGCAAAGCCCCAGTGTTGCTGCGCCTGTGAAAGCGCTTCCAAGGAAGGGTGCTGGCTAGCAACAGCTTTCAGTGCTGGCACTTTTCATCTCTGAGCAATTGCTCGACGTTTGCAATTTCTCACCTGAGCTCTCTTTAGAGTGCGCGAGAGGATGAGCAGAAGATTAGGTGGCTAGAGAAGCCCAGAGCCCCAGTCTTCTTAGGCCTACAAAAGCACTTCCAAGGAAGGGTGCTGGCTAGCAAGAGCTTTCAGTGCTGGCACTTTTCATCTCTGAGCAATTGCTCGACGTTTGCAATGTCTCAGCTCGTGTCTACGAGACGGAGAGATAGTGACCGTGACGTTTGGTGGGTAGAGAAGCGCAAAGCCCCACTGTTGCTGCTGCGCCTGTGAAAGCGCTTCCAAGGAAGGGGGCTGGCTAGCAACAGCTTTCAGTGCTGGCACTTTTCATCTCTGAGCAATTGCTCGACGTTTGCAATTTCTCACCTCAGCTCTCTTTAGAGTGCGCGAGAGGATGAGCAGAAGATTAGGTGGCTAGAGAAGCCCAGAGCCCCACTGTTCTTAGGCCTACAAAAGCACTTCCAAGGAAGGGTGCTGGCTAGCAACAGCTTTCAGTGCTGGCACTTTTCATATCTGAGCAATTGCTCGACGTTTGCAATCTCTCAGCTCGTGTCTAGGAGACGGAAAGAGAATGACCGTGACGTTTGGTGGCTAGAGAAGCGCAAAGCCCCACTGTTGCTGCGCCTGTGAAAGCACTTCCAAGGAAGGGTGCTGGCTAGCAACAGCTTTCAGTGCTGGCACTTTTCATCTCTGAGCAATTGCTCGACGTTTGCAATTTCTCACCTGAGCTCTCTTTAGAGTGCGCGAGAGGATGAGCAGAAGATTAGGTGGCTAGAGAAGCCCAGAGCCCCACTGTTCTTAGGCCTACAAAAGCGCTTCCAAGGAAGGGTGCTGGCTAGCAACAGCTTTCAGTGCTGGCACTTTTCATCTCTGAGCAATTGCTCGACGTTTGCAATTTCTCAACTCGTGTCTACGAGACGGAGAGATAGTGACCGTGACGTTTGGTGGCTAGAGAAGCGCAAAGCCCCAGTGTTGCTGCGCCTGTGAAAGCGCTTCCAAGGAAGGGTGCTGGCTAGCAACAGCTTTCAGTGCTGGCACTTTTCGTCTCTGAGCAATTGCTCGACGTTTGCAATTTCTCACCTGAGCTCTCTTTAGAGTGCGCGAGAGGATGAGCAGAAGATTAGGTGGCTAGAGAAGCCCAGAGCACCAGTGTTCTTAGGCCTACAAAAGCGCTTCCAAGGAAGGGTGCTGGCTAGCAACAGCTTTCAGTGCTGCCACTTTTCATCTCTGAGCAATTGCTGGACATTTGCAATTTCTCACCTGAGCTCTCTTTAGAGTGCGCGAGAGGATGAGCAGAAGATTAGGTGGCTAGAGAAGCCCAGAGACCCAGTGTTCTTAGGCCTACAAAAGCGCTTCCAAGGAAGGGGGCTGGCTAGCAACAGCTTTCAGTGCTGGCACTTTTCATCTCTGAGCAATTGCTCGACGTTTGCAACTTCTCAGCTCGTGTCTACGAAACGGAGAGATAGTGACCGTGACGTTTGGTGGCTAGAGAAGCGCAAAGCCCCAGTGTTACTGCGCCTGTGAAAGCGCATCCAAGGAAGGGTGCTGGCTAGCAACAGCTTTCAGTGCTGGCACTTTTCATCTCTGAGCAATTGCTCGACGTTTGCAATTTCTCAGCTCGTGTCTACGAGGTGGAGAGATAGTGACCGTGATGTTTGGTGCGTAGAGAAGCGCAAAGCCCCAGTGTTACTGCGCCTGTGAAAGCGCTTCCAAGGAAGGCTGCTGGCTAGCAACAGCTTTCAGTGCTGGCACTTTTCATCTCTGAGCAATTGCTCGACGTTTGCAATTTCTCACCTGAGCTCTCTTTAGAGTGCGCGAGAGGATGAGCAGAAGATTAGGTGGCTAGAGAAGCCCAGAGCCCCAGTCTTCTTAGGCCTACAAAAGCACTTCCAAGGAAGGGTGCTGGCTAGCAACAGCTTTCAGTGCTGGCACTTTTCATCTCTGAGCAATTGCTCGACGTTTGCAATTTCTCACCTCAGCTCTCTTTAGAGTGCGCGAGAGGATGAGCAGAAGATTAGGTGGCTAGAGAAGCCCAGAGCCCCACTGTTCTTAGGCCTACAAAAGCGCTTCCAAGGAAGGGTGCTGGCTAGCAACAGCTTTCAGTGCTGGCACTTTTCATCTCTGAGCAATTGCTCGACGTTTGCAACTTCTCAGCTCGTGTCTACGAGACGGAGAGATAGTGACCGTGACGTTTGGTGGCTAGAGAAGCGCAAAGCCCCAGTGTTACTGCGCCTGTGAAAGCGCATCCAAGGAAGGGTGCTGGCTAGCAACAGCTTTCAGTGCTGGCACTTTTCATCTCTGAGCAATTGCTCGACGTTTGCAATTTCTCAGCTCGTGTCTACGAGGTGGAGAGATAGTGACCGTGATGTTTGGTGGGTAGAGAAGCGCAAAGCCCCAGTGTTACTGCGCCTGTGAAAGCGCTTCCAAGGAAGGCTGCTGGCTAGCAACAGCTTTCAGTGCTGGCACTTTTCACCTCTGAGCAATTGCTCGACGTTTGCAATTTCTCACCTGAGCTCTCTTTAGACTGCGCGAGAGGATGAGCAGAAGATTAGGTGGCTAGAGAAGCCCAGAGCCCCAGTCTTCTTAGGCCTACAAAAGCACTTCCAAGGAAGGGTGCTGGCTAGCAACAGCTTTCAGTGCTGCCACTTTTCATCTCTGAGCAATTGCTCGACGTTTGCAATCTCTCAGCTCGTGTCTACAAGACGGAAAGAGAATGACCGTGACGTTTGGTGGGTAGAGAAGCGCAAAGCCCCAGTGTTGCTGCGCCTGTGAAAGCGCTTCCAAGGAAGGGTGCTGGCTGGCAACAGCTTTCAGTGCTGGCACTTTTCATCTCTGAGCAATTGCTCGACGTTTGCAATTTCTCACCTGAGCTCTCTTTAGAGTGCGCGAGAGGATGAGCAGAAGATTACGTGGCTAGGGAAGCCCAGAGCCCCAGTGTTCTAATGGCTACAAAAGCACTTCCAAGGAAGGCTGCTGGCTAGCAACAGCTTTCAGTGCTGGCACTTTTCATCTCTGAGCAATTGCTCGACGTTTGCAATTTCTCAGCTCGTGTCTACGAGACGGAAAGAGAATGACCGTGACGTTTGGTGGCTAGAGAAGCGCAAAGCCCCAGTGTTACTGCGCCTGTGAAAGCGCTTCCAAGGAAGGGTGCTGGCTAGCAACAGCTTTCAGTGCTGGCACTTTTCATCTCTCAGCAATTGCTCGACGTTTGCAATTTCTCACCTGAGCTCTCTTTAGACTGCGCGAGAGGATGAGCAGAAGATTAGGTGGCTAGAGAAACCCAGAGCCCCACTGTTCTTAGGCCTACAAAAGCGCTTCCAAGGAAGGGGGCTGGCTAGCAACAGCTTTCAGTGCTGGTACTTTTCATCTCTGAGCAATTGCTTGACGTTTGCAACTTCTCAGCTCGTGTCTACGAGACGGAGAGATAGTGACCGTGACGTTTGGTGGGTAGAGAAGCGCAAAGCCCCAGTGTTACTGCGCCTGTGAAAGCGCTTCCAAGGAAGGGTGCTGGCTAGCAAGAGCTTTCAGTGCTGGCACTTTTCATCTCTGAGCAATTGCTCGACGTTTGCAATTTCTCAGCTCGTGTCTACGAGGTGGAGAGATAGTGACCGTGACGTTTGGTGGCTAGAGAAGCGCAAAGCCCCAGTGTTGCTGCGCCTGTGAAAGCGCTTCCAAGGAAGGGTGCTGGCTAGCAAGAGCTTTCAGTGCTGGCACTTTTCATCTCTGAGCAATTGCTCGACGTTTGCAATTTCTCACCTCAGCTCTCTTTAGAGTGCGCGAGAGGATGAGCAGAAGATTAGGTGGCTAGAGAAGCCCAGAGCCCCACTGTTCTTAGGCCTACAAAAGCGCTTCCAAGGAAGGGTGCTGGCTAGCAACAGCTTTCAGTGCTGGCACTTTTCATCTCTGAGCAATTGCTCGACGTTTGCAATTTCTCAGCTCGTGTCTACGAGACGGAGAGATAGTGACCGTGACGTTTGGTGGCTAGAGAAGCGCAAAGCCCCAGTGTTGCTGCGCCTGCGAAAGCGCTTCCAAGGAAGGCTGCTGGCTAGCAACAGCTTTCAGTGCTGGCACTTTTCATCTCTGAGCAATTGCTCGACGTTTGCAATTTCTCACCTGAGCTCTCTTTAGAGTGCGCGAGAGGATGAGCAGAAGATTAGGTGGCTAGAGAAGCCCAGAGCCCCACTGTTCTTAGGCCTACAAAAGCGCTTCCAAGGAAGGGGGCTGGCTAGCAACAGCTTTCAGTGCTGGCACTTTTCATCTCTGAGCAATTGCTCGACGTTTGCAATTTCTCACCTGAGCTGCCTTTAGAGTGCACGAGAGGATGAGCAGAAGATTAGGTGGCTAGAGAAGCGCAAAGCCCCAGTGTTGCTGCGCCTGTGAAAGCGCTTCCAAGGAAGGCTGCTGGCTAGCAACAGCTTTCAGTGCTGGCACTTTTCATCTCTGAGCAACTGCTGGACGTTTGCAATCTCTCAGCTCGTGTCTACGAGACGGAAAGAGAATGACCGTGATGTTTGGTGGCTAGAGAAGCGCAAAGCCCCAGTGTTGCTGCGCCTGTGAAAGCGCTTCCAAGGAAGGGTGCTGGCTAGCAACAGCTTTCAGTGCTGGCACTTTTCATCTCTGAGCAATTGCTCGACGTTTGCAATTTCTCACCTGAGCTCTCTTTAGAGTGCGCGAGAGGATGAGCAGAAGATTAGGTGGCTAGAGAAGCCCAGAGCCCCACTGTTCTTAGGCCTACAAAAGCGCTTCCAAGGAAGGGGGCTGGCTAGCAACAGCTTTCAGTGCTGGCACTTTTCATCTCTGAGCAATTGCTCGACGTTTGCAATTTCTCAGCTCGTGTCTACGAGACGGAGAGATAGTGACCGTGACGTTTGGTGGGTAGAGAAGCGCAAAGCCCCAGTGTTACTGCGCCTGTGAAAGCGCTTCCAAGGAAGGGTGCTGGCTAGCAACAGCTTTCAGTGCTGGCACTTTTCATCTCTGAGCAATTGCTCGACGTTTGCAATTTCTCACCTGAGCTCTCTTTAGAGTGCGCGAGAGGATGAGCAGAAGATTAGGTGGCTAGAGAAGCCCAGAGCCCCACTGTTCTTACGCCTACAAAAGCACTTCCAAGGAAGGGTGCTGGCTAGCAACAGCTTTCAGTGCTGGCACTTTTCATCTCTGAGCAATTGCTCGACGTTTGCAATCTCTCAGCTCGTGTCTACGAGACGGAAAGAGAATGACCGTGACGTTTGGTGGCTAGAGAAGCGCAAAGCCCCAGTGTTGCTGCGCCTGTGAAAGCGCTTCCAAGGAAGGCTGCTGGCTAGCAACAGCTTTCAGTGCTGGCACTTTTCATCTCTGAGCAATTGCTCAACGTTTGCAATTTCTCACCTGAGCTCTCTTTAGAGTGCGCGAGAGGATGAGCAGAAGATTAGGTGGCTAGAGAAGCCCAGAGCCCCACTGTTCTTAGGCCTACAAAAGCACTTCCAAGGAAGGGTGCTGGCTAGCAACAGCTTTCAGTGCTGGCACTTTTCATCTCTGAGCAATTGCTCGACGTTTGCAATTTCTCAGCTCGTGTCTACGAGACGGAGAGATAGTGACCGTGACGTTTGGTGGGTAGAGAAGCGCAAAGCCCCAGTGTTGCTGCTGCGCCTGTGAAAGCGCTTCCAAGGAAGGGTGCTGGCTAGCAAGAGCTTTCAGTGCTGCCACTTTTCGTCTCTGAGCAATTGCTCGACGTTTGCAATTTCTCACCTGAGCTCTCTTTAGAGTGCGCGAGAGGATGAGCAGAAGATTAGGTGGCTAGAGAAGCCCAGAGCACCAGTGTTCTTAGGCCTACAAAAGCGCTTCCAAGGAAGGGTGCTGGCTAGCAACAGCTTTCAGTGCTGCCACTTTTCATCTCTGAGCAATTGCTGGACATTTGCAATTTCTCACCTGAGCTCTCTTTAGAGTGCGCGAGAGGATGAGCAGAAGATTAGGTGGCTAGAGAAGCCCAGAGCCCCAGTGTTCTAATGGCTACAAAAGCACTTCCAAGGAAGGGTGCTGGCTAGCAACAGCTTTCAGTGCTGGCACTTTTCATCTCTGAGCAATTGCTCGACGTTTGCAATCTCTCAGCTCGTGTCTAAGAACGGAGAGATAGTGACCGTGACGTTTGGTGGCTAGAGAAGCGCAAAGCCCCAGTGTTGCTGCGCCTGTGAAAGCGCTTCCAAGGAAGGGTGCTGGCTAGCAACAGCTTTCAGTGCTGGCACTTTTCATCTCTGAGCAATTGCTCGACGTTTGCAATCTCTCAGCTCGTGTCTACGAGACGGAAAGAGAATGACCGTGACGTTTGGTGGGTAGAGAAGCGCAAAGCCCCAGTGTTGCTGCGCCTGTGAAAGCGCTTCCAAGGAAGGCTGCTGGCTAGCAACAGCTTTCAGTGCTGGCACTTTTCATCTCTGAGCAACTGCTGGACGTTTGCAATTTCTCAACTCGTGTCTAGGAGACGGAAAGAGAATGACCGTGACGTTTGGTGGCTAGAGAAGCGCAAAGCCCCACTGTTGCTGCGCCTGTGAAAGCGCTTCCAAGGAAGGGTGCTGGCTGGCAACAGCTTTCAGTGCTGGCACTTTTCATCTCTGAGCAATTGCTCGACGTTTGCAATTTCTCACCTGAGTTCTCTTTAGAGTGCGCGAGAGGATGAGCAGAAGATTAGGTGGCTAGAGAAGCCCAGAGCCCCACTGTTCTTAGGCCTACAAAAGCGCTTCCAAGGAAGGGTGCTGGCTAGCAACAGCTTTCAGTGCTGGCACTTTTCATCTCTGAGCAATTGCTCGACGTTTGCAACGTCTCAGCTCGTGTGTACGAGACGGAGAGATAGTGACCGTGACGTTTGGTGGGTAGAGAAGCGCAAAGCCCCAGTGTTACTGCGCCTGTGAAAGCGCTTCCAAGGAAGGGTGCTGGCTAGCAAGAGCTTTCAGTGCTGGCACTTTTCATCTCTGAGCAATTGCTCGACGTTTGCAATTTCTCAGCTCGTGTCTACGAGACGGAGAGATAGTGACCGTGATGTTTGGTGGCTAGAGAAGCGCAAAGCCCCACTGTTGCTGCGCCTGCGAAAGCGCTTCCAAGGAAGGGTGCTGGCTAGCAACAGCTTTCAGTGCTGGCACTTTTCATCTCTGAGCAATTGCTCGACGTTTGCAATTTCTCACCTCAGCTCTCTTTAGAGTGCGCGAGAGGATGAGCAGAAGATTAGGTGGCTAGAGAAGCCCAGAGCCCCACTGTTCTTACGCCTACAAAAGCGCTTCCAAGGAAGGGGGCTGGCTAGCAACAGCTTTCAGTGCTGGCACTTTTCATCTCTGAGCAATTGCTCGACGTTTGTAATTTCTCAGCTCGTGTCTACGAGATGGAAAGAGAATGACCGTGACGTTTGGTGGCTAGAGAAGCGCAAAGCCCCAGTGTTACTGCGCCCGTGAAAGCGCTTCCAAGGAAGGGTGCTGGCTAGCAAGAGCTTTCAGTGCTGGCACTTTTCATCTCTGAGCAATTGCTCGACGTTTGCAATTTCTCACCTGAGCTCTCTTTAGACTGCACGAGAGGATGAGCAGAAGATTAGGTGGCTAGAGAAGCCCAGAGCCCCAGTGTTACTGCGCCTGTGAAAGCGCTTCCAAGGAAGGGGGCTGGCTAGCAACAGCTTTCAGTGCTGGCACTTTTCATCTCTGAGCAATTGCTCGACGTTTGCAATTTCTCACCTGAGCTCTCTTTAGACTGCGCGAGAGGATGAGCAGAAGATTAGGTGGCTAGAGAAGCCCAGAGCCCCAGTCTTCTTAGGCCTACAAAAGCACTTCCAAGGAAGGGTGCTGGCTAGCAACAGCTTTCAGTGCTGCCACTTTTCATCTCTGAGCAATTGCTCGACGTTTGCAATGTCTCAGCTCGTGTCTACGAGACGGAGAGATAGTGACCGTGACGTTTGGTGGGTAGAGAAGCGCAAAGCCCCAGTGTTACTGCGCCTGTGAAAGCGCTTCCAAGGAAGGGTGCTGGCTAGCAACAGCTTTCAGTGCTGGCACTTTTCATCTCTGAGCAATTGCTCGACGTTTGCAATTTCTCACCTGAGCTCTCTTTAGAGTGCGCGAGAGGATGAGCAGAAGATTAGGTGGCTAGAGAAGCCCAGAGCCCCAGTGTTCTTAGGCCTACAAAAGCGCTTCCAAGGAAGGGTGCTGGCTAGCAAGAGCTTTCAGTGCTGGCACTTTTCATCTCTGAGCAATTGGTGGACGTTTGCAATCTCTCAGCTCGTGTCTACGAGACGGAAAGAGAATGACCGTGACGTTTGGTGGGTAGAGAAGCGCAAAGCCCCAGTGTTGCTGTGCCTGTGAAAGCGCTTCCAAGGAAGGCTGCTGGCTAGCAACAGCTTTCAGTGCTGGCACTTTTCATCTCTGAGCAATTGCTCGACGTTTGCAATTTCTCAACTCGTGTCTATGAGACGGAAAGAGAATGACCGTGACGTTTGGTGGGTAGAGAAGCGCAAAGCCCCAGTGTTGCTGCGCCTGTGAAAGCGCTTCCAAGGAAGGGTGCTGGCTGGCAACAGCTTTCAGTGCTGGCACTTTTCATCTCTGAGCAATTGCTCGACGTTTGCAATTTCTCACCTGAGCTCTCTTTAGAGTGCGCGAGAGGATGAGCAGAAGATTAGGTGGCTAGAGAAGCTCAGAGCCCCACTGTTCTTAGGCCTACAAAAGCACTTCCAAGGAAGGGTGCTGGCTAGCAACAGCTTTCAGTGCTGGCACTTTTCATCTCTGAGCAATTGCTCGACGTTTGCAATCTCTCACCTGAGCTGCCTTTAGAGTGCACGAGAGGATGAGCAGAAGATGAGGTGGCTAGAGAAGCCCAGAGCCCCACTGTTCTTAGGCCTACAAAAGCGCTTCCAAGGAAGGGGGCTGGCTAGCAACAGCTTTCAGTGCTGGCACTTTTCATCTCTGAGCAACTGCTGGACGTTTGCAATCTCTCAGCTCGTGTCTAGGAGACGGAAAGAGAATGACCGTGACGTTTGGTGGCTAGAGAAGCGCAAAGCCCCACTGTTGCTGCGCCTGTGAAAGCGCTTCCAAGGAAGGGTGCTGGCTAGCAACAGCTTTCAGTGCTGGCACTTTTCATCTCTGAGCAATTGCTCGACGTTTGCAATTTCTCACCTGAGCTCTCTTTAGAGTGCGCGAGAGGATGAGCAGAAGATTAGGTGGCTAGAGAAGCCCAGAGCCCCACTGTTCTTAGGCCTACAAAAGCGCTTCCAAGGAAGGGGGCTGGCTAGCAACAGCTTTCAGTGCTGGCACTTTTCATCTCTGAGCAATTGCTCGACGTTTGCAACGTCTCAGCTCGTGTGTACGAGACGGAGAGATAGTGACCGTGACGTTTGGTGGCTAGAGAAGCGCAAAGCCCCAGTGTTACTGCGCCTGTGAAAGCGCTTCCAAGGAAGGGTGCTGGCTAGCAAGAGCTTTCAGTGCTGGCACTTTTCATCTCTGAGCAATTGCTCGACGTTTGCAATTTCTCAGCTCGTGTCTACGAGGTGGAGAGATAGTGACCGTGACGTTTGGTGGCTAGAGAAGCGCAAAGCCCCAGTGTTGCTGCGCCTGCGAAAGCGCTTCCAAGGAAGGGTGCTGGCTAGCAAGAGCTTTCAGTGCTGGCACTTTTCATCTCTGAGCAATTGCTCGACGTTTGCAATTTCTCACCTCAGCTCTCTTTAGACTGCGCGAGAGGATGAGCAGAAGATTAGGTGGCTAGAGAAGCCCAGAGCCCCACTGTTCTTACGCCTACAAAAGCACTTCCAAAGAAGGGTGCTGGCTAGCAACAGCTTTCAGTGCTGGCACTTTTCATCTCTGAGCAATTGCTCGACGTTTGCAATTTCTCAGCTCATGTCTACGAGACGGAAAGAGAATGACCGTGACGTTTGGTGGGTAGAGAAGCGCAAAGCCCCAGTGTTACTGAGCCTGTGAAAGTGCTTCCAAGGAAGGGTGCTGGCTAGCAAGAGCTTTCAGTGCTGGCACTTTTCATCTCTGAGCAATTCCTCGACGTTTGCAATTTCTCACCTGAGCTCTCTTTAGAGTGCGCGAGAGGATGAGCAGAAGATTAGGTGGCTAGAGAAGCCCAGAGTACCAGTGTTACTGCGCCTGTGAAAGCG
Organism: Sarcoramphus papa; assembly: GCA_037962945.1. Lineage (NCBI taxonomy): Eukaryota > Metazoa > Chordata > Aves > Accipitriformes > Cathartidae > Sarcoramphus > Sarcoramphus papa. The sequence continues at coordinate 1,738,502 of JBBMRM010000053.1, forward strand.
CTTCCAAGGAAGGGGGCTGGCTAGCAACAGCTTTCAGTGCTGGCACTTTTCATCTCTGAGCAATTGCTCGACGTTTGCAATGTCTCAGCTCGTGTCTACGAGACGGAGAGATAGTGACCGTGACGTTTGGTGGCTAGAGAAGCGCAAAGCCCCAGTGTTGCTGCGCCTGCGAAAGCGCTTCCAAGGAAGGGTGCTGGCTAGCAAGAGCTTTCAGTGCTGGCACTTTTCATCTCTGAGCAATTGCTCGACGTTTGCAATTTCTCACCTCAGCTCTCTTTAGAGTGCGCGAGAGGATGAGCAGAAGATTAGGTGGCTAGAGAAGCCCAGAGCCCCACTGTTCTTAGGCCTACAAAAGCACTTCCAAGGAAGGGTGCTGGCTAGCAACAGCTTTCAGTGCTGGCACTTTTCATCTCTGAGCAATTGCTCGACGTTTGCAATTTCTCAGCTCGTGTCTACGAGACGGAGAGATAGTGACCGTGACGTTTGGTGGGTAGAGAAGCGCAAAGCCCCAGTGTTACTGAGCCTGTGAAAGTGCTTCCAAGGAAGGGTGCTGGCTAGCAAGAGCTTTCAGTGCTGGCACTTTTCATCTCTGAGCAATTCCTCGACGTTTGCAATTTCTCACCTGAGCTCTCTTTAGAGTGCGCGAGAGGATGAGCAGAAGATTAGGTGGCTAGAGAAGCCCAGAGTACCAGTGTTACTGCGCCTGTGAAAGCGCTTCCAAGGAAGGCTGCTGGCTAGCAACAGCTTTCAGTGCTGGCACTTTTCATCTCTGAGCAATTGCTCGACGTTTGCAATGTCTCAGCTCGTGTCTACGAGACGGAGAGATAGTGACCGTGACGTTTGGTGGCTAGAGAAGCGCAAAGCCCCAGTGTTGCTGCGCCTGCGAAAGCGCTTCCAAGGAAGGGTGCTGGCTAGCAAGAGCTTTCAGTGCTGGCACTTTTCATCTCTGAGCAATTGCTCGACGTTTGCAATTTCTCACCTCAGCTCTCTTTAGAGTGCGCGAGAGGATGAGCAGAAGATTAGGTGGCTAGAGAAGCCCAGAGCCCCACTGTTCTTAGGCCTACAAAAGCACTTCCAAGGAAGGGTGCTGGCTAGCAACAGCTTTCAGTGCTGCCACTTTTCATCTCTGAGCAATTGCTCGACGTTTGCAACTTCTCAGCTCGTGTCTACGAGACGGAAAGAGAATGACCGTGACGTTTGGTGGGTAGAGAAGCGCAAAGCCCCAGTGTTGCTGCGCCTGTGAAAGCGCTTCCAAGGAAGGGTGCTGGCTAGCAACAGCTTTCAGTGCTGGCACTTTTCATCTCTGAGCAATTGCTCGACGTTTGCAATTTCTCACCTCAGATCTCTTTAGAGTGCGCGAGAGGATGAGCAGAAGATTAGGTGGCTAGAGAAGCCCAGAGCCCCACTGTTCTTAGGCCTACAAAAGCACTTCCAAGGAAGGGTGCTGGCTAGCAACAGCTTTCAGTGCTGGCACTTTTCATCTCTGAGCAATTGCTCGACGTTTGCAATTTCTCAGCTCGTGTCTACGAGACGGAGAGATAGTGACCGTGACGTTTGGTGGGTAGAGAAGCGCAAAGCCCCAGTGTTGCTGCGCCTGTGAAAGCGCTTCCAAGGAAGGCTGCTGGCTAGCAACAGCTTTCAGTGCTGGCACTTTTCATCTCTGAGCAATTGCTCGACGTTTGCAATTTCTCAGCTCGTGTCTATGAGACGGAAAGAGAATGACCGTGACGTTTGGTGGGTAGAGAAGCGCAAAGCCCCAGTGTTGCTGCGCCTGTGAAAGCGCTTCCAAGGAAGGGGGCTGGCTAGCAACAGCTTTCAGTGCTGGCACTTTTCATCTCTGAGCAATTGCTCGACGTTTGCAATTTCTCACCTGAGCTCTCTTTAGAGTGCGCGAGAGGATGAGCAGAAGATTAGGTGGCTAGAGAAGCCCAGAGTACCAGTGTTCTTAGGCCTACAAAAGCGCTTCCAAGGAAGGGTGCTGGCTAGCAACAGCTTTCAGTGCTGCCACTTTTCATCTCTGAGCAATTGCTCGACGTTTGCAATTTCTCACCTGAGCTGCCTTTAGAGTGCACGAGAGGATGAGCAGAAGATTAGGTTGCTAGAGAAGCGCAAAGCCCCAGTGTTGCTGCGCCTGTGAAAGCGCTTCCAAGGAAGGGTGCTGGCTAGCAACAGCTTTCAGTGCTGGCACTTTTCATCTCTGAGCAACTGCTGGACGTTTGCAATCTCTCAGCTCGTGTCTAGGAGACGGAAAGAGAATGACCGTGACGTTTGGTGGCTAGAGAAGCGCAAAGCCCCACTGTTGCTGCGCCTGTGAAAGCGCTTCCAAGGAAGGGTGCTGGCTAGCAACAGCTTTCAGTGCTGGCACTTTTCATCTCTGAGCAATTGCTCGACGTTTGCAATTTCTCACCTGAGCTCTCTTTAGAGTGCGCGAGAGGATGAGCAGAAGATTAGGTGGCTAGAGAAGCCCAGAGCCCCACTGTTCTTAGGCCTACAAAAGTGCTTCCAAGGAAGGGTGCTGGCTAGCAACAGCTTTCAGTGCTGGCACTTTTCATCTCTGAGCAATTGCTTGACGTTTGCAACTTCTCAGCTCGTGTCTACGAGACGGAGAGATAGTGACCGTGACGTTTGGTGGCTAGAGAAGCGCAAAGCCCCAGTGTTGCTGCGCCTGCGAAAGCGCTTCCAAGGAAGGGTGCTGGCTAGCAACAGCTTTCAGTGCTGGCACTTTTCATCTCTGAGCAATTGCTCGACGTTTGCAATTTCTCACCTGAGCTCTCTTTAGAGTGCGCGAGAGGATGAGCAGAAGATTAGGTGGCTAGAGAAGCCCAGAGCCCCACTGTTCTTACGCCTACAAAAGCACTTCCAAAGAAGGGTGCTGGCTAGCAACAGCTTTCAGTGCTGGCACTTTTCATCTCTGAGCAATTGCTCGACGTTTGCAATTTCTCAGCTCATGTCTACGAGATGGAAAGAGAATGACCGTGACGTTTGGTGGGTAGAGAAGCGCAAAGCCCCAGTGTTACTGCGCCTGTGAAAGCGCTTCCAAGGAAGGGTGCTGGCTAGCAAGAGCTTTCAGTGCTGGCACTTTTCATCTCTGAGCAATTCCTCGACGTTTGCAATTTCTCACCTGAGCTCTCTTTAGACTGCACGAGAGGATGAGCAGAAGATTAGGTGGCTAGAGAAGCCCAGAGCCCCAGTGTTACTGCGCCTGTGAAAGCGCTTCCAAGGAAGGGGGCTGGCTAGCAACAGCTTTCAGTGCTGGCACTTTTCATCTCTGAGCAATTGCTCGACGTTTGCAATGTCTCAGCTCGTGTCTACGAGACGGAGAGATAGTGACCGTGACGTTTGGTGGCTAGAGAAGCGCAAAGCCCCAGTGTTGCTGCGCCTGCGAAAGCGCTTCCAAGGAAGGGTGCTGGCTAGCAAGAGCTTTCAGTGCTGGCACTTTTCATCTCTGAGCAATTGCTCGACGTTTGCAATTTCTCACCTCAGCTCTCTTTAGAGTGCGCGAGAGGATGAGCAGAAGATTAGGTGGCTAGAGAAGCCCAGAGCCCCACTGTTCTTAGGCCTACAAAAGCACTTCCAAGGAAGGGTGCTGGCTAGCAACAGCTTTCAGTGCTGGCACTTTTCATCTCTGAGCAATTGCTCGACGTTTGCAACTTCTCAGCTCGTGTCTACGAGACGGAAAGAGAATGACCGTGACGTTTGGTGGGTAGAGAAGCGCAAAGCCCCAGTGTTGCTGCGCCTGTGAAAGCGCTTCCAAGGAAGGGTGCTGGCTAGCAACAGCTTTCAGTGCTGGCACTTTTCATCTCTGAGCAATTGCTCGACGTTTGCAATTTCTCACCTCAGATCTCTTTAGAGTGCGCGAGAGGATGAGCAGAAGATTAGGTGGCTAGAGAAGCCCAGAGCCCCACTGTTCTTAGGCCTACAAAAGCACTTCCAAGGAAGGGTGCTGGCTAGCAACAGCTTTCAGTGCTGGCACTTTTCATCTCTGAGCAATTGCTCGACGTTTGCAATTTCTCAGCTCGTGTCTACGAGACGGAGAGATAGTGACCGTGACGTTTGGTGGGTAGAGAAGCGCAAAGCCCCAGTGTTGCTGCGCCTGTGAAAGCGCTTCCAAGGAAGGCTGCTGGCTAGCAACAGCTTTCAGTGCTGGCACTTTTCATCTCTGAGCAATTGCTCGACGTTTGCAATTTCTCAGCTCGTGTCTACGAGACGGAAAGAGAATGACCGTGACGTTTGGTGGGTAGAGAAGCGCAAAGCCCCAGTGTTGCTGCGCCTGTGAAAGCGCTTCCAAGGAAGGGGGCTGGCTAGCAACAGCTTTCAGTGCTGGCACTTTTCATCTCTGAGCAATTGCTCGACGTTTGCAATTTCTCACCTGAGCTCTCTTTAGAGTGCGCGAGAGGATGAGCAGAAGATTAGGTGGCTAGAGAAGCCCAGAGTACCAGTGTTCTTAGGCCTACAAAAGCGCTTCCAAGGAAGGGTGCTGGCTAGCAACAGCTTTCAGTGCTGCCACTTTTCATCTCTGAGCAATTGCTCGACGTTTGCAATTTCTCACCTGAGCTGCCTTTAGAGTGCACGAGAGGATGAGCAGAAGATTAGGTTGCTAGAGAAGCGCAAAGCCCCAGTGTTGCTGCGCCTGTGAAAGCGCTTCCAAGGAAGGGTGCTGGCTAGCAACAGCTTTCAGTGCTGGCACTTTTCATCTCTGAGCAACTGCTGGACGTTTGCAATCTCTCAGCTCGTGTCTAGGAGACGGAAAGAGAATGACCGTGACGTTTGGTGGCTAGAGAAGCGCAAAGCCCCACTGTTGCTGCGCCTGTGAAAGCGCTTCCAAGGAAGGGTGCTGGCTAGCAACAGCTTTCAGTGCTGGCACTTTTCATCTCTGAGCAATTGCTCGACGTTTGCAATTTCTCACCTGAGCTCTCTTTAGAGTGCGCGAGAGGATGAGCAGAAGATTAGGTGGCTAGAGAAGCCCAGAGCCCCACTGTTCTTAGGCCTACAAAAGTGCTTCCAAGGAAGGGTGCTGGCTAGCAACAGCTTTCAGTGCTGGCACTTTTCATCTCTGAGCAATTGCTTGACGTTTGCAACTTCTCAGCTCGTGTCTACGAGACGGAGAGATAGTGACCGTGACGTTTGGTGGCTAGAGAAGCGCAAAGCCCCAGTGTTGCTGCGCCTGCGAAAGCGCTTCCAAGGAAGGGTGCTGGCTAGCAACAGCTTTCAGTGCTGGCACTTTTCATCTCTGAGCAATTGCTCGACGTTTGCAATTTCTCACCTGAGCTCTCTTTAGAGTGCGCGAGAGGATGAGCAGAAGATTAGGTGGCTAGAGAAGCCCAGAGCCCCACTGTTCTTACGCCTACAAAAGCACTTCCAAAGAAGGGTGCTGGCTAGCAACAGCTTTCAGTGCTGGCACTTTTCATCTCTGAGCAATTGCTCGACGTTTGCAATTTCTCAGCTCATGTCTACGAGATGGAAAGAGAATGACCGTGACGTTTGGTGGGTAGAGAAGCGCAAAGCCCCAGTGTTACTGCGCCTGTGAAAGCGCTTCCAAGGAAGGGTGCTGGCTAGCAAGAGCTTTCAGTGCTGGCACTTTTCATCTCTGAGCAATTCCTCGACGTTTGCAATTTCTCACCTGAGCTCTCTTTAGACTGCACGAGAGGATGAGCAGAAGATTAGGTGGCTAGAGAAGCCCAGAGCCCCAGTGTTACTGCGCCTGTGAAAGCGCTTCCAAGGAAGGGGGCTGGCTAGCAACAGCTTTCAGTGCTGGCACTTTTCATCTCTGAGCAATTGCTCGACGTTTGCAATTTCTCACCTGAGCTCTCTTTAGACTGCGCGAGAGGATGAGCAGAAGATTAGGTGGCTAGAGAAGCCCAGAGCCCCAGTCTTCTTAGGCCTACAAAAGCACTTCCAAGGAAGGGTGCTGGCTAGCAACAGCTTTCAGTGCTGCCACTTTTCATCTCTGAGCAATTGCTCGACGTTTGCAATGTCTCAGCTCGTGTCTACGAGACGGAGAGATAGTGACCGTGACGTTTGGTGGGTAGAGAAGCGCAAAGCCCCAGTGTTACTGCGCCTGTGAAAGCGCTTCCAAGGAAGGGTGCTGGCTAGCAAGAGCTTTCAGTGCTGGCACTTTTCATCTCTGAGCAATTGCTCGACGTTTGCAATTTCTCACCTGAGCTCTCTTTAGAGTGCGCGAGAGGATGAGCAGAAGATTAGGTGGCTAGAGAAGCCCAGAGCCCCACTGTTCTTAGGCCTACAAAAGCGCTTCCAAGGAAGGGTGCTGGCTAGCAAGAGCTTTCAGTGCTGGCACTTTTCATCTCTGAGCAATTGGTGGACGTTTGCAATCTCTCAGCTCGTGTCTAGGAGACGGAAAGGGAATGACCGTGACGTTTGGTGGCTAGAGAAGCGCAAAGCCCCAGTGTTACTGCGCCTGTGAAAGCGCTTCCAAGGAAGGCTGCTGGCTAGCAACAGCTTTCAGTGCTGGCACTTTTCATCTCTCAGCAATTGCTCGACGTTTGCAATTTCTCACCTGAGCTCTCTTTAGAGTGCGCGAGAGGATGAGCAGAAGATTAGGTGGCTAGAGAAGCCCAGAGCCCCACTGTTCTTAGGCCTACAAAAGCACTTCCAAGGAAGGCTGCTGGCTAGCAACAGCTTTCAGTGCTGGCACTTTTCATCTCTGAGCAATTGCTTGACGTTTGCAACTTCTCAGCTCGTGTCTACGAGACGGAGAGATAGTGACCGTGAAGTTTGGTGGGTAGAGAAGCGCAAAGCCCCAGTGTTGCTGCGCCTGTGAAAGCGCTTCCAAGGAAGGCTGCTGGCTAGCAACAGCTTTCAGTGCTGGCACTTTTCATCTCTGAGCAATTGCTCGACGTTTGCAATTTCTCAGCTCGTGTCTACGAGACGGAGAGATAGTGACCGTGACGTTTGGTGGGTAGAGAAGCGCAAAGCCCCAGTGTTGCTGCGCCTGTGAAAGCGCTTCCAAGGAAGGGGGCTGGCTAGCAACAGCTTTCAGTGCTGCCACTTTTCATCTCTGAGCAATTGCTCGACGTTTGCAATTTCTCACCTCAGATCTCTTTAGAGTGCGCGAGAGGATGAGCAGAAGATTAGGTGGCTAGAGAAGCCCAGAGCCCCAGTCTTCTTAGGCCTACAAAAGCACTTCCAAGGAAGGGTGCTGGCTAGCAACAGCTTTCAGTGCTGCCACTTTTCATCTCTGAGCAATTGCTCGACGTTTGCAATCTCTCAGCTAGTGTCTAGGAGACGGAAAGAGAATGACCGTGACGTTTGGTGGGTAGAGAAGCGCAAAGCCCCAGTGTTACTGCGCCTGTGAAAGCGCTTCCAAGGAAGGGTGCTGGCTGGCAACAGCTTTCAGTGCTGGCACTTTTCATCTCTGAGCAATTGCTCGACGTTTGCAATTTCTCACCTGAGCTCTCTTTAGAGTGCGCGAGAGGATGAGCAGAAGATTAGGTGGCTAGAGAAGCCCAGAGCCCCAGTGTTCTAATGGCTACAAAAGCACTTCCAAGGAAGGGTGCTGGCTAGCAACAGCTTTCAGTGCTGGCACTTTTCATCTCTGAGCAATTGCTCGACGTTTGCAATTTCTCACCTGAGCTCTCTTTAGAGTGCGCGAGAGGATGAGCAGAAGATTAGGTGGCTAGAGAAGCCCAGAGCCCCACTGTTCTTAGGCCTACAAAAGCACTTCCAAGGAAGGGTGCTGGCTAGCAACAGCTTTCAGTGCTGCCACTTTTCATCTCTGAGCAATTGCTTGACGTTTGCAACTTCTCAGCTCGTGTCTACGAGACGGAGAGATAGTGACCGTGAAGTTTGGTGGGTAGAGAAGCGCAAAGCCCCAGTGTTGCTGCGCCTCTGAAAGCGCTTCCAAGGAAGGCTGCTGGCTAGCAACAGCTTTCAGTGCTGGCACTTTTCATCTCTGAGCAATTGCTCGACGTTTGCAATTTCTCAGCTCGTGTCTACGAGACGGAGAGATAGTGACCGTGACGTTTGGTGGGTAGAGAAGCGCAAAGCCCCAGTGTTGCTGCGCCTGTGAAAGCGCTTCCAAGGAAGGGGGCTGGCTAGCAACAGCTTTCAGTGCTGCCACTTTTCATCTCTGAGCAATTGCTCGACGTTTGCAATTTCTCACCTGAGCTCTCTTTAGAGTGCGCGAGAGGATGAGCAGAAGATTAGGTGGCTAGAGAAGCCCAGAGCCCCACTGTTCTTAGGCCTACAAAAGCACTTCCAAGGAAGGGTGCTGGCTAGCAACAGCTTTCAGTGCTGGCACTTTTCATCTCTGAGCAATTGCTCGACGTTTGCAATCTCTCAGCTAGTGTCTAGGAGACGGAAAGAGAATGACCGTGACGTTTGGTGGGTAGAGAAGCGCAAAGCCCCAGTGTATCTGCGCCTGTGAAAGCGCTTCCAAGGAAGGGTGCTGGCTGGCAACAGCTTTCAGTGCTGGCACTTTTCATCTCTGAGCAATTGCTCGACGTTTGCAATTTCTCACCTGAGCTCTCTTTAGAGTGCGCGAGAGGATGAGCAGAAGATTAGGTGGCTAGAGAAGCCCAGAGCCCCAGTGTTCTAATGGCTACAAAAGCACTTCCAAGGAAGGGTGCTGGCTAGCAACAGCTTTCAGTGCTGCCACTTTTCATCTCTGAGCAATTGCTCGACGTTTGCAATTTCTCAGCTCGTGTCTACGAGACCGAAAGAGAATGACCGTGACGTTTGGTGGGTAGAGAAGCGCAAAGCCCCAGTGTTGCTGTGCCTGTGAAAGCGCTTCCAAGGAAGGGGGCTGGCTAGCAACAGCTTTCAGTGCTGGCACTTTTCATCTCTGAGCAATTGCTCGACGTTTGCAATTTCTCACCTGAGCTCTCTTTAGACTGCACGAGAGGATGAGCAGAAGATTAGGTGGCTAGGGAAGCCCAAAGTACCAGTGTTACTGCGCCTGTGAAAGCGCTTCCAAGGAAGGGGGCTGGCTAGCAACAGCTTTCAGTGCTGCCACTTTTCATCTCTGAGCAATTGCTCGACGTTTGCAATTTCTCACCTCAGATCTCTTTAGACTGCGCGAGAGGATGAGCAGAAGATTAGGTGGCTAGAGAAGCCCAGAGCCCCAGTCTTCTTAGGCCTACAAAAGCACTTCCAAGGAAGGGTGCTGGCTAGCAACAGCTTTCAGTGCTGGCACTTTTCATCTCTGAGCAATTGCTCGACATTTGCAATTTCTCACCTGAGCTCTCTTTAGAGTGCGCGAGAGGATGAGCAGAAGATGAGGTGGCTAGAGAAGCCCAGAGCCCCACTGTTCTTAGGCCTACAAAAGCGCTTCCAAGGAAGGGTGCTGGCTAGCAAGAGCTTTCAGTGCTGGCACTTTTCATCTCTGAGCAATTGGTGGACGTTTGCAATCTCTCAGCTCGTGTCTAGGAGACGGAAAGGGAATGACCGTGACGTTTGGTGGCTAGAGAAGCGCAAAGCCCCAGTGTTACTGCGCCTGTGAAAGCACTTCCAAGGAAGGGTGCTGGCTAGCAACAGCTTTCAGTGCTGGCACTTTTCATCTCTGAGCAATTGCTCGACGTTTGCAATTTCTCACCTGAGCTCTCTTTAGAGTGCGCGAGAGGATGAGCAGAAGATTAGGTGGCTAGAGAAGCCCAGAGCCCCACTGTTCTTAGGCCTACAAAAGCGCTTCCAAGGAAGGGTGCTGGCTAGCAACAGCTTTCAGTGCTGGCACTTTTCATCTCTGAGCAATTGCTTGACATTTGCAACTTCTCAGCTCGTGTCTACGAGACGGAGAGATAGTGACCGTGACATTTGGTGGGTAGAGAAGCGCAAAGCCCCAGTGTTGCTGCGCCTGTGAAAGCGCTTCCAAGGAAGGCTGCTGGCTAGCAATAGCTTTCAGTGCTGGCACTTTTCATCTCTGAGCAATTGCTCGACGTTTGCAATTTCTCAGCTCGTGTCTACGAGGTGGAGAGATAGTGACCGTGACGTTTGGTGGCTAGAGAAGCGCAAAGCCCCAGTGTTGCTGCGCCTGTGAAAGCGCTTCCAAGGAAGGGTGCTGGCTAGCAACAGCTTTCAGTGCTGCCACTTTTCATCTCTGAGCAATTGCTCGACGTTTGCAATTTCTAACCTGAGCTGCCTTTAGAGTGCACGAGAGGATGAGCAGAAGATTAGGTGGCTAGAGAAGCCCAGAGCCCCAGTCTTCTTAGGCCTACAAAAGCACTTCCAAGGAAGGGTGCTGGCTAGCAACAGCTTTCAGTGCTGCCACTTTTCATCTCTGAGCAATTGCTCGACGTTTGCAATCTCTCAGCTAGTGTCTAGGAGACGGAAAGAGAATGACCGTGACGTTTGGTGGGTAGAGAAGCGCAAAGCCCCAGTGTTGCTGCGCCTGTGAAAGCGCTTCCAAGGAAGGGGGCTGGCTAGCAACAGCTTTCAGTGCTGGCACTTTTCATCTCTGAGCAATTGCTCGACGTTTGCAATTTCTCACCTGAGCTCTCTTTAGAGTGCGCGAGAGGATGAGCAGAAGATTAGGTGGCTAGAGAAGCCCAGAGCCCCAGTCTTCTTAGGCCTACAAAAGCACTTCCAAGGAAGGGTGCTGGCTAGCAACAGCTTTCAGTGCTGGCACTTTTCATCTCTGAGCAATTGCTCGACGTTTGCAATTTCTCAGCTCGTGTCTACGAGACCGAAAGAGAATGACCGTGACGTTTGGTGGGTAGAGAAGCGCAAAGCCCCAGTGTTGCTGCGCCTGTGAAAGCGCTTCCAAGGAAGGGTGCTGGCTAGCAAGAGCTTTCAGTGCTGGCACTTTTCATCTCTGAGCAATTGCTCGACGTTTGCAATTTCTCAGCTCGTGTCTACGAGACCGAAAGAGAATGACCGTGATGTTTGGTGGCTAGAGAAGCGCAAAGCCCCACTGTTGCTGCGCCTGTGAAAGCGCTTCCAAGGAAGGGGGCTGGCTAGCAACAGCTTTCAGTGCTGGCACTTTTCATCTCTGAGCAATTGCTCGACGTTTGCAATTTCTCAGCTCGTGTCTACGAGACGGAGAGATAGTGACCGTGACGTTTGGTGGCTAGAGAAGCGCAAAGCCCCAGTGTTACTGCGCCTGTGAAAGCGCTTCCAAGGAAGGGTGCTGGCTAGCAACAGCTTTCAGTGCTGGCACTTTTCATCTCTGAGCAATTGCTCGACGTTTGCAATTTCTCACCTGAGCTCTCTTTAGACTGCGCGAGAGGATGAGCAGAAGATTAGGTGGCTAGAGAAGCCCAGAGTACCAGTGTTCTTAGGCCTACAAAAGCACTTCCAAGGAAGGGTGCTGGCTAGCAACAGCTTTCAGTGCTGGCACTTTTCATCTCTGAGCAATTGCTCGACGTTTGCAATTTCTCACCTGAGCTGCCTTTAGAGTGCACGAGAGGATGAGCAGAAGATTAGGTGGCTAGAGAAGCGCAAAGCCCCAGTGTTGCTGCGCCTGTGAAAGCGCTTCCAAGGAAGGCTGCTGGCTAGCAACAGCTTTCAGTGCTGGCACTTTTCATCTCTGAGCAACTGCTGGACGTTTGCAATCTCTCAGCTCGTGTCTACGAGACGGAAAGAGAATGACCGTGACGTTTGGTGGCTAGAGAAGCGCAAAGCCCCAGTGTTGCTGCGCCTGTGAAAGCGCTTCCAAGGAAGGGTGCTGGCTAGCAACAGCTTTCAGTGCTGGCACTTTTCATCTCTGAGCAATTGCTCGACGTTTGCAATTTCTCACCTCAGCTCTCTTTAGAGTGCGCGAGAGGATGAGCAGAAGATTAGGTGGCTAGAGAAGCCCAGAGCCCCAGTGTTCTTAGGCCTACAAAAGCACTTCCAAGGAAGGGTGCTGGCTAGCAACAGCTTTCAGTGCTGCCACTTTTCATCTCTGAGCAATTGCTTGACGTTTGCAATATCTCAGCTCGTGTCTACGAGACGGAGAGATAGTGACCGTGACGTTTGGTGGGTAGAGAAGCGCAAAGCCCCAGTGTTACTGCGCCTGTGAAAGCGCTTCCAAGGAAGGCTGCTGGCTAGCAACAGCTTTCAGTGCTGCCACTTTTGATCTCTGAGCAATTGCTCGACGTTTGCAATTTCTCACCTCAGCTCTCTTTAGAGTGCGCGAGAGGATGAGCAGAAGATTAGGTGGCTAGAGAAGCCCAGAGCCCCACTGTTCTTAGGCCTACAAAAGCACTTCCAAGGAAGGGTGCTGGCTAGCAACAGCTTTCAGTGCTGGCACTTTTCATATCTGAGCAATTGCTCGATGTTTGCAATCTCTCAGCTCGTGTCTACGAGACAGAAAGAGAATGACCGTGACGTTTGGTGGGTAGAGAAGCGCAAAGCCCCAGTGTTGCTGCGCCTGTGAAAGCGCTTCCAAGGAAGGGTGCTGGCTAGCAACAGCTTTCAGTGCTGCCACTTTTCATCTCTGAGCAATTGCTCGACGTTTGCAATTTCTCACCTGAGCTCTCTTTAGACTGCGCGAGAGGATGAGCAGAAGATTAGGTGGCTAGAGAAGCCCAGAGCCCCAGTGATCTTAGGCCTACAAAAGCACTTCCAAGGAAGGGTGCTGGCTAGCAACAGCTTTCAGTGCTGGCACTTTTCATCTCTGAGCAATTGCTCAACGTTTGCAATGTCTCAGCTCGTGTCTACGAGACGGAGAGATAGTGACCGTGACGTTTGGTGGGTAGAGAAGCGCAAAGCCCCAGTGTTGCTGCGCCTGTGAAAGCGCTTCCAAGGAAGGCTGCTGGCTAGCAAGAGCTTTCAGTGCTGGCACTTTTCATCTCTGAGCAATTGCTCGACGTTTGCAATTTCTCACCTGAGCTCTCTTTAGAGTGCGCGAGAGGATGAGCAGAAGATTAGGTGGCTAGAGAAGCGCAAAGCCCCAGTGTTGCTGCGCCTGTGAAAGCGCTTCCAAGGAAGGGTGCTGGCTAGCAACAGCTTTCAGTGCTGCCACTTTTCATCTCTGAGCAATTGCTCGACGTTTGCAATTTCTCAGCTCGTGTCTACGAGACGGAAAGAGAATGACCGTGATGTTTGGTGGCTAGAGAAGCGCAAAGCCCCAGTGTTGCTGCGCCTGTGAAAGCGCTTCCAAGGAAGGCTGCTGGCTAGCAACAGCTTTCAGTGCTGGCACTTTTCATCTCTGAGCAATTGCTCGACGTTTGCAATTTCTCACCTGAGCTCTCTTTAGACTGCGCGAGAGGATGAGCAGAAGATTAGGTGGCTAGAGAAGCCCAGAGCCCCACTGTTCTTAGGCCTACAAAAGCGCTTCCAAGGAAGGGGGCTGGCTAGCAACAGCTTTCAGTGCTGGCACTTTTCATCTCTGAGCAATTGCTTGACGTTTGCAACTTCTCAGCTCGTGTCTACGAGACGGAGAGATAGTGACCGTGACGTTTGGTGGCTAGAGAAGCGCAAAGCCCCAGTGTTACTGCGCCTGTGAAAGCGCTTCCAAGGAAGGCTGCTGGCTAGCAACAGCTCTCAGTGCTGGCACTTTTCATCTCTGAGCAATTGCTCGACGTTTGCAATTTCTCAGCTCGTGTCTACGAGACGGAGAGATAGTGACCGTGACGTTTGGTGGCTAGAGAAGCGCAAAGCCCCAGTGTTACTGCGCCTGTGAAAGCGCTTCCAAGGAAGGGTGCTGGCTAGCAACAGCTTTCAGTGCTGGCACTTTTCATCTCTGAGCAATTGCTCGACGTTTGCAATTTCTCACCTCAGCTCTCTTTAGACTGCGCGAGAGGATGAGCAGAAGATGAGGTGTCTAGAGAAGCCCAGAGCCCCAGTGTTCTAAGGGCTACAAAAGCGCTTCCAAGGAAGGGTGCTGGCTAGCAACAGCTTTCAGTGCTGGCACTTTTCATCTCTGAGCAATTGCTCGACGTTTGCAATTTCTCACCTGAGCTGCCTTTAGAGTGCACGAGAGGATGAGCAGAAGATTAGGTGGCTAGAGAAGCGCAAAGCCCCAGTGTTGCTGCGCCTGTGAAAGCGCTTCCAAGGAAGGGGGCTGGCTAGCAACAGCTTTCAGTGCTGGCACTTTTCATCTCTGAGCAATTGCTCGACGTTTGCAATTTCTCACCTGAGCTCTCTTTAGAGTGCGCGAGAGGATGAGCAGAAGATTAGGTGGCTAGAGAAGCCCAGAGCCCCCGTCTTCTTAGGCCTACAAAAGCACTTCCAAGGAAGGGTGCTGGCTAGCAACAGCTTTCAGTGCTGCCACTTTTCATCTCTGAGCAATTGCTCGACGTTTGCAATCTCTCAGCTAGTGTCTAGGAGACGGAAAGAGAATGACCGTGACGTTTGGTGGGTAGAGAAGCGCAAAGCCCCAGTGTTACTGCACCTGTGAAAGCGCTTCCAAGGAAGGGTGCTGGCTGGCAACAGCTTTCAGTGCTGGCACTTTTCATCTCTGAGCAATTGCTCGACGTTTGCAATTTCTCACCTGAGCTCTCTTTAGACTGCGCGAGAGGATGAGCAGAAGATTAGGTGGCTAGAGAAGCCCAGAGCCCCACTGTTCTAATGGCTACAAAAGCACTTCCAAGGAAGGGTGCTGGCTAGCAACAGCTTTCAGTGCTGCCACTTTTCATCTCTGAGCAATTGCTCGACGTTTGCAATTTCTCAGCTCGTGTCTACGAGACGGAAAGAGAATGACCGTGACGTTTGGTGGGTAGAGAAGCGCAAAGCCCCAGTGTTGCTGCGCCTGTGAAAGCACTTCCAAGGAAGGGGGCTGGCTAGCAACAGCTTTCAGTGCTGGCACTTTTCATCTCTGAGCAATTGCTCGACATTTGCAATTTCTCACCTGAGCTCTCTTTAGAGTGCGCGAGAGGATGAGCAGAAGATTAGGTGGCTAGAGAAGCCCAGAGCCCCAGTCTTCTTAGGCCTACAAAAGCACTTCCAAGGAAGGGTGCTGGCTAGCAACAGCTTTCAGTGCTGGCACTTTTCATCTCTGAGCAATTGCTCGACGTTTGCAATCTCTCAGCTCGTGTCTACGAGACGGAAAGGGAATGACCGTGACGTTTGGTGGCTAGAGAAGCGCAAAGCCCCAGTGTTACTGCGCCTGTGAAAGCACTTCCAAGGAAGGGTGCTGGCTAGCAACAGCTTTCAGTGATGGCACTTTTCATCTCTGAGCAATTGCTCGACGTTTGCAATTTCTCACCTGAGCTCTCTTTAGAGTGCGCGAGAGGATGAGCAGAAGATTAGGTGGCTAGAGAAGCCCAGAGCCCCACTGTTCTTAGGCCTACAAAAGCGCTTCCAAGGAAGGGTGCTGGCTAGCAACAGCTTTCAGTGCTGGCACTTTTCATCTCTGAGCAATTGCTTGACGTTTGCAACTTCTCAGCTCGTGTCTACGAGACGGAGAGATAGTGACCGTGACGTTTGGTGGGTAGAGAAGCGCAAAGCCCCAGTGTTGCTGCGCCTGTGAAAGCGCTTCCAAGGAAGGGTGCTGGCTAGCAACAGCTTTCAGTGCTGGCACTTTTCATCTCTGAGCAATTGCTCGACGTTTGCAATTTCTCAGCTCGTGTCTACGAGGTGGAGAGATAGTGACCGTGACGTTTGGTGGCTAGAGAAGCGCAAAGCCCCAGTGTTGCTGCGCCTGTGAAAGCGCTTCCAAGGAAGGGTGCTGGCTAGCAACAGCTTTCAGTGCTGCCACTTTTCATCTCTGAGCAATTGCTCGACGTTTGCAATTTCTCACCTGAGCTCTCTTTAGACTGCGCGAGAGGATGAGCAGAAGATTAGGTGGCTAGAGAAGCCCAGAGCCCCAGTCTTCTTAGGCCTACAAAAGCACTTCCAAGGAAGGGTGCTGGCTAGCAACAGCTTTCAGTGCTGCCACTTTTCATCTCTGAGCAATTGCTCGACGTTTGCAATCTCTCAGCTAGTGTCTAGGAGACGGAAAGAGAATGACCGTGACGTTTGGTGGGTAGAGAAGCGCAAAGCCCCAGTGTTACTGCGCCTGTGAAAGCGCTTCCAAGGAAGGCTGCTGGCTGGCAACAGCTTTCAGTGCTGGCACTTTTCATCTCTGAGCAATTGCTGGACGTTTGCAATTTCTCACCTGAGCTCTCTTTAGAGTGCGCGAGAGGATGAGCAGAAGATTAGGTGGCTAGAGAAGCCCAGAGCCCCAGTCTTCTTAGGCCTACAAAAGCACTTCCAAGGAAGGGTGCTGGCTAGCAACAGCTTTCAGTGCTGGCACTTTTCATCTCTGAGCAATTGCTCGACGTTTGCAATTTCTCAGCTCGTGTCTACGAGACCGAAAGAGAATGACCGTGACGTTTGGTGGGTAGAGAAGCGCAAAGCCCCAGTGTTGCTGCGCCTGTGAAAGCGCTTCCAAGGAAGGGGACTGGCTAGCAACAGCTTTCAGTGCTGGCACTTTTCATCTCTGAGCAATTGCTCGACGTTTGCAATTTCTCACCTGAGCTCTCTTTAGACTGCGCGAGAGGATGAGCAGAAGATTAGGTGGCTAGAGAAGCGCAAAGCCCCAGTGTTGCTGCGCCTGTGAAAGCGCTTCCAAGGAAGGGTGCTGGCTAGCAACAGCTTTCAGTGCTGGCACTTTTCATCTCTGAGCAATTGCTCGACGTTTGCAATTTCTCAGCTCGTGTCTACGAGACGGAAAGAGAAGGACCGTGACGTTTGGTGGCTAGAGAAGCGCAAAGCCCCAGTGTTGCTGCGCCTGTGAAAGCGCTTCCAAGGAAGGGTGCTGGCTAGCAACAGCTTTCAGTGCTGGCACTTTTCATCTCTGAGCAATTGCTCGACGTTTGCAATTTCTCACCTGAGCTCTCTTTAGACTGCGCGAGAGGATGAGCAGAAGATTAGGTGGCTAGAGAAGCCCAGAGCCCCACTGTTCTTAGGCCTACAAAAGCGCTTCCAAGGAAGGGGGCTGGCTAGCAACAGCTTTCAGTGCTGGCACTTTTCATCTCTGAGCAATTGCTTGACGTTTGCAACTTCTCAGCTCGTGTCTACGAGACGGAGAGATAGTGACCGTGACGTTTGGTGGCTAGAGAAGCGCAAAGCCCCAGTGTTACTGCGCCTGTGAAAGCGCTTCCAAGGAAGGCTGCTGGCTAGCAACAGCTCTCAGTGCTGGCACTTTTCATCTCTGAGCAATTGCTCGACGTTTGCAATTTCTCAGCTCGTGTCTACGAGACGGAGAGATAGTGACCGTGACGTTTGGTGGCTAGAGAAGCGCAAAGCCCCAGTGTTACTGCGCCTGTGAAAGCGCTTCCAAGGAAGGGTGCTGGCTAGCAACAGCTTTCAGTGCTGGCACTTTTCATCTCTGAGCAATTGCTCGACGTTTGCAATTTCTCACCTGAGCTCTCTTTAGAGTGCGCGAGAGGATGAGCAGAAGATTAGGTGGCTAGAGAAACCCAGAGCCCCACTGTTCTTAGGCCTACAAAAGCGCTTCCAAGGAAGGGGGCTGGCTAGCAACAGCTTTCAGTGCTGGCACTTTTCATCTCTGAGCAATTGCTTGACGTTTGCAACTTCTCAGCTCGTGTCTACGAGACGGAGAGATAGTGACCGTGACGTTTGGTGGCTAGAGAAGCGCAAAGCCCCAGTGTTACTGCGCCTGTGAAAGCACTTCCAAGGAAGGCTGCTGGCTAGCAACAGCTCTCAGTGCTGGCACTTTTCATCTCTGAGCAATTGCTCGACGTTTGCAATTTCTCAGCTCGTGTCTACGAGACGGAGAGATAGTGACCGTGACGTTTGGTGGCTAGAGAAGCGCAAAGCCCCAGAGTTGCTGCGCCTGTGAAAGCGCTTCCAAGGAAGGGTGCTGGCTAGCAACAGCTTTCAGTGCTGGCACTTTTCATCTCTGAGCAATTGCTCGACGTTTGCAATTTCTCACCTGAGCTCTCTTTAGAGTGCGCGAGAGGATGAGCAGAAGATTAGGTGGCTAGAGAAGCCCAGAGTACCAGTGTTCTTAGGCCTACAAAAGCACTTCCAAGGAAGGGTGCTGGCTAGCAACAGCTTTCAGTGCTGGCACTTTTCATCTCTGAGCAATTGCTCGACGTTTGCAATTTCTCACCTGAGCTGCCTTTAGAGTGCACGAGAGGATGAGCAGAAGATTAGGTGGCTAGAGAAGCGCAAAGCCCCAGTGTTGCTGCGCCTGTGAAAGCGCTTCCAAGGAAGGCTGCTGGCTAGCAACAGCTTTCAGTGCTGGCACTTTTCATCTCTGAGCAACTGCTGGACGTTTGCAATCTCTCAGCTCGTGTCTACGAGACGGAAAGAGAATGACCGTGACGTTTGGTGGGTAGAGAAGCGCAAAGCCCCAGTGTTGCTGCGCCTGTGAAAGCGCTTCCAAGGAAGGGGGCTGGCTAGCAACAGCTTTCAGTGCTGGCACTTTTCATCTCTGAGCAATTGCTCGACGTTTGCAATTTCTCACCTCAGCTCTCTTTAGAGTGCGCGAGAGGATGAGCAGAAGATTAGGTGGCTAGAGAAGCCCAGAGCCCCAGTGTTGTTAAGCCTACAAAAGCACTTCCAAGGAAGGCTGCTGGCTAGCAACAGCTTTCAGTGCTGGCACTTTTCATCTCTGAGCAATTGCTCGACGTTTGCAATGTCTCAGCTCGTGTCTACAAGACGGAGAGATAGTGACCGTGACGTTTGGTGGGTAGAGAAGCGCAAAGCCCCAGTGTTACTGCGCCTGTGAAAGCGCTTCCAAGGAAGGCTGCTGGCTAGCAACAGCTCTCAGTGCTGGCACTTTTCATCTCTGAGCAATTGCTCGACGTTTGCAATTTCTCACCTCAGCTCTCTTTAGAGTGCGCGAGAGGATGAGCAGAAGATTAGGTGGCTAGAGAAGCCCAGAGCCCCACTGTTCTTAGGCCTACAAAAGCACTTCCAAGGAAGGGTGCTGGCTAGCAACAGCTTTCAGTGCTGGCAGTTGTCATATCTGAGCAATTGCTCGATGTTTGCAATCTCTCAGCTCGTGTCTACGAGACAGAAAGAGAATGACCGTGACGTTTGGTGGGTAGAGAAGCGCAAAGCCCCAGTGTTGCTGCGCCTGTGAAAGCGCTTCCAAGGAAGGCTGCTGGCTAGCAACAGCTTTCAGTGCTGCCACTTTTCATCTCTGAGCAATTGCTCGACGTTTGCAATTTCTCACCTGAGCTCTCTTTAGAGTGCGCGAGAGGATGAGCAGAAGATTAGGTGGCTAGAGAAGCCCAGAGCCCCAGTGATCTTAGGCCTACAAAAGCACTTCCAAGGAAGGCTGCTGGCTAGCAACAGCTTTCAGTGCTGCCACTTTTCATCTCTGAGCAATTGGTGGACGTTTGCAATCTCTCAGCTCGTGTCTACGAGACGGAGAGATAGTGACCGTGACGTTTGGTGGCTAGAGAAGCGCAAAGCCCCAGTGTTGCTGCGCCTGTGAAAGCGCTTCCAAGGAAGGCTGCTGGCTAGCAACAGCTTTCAGTGCTGGCACTTTTCATCTCTGAGCAATTGCTCGACGTTTGCAATTTCTCAGCTCGTGTCTACGAGACGGAGAGATAGTGACCGTGACGTTTGGTGGGTAGAGAAGCGCAAAGCCCCAGTGTTGCTGCGCCTGTGAAAGCGCTTCCAAGGAAGGGTGCTGGCTAGCAACAGCTTTCAGTGCTGCCACTTTTCATCTCTGAGCAATTGCTCGACGTTTGCAATTTCTCACCTCAGATCTCTTTAGAGTGCGCGAGAGGATGAGCAGAAGATTAGGTGGCTAGAGAAGCCCAGAGCCCCAGTCTTCTTAGGCCTACAAAAGCACTTCCAAGGAAGGGTGCTGGCTAGCAACAGCTTTCAGTGCTGGCACTTTTCATCTCTGAGCAATTGCTCGACGTTTGCAATCTCTCAGCTAGTGTCTAGGAGACGGAAAGAGAATGACCGTGACGTTTGGTGGGTAGAGAAGCGCAAAGCCCCAGTGTTACTGCGCCTGTGAAAGCGCTTCCAAGGAAGGGTGCTGGCTGGCAACAGCTTTCAGTGCTGGCACTTTTCATCTCTGAGCAATTGCTCGACGTTTGCAATTTCTCACCTGAGCTCTCTTTAGAGTGCGCGAGAGGATGAGCAGAAGATTAGGTGGCTAGAGAAGCCCAGAGCCCCAGTGTTCTAATGGCTACAAAAGCACTTCCAAGGAAGGGTGCTGGCTAGCAACAGCTTTCAGTGCTGGCACTTTTCATCTCTGAGCAATTGCTCGACGTTTGCAATTTCTCAGCTCGTGTCTACGAGACGGAAAGAGAATGACCGTGACGTTTGGTGGCTAGAGAAGCGCAAAGCCCCACTGTTGCTGCGCCTGTGAAAGCGCTTCCAAGGAAGGGGGCTGGCTAGCAACAGCTTTCAGTGCTGGCACTTTTCATCTCTGAGCAATTGCTCGACGTTTGCAATTTCTCACCTGAGCTCTCTTTAGACTGCACGAGAGGATGAGCAGAAGATTAGGTGGCTAGAGAAGCCCAGAGTACCAGTGTTACTGCGCCTGTGAAAGCGCTTCCAAGGAAGGGGGCTGGCTAGCAACAGCTTTCAGTGCTGCCACTTTTCATCTCTGAGCAATTGCTCGACGTTTGCAATTTCTCACCTGAGCTCTCTTTAGACTGCGCGAGAGGATGAGCAGAAGATTAGGTGGCTAGAGAAGCCCAGAGCCCCAGTCTTCTTAGGCCTACAAAAGCACTTCCAAGGAAGGGTGCTGGCTAGCAACAGCTTTCAGTGCTGGCACTTTTCATCTCTGAGCAATTGCTCGACATTTGCAATTTCTCACCTGAGCTCTCTTTAGAGTGCGCGAGAGGATGAGCAGAAGATTAGGTGGCTAGAGAAGCCCAGAGCCCCACTGTTCTTAGGCCTACAAAAGCGCTTCCAAGGAAGGGTGCTGGCTAGCAAGAGCTTTCAGTGCTGGCACTTTTCATCTCTGAGCAATTGGTGGACGTTTGCAATCTCTCAGCTCGTGTCTACGAGACGGAAAGGGAATGACCGTGACGTTTGGTGGCTAGAGAAGCGCAAAGCCCCAGTGTTGCTGCGCCTGTGAAAGCGCTTCCAAGGAAGGCTGCTGGCTAGCAACAGCTTTCAGTGCTGGCACTTTTCATCTCTGAGCAATTGCTCGACGTTTGCAATTTCTCACCTGAGCTCTCTTTAGACTGCGCGAGAGGATGAGCAGAAGATTAGGTGGCTAGAGAAGCCCAGAGCCCCAGTCTTCTTAGGCCTACAAAAGCACTTCCAAGGAAGGGTGCTGGCTAGCAACAGCTTTCAGTGCTGGCACTTTTCATCTCTGAGCAATTGCTCGACGTTTGCAATCTCTCAGCTCGTGTCTAGGAGACGGAAAGAGATAGTGACCGTGACGTTTGGTGGGTAGAGAAGCGCAAAGCCCCAGTGTTACTGCGCCTGTGAAAGCGCTTCCAAGGAAGGCTGCTGGCTGGCAACAGCTTTCAGTGCTGGCACTTTTCATCTCTGAGCAATTGCTCGACGTTTGCAATTTCTCACCTGAGCTCTCTTTAGAGTGCGCGACAGGATGAGCAGAAGATGAGGTGGCTAGAGAAGCCCAGAGCCCCAGTCTTCTTAGGCCTACAAAAGCACTTCCAAGGAAGGCTGCTGGCTAGCAACAGCTTTCAGTGCTGGCACTTTTCATCTCTGAGCAATTGCTCGACGTTTGCAATTTCTCAGCTCGTGTCTACGAGACCGAAAGAGAATGACCGTGACGTTTGGTGGCTAGAGAAGCGCAAAGCCCCAGTGTTGCTGCGCCTGTGAAAGCGCTTCCAAGGAAGGCTGCTGGCTAGCAACAGCTTTCAGTGCTGGCACTTTTCATCTCTGAGCAATTGCTCGACGTTTGCAATTTCTCACCTGAGCTCTCTTTAGAGTGCGCGAGAGGATGAGCAGAAGATTAGGTGGCTAGAGAAGCCCAGAGCCCCACTGTTCTTAGGCCTACAAAAGCGCTTCCAAGGAAGGGGGCTGGCTAGCAACAGCTTTCAGTGCTGGCAATTTTCATCTCTGAGCAATTGCTTGACGTTTGCAACTTCTCAGCTCGTGTCTACGAGACGGAGAGATAGTGACCGTGACGTTTGGTGGCTAGAGAAGCGCAAAGCCCCAGTGTTACTGCGCCTGTGAAAGCGCTTCCAAGGAAGGCTGCTGGCTAGCAACAGCTTTCAGTGCTGGCACTTTTCATCTCTGAGCAATTGCTCGACGTTTGCAATTTCTCACCTCAGATCTCTTTAGAGTGCGCGAGAGGATGAGCAGAAGATTAGGTGGCTAGAGAAGCCCAGAGCCCCAGTCTTCTTAGGCCTACAAAAGCACTTCCAAGGAAGGGTGCTGGCTAGCAACAGCTTTCAGTGCTGCCACTTTTCATCTCTGAGCAATTGCTCGACGTTTGCAATGTCTCAGCTCGTGTCTACGAGACGGAGAGATAGTGACCGTGACGTTTGGTGGGTAGAGAAGCGCAAAGCCCCAGTGTTACTGCGCCTGTGAAAGCGCTTCCAAGGAAGGGTGCTGGCTAGCAACAGCTTTCAGCGCTGGCACTTTTCATCTCTGAGCAATTGCTCGACGTTTGCAATTTCTCACCTGAGCTCTCTTTAGACTGCGCGAGAGGATGAGCAGAAGATTAGGTGGCTAGAGAAGCCCAGAGCCCCACTGTTCTTAGGCCTACAAAAGCGCTTCCAAGGAAGGGTGCTGGCTAGCAAGAGCTTTCAGTGCTGGCACTTTTCATCTCTGAGCAATTGGTGGACGTTTGCAATCTCTCAGCTCGTGTCTAGGAGACGGAAAGGGAATGACCGTGACGTTTGGTGGCTAGAGAAGCGCAAAGCCCCAGTGTTGCTGCGCCTGTGAAAGCGCTTCCAAGGAAGGCTGCTGGCTAGCAACAGCTTTCAGTGCTGGCACTTTTCATCTCTCAGCAATTGCTCGACGTTTGCAATTTCTCACCTGAGCTCTCTTTAGAGTGCGCGAGAGGATGAGCAGAAGATTAGGTGGCTAGAGAAGCCCAGAGCCCCACTGTTCTTAGGCCTACAAAAGCACTTCCAAGGAAGGGTGCTGGCTAGCAACAGCTTTCAGTGCTGGCACTTTTCATCTCTGAGCAATTGCTTGACGTTTGCAACTTCTCAGCTCGTGTCTACGAGACGGAGAGATAGTGACCGTGACGTTTGGTGGGTAGAGAAGCGCAAAGCCCCAGTGTTGCTGCGCCTGTGAAAGCGCTTCCAAGGAAGGCTGCTGGCTAGCAACAGCTTTCAGTGCTGGCACTTTTCATCTCTGAGCAATTGCTCGACGTTTGCAATTTCTCAGCTCGTGTCTACGAGACGGAGAGATAGTGACCGTGACGTTTGGTGGGTAGAGAAGCGCAAAGCCCCAGTGTTGCTGCGCCTGTGAAAGCGCTTCCAAGGAAGGGTGCTGGCTAGCAACAGCTTTCAGTGCTGCCACTTTTCATCTCTGAGCAATTGCTCGACGTTTGCAATTTCTCACCTCAGATCTCTTTAGAGTGCGCGAGAGGATGAGCAGAAGATTAGGTGGCTAGAGAAGCCCAGAGCCCCAGTCTTCTTAGGCCTACAAAAGCACTTCCAAGGAAGGGTGCTGGCTAGCAACAGCTTTCAGTGCTGCCACTTTTCATCTCTGAGCAATTGCTCGACGTTTGCAATCTCTCAGCTAGTGTCTAGGAGACGGAAAGAGAATGACCGTGACGTTTGGTGGGTAGAGAAGCGCAAAGCCCCAGTGTTACTGCGCCTGTGAAAGCGCTTCCAAGGAAGGGTGCTGGCTGGCAACAGCTTTCAGTGCTGGCACTTTTCATCTCTGAGCAATTGCTCGACGTTTGCAATTTCTCACCTCAGCTCTCTTTAGAGTGCGCGAGAGGATGAGCAGAAGATTAGGTGGCTAGAGAAGCCCAGAGCCCCAGTGTTCTAATGGCTACAAAAGCACTTCCAAGGAAGGGTGCTGGCTAGCAACAGCTTTCAGTGCTGCCACTTTTCATCTCTGAGCAATTGCTCGACGTTTGCAATTTCTCAGCTCGTGTCTACGAGACGGAAAGAGAATGACCGTGACGTTTGGTGGGTAGAGAAGCGCAAAGCCCCAGTGTTGCTGCGCCTGTGAAAGCGCTTCCAAGGAAGGGGGCTGGCTAGCAACAGCTTTCAGTGCTGGCACTTTTCATCTCTGAGCAATTGCTCGACGTTTGCAATTTCTCACCTGAGCTCTCTTTAGACTGCACGAGAGGATGAGCAGAAGATTAGGTGGCTAGAGAAGCCCAGAGTACCAGTGTTACTGCGCCTGTGAAAGCGCTTCCAAGGAAGGGGGCTGGCTAGCAACAGCTTTCAGTGCTGGCACTTTTCATCTCTGAGCAATTGCTCGACGTTTGCAATTTCTCACCTGAGCTCTCTTTAGACTGCGCGAGAGGATGAGCAGAAGATTAGGTGGCTAGAGAAGCCCAGAGCCCCAGTCTTCTTAGGCCTACAAAAGCACTTCCAAGGAAGGGTGCTGGCTAGCAACAGCTTTCAGTGCTGGCACTTTTCATCTCTGAGCAATTGCTCGACATTTGCAATTTCTCACCTGAGCTCTCTTTAGAGTGCGCGAGAGGATGAGCAGAAGATTAGGTGGCTAGAGAAGCCCAGAGCCCCACTGTTCTTAGGCCTACAAAAGCGCTTCCAAGGAAGGGTGCTGGCTAGCAAGAGCTTTCAGTGCTGGCACTTTTCATCTCTGAGCAATTGGTGGACGTTTGCAATCTCTCAGCTCGTGTCTACGAGACGGAAAGGGAATGACCGTGACGTTTGGTGGCTAGAGAAGCGCAAAGCCCCACTGTTGCTGCGCCTGTGAAAGCGCTTCCAAGGAAGGCTGCTGGCTAGCAACAGCTTTCAGTGCTGGCACTTTTCATCTCTGAGCAACTGCTGGACGTTTGCAATCTCTCAGCTCGAGTCTACGAGACGGAAAGAGAATGACCGTGACGTTTGGTGGCTAGAGAAGCGCAAAGCCCCAGTGTTGGTGCGCCTGTGAAAGCGCTTCCAAGGAAGGGTGCTGGCTAGCAACAGCTTTCAGTGCTGGCACTTTTCATCTCTGAACAATTGCTCGACGTTTGCAATTTCTCACCTGAGCTCTCTTTAGAGTGCGCGAGAGGATGAGCAGAAGATTAGGTGGCTCGAGAAGCCCAGAGCCCCAGTGTTGTTAAGCCTACAAAAGCACTTCCAAGGAAGGCTGCTGGCTAGCAACAGCTTTCAGTGCTGCCACTTTTCATCTCTGAGCAATTGCTCGACGTTTGCAATGTCTCAGCTCGTGTCTACGAGACGGAGAGATAGTGACCGTGACGTTTGGTGGGTAGAGAAGCGCAAAGCCCCAGTGTTACTGCGCCTGTGAAAGCGCTTCCAAGGAAGGCTGCTGGCTAGCAACAGCTTTCAGTGCTGGCACTTTTCATCTCTGAGCAATTGCTCGACGTTTGCAATTTCTCACCTCAGCTCTCTTTAGAGTGCGCGAGAGGATGAGCAGAAGATTAGGTGGCTAGAGAAGCCCAGAGCCCCACTGTTCTTAGGCCTACAAAAGCACTTCCAAGGAAGGGTGCTGGCTAGCAACAGCTTTCAGTGCTGGCACTTTTCATCTCTGAGCAATTGCTCGATGTTTGCAATCTCTCAGCTCGTGTCTACGAGACAGAAAGAGAATGACCGTGACGTTTGGTGGGTAGAGAAGCGCAAAGCCCCAGTGTTGCTGCGCCTGTGAAAGCGCTTCCAAGGAAGGCTGCTGGCTAGCAACAGCTTTCAGTGCTGGCACTTTTCATCTCTGAGCAATTGCTCGACGTTTGCAATTTCTCACCTCAGCTCTCTTTAGAGTGCGCGAGAGGATGAGCAGAAGATTAGGTGGCTAGAGAAGCCCAGAGCCCCAGTGATCTTAGGCCTACAAAAGCACTTCCAAGGAAGGGTGCTGGCTAGCAACAGCTTTCAGTGCTGGCACTTTTCATCTCTGAGCAATTGCTCGACGTTTGCAATTTCTCAGCTCATGTCTACGAGACGGAGAGATAGTGACCGTGACGTTTGGTGGCTGGAGAAGCGCAAAGCCCCAGTGTTGCTGCGCCTGTGAAAGCGCTTCCAAGGAAGGCTGCTGGCTAGCAACAGCTTTCAGTGCTGGCACTTTTCATCTCTGAGCAATTGCTCGACGTTTGCAATTTCTCACCTGAGCTCTCTTTAGAGTGCGCGCGAGGATGAGCAGAAGATGAGGTGGCTAGAGAAGCCCAGAGCCCCACTGTTCTTAGGCCTACAAAAGCACTTCCAAGGAAGGCTGCTGGCTAGCAACAGCTTTCAGTGCTGGCACTTTTCATCTCTGAGCAATTGCTTGACGTTTGCAACTTCTCAGCTCGTGTCTACGAGACGGAGAGATAGTGACCGTGACGTTTGGTGGGTAGAGAAGCGCAAAGCCCCACTGTTGCTGCGCCTGTGAAAGCGCTTCCAAGGAAGGCTGCTGGCTAGCAACAGCTTTCAGTGCTGGCACTTTTCATCTCTGAGCAATTGCTCGACGTTTGCAATTTCTCAGCTCGTGTCTACGAGACGGAGAGATAGTGACCGTGACGTTTGGTGGGTAGAGAAGCGCAAAGCCCCAGTGTTGCTGCGCCTGTGA
Source organism: Sarcoramphus papa (assembly GCA_037962945.1). Lineage (NCBI taxonomy): Eukaryota > Metazoa > Chordata > Aves > Accipitriformes > Cathartidae > Sarcoramphus > Sarcoramphus papa. Next base: position 1,764,914 of record JBBMRM010000053.1, read on the forward strand.
AAGCGCTTCCAAGGAAGGGTGCTGGCTAGCAACAGCTTTCAGTGCTGGCACTTTTCATCTCTGAGCAATTGCTCGACGTTTGCAATTTCTCACCTGAGCTCTCTTTAGAGTGCGCGAGAGGATGAGCAGAAGATTAGGTGGCTAGAGAAGCCCAGAGCCCCAGTCTTCTTAGGCCTACAAAAGCGCTTCCAAGGAAGGGTGCTGGCTAGCAACAGCTTTCAGTGCTCTTCTTCCTCTTCTTCCTCTTCCTCCTCTTCTTCCAGCTCCTCCTCTTCTTCCTGTTCTTCCTCTTCTTCCTCCTCGTCCGCCTGTTCCTCCTCCTCCTCGTCCTCCTCCTCCTCCTCGTCTTCTTCCTCTTCTTCCTCTTGTTCCTCTACTTCCTCTTGCTCCGCCTCCTCCTCCTCCTCCTATCCGACTCCTCCTCCTCCTCCTCCTTTGCTTGTTCTTCCTCCTCCTCCTCCTCCTCCTCCGCCTCCTCCGCCTCCTGTTCTTCTTCTTCCTCCTCCTCCTCCTCCTCTTCGTCCTACTGTTCTTCCTGTTCTTCTTGTTCTTCCTCCTCCTGCTCCTCCTGTTCGTCCTGTTCTTCCTCTTCTTCCTCTTCTTCCTCCTCCTCCTGCTCTTCTCCCTCTTCTTCCTGTTGCTCCTCTTCTTCCTCTTCTTCCTCCACCTCCTCCTCTTCCCCCTCTTCCTCTTTTTCCTCTTCTTCCTCCTCCTCCTCCTCCTCTTTCTCCTCCTCCTGTTCTTCATCCTCCTCCACCTCCTCCTCCTCTTCCTCTTCTTCCTCCTCCTCCTCCTGTTCTTCATCCTCCTCCTCCTGATCCTCCTCCACTTCCTCCTCCGCCTCCGCCTCCGCCTCCTCCTCCTCCTCCTGTTCTTCCTGTTCTTCTTGTCCTTTCTCCTCCTCCTCCTCCTCCTGTTCTTCCTGTTCTTCCTCAGCCACCTCCTCCTGTTCTTCCTCTTCTTCCTCTTCTTCCCCCTGCGCCTCCTCCTCCTCCTGTTCTTCATCCTCCTGCTCCTCCTCTCCTCCTTCGCCTCCTCTTCCTCCTCCTCCTCCTGTTCTTCCTGTACTTCCTGTTCTTCCTCCTCCTCCTCCTCCTCTTCCTGTTCTTCCTGTTCTTCCTCTTCTTCCTCCTCCTCCTCCTCCTCTTCTCCATCTTCTTCCTGTTCCTCCTCTTCTTCCTCTTCTCCCTCCTCCTCCACCTCTTCCCCCTCTTCCTCTTCTTACTCTTCTTCCTCCTCCTCCTCCTCCTCTTCCCATTCTTCCTCTTTTTCCTCTTCTTCCTCCTCCTCCTCCTCCTCTTCCTCCTCCTCCTGTTCTTCATCCTCCTCCACATCCTCCTCCTGCTCCTCCTCGTCCTCCTCCTCTTCCTCTTCTTCTTCTGTTTCCTCTTCTTCCTCCTCCTCCTCCTGTTCTTCCTCCTCATCTTCCTCCTCCTCCGCCTACTCCGCCTGCTCCCCCTCCGACTCCTCTTTCTCCTCCTCCTCCTCCTCCTCCTCCTGCTGTTCTTCCTGTTCTTCTTGTTCTTCCTCTGCCTTCTCCTCCTCCTGTTCGTCCTGTTCTTCCTGTTCTTCCTCCTCTTCCTCCTTCTCCTCCTGTTCTTTCTGTTCTTGCTCTTCTTCCTCCTCCTCCTCCTCCTCCTCCTCCTCCTCCTCTCCTCCCTCTTCTTCCTCTACTTCCTCTTCTTCCTCTTCTTCCTCCTCCTCTTCCTCCTCCGCCTCCTCCTCCTCCGTCTCCAGCTCGTGTCTACAACACAGAGAGATAGTGACCATGATGTTAGGTGGCTAGAGAAGCACAGAGCCCCAGTATTCCTGCGCCTGTGAAAGCGCTTCCAAGGAAGGGTGCTGGCTAGCAACAGCTTTCAGTGCTGGCGCTTTTCATCTCTGAGCAATTGCTCGACGTTTGCAATTTCTCAGCTCGTCTCTACGAGACGGAGACAGTGACCATGACGTTAGGTGGCTAGGGAAGAGCAAACCCCCAGTGTTGCTGCGCCTGTGAAACCGCTTCCAAGGAAGGGTGCTGGCTAGCAAGAGCTTTCAGTGCTGGCACTTTTCATCTCTGAGCAATTGCTCGACGTTTGCAATTTCTCAACTCGTCTCTACGATACGGAAAGATAGTGACCATGACTTTTCGTGGCTAGGGAAGCACAGAGCCCCGGTGTTCTTAGGGCTACAAAAGCGCGTCCAAGGAAGGGTGCTGGCTAGCAACAGCTTTCAGTGCTGGCACTTTTCATCTCTGAGCAATTGCTGGACGTATGAAATTTCTCAGCTCATCTCTACAAGACGGAAAGATAGTCACCGTGACATAAGGTGGTTAGAGAAGCACAAAGCCCCAGTGTTGCTGCGCCTGTGAAAGCGCTTCCAAGGATGGTGCTGGGTAGCAACAGCTTTCAGTGCTGGCACTTTTCATCTCTGAGCAATTGCTCGACGTTTGCAATTTCTCAGCTCGTGTCTACGAGACGGAAAGATAGTGAACATGACATTAGGTGGATAGGGAAGCGCAAAGCCCCACTGTTGCTGCTGCGCCTGTGAAAGCGCTTCCAAGGAAGGGTGCTGGCTAGCAACAGCTCTCAGTGCTGGCACTTTTCTTCTCTGAGCAATTGCTCGACGTTTGCAATTTCTCAGCTCATGTCTACGAGACGAAAGATAGTGACCGTGACGTTAGGTGGGTAGAGAAGCGCAAAGCCCCAGTGTTGCTGCGCCTGTGAAAGCGCTTCCAAGGAAGGGTGCTGGCTAGCAACAGCTTTCAGTGCTGGCACTTTTCATCTCTGAGCAATTGCTCGACGTTTGCAATTTCTCACCTCAGCTCTCTTTAGACTGCACGAGAGGATGAGCAGAAGATTAGGTGGCTAGAGAAGCACAGAGCCCCAGTGATCTAAGGGCTACAAAAGCGCTTCCAAGGAAGGGTGCTGGCTCGAAATAGCTTTCAGTGCTGGCACTTTTCATGTCTGAGCAATTGCTCGACGTTTGCAATTTCTCAGCTCGTGTCTACGAGACAGAGAGATAGCAACCATGACTTTAGGTGGCTAGGGAAGCACAGAACCCCAGTGTTGCTGCGCCTGCGAAAGCGCTTCCAAGGAAGGGTGCTGGCTAGCAACAGCTTTCAGTGCTGGCACTTTTCATCGCTGAGCAATTGCTCGACGTTTGCTATTTCTCACCTCAGCTCTCCTTCGACTGCACGAGAGGATGAGCAGAAGATTAGGTGGCTAGAGAAGCACAGAGCCCCGGTGTTCTTAGGGCTACAAAAGCGCGTCCAAGGAAGGGTGCTGGCTAGCAACAGCTTTCAGTGCTGGCACATTTAATATGTGAGCAATTGCTGGACATTTTCGATTTCTCACCTCTTGTCTACAAGACAGAAGTATAGTGACCGTGACATAAGGTGGCTAGAGAAGCACAAACCGCCAGCCTTGCTGTGGCTGTGAAAGCGCTTCCAAGGAAGGCTGCTGGCTAGCAACAGCTTTCAGTGCTGGCACTTTTCATCTCTGAGCAATGGCTCGACGTTTGCAATATCTCACCTGAGTTCTCTTTTGATATTGAGACAGGAGGAGCAGAACATTAGGTGGCTAGAGAAGCACAAAGCCCCACTGTTCTTAGGCCTACAAAAGCGCTTCCAAGGAAGGGTGCTGGCTAGCAACAGCTTTCAGTGCTCTTCTTCCTCTTCTTCCTCTTCCTCCTCTTCTTCCAGCTCCTCTTCTTCTTCCTGTTCTTCCTCTTCTTCCTCCTCGTCCGCCTGTTCCTCCTCCTCCTCGTCCTCCTCCTCCTCCTCCTCTTCTTCCTCTTCTTCCTCTTCTTCCTCTGCTACCTCTTGCTCCACCTCCTCCTCCTCCTCCTCCTCCTCCTCCTCCTCCTCCTCTTCCTTTGCCTGTTCTTCCTCCTCCTCCTCCTCCTCCGCCTCCTCCGCCTCCTCGTCCTCCGCCTCCTGTTCTTCTTCTTCCTCCTCCTCCTCCTCCTCTTTGTCCTACTGTTCTTCCTGTTCTTCTTGTTCTTCCTGTTCTTCCTGTTCTTCCTCCTCCTCCTCCTGCTATTCTTCCTGTTCTTCCTCCTCCTCCTCCTCCTCTTCCCCCTCTTCCTCTTCTTCCTCTTCTTCCTCCTCCTCCTTCTCCTCCTCCTCTTACTCCTCCTGTTCTTCATCCTCCTCCCTTTCTTCATCCTCCTCCTCCACCTTCTCATCCTCCTCCTCCTCGTCCTCCTCCTCTTCCTCTTCTTCCTCTGTTTCCTCTTCCTCCTCTTCCTCCTCCTCCTCCTCCTCCTCCTCCTCCTGTTATTCCTCCTCCTGTTTTTCCTCCTCCTGCTCCTCCTCCTCCGCCTCCTCCTCCTCCGCCTCGTCCTCCTCCTCCTCCTCCTGTTCTTCCTGTTCTTCCTCTTCTTCCCCCTCTGCCTCCTCCTCCTCTTCTCCCTCTTCTTCCTCTTCTTCCTCTTCTTCCTCTTCCTCCTCCTCCTCCTCCTCCTGTTCTTCCTGTTCTTCTTGTTCCTTCTCCTCCTCCTCCTGTTCTTCCTGTTCTTCTTGTTCTTCCTCCTCCTTCTCCTCCTCCTGTGTGTCCTGTTCTTCCTGTTCCTCCTCCTCCTCCTCCTCCTCCTCCTGTTCTTTCTGTTCTTCCTCTTCTTCTTCCTCCTCCTCCTCCTCCTCTTCTCCCTCTTCTTCCTCCTCTTCTTCCTCTTCTTCCTCCTTCTCCTCGTCCTCCTCCTCTTCCCCCTCTCCCTCTTCTTGCTCTTCCTCCTCCTCCTCCTTCTCTTCCTCCTCCTCCTCCTCCTCCTCCTCTTCCTCCTCCTCCTGTTCTTCATACTCCTCCACCTCCTCCTCCTCCTCTTCCTCCTCCTCTTCCTCTTCTTCCTCTGTTTCCTCTTCTACCTCCTCCTCCTCCTGTTCTTCCTCCTTTTCCTCCACCTCCTCCTCCTCCGCCTCCTCCGCCTCCTCCTCCGCCTCGTCCTCCTCCTCGTCCTCCTCCTGTTCTTCCTGTTCTTCTTGTTCTTCCTCCTCATCCTCCTCCTGTTCTTCCTGTTCTTCTTGTTCTTCCTCCTCCTCCTCCTCCTCCTCCTCCTCCTCCTGTTCTTCCTCCTCCTGTTCTTCCTCCTCCTCCTCCTCCTTCTCCTCCTTCGCCTCCTCCGCCTCCTCCTCCTCCGACCCCTCCTCTTCCTCCTCCTGTTCTTCATACTCCTCCACCTCCTCCTCCTCCTCGTCCTCCTCCTCTTCCTCTTCTACCTCTGTTTCCTCTTCTTCCTCCTCCGCCTCCTCCTCCTCTGCCTCCCCGTCCTCCTCCTCCTCCTCCTCCTCCTCCTCCTCCTCTTTTTCCTCCTCCTCTTCTTCCTCTTCCTCCTCTTCTTCCTCTTCTACCTCTTCTTCCTCCTTCCCCTTGTCTTCTTCCTCTTCTTTCTCCTTCTTCTCCTCCTCCTCCTCCTCTGCCTGTTCTTCCTCCTACTTCTCCTCCTCCTGCTCCGCCTCCTCCTCCTCCGCCTCCTCCTCCTCCTCCGCGCCTCCGCCTCCTCCTCCTCTTCCTCCTCCTCCTCCTCCTCCTGTTCTTACTGTTGTTCTTGTTCTTCCTACTCGTCCTCCTCCTCCTGTTCTTCCTGCTCCTCCTTCTCCTCCTCCTCCTGTTCTTCCTCTTCTTCCTCTTCTTCCTCTTCTTCCTCTTCTTCCTCCGCCTCCTCCTCTTCCCCCTTCCTCTTCTTCCTCTTCTTCCTCCGCCTCCTCCACCTCTTCCTCCTCCTCCTCCTCATCCTTCTCCTCTTATTCTTCATCCTCCTCCTCCCCCTCCTGTTCCTCCTCTCCTCCTCTTCCTCCTATTCTTCCTCCTCCTGTTCTTCCTCCTCCTCCTCCTCCTCCTTCGCCTCCTCCACCTCCTCCTCCTCCGCCTCCTCCTCCTCCTCCTCCGCCTTTTCTTCCTCCTCCTCCTCCTCCTCCTCCGCCTACTCCGCCTGCTCCCCCTCCGACTCCTCTTCTCCTCCTCCTCCTCCTCCTGCTGTTCTTCCTGTTCTTCTTGTTCTTCCTCCGCCGCCTTCTCCTCCTGTTCCTCCTGTTCTTCCTGTTCTTCCTCCTCCTCCTCCTCCTCCTCCTGTTCTTTCTGTTCTTGCTCTTCTTCCTCCTCCTCCTCCTCCTCCTCCTCCTCCTCTCCTCCCTCTTCTTTCTCTTCTTCCTCTTCTTCCTCCTCCTCTTCCTCCTCCGCCTCCTCCTCCTCTGTCTCCAGCTTGTGTCTACAACACAGAGAGATAGTGACCATGATGTTAGGTGGCTAGAGAAGCACAGAGCCCCAGTATTCCTGCGCCTGTGAAAGCGCTTCCAAGGAAGGGTGCTGGCTAGCAACAGCTTTCAGTGCTGCCGCTTTTCATCTCTGAGCAATTGCTCGACGTTTGCAATTTCTCACCTGAGCTCTCTTTAGACTGCGCGAGAGGATGAGCAGAAGATTAGGTGGCTAGAGAAGCCCAGAGCCCCAGTCTTCTGAGGCCTACAAAAGCACTTCCAAGGAAGGCTGCTGGCTAGCAACAGCTTTCAGTGCTGGCACTTTTCATCTCTGAGCAATTGCTCGACGTTTGCAATCTCTCAGCTCGTGTCTAAGAACGGAGAGATAGTGACCGTGACGTTTGGTGGGTAGAGAAGCGCAAAGCCCCACTGTTGCTGCGCCTGTGAAAGCGCTTCCAAGGAACGGTGCTGGCTAGCAACAGCTTTCAGTGCTGGCACTTTTCATCTCTGAGCAATTGCTCGACGTTTGCAATTTCTCAGCTCGTGTCTACAAGACGGAAAGAGAATGACCGTGACGTTTGTTGGGTAGAGAAGCGCAAAGCCCCACTGTTGCTGCGCCTGTGAAAGCGCTTCCAAGGAAGGGTGCTGGCTAGCAACAGCTTTCAGTGCTGGCACTTTTCATCTCTGAGCAATTGCTCGACGTTTGCAATTTCTCACCTGAGCTCTCTTTAGAGTGCGCGAGAGGATGAGCAGAAGATTAGGTGGCTAGAGAAGCCCAGAGCACCAGTGTTCTTAGGCCTACAAAAGCGCTTCCAAGGAAGGGTGCTGGCTAGCAACAGCTTTCAGTGCTGGCACTTTTCATCTCTGAGCAATTGCTCGACGTTTGCAACTTCTCAGCTCGTGTCTACGAGACGGAGAGATAGTGACCGTGACGTTTGGTGGCTAGAGAAGCGCAAAGCCCCAGTGTTGCTGCGCCTGTGAAAGCACTTCCAAGGAAGGGTGCTGGCTAGCAAGAGCTTTCAGTGCTGGCACTTTTCATCTCTGAGCAATTGCTCGACGTTTGCAATTTCTCACCTCAGCTCTCTTTAGAGTGCGCGAGAGGATGAGCAGAAGATTAGGTGGCTAGAGAAGCCCAGAGCCCCAGTGTTCTTAGGCCTACAAAAGCGCTTCCAAGGAAGGGTGCTGGCTAGCAACAGCTTTCAGTGCTGGCACTTTTCATCTCTGAGCAATTGCTCGACGTTTGCAATTCCTCAGCTCATGTCTACGAGACAGAAAGAGAATGACCGTGATGTTTTGTGGGTAGAGAAGCGGAAACCCCCAGTCTTCTTAGGGCTACAAAAGCGCTTCCAAGGAAGGGTGCTGGCTAGCAACAGCTTTCAGTGCTCTTCTTCCTCTTCTTCCTCTTCCTCCTCTTCTTCCAGCTCCTCCTCTTCTTCCTGTTCTTCCTCTTCTTCCTCCTCGTCCGCCTGTTCCTCCTCCTCCTCGTCCTCCTCCTCCTCCTCGTCTTCTTCCTCTTCTTCCTCTTGTTCCTCTACTTCCTCTTGCTCCGCCTCCTCCTCCTCCTCCTATCCGACTCCTCCTCCTCCTCCTTTGCTTGTTCTTCCTCCTCCTCCTCCTCCTCCTCCGCCTCCTCCGCCTCCTGTTCTTCTTCTTCCTCCTCCTCCTCCTCCTCTTCGTCCTACTGTTCTTCCTGTTCTTCTTGTTCTTCCTCCTCCTGCTCCTCCTGTTCGTCCTGTTCTTCCTCTTCTTCCTCTTCTTCCTCCTCCTCCTGCTCTTCTCCCTCTTCTTCCTGTTGCTCCTCTTCTTCCTCTTCTTCCTCCACCTCCTCCTCTTCCCCCTCTTCCTCTTTTTCCTCTTCTTCCTCCTCCTCCTCCTCCTCTTTCTCCTCCTCCTGTTCTTCATCCTCCTCCACCTCCTCCTCCTCTTCCTCTTCTTCCTCCTCCTCCTCCTGTTCTTCATCCTCCTCCTCCTGATCCTCCTCCACTTCCTCCTCCGCCTCCGCCTCCGCCTCCTCCTCCTCCTCCTGTTCTTCCTGTTCTTCTTGTCCTTTCTCCTCCTCCTCCTCCTCCTGTTCTTTCTGTTCTTCCTCAGCCACCTCCTCCTGTTCTTCCTCTTCTTCCTCTTCTTCCTCTTCTTCCTCCTCCTCCTCCTCTTCCCCCTCTTCCTCTTCTTCCTCTTCTTCCTCCGCCTCCTCCTCTTCCCCCTTCCTCTTCTTCCTCTTCTTCCTCCGCCTCCTCCACCTCTTCCTCCTCCTCCTCCTCATCCTTCTCCTCTTATTCTTCATCCTCCTCCTCCTCCTCCTGTTCCTCCTCTCCTCCTCTTCCTCCTATTCTTCCTCCTCCTGTTCTTCCTCCTCCTCCTCCTCCTCCTTCGCCTCCTCCACCTCCTCCTCCTCCGCCTCCTCCTCCTCCTCCTCCGCCTTTTCTTCCTCCTCCTCCTCCTCCTCCTCCGCCTACTCCGCCTGCTCCCCCTCCGACTCCTCTTCTCCTCCTCCTCCTCCTCCTCCTGCTGTTCTTCCTGTTCTTCTTGTTCTTCCTCCGCCGCCTTCTCCTCCTGTTCGTCCTGTTCTTCCTGTTCTTCCTCCTCCTCCTCCTCCTCCTCCTGTTCTTTCTGTTCTTGCTCTTCTTCCTCCTCCTCCTCCTCCTCCTCCTCCTCCTCTCCTCCCTCTTCTTCCTCTTCTTCCTCTTCTTCCTCCTCCTCTTCCTCCTCCGCCTCCTCCTCCTCTGTCTCCAGCTTGTGTCTACAACACAGAGAGATAGTGACCATGATGTTAGGTGGCTAGAGAAGCACAGAGCCCCAGTATTCCTGCGCCTGTGAAAGCGCTTCCAAGGAAGGGTGCTGGCTAGCAACAGCTTTCAGTGCTGCCACTTTTCATCTCTGAGCAATTGCTCGACGTTTGCAATTTCTCACCTCAGCTCTCTTTAGAGTGCGCGAGAGGATGAGCAGAAGATTAGGTGGCTAGAGAAGCCCAGAGCACCAGTGTTCTTAGGTCTACAAAAGCACTTCCAAGGAAGGGTGCTGGCTAGCAACAGCTTTCAGTGCTGGCACTTTTCATCTCTGAGCAATTGCTCGACGTTTGCAATTTCTCAGCTCGTGTCTACGAGACGGAAAGAGAATGACCGTGACGTTTGGTGGCTAGAGAAGCGCAAAGCCCCACTGTTGCTGCGCCTGTGAAAGCGCTTCCAAGGAAGGCTGCTGGCTAGCAACAGCTTTCAGTGCTGGCACTTTTCATCTCTGAGCAATTGCTCGACGTTTGCGATTCTCACCTGAGCTCTCTTTAGACTGCGCGAGCGGATGAGCAGAAGATTAGGTGGCTAGAGAAGCCCAGAGCACCAGTGTTCTTAGGCCTACAAAAGCGCTTCCAAGGAAGGGTGCTGGCTAGCAACAGCTTTCAGTGCTGGCACTTTTCATCTCTGAGCAATTGCTCGACGTTTGCAACTTCTCAGCTCGTGTCTACGAGACGGAGAGATAGTGACCGTGACGTTTGGTGGCTAGAGAAGCGCAAAGCCCCAGTGTTACTGCGCCTGTGAAAGCGCTTCCAAGGAAGGCTGCTGGCTAGCAACAGCTTTCAGTGCTGGCACTTTTCATCTCTGAGCAATTGCTCGACGTTTGCAATTTCTCACCTCAGATCTCTTTAGAGTGCGCGAGAGGATGAGCAGAAGATTAGGTGGCTAGAGAAGCCCAGAGCCCCAGTCTTCTTAGGCCTACAAAAGCACTTCCAAGGAAGGGTGCTGGCTAGCAACAGCTTTCAGTGCTGCCACTTTTCATCTCTGAGCAATTGCTCGACGTTTGCAATGTCTCAGCTCGTGTCTACGAGACGGAGAGATAGTGACCGTGACGTTTGGTGGGTAGAGAAGCGCAAAGCCCCAGTGTTACTGCGCCTGTGAAAGCGCTTCCAAGGAAGGGTGCTGGCTAGCAACAGCTTTCAGCGCTGGCACTTTTCATCTCTGAGCAATTGCTCGACGTTTGCAATTTCTCACCTGAGCTCTCTTTAGACTGCGCGAGAGGATGAGCAGAAGATTAGGTGGCTAGAGAAGCCCAGAGCCCCACTGTTCTTAGGCCTACAAAAGCGCTTCCAAGGAAGGGTGCTGGCTAGCAAGAGCTTTCAGTGCTGGCACTTTTCATCTCTGAGCAATTGGTGGACGTTTGCAATCTCTCAGCTCGTGTCTAGGAGACGGAAAGGGAATGACCGTGACGTTTGGTGGCTAGAGAAGCGCAAAGCCCCAGTGTTGCTGCGCCTGTGAAAGCGCTTCCAAGGAAGGCTGCTGGCTAGCAACAGCTTTCAGTGCTGGCACTTTTCATCTCTCAGCAATTGCTCGACGTTTGCAATTTCTCACCTGAGCTCTCTTTAGAGTGCGCGAGAGGATGAGCAGAAGATTAGGTGGCTAGAGAAGCCCAGAGCCCCACTGTTCTTAGGCCTACAAAAGCACTTCCAAGGAAGGGTGCTGGCTAGCAACAGCTTTCAGTGCTGGCACTTTTCATCTCTGAGCAATTGCTTGACGTTTGCAACTTCTCAGCTCGTGTCTACGAGACGGAGAGATAGTGACCGTGACGTTTGGTGGGTAGAGAAGCGCAAAGCCCCAGTGTTGCTGCGCCTGTGAAAGCGCTTCCAAGGAAGGCTGCTGGCTAGCAACAGCTTTCAGTGCTGGCACTTTTCATCTCTGAGCAATTGCTCGACGTTTGCAATTTCTCAGCTCGTGTCTACGAGACGGAGAGATAGTGACCGTGACGTTTGGTGGGTAGAGAAGCGCAAAGCCCCAGTGTTGCTGCGCCTGTGAAAGCGCTTCCAAGGAAGGGTGCTGGCTAGCAACAGCTTTCAGTGCTGCCACTTTTCATCTCTGAGCAATTGCTCGACGTTTGCAATTTCTCACCTCAGATCTCTTTAGAGTGCGCGAGAGGATGAGCAGAAGATTAGGTGGCTAGAGAAGCCCAGAGCCCCAGTCTTCTTAGGCCTACAAAAGCACTTCCAAGGAAGGGTGCTGGCTAGCAACAGCTTTCAGTGCTGCCACTTTTCATCTCTGAGCAATTGCTCGACGTTTGCAATCTCTCAGCTAGTGTCTAGGAGACGGAAAGAGAATGACCGTGACGTTTGGTGGGTAGAGAAGCGCAAAGCCCCAGTGTTACTGCGCCTGTGAAAGCGCTTCCAAGGAAGGGTGCTGGCTGGCAACAGCTTTCAGTGCTGGCACTTTTCATCTCTGAGCAATTGCTCGACGTTTGCAATTTCTCACCTCAGCTCTCTTTAGAGTGCGCGAGAGGATGAGCAGAAGATTAGGTGGCTAGAGAAGCCCAGAGCCCCAGTGTTCTAATGGCTACAAAAGCACTTCCAAGGAAGGGTGCTGGCTAGCAACAGCTTTCAGTGCTGCCACTTTTCATCTCTGAGCAATTGCTCGACGTTTGCAATTTCTCAGCTCGTGTCTACGAGACGGAAAGAGAATGACCGTGACGTTTGGTGGGTAGAGAAGCGCAAAGCCCCAGTGTTGCTGCGCCTGTGAAAGCGCTTCCAAGGAAGGGGGCTGGCTAGCAACAGCTTTCAGTGCTGGCACTTTTCATCTCTGAGCAATTGCTCGACGTTTGCAATTTCTCACCTGAGCTCTCTTTAGACTGCACGAGAGGATGAGCAGAAGATTAGGTGGCTAGAGAAGCCCAGAGTACCAGTGTTACTGCGCCTGTGAAAGCGCTTCCAAGGAAGGGGGCTGGCTAGCAACAGCTTTCAGTGCTGGCACTTTTCATCTCTGAGCAATTGCTCGACGTTTGCAATTTCTCACCTGAGCTCTCTTTAGACTGCGCGAGAGGATGAGCAGAAGATTAGGTGGCTAGAGAAGCCCAGAGCCCCAGTCTTCTTAGGCCTACAAAAGCACTTCCAAGGAAGGGTGCTGGCTAGCAACAGCTTTCAGTGCTGGCACTTTTCATCTCTGAGCAATTGCTCGACATTTGCAATTTCTCACCTGAGCTCTCTTTAGAGTGCGCGAGAGGATGAGCAGAAGATTAGGTGGCTAGAGAAGCCCAGAGCCCCACTGTTCTTAGGCCTACAAAAGCGCTTCCAAGGAAGGGTGCTGGCTAGCAAGAGCTTTCAGTGCTGGCACTTTTCATCTCTGAGCAATTGGTGGACGTTTGCAATCTCTCAGCTCGTGTCTACGAGACGGAAAGGGAATGACCGTGACATTTGGTGGCTAGAGAAGCGCAAAGCCCCACTGTTGCTGCGCCTGTGAAAGCGCTTCCAAGGAAGGCTGCTGGCTAGCAACAGCTTTCAGTGCTGGCACTTTTCATCTCTGAGCAACTGCTGGACGTTTGCAATCTCTCAGCTCGAGTCTACGAGACGGAAAGAGAATGACCGTGACGTTTGGTGGCTAGAGAAGCGCAAAGCCCCAGTGTTGGTGCGCCTGTGAAAGCGCTTCCAAGGAAGGGTGCTGGCTAGCAACAGCTTTCAGTGCTGGCACTTTTCATCTCTGAACAATTGCTCGACGTTTGCAATTTCTCACCTGAGCTCTCTTTAGAGTGCGCGAGAGGATGAGCAGAAGATTAGGTGGCTCGAGAAGCCCAGAGCCCCAGTGTTGTTAAGCCTACAAAAGCACTTCCAAGGAAGGCTGCTGGCTAGCAACAGCTTTCAGTGCTGCCACTTTTCATCTCTGAGCAATTGCTCGACGTTTGCAATGTCTCAGCTCGTGTCTACGAGACGGAGAGATAGTGACCGTGACGTTTGGTGGGTAGAGAAGCGCAAAGCCCCAGTGTTACTGCGCCTGTGAAAGCGCTTCCAAGGAAGGCTGCTGGCTAGCAACAGCTTTCAGTGCTGGCACTTTTCATCTCTGAGCAATTGCTCGACGTTTGCAATTTCTCACCTCAGCTCTCTTTAGAGTGCGCGAGAGGATGAGCAGAAGATTAGGTGGCTAGAGAAGCCCAGAGCCCCACTGTTCTTAGGCCTACAAAAGCACTTCCAAGGAAGGGTGCTGGCTAGCAACAGCTTTCAGTGCTGGCACTTTTCATCTCTGAGCAATTGCTCGATGTTTGCAATCTCTCAGCTCGTGTCTACGAGACAGAAAGAGAATGACCGTGACGTTTGGTGGGTAGAGAAGCGCAAAGCCCCAGTGTTGCTGCGCCTGTGAAAGCGCTTCCAAGGAAGGCTGCTGGCTAGCAACAGCTTTCAGTGCTGGCACTTTTCATCTCTGAGCAATTGCTCGACGTTTGCAATTTCTCACCTCAGCTCTCTTTAGAGTGCGCGAGAGGATGAGCAGAAGATTAGGTGGCTAGAGAAGCCCAGAGCCCCAGTGATCTTAGGCCTACAAAAGCACTTCCAAGGAAGGGTGCTGGCTAGCAACAGCTTTCAGTGCTGGCACTTTTCATCTCTGAGCAATTGCTCGACGTTTGCAATTTCTCAGCTCATGTCTACGAGACGGAGAGATAGTGACCGTGACGTTTGGTGGCTGGAGAAGCGCAAAGCCCCAGTGTTGCTGCGCCTGTGAAAGCGCTTCCAAGGAAGGCTGCTGGCTAGCAACAGCTTTCAGTGCTGGCACTTTTCATCTCTGAGCAATTGCTCGACGTTTGCAATTTCTCACCTGAGCTCTCTTTAGAGTGCGCGCGAGGATGAGCAGAAGATGAGGTGGCTAGAGAAGCCCAGAGCCCCACTGTTCTTAGGCCTACAAAAGCACTTCCAAGGAAGGCTGCTGGCTAGCAACAGCTTTCAGTGCTGGCACTTTTCATCTCTGAGCAATTGCTTGACGTTTGCAACTTCTCAGCTCGTGTCTACGAGACGGAGAGATAGTGACCGTGACGTTTGGTGGGTAGAGAAGCGCAAAGCCCCACTGTTGCTGCGCCTGTGAAAGCGCTTCCAAGGAAGGCTGCTGGCTAGCAACAGCTTTCAGTGCTGGCACTTTTCATCTCTGAGCAATTGCTCGACGTTTGCAATTTCTCAGCTCGTGTCTACGAGACGGAGAGATAGTGACCGTGACGTTTGGTGGGTAGAGAAGCGCAAAGCCCCAGTGTTGCTGCGCCTGTGAAAGCGCTTCCAAGGAAGGGTGCTGGCTAGCAACAGCTTTCAGTGCTGGCACTTTTCATCTCTGAGCAATTGCTCGACGTTTGCAATTTCTCACCTGAGCTCTCTTTAGAGTGCGCGAGAGGATGAGCAGAAGATTAGGTGGCTAGAGAAGCCCAGAGCCCCAGTCTTCTTAGGCCTACAAAAGCGCTTCCAAGGAAGGGTGCTGGCTAGCAACAGCTTTCAGTGCTCTTCTTCCTCTTCTTCCTCTTCCTCCTCTTCTTCCAGCTCCTCCTCTTCTTCCTGTTCTTCCTCTTCTTCCTCCTCGTCCGCCTGTTCCTCCTCCTCCTCGTCCTCCTCCTCCTCCTCGTCTTCTTCCTCTTCTTCCTCTTGTTCCTCTACTTCCTCTTGCTCCGCCTCCTCCTCCTCCTCCTATCCGACTCCTCCTCCTCCTCCTCCTTTGCTTGTTCTTCCTCCTCCTCCTCCTCCTCCTCCGCCTCCTCCGCCTCCTGTTCTTCTTCTTCCTCCTCCTCCTCCTCCTCTTCGTCCTACTGTTCTTCCTGTTCTTCTTGTTCTTCCTCCTCCTGCTCCTCCTGTTCGTCCTGTTCTTCCTCTTCTTCCTCTTCTTCCTCCTCCTCCTGCTCTTCTCCCTCTTCTTCCTGTTGCTCCTCTTCTTCCTCTTCTTCCTCCACCTCCTCCTCTTCCCCCTCTTCCTCTTTTTCCTCTTCTTCCTCCTCCTCCTCCTCCTCTTTCTCCTCCTCCTGTTCTTCATCCTCCTCCACCTCCTCCTCCTCTTCCTCTTCTTCCTCCTCCTCCTCCTGTTCTTCATCCTCCTCCTCCTGATCCTCCTCCACTTCCTCCTCCGCCTCCGCCTCCGCCTCCTCCTCCTCCTCCTGTTCTTCCTGTTCTTCTTGTCCTTTCTCCTCCTCCTCCTCCTCCTGTTCTTTCTGTTCTTCCTCAGCCACCTCCTCCTGTTCTTCCTCTTCTTCCTCTTCTTCCTCTTCTTCCTCCTCCTCCTCCTCTTCCCCCTCTTCCTCTTCTTCCTCTTCTTCCTCCGCCTCCTCCTCTTCCCCCTTCCTCTTCTTCCTCTTCTTCCTCCGCCTCCTCCACCTCTTCCTCCTCCTCCTCCTCATCCTTCTCCTCTTATTCTTCATCCTCCTCCTCCTCCTCCTGTTCCTCCTCTCCTCCTCTTCCTCCTATTCTTCCTCCTCCTGTTCTTCCTCCTCCTCCTCCTCCTCCTTCGCCTCCTCCACCTCCTCCTCCTCCGCCTCCTCCTCCTCCTCCTCCGCCTTTTCTTCCTCCTCCTCCTCCTCCTCCTCCGCCTACTCCGCCTGCTCCCCCTCCGACTCCTCTTCTCCTCCTCCTCCTCCTCCTCCTGCTGTTCTTCCTGTTCTTCTTGTTCTTCCTCCGCCGCCTTCTCCTCCTGTTCGTCCTGTTCTTCCTGTTCTTCCTCCTCCTCCTCCTCCTCCTCCTGTTCTTTCTGTTCTTGCTCTTCTTCCTCCTCCTCCTCCTCCTCCTCCTCCTCCTCTCCTCCCTCTTCTTCCTCTTCTTCCTCTTCTTCCTCCTCCTCTTCCTCCTCCGCCTCCTCCTCCTCTGTCTCCAGCTTGTGTCTACAACACAGAGAGATAGTGACCATGATGTTAGGTGGCTAGAGAAGCACAGAGCCCCAGTATTCCTGCGCCTGTGAAAGCGCTTCCAAGGAAGGGTGCTGGCTAGCAACAGCTTTCAGTGCTGCCACTTTTCATCTCTGAGCAATTGCTCGACGTTTGCAATTTCTCACCTCAGCTCTCTTTAGAGTGCGCGAGAGGATGAGCAGAAGATTAGGTGGCTAGAGAAGCCCAGAGCACCAGTGTTCTTAGGTCTACAAAAGCACTTCCAAGGAAGGGTGCTGGCTAGCAACAGCTTTCAGTGCTGGCACTTTTCATCTCTGAGCAATTGCTCGACGTTTGCAATTTCTCAGCTCGTGTCTACGAGACGGAAAGAGAATGACCGTGACGTTTGGTGGCTAGAGAAGCGCAAAGCCCCACTGTTGCTGCGCCTGTGAAAGCGCTTCCAAGGAAGGCTGCTGGCTAGCAACAGCTTTCAGTGCTGGCACTTTTCATCTCTGAGCAATTGCTCGACGTTTGCGATTCTCACCTGAGCTCTCTTTAGACTGCGCGAGCGGATGAGCAGAAGATTAGGTGGCTAGAGAAGCCCAGAGCACCAGTGTTCTTAGGCCTACAAAAGCGCTTCCAAGGAAGGGTGCTGGCTAGCAACAGCTTTCAGTGCTGGCACTTTTCATCTCTGAGCAATTGCTCGACGTTTGCAACTTCTCAGCTCGTGTCTACGAGACGGAGAGATAGTGACCGTGACGTTTGGTGGCTAGAGAAGCGCAAAGCCCCAGTGTTGCTGCGCCTGTGAAAGCACTTCCAAGGAAGGGTGCTGGCTAGCAAGAGCTTTCAGTGCTGGCACTTTTCATCTCTGAGCAATTGCTTGACGTTTGCAATTTCTCACCTGAGCTCTCTTTAGAGTGTGCGAGAGGATGAGCAGAAGATTAGGTGGCTAGAGAAGCCCAGAGCCCCAGTGTTCTTAGGCCTACAAAAGCGCTTCCAAGGAAGGGTGCTGGCTAGCAACAGCTTTCAGTGCTGGCACTTTTCATCTCTGAGCAATTGCTCGACGTTTGCAATTTCTCACCTGAGCTCTCTTTAGACTGCACGAGAGGATGAGCAGAAAATTAGGTGGCTAGAGAAGCCCAGAGCCCCACTGTTCTTAGGCCTACAAAAGCGCTTCCAAGGAAGGGTGCTGGCTAGCAACAGCTTTCAGTGCTGGCACTTTTCATCTCTGAGCAATTGCTCGACGTTTGCAATTTCTCAGCTCATGTCTACGAGACAGAAAGAGAATGACCGTGATGTTTTGTGGGTAGAGAAGCGGAAACCCCCAGTCTTCTTAGGGCTACAAAAGCGCTTCCAAGGAAGGGTGCTGGCTAGCAACAGCTTTCAGTGCTCTTCTTCCTCTTCTTCCTCTTCCTCCTCTTCTTCCAGCTCCTCCTCTTCTTCCTGTTCTTCCTCTTCTTCCTCCTCGTCCGCCTGTTCCTCCTCCTCCTCGTCCTCCTCCTCCTCCTCGTCTTCTTCCTCTTCTTCCTCTTGTTCCTCTACTTCCTCTTGCTCCGCCTCCTCCTCCTCCTCCTATCCGACTCCTCCTCCTCCTCCTTTGCTTGTTCTTCCTCCTCCTCCTCCTCCTCCTCCGCCTCCTCCGCCTCCTGTTCTTCTTCTTCCTCCTCCTCCTCCTCCTCTTCGTCCTACTGTTCTTCCTGTTCTTCTTGTTCTTCCTCCTCCTGCTCCTCCTGTTCGTCCTGTTCTTCCTCTTCTTCCTCTTCTTCCTCCTCCTCCTGCTCTTCTCCCTCTTCTTCCTGTTGCTCCTCTTCTTCCTCTTCTTCCTCCACCTCCTCCTCTTCCCCCTCTTCCTCTTTTTCCTCTTCTTCCTCCTCCTCCTCCTCCTCTTTCTCCTCCTCCTGTTCTTCATCCTCCTCCACCTCCTCCTCCTCTTCCTCTTCTTCCTCCTCCTCCTCCTGTTCTTCATCCTCCTCCTCCTGATCCTCCTCCACTTCCTCCTCCGCCTCCGCCTCCGCCTCCTCCTCCTCCTCCTGTTCTTCCTGTTCTTCTTGTCCTTTCTCCTCCTCCTCCTCCTCCTGTTCTTCCTGTTCTTCCTCAGCCACCTCCTCCTGTTCTTCCTCTTCTTCCTCTTCTTCCCCCTGCGCCTCCTCCTCCTCCTGTTCTTCATCCTCCTGCTCCTCCTCTCCTCCTTCGCCTCCTCTTCCTCCTCCTCCTCCTGTTCTTCCTGTACTTCCTGTTCTTCCTCCTCCTCCTCCTCCTCTTCCTGTTCTTCCTGTTCTTCCTCTTCTTCCTCCTCCTCCTCCTCTTCTCCATCTTCTTCCTGTTCCTCCTCTTCTTCCTCTTCTTCCTCCTCCTCCACCTCTTCCCCCTCTTCCTCTTCTTACTCTTCTTCCTCCTCCTCCTCCTCCTCTTCCCATTCTTCCTCTTTTTCCTCTTCTTCCTCCTCCTCCTCCTCCTCTTCCTCCTCCTCCTGTTCTTCATCCTCCTCCACATCCTCCTCCTGCTCCTCCTCGTCCTCCTCCTCTTCCTCTTCTTCTTCTGTTTCCTCTTCTTCCTCCTCCTCCTCCTGTTCTTCCTCCTCATCTTCCTCCTCCTCCGCCTACTCCGCCTGCTCCCCCTCCGACTCCTCTTTCTCCTCCTCCTCCTCCTCCTCCTCCTGCTGTTCTTCCTGTTCTTCTTGTTCTTCCTCTGCCTTCTCCTCCTCCTGTTCGTCCTGTTCTTCCTGTTCTTCCTCCTCTTCCTCCTTCTCCTCCTGTTCTTTCTGTTCTTGCTCTTCTTCCTCCTCCTCCTCCTCCTCCTCCTCCTCCTCTCCTCCCTCTTCTTCCTCTACTTCCTCTTCTTCCTCTTCTTCCTCCTCCTCTTCCTCCTCCGCCTCCTCCTCCTCCGTCTCCAGCTCGTGTCTACAACACAGAGAGATAGTGACCATGATGTTAGGTGGCTAGAGAAGCACAGAGCCCCAGTATTCCTGCGCCTGTGAAAGCGCTTCCATGGAAGGGTGCTGGCTAGCAACAGCTTTCAGTGCTGGCGCTTTTCATCTCTGAGCAATTGCTCGACGTTTGCAATTTCTCAGCTCGTGTCTACGAGACGGAGACAGTGACCATGACGTTAGGTGGCTAGGGAAGAGCAAACCCCCAGTGTTGCTGCGCCTGTGAAACCGCTTCCAAGGAAGGGTGCTGGCTAGCAACAGCTTTCAGTGCTGGCACTTTTCATCTCTGAGCAATTGCTCGACGTTTGCAATTTCTCAACTCGTCTCTATGATACGGAAAGATAGTGACCATGACTTTTCGTGGCTAGGGAAGCACAGAGCCCCGGTGTTCTTAGGGCTACAAAAGCGCGTCCAAGGAAGGGTGCTGGCTAGCAACAGCTTTCAGTGCTGGCACTTTTCATCTCTGAGCAATTGCTCGACGTATGAAATTTCTCAGCTCGTGTCTACGAGACGGAAAGATAGTCACCGTGACATAAGGTGGTTAGAGAAGCACAAAGCCCCAGTGTTGCTGCGCTTGTGAAAGCGCTTCCAAGGATGGTGCTGGGTAGCAACAGCTTTCAGTGCTGGCACTTTTCATCTCTGAGCAATTGCTCGACGTTTGCAATTTCTCAGCTCGTCTCTACGAGACGGAAAGATAGTGAACATGACATTAGGTGGATAGGGAAGCGCAAAGCCCCACTGTTGCTGCTGCGCCTGTGAAAGCGCTTCCAAGGAAGGGTGCTGGCTAGCAACAGCTTTCAGTGCTGGCACTTTTCTTCTCTGAGCAATTGCTCGACGTTTGCAATTTCTCACCTCAGCTCTCTTTAGAGTGCGCGAGAGGATGAGCAGAAGATTAGGTGGCTAGACAAGCACAGAGCGCCAGTGTTCTTAGGTCTACAAAAGCACTTCCAAGGAATGGTGCTGGCTAGCAACAGCTTTCAGTGCTGGCACATTTAATATGTGAGCAATTGCTGGACATTTTCGATTTCTCACCTCATGTCTACAAGACGGAAATATAGTGACCGTGACATAAGGTGGCTAGAGAAGCACAAACAGCCAGCCTTGCTGTGCCTGTGAAAGCGCTTCCAAGGAAGGGTGCTGGCTAGCAAGAGCTTTCAGTGCTGGCACTTTTCATCTCTGAGCAATTGCTCGACGTTTGCAATTTCTCAGCTCGTCTCTACGAGACGGAGAGATAGTGACAGTGACGTTAGGTGGCTAGAGAAGCACAAACCCCCAGTGTTGCTGCGCCTGTGAAAGCACTTCCATGGAAGGGTGCTGGCTCGCAACAGCTTTCAGTGCTGGCACTTTTCATCTCTGAGCAATTGCTCGACGTTTGCAATTTCTAACCTTAGCTCTCCTTCGACTGCACGAGAGGATGAGCAGAAGATTAGG